>JADAXU010000057.1:6260000-6878035 GCA_018340775.1 Taxus wallichiana var. yunnanensis | reverse complement strand
ATGCATAATTATCTTATTTTTCCAAAAAATTGTGTCAAGGTGGTTGCAATGTATAGACATTGACAAACTTTGAGAGCATTCACTTGATGTTCCCTTGTTAAGGAAATTCTAAAGATCTGAATGAAATATGTTTGCTTTTGAGTTTAAATTTTGTCTTTTGGGTTATGTATTTGGAATTGTCGATTGATGAGTTATATTTTTGTTGTAATGTTGTACTTACTAATTCTCTTTGTCATACACTAGATCTGTCCTTAATGGTTGTGCTTTGGTCATTAGTTTGATATTGTGTTGTGAACACTTACTTTGCAATATTGGACTTGATTGTAAAATCCTTGTCATAGCCATTTTTTCCAAATAGATTTTGTTATACTTTAGTGTATCTTGGGCGTACAAGAGTAGAAGTAGTAAATACTTTGTTAGAATGCTTGCACAAGCTCTTGTGTCAAGTATTTTAGAGATTGTGTCAAAGCTCTGCATCTATTGAGTATCGATGAATGAAAATCTTCCTTTGTATAAACTGTGACTAATTGATCAATTTTTTTGTACTTTCATGAATGTAGGTTACTCTAATTGTTAAATGATATGTTGTAAAGATTATATCATCATAAAATCCACCCACCATTTTAAAAACTATAAAAATGATCCTACCCCATACTAACTTCCATTCCTTTTTGTTGTTGCTCTATCTTTAAATATCATTGAGATGGCCCCCTTAGCTTTAATTCTACCATCTACAGAATGCAAGAAAAATCGAGTTCTACTATTTATAGTAACCTGTGTCTGGCAAGGTAAGCATACACAACATCTTTTTTTGATAACTCATGAGAGTGAGTGTTATTTCCATGGCCATGTTTATCCTAGATTGATCCATCATCTAAAATAAATTGAGGGGAAAAATATCACATATCCTCCTCTATAATTGAGGTTACACTTCGAGTCCTCTCACCCTGGTTCAAAGCAGGACCAAAAGTAGAAGGAAAAGTCCATCTCCTTTGTACGTGCCCCTCAATAATCCCAAGGCTTGATCCAAAGGGAACTGTTAGAACCATCCCTAGCTACAAAATTACATACCACCTAGTCTATCATAGTCAAAGCATTCCCCCTTCCTAGGATATTTGTTTTCAATCCACTAGGGGTGCGATTTGAGGACCAACACACTTTTGGTGCCATTTCGGGGAAGAAGATAGTTTGAGTTCACTTACGCGTGACTATTTCGAGGTCTTGAAAGGGTGTCAATTCCAATAGATTCCCATCAAAATGCTTCTCGGAATCGTTCTTCGTAATGAAATTACTAGTATAATTCATATTATAAGCAACAATAGAACACCAAATAACACAATATTTTAGAATAATGATCTCAATATGCAATTATAATAGCTTCGCCACTTCGAGGGGGCAACATCCAAACCATATAATAAGACTCAAATGCTCAAATGATGATGAACTACTACCTACAATCCCCTATATATACTATTCATATGTTATGGCCATCACCCAGGCCGACCTATTAAGCATGAGAAAGTATAAATGATATAATAAAATGATATGGTAAGCCACAAGTCGGCTACTCATATCCTAATACAAGCAATAGGTTAAGGGCATAACATGCCCTTCCCCTTCAAACCAACATTTTCCTCAACATTGAATAATGTTGGATGTTCTTCTGAGAAAACCTTCATCCTCCCAAGTGGCATCTTCTATGCTCGATTCTTCCACTTGATCGATATTCCTTAATGTCTCTGGTTCTCGACCTCTTAAGTACGTGTTTGCAAAATCTTCTCGCTCCAAAATGATTCTTCCTTCCTCATCAAGTTACGTAACTTTTACGGGCTTCAAATTTATGTCCAATAACCTTCTTCGGGCATGAAACGTGGAATAGTGGGTGTATGTGTGAAGATGGAGGCAACTCTAGTTTATAAGCAACACTGCCAATTTTTCGTAGAACCTGATAAGGGCCATAGTATTTAGGAGCATGTTTGTTGTCCTTTTTTGTTGATGTAGAGACATCTGTTTGTAAGGCTGGAGACGTACAAAAACCTAGTCACCAATATCAAAATGTCTTTCACTACAATGTTGATCTGCTTGTTGTTTCATCCTGTTTTATGTTAATGCTAAATTCTCCTTCAAACTAGCCAAAACCAGTTGTTGATGTTCAATGTGTTCCTCAACATCTCTAACCTTAGTTTGCACCCTCAAGGAGGAAGTGATAGAAGGTGGATGGTAACCATATAATGCTAAAAATTGGGTCATTTGAGAAGAGGTATGAAAAGATGTGTTATACCACCATTCTGTAAGTGGTAGCCATTTAATCCATCTTTCCTACTTATATGATACAAAACAACGTAGATACCCCTCTAAGAATTTTTTGACCACTTCCATTTTCCCATTAGTTTGAGGATGATAAGATGAACTGTGAGCTAGTTGAGTACCCAAACATGAAAATAATTCCGTCCAAAAATTACTTGTGAAAATAGGATCACGATCACTTACAATTATCTTTGGGGTTCCATGTAGCCTTTGAACTGTCTCTAAAAAATAGGCTGCTTATCTGTACTTAGCTGCAAATGGATGTGATAGGGCACAAAAATGGGAATATTTTGTGAGCCTATCCACAATCACAAAAATAAAATTCTTACCCTATGAACAAGGAAATCTGGTGATGAAATCCATGGAGACCTCCTCCCATCTCTGGCTAGGAATTGGTAAGGGTTCCAATAGACCTGGTGTCTTAATTATTTCCCCTTTGTTCTGTTGGTACACTAAACACTCTGATAAAAACTTTTGTACATCCCCTTGAGTCCTTCCCAAAAGAATTATCTTTTTATTCTATGATATGTCTTCAAAAACTCAGTGTCCTCCAACAAGGCGAGGCATGTAGCTATGCAAGAATATTATGCTTCAACTCGGAATCTTTACTCAAGTATAACTTTGTCCTTGTACCATAGGGCATTACCTTTCCACTCAAATTTCTTAGATGTCATAGATTCTTGCTTGATATTCTATATTAGAGATTGTGTATCTTTTTCTTGATCCCATTTCAATCTTGCTTCATCCACACAATCGGTATCATCAACATGGACATTCCACATAGTAAGGCATCTGCAGATGTATCCCTTCCTGACAATGCATAAGTTGTTACATTCTCTTAACCCTTTTTGTATATGATTTCAAAATCATAACCCAACATTTTTGTTACCCAATTTTTTTGTTCCTCAGATGATAACCTTTGCTCCAAAAATTATTTGAGACTATCATGATCAGTTTTTACCTTGAAGTTTCTACCCATGAGATAGGGCCTCCATTGCATGACCGCAAGAAAAATAGCCATCATTTATTTCTCATAGACAAGTTTGATCAGAACTTTTCCTTTGAATTGGCAACTCTCAAATGTAATTGGTCTTCCTTCTTGCATTAGAACTGCTCCCAATCCTGATCCTGAAGCGTCACATTCAACAATGAAGGTTTTTGAGAAGTTGGGAGTAGCCAAAATTGGGGTGTTACACAAGGCTTCCTTCAGCTACTCAAAGGATTTAGTGGTTAAGTCTATCCAATGGAATGCATCCTTCTTTAGCAATGCAATGAGTGGGGTTGCTATTCTACCATATCCCCGCACAAATATTCTGTAGTACCCTGTTAGTCCTAGGAACCCATGAATATTTTTTAGAGTTTTGGGCATTGGCCATTCGACCATAGCTTTGATATTTTGAGGATCAACTTTGACACCTTCATGGGATACAATGTGACCCAAGTACTCTACCTCTTGTACACCAAAAGAACATTTAGATGGATTTACATAGAGAGTATGTTTCTCCAAAACTTCCAACACTTTATTTACATGTTGTAAGTGTTCTTCCCATGTCTTATTGTAAATCAATATGTCATCAAAGAAAACTAATACAAATTTCCTTTAAAATGGCCTAAAAACAATGTTCATTAAGATTTGAAAGGTTGAAGGCACATTTGTAAGACTAAAAGGCATTACCAAAAACTCATAATGGCCCTCACGAGTCCTGAAATCCATGTTATGAACATCTTCCTCTTTTATTCTAATTTGATGGTACCCCGAACAAAGATCTAATTTTGTGAAATAAATAGCACCATGCAATTCATCAAGTAAATCATCAATTACTGGAATAGGAAACTTATCTTTGATGGTGTACTTGTTGAGTTCTTGGTAATATGGACACATCCTCCATGTTTCATCCTTCTTACATACCATGACCACTGGTGAAGAATATGCACTCTGGCTAGGCCTGATGATACATGCCTTCAACATTTCCTGAAACATTTTCTTGATCTCACTTTTCTGGGAATATGGGTATTTGTATGGTCTGATGTTAGGTGTTTGGCTCCCTGGAATCAATTGAATGGCATGATCATGATCCCTAACTGGTGGTAGTCCCTTTTGAATTGCATCAAAAATAGATGAGTGAGCATCAACAATCTTCTAAAGATCGGGTGGTATTGAAGACTCTGTATTTTGTACTTCTACGGAAAATAACTTTGTTATAAATCCATCTACTCCTTTTCTGAGAACCTTCTGCATCTGATGAGAGCTAATAATATATGGAGACTTAGCTACCATCCCATTGAATTGTATTGTCCTTCCATCTGAATGAAATCGCATGAACAATTCTTGGAAATTCATCTCTATAGTACCAAAGGTTGTGAGCCATTGGACACCCAAAACAATATCTCCCCCCCCATAGAAATAAAAAACATAGGTGAGTCTAACATGTAGTATCACATGGAAAGCTTGATACTTATGGCACTTTCCTATGCACTTGACTATCCCACCATCCGATCATAACTTGCATTTTCTCGAGCTGGGTACATAAAACAATTGAGGCGAGGCATGAACTAACTTACTATTTATGAAGTTATGAGTACTCCTTGAGTCAATCAACATTGTCACCTTTTGTTTTTTGAGATAGCCAATAACCTTGAGTGTTTGAGGAGTACTAATACCTAACAATGCATGGCAAGAAATTGTAGGTTGGTGATCCTCTACTTCCTCTTCTCTTGGGTTCCTCGGCCTCTCTTATAATTTCAGCGTCCTCATCATCCTCATTACCTCCGTCAATATAGAACAACTTCTTCTTAGCACATTTTTGTCCTAGTCCATATTTTCTATCATAGTTAAAACATAATCCTTTTTCTCTCTTTTCTTCCATTTGTTGAGGAGTCAGTCTAATTGGCCTAGAAAATGAAGGGGAAGAGATACTACGGTCTTTGGTGTTAATGAAAGGAAGCCTCCTACTACAAAGAACTTTTTCCTCTACTCGACGTGCCATGATAATAGAATCAGAAAGCTTGAGTGGATTAAACATACGTACCTCATGCTCGATGTGGTCCTTAAGACCCCAAGAAATAGATCATTCAGATTCTCTTCTCGGTATTTTCTCCACCCTTAAGGATAGGTTTTGGAATTGATGCCCATAATCTTTAACTCGGTCCTATTTTTGTAGCTTTGCTAATTTACTAAATTAGTTCTCTGAAACACTGGAACTATAGTGTAATTGTAACTCCTTAGTAAAAATTGTCCAAGTGACACCGAGACCATTCTTCTACCTCTGAGCACATAACCATCGATACCAAACGAATTGGTCTGGTTCAAGATACAGGGATACCAATGTCACCTTTTGTCCTGGTGGTGTTTTATGTAGCTCAAATAAGTTCTCCATTTGATTTATCCAATTCAGGGGATCTTTACCATCAAATTTGCACATATCCACTTTCGGCACCATGTTTTGTGGTTGCAAATAAGTTAGATTCTTGATTGGGCTAGAAAAGTGATCCAACATGGTTATTTTGTCCATGATTTTGAACTGAATATCCTCTTTGGTTGATATGGGATGGATTTGGGCCATACTATTTACCCTGTACATGTTGCATGATATCATCCAACCGATGATTGATTTGGGCTATGTCTCCTTTAGAGGCCATCTCAGATTGTACATTTCGCACTCATACTCAAGTTGGCTCACCTTATGATCAATGAAGCAAACCCTAGTCTTTGAGGAATCTTTATTTACCCCTTCTAAATCCATATCTTCAATCACTATCCCATCTTTATTTGGGGTTGTACCCGAGTAATCGGATTCTTTTTTGCTCTTGTGGAAGGCCTTGCCATGATATCAAACCTTAGGGTTTAGGGTTTTGATGCAAATTTTTTGAACAGGAAAAACCACAGAGAATATACTAATACTATTTTTTCGAGATTTCGAAAATGTAAAGAACTTGAACCAATTCCACAATTTGCACCATAGAGAGTGATTTTATAAAAACCATAAATTTGTAATAACTTGTGCAAAACAAATTTAAAAAGTCTGAAATTTTCAGGGAACCTTAATTAAAATGTTTTGAAACTTTGGTACAAATATCTCCCACCAATTCACTCTGGTTTAAAATATATCATGGAAACAAAAAATTAGGGTTTTTGCCCTAATTTTGGCCCAGATCGCAGCTCTAATACCACTTGTAATGAAATTACTAGTATAATTCAGATTATGAGCAGCAATAGAACACCAAATAACACAATATTTCAGAATAATGATCTCAATATGCAATTATAATAGCTTCACCACTTTGAGGGGGCAACCTCCAAACCATATAATAAGACTCAAATGCTCAAATGATGATGAACTACTACCTACAATCCCCTATATATACTATTCATATGTTATGGCCATCACCCAGGCCGACCTATTAAGCATGAGAAAGTATAAATGATATAATAAAATGATATGGTAAGCCACAAGTCGGCTACTCATATCCTAATACAAGCAATAGGTTAAGGGCGTAGCGATTCTTAGGACAATTTACTTGAAAGGTTTAAAATACATACCTTTATAGAAATTTGCTAAAATTAGGTAAATACAGTCCATTATGAAGGTATAGTTCAAATTTTTCTCATTATAAGCGAGTTTAATTCTTAAATATTTGTCTACCAAGTTTGTGAAGTTGTCCTTTCAATAGCTTTTTGGGTTAATCTGTACATATAAGGTGCAAGGCCTTAGTGGTGGCTCTGTATTTTATTGAAAATATGGTGTATACTACTGCAAAAAAAAATATACCTTACTAATTAACTCTCCCCTTTACAAAGTTGGAAGGAAGAAGGCCCTTTTTCAAATATGATCCTACCAGAAGACTACTTCCAGAGCTAGAAAATACATAGTCAATAAGAAAGCAAATCTAGAAGTCGGTGCTAATTAAAATTCAAAAGAAAAGATTGTTCAAACAACTGAATTTGATACACCTTTGGTGGAGGATTACTCAAGAACATCTGATAGCTCTAATCCAAGTGCTCCTCAAGAATATCTACATACTTTTTTCCAAGAAGGTTCAACATATGCAAATAACAAAGGTATTCTTCAACTTCCTTATTTTTTGACTCATACGAATAAATTATTTTGTGAAAATGATTCCCCAAGAGATTTCCATTTTGTGGATTATACCCCTTGACATAAGAGACCTCCAGTTCCCCATTGTTTCAACCCTCCTTTTGAAATACCTCCACCAAATAATATGGTTGCTCCCCCTCCTAGAGAACCTTTTAGAGTTAACACATATATACCTATTGATTTTAATAACATGGAAGGTTATCCAAATGAAGTACCACATGAAATTAGGATGAGGTTTCCCAAGTTTCAAGGAAATAATGCCATAAGTGGATATCAACATCTTAGATTTTTTCAAAATATAATGGATGACTATGAAGTAGAACATGAAGATGTTTATGTAAAGTTATTCATACATACATTAGAAGAAGATGCCAGGGAATGGTACAATTTTTTTACCTAAAATTCCATAGATTCTTGGTTAGAAATGAATAATGCTTTCAGACTCCAATATGGTGATAAGACTGACCCTAGGTTTCTCTTATCAAAATTTGAAAATATAAAAAATAATCCAAATGAGTATGTGCAAGACTTTAATACTAGGTTCAATAAAACCTTAACTAGAAAGCTTTGTTAATATAAGGCCAAGTGATGATTTTTTCTTGATTAAGTACTCAGATGATTTTGATAAGAAGGAAAATTATTATCTAAGGGATACAAATCCTAGAATTCAAAGGTGAGATATTTCTATGGCTGTCCAAATTGAGAAATATATCAAAGCGTGCAGGAAACCTCTAAAGAGGGAAGGTGTCAATTTGATTAATCCAGAGAAGCTACATGCCAGTAAGGCAGTGGACTTAGAGGAAGTGGTTAAAATTTTGGTTGGATTAATTAAAGAGATCTCATAAAAGCTTGCTATAGCAGAGAAAGTATTAGTTCCAAATCCTTAAGCTCAGCACCAGGCCCAAGGACAAAATATATTTAGGAATCATCCCAAAGGAGAGCACTGGGGTTGATGATAGAGGAAAAGGACATGTGGGTTTAACAAATAAGCAACAAGCTTTAAGGGAGAATAAATTAGTCCCAGATCCATTGACAACAAGAGTATCACTAGTGGAATAAGATCACATCATTGAATGGTGTGATAAGTGTTTATTGCCACACTCCCCTTGTGAGAAACTTGTTGGAGACAATGATGTAACTAATGAAGTTGGTTTTGATGACATATGCATGATGGAGTGTCCAAAATACTTGATGTCAGGAGCAACTTAAACTAATTTATTATGTGTTAGAACTATGGAGGATTTTTGGGCTTGCAAAAATTAGGTATTCTCCCTCCCTTCTATTGTTAATGCTAATATATATATATATGGATAGGTCATTTGAGCTTCCAAATCATGACTTTTAGTACTTAAGATATTTAATGATTAAAAAGTATGATGGTGGAATCCCTTATGAAGAGGATAGGCAACTATTGATGAATGATGTGGTTTCTCAAGAAAAGGAGTATAACTTTTGGAATAGAAAAGTCAAAGGACCTTCCCTACTCCTAAACCAAAAATTCCTATCTTGACCAACATCCCCAAAGATGCCCCCAAACTAAGTATGCCTAATAAAGGTCCCTTTGTATCTTGAAGCCAAGAACTTCGACTACTACCCAAGAAACAAGGGATAATATCCCATCAGAAAAGACAATCACCTTTGCCTCTAATATAACCCTACCAAAGTATGTTGCATGTGATATGGCTCAAATTTTGAGTCAAATAAAAATTATAGTCCCAATTGTGGAATTATTAATAATTCCTAAACATAGAAAAAGAGCATTTGAATACTTGGGGCTGAAGGATGATGTGATTATAAAAGAAAAGGGTACAAATAATGTGGTGACTCTACATGCCATAGCTAAAGTTGAGGTAAATGAAGAACTAGAAAACATGGAAGAACCCCCGAAGTATATTTAGGCACATCCTTAGTAGAATCCCAATTGGATGTGGATCCTTTCTTTACTACTTTGATTGTCAATAGACAACTTCTTCACAATTTTATGTTTGATTCAAGAGCTTCATATAATATCATTCCTTTAGAGGTCATGAATGAATTAGACATCAAGATAACAACAAATTTTGTAATGTGTTATGCTATGGATACACAAGAGGTACATATTGTTAGATATGTTAGATATGTTACTACCTATCCCGGAAAAAAATTGACCATGAATATAGTTATAGTTAACTACCCTGCTAAATGGGGTATGTTGCTATCAAGAAATTGGGATGCCAATATAGGAGGCAGTGTTCAAATGGATATATCCTATGCCTCTATACCATTATAAGGGAAGCTAGTCAAATTACATAGAGAAAAGAAAATGCTCCATCTTATTGAGGATCCCATGAATGCCTCTTATGAGGTATTGTTTGTTAATACAAATTTGGGTAACTTTATAGGAAGTGCATATTTTGAAGATCATTGCATGGATGATAATGCACACATTTAAGATTCCAATATCCCTAGACCATGACTTTTGATGGAGCATGCTCCAATGTTGGAAATGGTACTAGAGTGGTTCTAACTTCTCCAAATCAAGTTTCT
The DNA here is from genome assembly GCA_018340775.1 of Taxus wallichiana var. yunnanensis. Lineage (NCBI taxonomy): Eukaryota > Viridiplantae > Streptophyta > Pinopsida > Cupressales > Taxaceae > Taxus > Taxus wallichiana. Next base: position 6,868,106 of record JADAXU010000057.1, on the reverse strand, counting down.
TTCAACTTCTCTTTCAAATTAAATTTTTAATGTACTAACAACATTGTTGAATATGAGGCATTGCTCCTTGGCTTAAAATTTGCATGGAAGCATGGAATTAAGAACATTATTGTCAAAGGAGATTCAAAATTAATTGTAAAGCAAGTCAGGAACTTGTATGCAACAAAAACTAGAGGTTGAGACAATATAAACATGCAATTTGGGACTTCATAGAATTATTTGATTCCTTCAATATCCTTTATCATGAAAGGGCTCAAAATGTAGCAATGACAAGTTATCTATCATAGCATCATAATATGAAAATGAGATAGTATCTCCTTACTGCCATTATGAAGTAGAAGTTCTATTCGAGCCTTCGATTCTGACAATATTAAACATTAGCAAGTTTTTAAGGATGATGCTCAGATATAGAGGTTTCTAACTTGCAAAGATGAGTTCACTAATCATATCATTGATCTTGAACCCATGGTAGAACTGTGTGAAGGAAAGGAGACCCTCTTTGGAAAGGATATAATTCAACTAAAGACAAATATCATTCCTTGAGGACTGTCATTCTAGATTAAATTTGGATAGTGTAGGCCGAGTTATGATGAAACATGTATATTCATCAAGGGATGTTGAATAATGTAACTTGGGAACTTCTTAAAACCAAAGAAAGGTTGGGTGTGGTCGTAGTAAGAGCAGAGAAGAAAATCAGGCTTATACCAAGTTACTAAAGAAATACTAGGATTTCTTGGCGCGGTCTTGTTTAGAATCGAAAGATGACGGAAGGATTGTTTCAAGACGAGATACCATTTCGCCTCACTCCAAGCCCTTCATACGAAGAAAATCCCAATCAATCCCCCTATTAAAACCAAAATGCTAGAGGAATTGACTAAATTACGAGATGGTGGGAAAATTCAACCCACAAGACACTCTGCATGGGTTTCCAACTTAGTGTCAGTCAGAAAGAAGAATGGGAACATAAGGCTTTAAGTAAATTTTTGAAATCTAAATAAAGCATATCTTAAGGATAGTTACCCATTTCCTGATATGGACAATATGTTACACAAGGTATCAAGATCATAATTGCTATCTACATTGGATGGTTTCTCTGAATATAACCAAGTGGTGGTGAAACAATAAGAGCAACTCAAGGATGCTTTCACTACCCCATGGGGAACATATACATATGCTAGGATGCCTTCTAGATATATGAACACCTGGAGCAACCTTTTAAAGGGCCATGTATGTGGCTTTCTTTGGTCTTAACAAATGATTTCATAACAATTTATCAAGATGATATAACTGTCTACTCTAAACACATGGGTGACTATTTAGGGCACCTTGAAAAGATGTTGATTAGGTGTAAAGGGTATGGGATTTAACTGAACCCAAAAAAGTGCAACTTTGGAGTGCAGAAGGAAAAATTTTTGGGACATATATTGTCTCAAGAAGGAGTGATGATTGATCCTAAAAGGATAGAGGAAATTGATATAGTTTGTATCCCTATGTCTTAAAAGGGTATCCAATCCTTTTTTGGATAAATAAATTTGGTAAGAAGTTTCATCTCCAAATTTGCTAAGATCACTATTCCCATCACATGTATGTTGAAGAAGGATCAAATCATCAAGTACGAAGAAGGGGCTATTCAAGCATTCAAAGGAATAAAGGAGGCACTCAAGACTACCCCCATCTTAACTATTCCTGATTATAAGATAGCATTTCAGATGTTTTCCTTTGCCTATGAGAATACAATAGCTTCTCTATCATTACAAAAAGATGAAGAGGGGCATGAAAATCCCATTTCCTTCTTTAACAAAGCCTTGCAGGGAGCTGAGTTGAAATATTCCATCATGTAAAAACAAGCTTTTGCCTTGGTGAAAGCCACTAAAATCTTCAGACCCTACATTATGAGCACCAATATATAGTTTATGTACCCCATACTATGGTGAAAGACATTTTATCAAAAACGGAGATGTCAAGTAAAAGATATTTTTGGGTCAACAAATTGTAAGAATATGACATGGAGATTCAAACCACAAATTTGGTTTGAGGATTGGGATTAGAAAGGTTGATGGCAAAGAGTAATTTGCAGGTGATGTAGATACACAATGTTTAAGAATATGGGCCACACACTCATGAAAAGGTGAGAAATTCAGTTTGGTATAAGGATATAGTATATTACTTAATGAAATTGAATTTTCCTATGCACTTAGACAAGAATCAAAGGAGGACACTCAAAATGGTTTCCCAAAAATACATATTGATGATCATGGATTAGCTCAAAAGAATCTAGAGGGGGTTTTTATAAGATGTATCACGATGAAAAGGTACCTAAAATAATTACAAAATTTCATGGGGGAGTGTGTGGAGGTCATTTTACTAGAAGGGTTACTGCCCATAAGATTCTAAGGGAAGGTTATTGGTGGCCTTCATTTCCCAAAGATGTTGCCTTGTTGGTTTAAAGACGTGAGAATTTTCAACATTTTTCTAGGAGACTAAAAGCTTCGGAGCCATACCCATGCAACTTGTGTCATAGAAGCCCCACTCAAATAATGGGACTTTGAATTTATTGGTGAAATATTAGACTTTTCAAGTGATGGTCATTGATTAAAATAAAATGGAATATTCTAGTGTAATCTAATGTTATAGGAGCTATAAAATAAATGAATAAATGAAGTAATAAAATACTAAAATAGTACCCAAGCAATCTAAGCAATGGAATGTGAAACCCTAATGTGTAAATAGGGTTAAGAAATCCTTAGTTGATTCATGATGTTGTGGGATTATGTCGCAAAGGATACCGGATGACCAGGAAAAGAAAACCTTCGCATAAGATCCGAAAAGTATAACTCCAGGTCTGCCTAGCTAGACTAGGGCCCTTGGAGAGGGATAGGGGAACCCATGGGTGACCTAGTCTGAGATCTAGGTACCCCGGTCTGCAGAGATGACTAGGAAACCTCCTCTCGAGGTGTTGTTGAGAATTCACCCGTGTTCACTTACTATCACATGAATGTCATTGTACTTCACCGAGATGTCATTGTAAACCTCTGATGAAGAATCACCTACAAAAATCCAAGCAAAGCATCAACACCCTTAAAGAGAAAGATGCATATGAAGGGGTCATACTATCCTCAACCGCCAAATGGATGGACTTATCAATGAACGTTGCAATACATCTAAGACTCGAATGTAGTTCTAGGTATGTGTGTGAATATTTTTCCCTAGGTGCTCTTTTTCCAATCACACTTTGTGAAGTAGTAAACAAGTAAATAAATGTATAATGTAGTAAATGTGTGCATGGAAATAATAGACTCCCCTCCTATGAAGTGTGATGAAGATGAACCACCTTGTGTGCATTGTGATGGAGCTAGGTGGATGTAAATGTAGATATATATGCCTTTGATAGATGCAACCTTAGGTGGAGATAGCTAGTGCTTAGTGTTTGGTCTCTCATTATGGTCACATAACTTTATATTTATATGGTTCTCTTGATTTAATTTTGTAATTAACCCCGAAAAGTCTAACCAACAAAAAAAATAAACATCAAATGGCTAGAAATTTCTCAAAAGTTAGAGGAAAGTGTAAAGAGGATCGGGACGCCCGGAGGGGACTAGGGAACTTGGGCACCCCAATCTTTCTTGGGTGCCCCAGGTTGAAAATAGGAAAAACACAGTATGAAGGTATAGATTGGGAAAGTATGGGTGTAAGATTGAAAATAGTGACAGAAAGAAATGTAAAATGGCCAAAGACATGGGTTAATTATTACTCTTTTCACTTAAGAACCATACGGTAGTAGTATGAGACTAAGACCAAATAATGACTCAAAGTCTATGATTTAATGTCTACATTTTCCCTAATTTATGTTGGTGAGGAGCATGCTTGGTAACATAATGTAGATAAATATGTGCACTTGATATCCATGTAGAGAAATGTAGAATGTGTACCGAATGACTAGACAAAAGAGTGGAGTGATACAAACATAGAGCGTCGAGATTAAAGATGCAAAAGTGTAAAAAGTGATGAGAGTGATCCTAGGGAAAAAATGTGTCTATAAATGTTAATGTGTGCGGTGTACATGTATGTTTAGTATCATGTGTGTGATGTTGAATGCTTGCTTCCCATACAGATGGACTTGCAAAAGAGAAGACGATCAAGTAGTCAAATACCCATGTATGTGTGTAATGTCTAAAAATGCATGTATATATGTAAAAATCATGTAAATAAAGTACGAAAATAAAAAAGGAACATGTGCACCTGATTCGTGATGAGAAAAAGGGTGTAGAAAGGATCCTATCAATGTCATGCAAGATTTTTGGGTAATCTCACACCACTGACCGAAGAAGTGTAGGGAGGAGAGTATGATTTATCCTCCAACTTGTAACTAATTTCCGAGAGTGAAGAGATCTCTATATTGTCTAGTTTTTGGGTGATCTAATGCCATGGCAGCGTAGAGAGGAAGTTTTGGTTTATCCTCTATCCTTTAATCGCTCTTGAATGTTCTACAAAAACCTGTCCTATAAAATCTGTTGTGTATGGAGTTTGTATAATGGTCTGAACCCACTCATTGTGTAACCCACTGTGTCATTGACAATTACTAAAAATTGAATTGTACCGATCGTGTGTGTAAACTCAAATGATTCCCCCTCTTTGGTGGTGCATACGACATAAAAGATAAGAGAATACATCCCAAAAGAGGACCGACCACGTATACTAAAATTGTGCCCTACTAGGGGAGGGGATGTTCTTGGTAGAAACCAAGGCACACACAAACAAGGTATCTAGAAAATAAGTGTTAGTACAAACATGCATGTAAAAAAGTTTAAGATAAACAGAGAATGTGTAAGATAAAGCATAATAAGATAATTTAAACACCCAATAAGACAATTTAGACCACACAAAGTGGTTTGCAGAACATGGGAAACCACTCATAGTGTTCAGTAAGACACTCAAGGCCATAGTGACCACAAAAAAATAAAGTGTGCACATAGGACAAAGGGAAAATCCCACAAACAATAACAAGAAATAGTAGACAATATAATAAAGAAGTATCTTGGCATAGAAAATTTTGCACATGAAACACCCGTTATCATGTTAGAAAGATGAAACATATGTAAAAGCGTGGATAAACCAAAGTAGTGTGTAATGAACAAGAATGAAATAATGACACTTGTAGCATACGAATGTGAATGCCCCCAAGAGTTGTTGTGGGCGGGTAGTCAAGCATCTATGTTTCATGTAGTATCCTGTATAGTCTACGATCACAACTAGAAAATAAAGTGAACACGCATGTGTGTGTGGTAAAATTAATGACATAGAAGATATCTATCTAGTATGTGTAATACAATGAACATGTAAAATTAAGTATAAGCAAGAGTAAATGTAAGCATAAAATTTAGTATATTGTGGATGGAAAAAATTGAATAAAGAGTGAATGATAGGATCCGCATACCCCCATGTGAATGGAAGTGTATGAAGTGAGGATCATTTGGTGTGCCCCCTCAGCAGTCTAGAGTGAACCATAAACGAGAGTACATCATTGGGAAATATTCGAGCTATGTGTTTTGTAACATGTTGTGATGAGTGTGTAGTGATGATATGCGACATAGATGAGTTGTGTGTGATGTTGTAGCCTAAGTTTATATCATGAAAATATGATCAAAGGAGTGGCGAGTTAGCTAAAAGAACATACCACTAAATGATGCAAGTGAAAGTGATGATGTAGCCTATCACGAGATGATGCGATAAGAAGTGACCTTGTAGCCTAAAGCGTATATCACTTAATCTAGGTATGTCACATGAGTAAAGATTGAATGGTGAACATGTAAGGGTGATGAGGTCTATTTTTTATGTATACTCTCAATAGTCCAGTATGGACCGCAAGACTAGAGTGTGTCATCGGGTAGTGGGTGCAGCGTGTAGAAGAGAATATGTAAAATGTGTAATGTGCATAGTAGGGTGTATGATGCATAATAAGGGATGATTATATGACCTAAGATGTGTAGATGCATAGTAAATGTAAGACGCAAGATGTAAAATGTAAGGTGTAGGATGTAAAATGTAAGATGACATGTATGAGGTGTGAAAATGAGTAATATGTAGTGGCAATGGTGTAGTATCTAAGACATGAGTAGAATGTGTATGATCTATATAGGACAAGATGTAGGATGAAAAGTGTATAATGTATGAAGATGCGCAATGTCTATAGTTCAATGTGTGGGGTTCATGTGTATAGAATGCCCTCAATAGTCAAGTGTGAACAGAAGAACAAGAGTGTGTCATCGGGTAATGACGATGCTAGAGTATATCAAAGTATGATTGAATGGGAAGATTTTGGATTGTTATGTGATGAAGATGTAATACTCATGTTTTTTGTTTAGAAGACGGAGATGTATGATAAGTGCCATGCCCCCAAGTATGTAAGTGATGAATCTTAGTCAAAATACGCTAAGTGGATCAATGTAAGGAGTATTTTCTTTGACAAAAGTGATTGGACACTGAGGCGAGGACTGGATAGGGTCCTTAAATTACGAGAGTCAAAAATGTCAGCTAGAGTGTGTTTGCCTTGTGTAACAAGTGGTTATTTGTTGACCATAGATGACTTGAGTGGAGGCTAGGTTAAACTAATCTTTAGAGGAGGTTGCTTAGATTGACTTGGTAATGTTGTAGATAACTTGAGTAGAGGAGTAGGACTATCTGCAAGAGGAGGTGGAGTGGACTAAATAGGTGGCACTTGAGTGGCCAAAGAAGGCACCGTAGAAGTGATAACATGATGCTCATTAGATATAGATGAATCAGATTTAGGAACCCTTTGAGATGTAACATTTGTAGATAGGCATGCGATATAATGTTATGCGTGAATGGGATAAATCCATGATTCTCAAGATGTTTAATTATTCGTTGTAAAGTGTAGCAATCATTGGCATTATGTCCATTTATTTGATGGTAATTACAATATGGATGACCTTGATGTTTTGTTAGTTGATAAGGAGGATAGTAATGAGTAGGAGGTAGAGTGATCAATTGACGGCCTAAGAGCTTAGCAAGAATGTCATGTTGCGTTTGTGATCAAAGGTGGGAGGAATTGGTAATGGTATGACTTGAGGCTCACTTATATATGTACATGTAGTAGACATAGACTGAAAATAAGATGTAGAAGGAGAATAAACATGAGTCTGAGAACCATCCTTAAGATATTGATTTTCATATTTGAGAGATGTAATCATGGATTCCATATCCTAAAATTTGTCTTGAAACAAATAATATAAAGCTTGAATTGATTCCAACATAGATTGATGAGATGGAGGATCACAAGGACTAGGGTCATCAAATAGATGATCGAAAATAGGGCTTATTTCTTGTGGTGGGTATCTTTAGGAAGAGACGTGGTGTCTAGGGATTTTTACAAAACAACCTGGTAATTGGGATGCATATTAAGTAAATCGAGAAAAATACATTTGAGGAATTTTAAAAGCCATGATATAGGGAAATGATGATCCTAAACGTGAAAGTGGTCGGGTTCACCAAAATTATTACTAAGCTAAAATGTGAATATTCTAGTGTAATCTAATTTTATAGAGCAAGAAATAACTAAATAAATGAAGTAATAAAATACTAAAATCGTACCCAAGCAATATAAGAAATGGAATGTGAAACCCTAATGTGTAAAGAGGGTTAAGAAAGCCTTAGCTGATTCGATGATGTTACAGAAATATGTCACTGAATGGAGACTGGATGAACAGGAGGAAACCTTCACACAGAGCTTGAAAAAGTATGGATTCGGATGGTCTGGTTAGACTGGGTTCTCTTGGAGATGGATAGAGGCATTTGTGGGTGCCTGGTCTAATGTGTTATTAAGTGTTTTCCCGTGTTCACTTCTGTCATGTGAATATCGTTGTAACTTCTCCGAGATGTCATTGTAAACTCAGTAATGAATAATCACCTGCAAAACCCCAAGCAAAGCATCAAAACCCTAAAAAGAAAGATGCATATGAAGGGTTTAGACTGTCCTCAGCTACCAAATGGATGGACTTATCACTAAGCACTGTACTACATCTCAAACCCAATGTAGTTCTAGGTGTGTGTGTGTGTGTGTGTGAATATTGTGCCCTAGGTGCTCTTGTGTGAATCGCACTTTGTGAATTAGTGAGAAAGTAATTACATGTAAAATGTAGTAAATGTGTGCATGGAAGCAAAATACTCCCCTCCTATGAAGTGTGATGCAGATGAACCAGCCTTGTGTGCCTTTTGATGGAGCTAGATGAATGCAAATATAGCTATAGATGCCTTTGATGGATGCAACCTTAGGTGTAAATAGCTAGTGCTTAGTGCTTGGTTCCTCATTACAGGTCACATAAATTTATATTTATATGGTTCGCTTACTTTAATTTTGTAACTAACCCCAAAAAGGCTGACCACCAAAAAAAGATGCTCAAATGGCTAAAAAGTGCCAAAAAGTGAGAGGAAAGTGTAAAGAGTATTAGGGCACAGGGGCTCCCAGTCAGAAAGGGCAAAAAAATATGAAGGTACGAGACTAGGCAAGTATGCATGTAAGATTCAAAATAGAGATAGAAAGCAATGAAAAATTGCCAAATACATGGGTTGATTATTACTCTTTTCACTTGAGAACCATACAAATAGTAGTGTGAGACCGGGACTAAATAATGAATCAAAGTGTGTGATTTAGTGTCTACAATCATACTTGTGGATATTGGTAGCCACTAACTACTTTACCAAATGGGTTGAGGATTTAGACACCCCAATTTCACACATATCCTAAATCAATTAATTTCACCATTCCATTTCCCACAAAAATACACATTGAATTAATCCATTTCAACCCCTAAATTAAACCCAATCTTCCTCACATGCCAAATATTCTTCATGTCCCCCCACTTGTGTATTAAATATTCAAATTTAATTATGGACCATTTCTCATGTCTCTCATTCACCTAATCATGCTTATTTTCCATAATCATGATTACTCTAAAGCCCTCGAATTAATCCTACTTCTAGGCTATAAATAGAGCCTCACCCCCTCTTTCAGAATAAGCTTGAATATCATGTCAGAGTTCTTGCATCCATTGAGCATAGAACATCCTTCCACCTCGTCCTAGTGCCCAAATAACCCCACTTGAAGCAACCCAAATCCATAATCCCTTTATCCATTGGTGAAAAGTGAGTCGATCTTGTTGCAATAAAGGCCTTGCTTCATTTTGAAGGAAGCACATACATCGCAAACAATCTAGGCCCATCCACATTATGTTCACACATTTTGAGGTTTGCTATGGAATCATGTAGGAGAAGGTATCTACTTAATCAATTTTCTTTCTTGTTATCGAGTGCATTTTCCCTAGCTCACATTCTGCACACCCGGTGGACTTACCCACAACCTATTATTTTTCTCGCAACTCGTAACTTTATCCATCATTTTCCTACTTTTTGTATTTTTGTTATAATTTAATTTTCCATTACATAAGGAATTATTTTGCTAATGTTTATATTGTGGGAGATATTATTGCTTCACGTGGGGTCTTATGGTGTCTCACAGGATCGATAGTGATGTATACTCCACGTACCACTTTGTGAACCTCTTGAGGAATCATTCATATGCGTTTATTTTTTTGTCACATGTCTTACTAACCTCTTTTGTGCAACCATTTTAAGATCCATTGATATTTGCATATTTTGGTTTGTTTTCGTTCTTTTCCCTTGTCACGTTATTTTGTCTTGTGTAGGTATCGGGTACCCAAAAACAAGAACGACAACTAACTTTCTATTTTTAATCTCTCTAATCATGTAGATATCACTCTAAAATCCAAATTTATAGTCGTTGTTTATTGACATATTTTTCTAACACTTGGATTTTAATTTCTAACTCGATTACAGAGTTGCAAGTGGTTTAATTTTGTCTTAATTCACATTATAAATATGTTTTATTTCAGCAATATCAAAGAAAAAAATTGTGTTGGTGTTGACTTCGTTTAGTTTGGCGGGTTACTTTGGAACAATTAAGTTTTTGAAGTCTATATTTGTCTCTCAAGCGGGGTTACATTTTTGATTTCCTAGTTTATGTTAATACATTTGAAGGTTTTATTATTAAATCTTCAAAAACAAAAAAAAATCAATATTATTAAAATACAAAAACATAAAAACAAAAAAACCAATTTTTTAAAACCGTATCCTAAACTACCTACCCCCTTTCCCCCTACCAGTCAGCCACCGAGCCGATAGACCTCTCTTCTCACCCATCCTTGACTACACACCACCCAAGTCCCTATCCTCTTTAAATACCACTCTATGAGATCAACTCGTCACCCATTATCCACTCGGTCGAACAATCTCCCATCCCGACCTCATATACCATGTTTCGGACTCCCCATCCCCTATCCCCTATCATCTACACCCAACTTCCACGCCTATCCCGAGTCCCTCACAACCCATCCCAGGTCCCATGTCACTCATCCAACCATGCACCCACCCTCTCATACTCCCCGATCCCCAACTCCGCTAGCCACTTGGCCACCGCAAACCCAAACTACCCTATGTCAAACAACCCATGGCTCACCTCACCCGGGCCTCCCAACCAAACGATTTAGTTTTGATACTCCCTCCCCGAACTCGGCTAAACCCATTTCCTTCCGCAGATCCGATCCCCACCATTATCACACCCAATCGAGCCGTCATCCTCCACCTTGCACAAATAAAACAAGCCAATACAAATAATAATACGTCACTTAACCAGGTTTAATCAATTTTGCATTTTAGGTTAACATAGTAGTTTGAACCTTAGGTTTTAACCTCACTTTGTTATTATTTTTCATTTCTCTATTATTAACTTAACATCCATAGTGTTTCATTTCTTTTTCTTTGTACTCTTATTTTTTTCATTTAATTTACTTAGATGGTTTTAAATAAAGTGTCTTATTAGCTTATTTTAATTAATTTCTTTATTACTCTAATTTTATTAGCTTAATTAATTTTATTAGCTTTTCATTTCATCAAGACCATTACTAATTATTTTTCATCCTTTTTGCCCAATAATCTAATTGTGTAACTTATTTTTTTAGGGTTATTGGACATTTTCGTCCCACCTTTTGATGTTCTTTGGGTATTTTTCAACAACAGTTTAATTGTTTTGATCATTTTCATCAACGCTTCACAATCAAACACATTAGTTATTTAATTATCCATTTAATTAAATTTTTAGATTGATTTCAAAGATTTAATTCAAATTATTAATTCAATTAGATCTAATTGTTCTCTAAATTAAATTGATTTAATTAAATTGACTAGTCATTTAATTAAACTAATTTAGATTTTTAAATCAAATTATCTATTTTATTAGATCTAATTGTTTGTCTAATTAGGACCTTGAATTCTTTTCGTCATTTTCACTCCCAAACCGACTAATCATATAATTTGGTTTTCATGGCTCTCACTTTGGTCGAAATCCTTCATTGTCACAGATTCTAATTGAAACATTTACATGACCATTACTAATTATTTTTCATCCTTTTCACCCAATAATCTAATTGTGTAACTTCTTTTTAGGGTTATTAGATGTTTTCATCCACCTTTTGATGCTCTTTGGGAATTTTTAAATCAATAGTTTAATTGTTTCGATCATTTCATCAACACTTCACAATCAAACACATTAGTTATTTAATTATCTTTTTAATTAAATTTTTAGATTGATTTCAAATATTTAAATCAACTTATTGATTAAATTAGATCTAATTGTTTTGAAATTAAATTGATTTAATTAAATTGACTAGTCATTTAATTAAAATAATTTAGATTTTTAAATCAAATTGTCTATTCAATTAGATTTAATTGTTTTCCTAATTAGGACCTTGAATTATTTTCATCATTTTCACTCCCAAACTTACTAATCATACAACGTGGTTTTTGCAGGCTCTCACTTTGGTCGAAATCCTTCATTGCAAAGACTTCTAATTGAAACATTTACACGACCACACGATCCATACCATTGGCCTTTCACACTTTGTGGATGTTGCAAATTTAGGGTCCCTGGATGTTTCAAACACCTTGGTGTCACCTTTTAATCATTTCATCATTGTCTAAAGCACCTTGCAATTTTGTCTAATGCTTTTGAATCGTGTTTTTCTTTTTTTTTTTTTTTTGTGAAGCCAATCACACCCTTCGCGTATATGCTCTTCTCTCACGCTTGTTACAAGTGACCTTGAGAATCAAAAATGCAACAATGTTGTATTTTATCATTCTCTCTTTGTTTACATTGGAAAACTACTAATATCTTTTTGTGCAGGACCATATCATTTGAAATTCAATCATTTTAGACTGTTAACATTGTCTGCAGAATCCTCTAGCTTTATTTTCTGTTTCTAACTATTGTCTTGATCGTTATTTTATCTTTTTCGCATTATTAATATTTTTCCGATCACTAGTTTTGTATGCTCTCTTCCCGCGCCTTCAAGTGACCTGGAAAATAAAAAACAACCATGATCATTTTCTAACACTTCATTTATAGGAAAACTAATCCGTTCTCTCATGACCGCATCGCTAGAATTTTTCCAAAACACAAACACAAAATTTTTAAACCTTCTCACAAAACTAACACCATTAAAATAAAATTACTGAAACAAAAAAAAATTAGCACGCTCAGGTACGTTGTCATTTTTCACAAGTGATTTATTTCAAGTTGGAAATAACTCTACTAATAATCACATCATCATTTGTTTTTTCATGTAGTAAAGGTGGATTTCATCACCACCCACATTATACCAATGATGTGGAATTCACTACCATGCACCACTAGCATTCGCATTTGCATTGCACTTTGAGACCTACTCTCATCACAGCGTTTGGTACATCTGATGCCTCTGCGGGAAGCGTTTATAGGTAAAGTCGTCGTGTGACTACAACAACACTTAATGCCTAATACAACTATAACAACAAATCCTAGGCATCATCCCAGTAAATCTTTGGGGATTAATAAGGACATCATTCACACTTCCATCCCCCATCACCTTCCACCTTTTCCCAAAACCTACCTTAGACATGGTGATTCACTCCAAAGTAGGTAAGTAAGAATTGGTGAGTCTTTTTGGAGTGATAAGAGCTTGCATCCACCATTCCACAACATATTATATGATTTCATGAAACAATGATTATTCCCAAAGGATCTACCTCTTGAGCCAAAAAATTAGACACACATGACCGCTTTTTGTTTTTAAACAAGATAGTTTAGCATTGTTCTTATCATAAAACTTGGATGATACTACTATCTCTGTTGTAAAGTTCAAATCCTATTCGTGTTCCACAAAACTATTTCTCAATAGACTCAACATCAAACAAAACATTGAATCAATCAAAAAAATGAAGATCTAAATGTTACATTGATTTCATTAGCTTGTTTAAGCCAACACCAAATCCTCTCATAGCATGTTCGAGCTATATCAAACTAGTATCGAGTGACTCATTTGAGTTCACTCCTTATCTCATCAATTGTCAAGCTTGTTTAAGCTTCATCCACCAACAAATCCTTCATAGCTTGTTTGAGCTATATCCGACGTAGTTGAGTGACTTGTTTGAGTTCACTCCATATCTTGTCAACTGTCGAGTTTATTTAAACTACATCCAACACAAATCCCCTCATAGCTCATTTTGAGTTATATCACAATTGTGTTGAGTTAACTTTCTTGAGTTACTCTTCTTATCAACACTTAAGAGCTTGTTCAAGCCAAATCTAAAAACACAACATGAAACCTCTCATAGCTTGTTTTGAGTTATATCACAATCATATTGAGTTAACTTTCTTGAGTTAATCTCCCTATCAACAATCAAGAGCTTATTCAAGCCAAATCTGAAGCAAACCCATTATAGCTTATGCTTAATCACATTTTCTCAAAATTCATAGCTTCTTTTACAACTTAATCAAGCACACACCTATCTCATCATGGTATTCACACATAGTCATAGAGACCCTCTAAACCATGAAAATGATGATGAAGAGGTTACACAACCAAAACTCACTCAAGAAGAACATGAGCAAGTAGACAAGTTGTTAGAACAAAACAAGAATGAATACCTACTGCGTATCCTAGCCATGGGAGAAAAACTACCTCCTAATTTTGGGACCAAAACCTAAACAAAATTATAGAAAATGGTGAATCAAGTCACCACAATGAAATACCAAATAACTCTTTCAACCAAGTTATTTACCAAAATCTAAGAGTTAAAGGCAACTTGAGCAAACAACTTCTAAAAAGCTGAAAGGTTACATGATCACAATCTGAGAAGTCCTTGATACCCCATCCCATGACTCTCCATTCACACAAGAATGGAAAAATATGAAAGAAACCATTCAGGGGCTACAAAAACAATCAAAACAATTCAATTTTGAGGAACTATGCCCCTACCCATTTGATAAGGAAATGTTATAATTACCATTTCTATCATCCTTCGAAACTCCAAAATTTGATAAATACAAAGGAAAGGGTGACCCCCGTGAGCACATCAAAGAATTTTTCATGCAATGTCAGGAAGTATCTTATCATGATGTATATCTCTTACGAATTTTTCCTAAGAGTTTAGGAGATAGAACTTAGATTGGTTCCTTCATCTTCCCAAAGGGTCAATCACAACTTTCACAGACCTATCGGAAAAATTTGTTAAACATTTTTCCTTCAACCTAGACTCGAAATAACCATGCTCGATCTTTGCAACACCAAGCAAAGGCCCAACAAAATTTCACATCCTTTTTACAACGTTGGTGAGGGATTGCAAGAATATTCCCTTGTTCGATACCAAAGAGATAATTAGTCATATTTTTGTCCCAAACCTCATAACAGAAGTTATCATTTCATATGCAGATGCATTATTTAAATAATTTTGAAGAATTCATCGAAAAGGGACATAAATTGAGAAAGCCCTCATTTCTAAGGGCTTACTTAAAACACCCTTTAGGGACCAACCTCCTAGGGATGCCCCTCAAAGCTAGGAAAAATCCAAATTCTTTAATCAAAATTGAAATATAGTCAATGATGGCATCATCAATTCTCACCACGTTTGAAACATTCAAAATAATCCACCCAACACAATTAAATCCAAAAACAACCGATTCTCATCCCAAAAAAAGAAGCCCTCCTCGTGATAGGATGAAGACAGTTCACTCCACTTGGAGAAAGCCTATCTAGTGTCTTCTGTCACTTAGCAAATGCAAACATGATCTCATACCCCATCATTAAACCCTTTGAAGAAGGGAAACCCAAACCGAATTGGTATAAAGACAATGAATATTGTGATTACCATCGCATAAAAGGGCACTCTACAGATTGATGCATGCAATTCCGCCATTATGTCCAAGACTTAATCGAATGCATGAGACATAGAGGTTGAAAATACCTCTGATAAAAGAACCCCAATGAAAAACTCAACATGTTCAAAAACCCTTCCCTAACCATGATGATAATTCAAGGACAAGGGCAAATCATCAAACAACATTGAGTATGACTCAGTCATCTCGACCATAGACTACAACCAAGATCTAATGGCTATAATAAAGATCAAAATTGACTGTGTAGTTACCACTAGATAGAAAAAAATTTGGATCCCCACTACAAAATAATCCACTACCTCTTCTCCCACACCACCTCCTAATCCAATGTCTAATTCCACCACCACTTTTACTCCCCAACCTACACCTTCATTCAAAATCATAAAACAATTAGAAAATACCACAACACAAATTTCCATCATGGAATTACTTAAGTCTTCTCCCGCACTACAACACATTCTTACACAAACATTGAATAATGCTCCTATCCCACTTGACATCAACTCACATCAATTCTAGGTTTTAATAGAAAATATTATAACACCCAATCCTATTCTATAATTTAGTCCTACTGAGCTTCTTAATCCTAACATTGCTAATAATCATTCTTTATATGTTGAGGATTATATAACTCATCATAAGATCAAGTGTGTATTAGTCGACAACGGAGAAACATTGAATATTTTCTCCATGAAACTCTTACGTTGTCTAGGTTACACTTTGAAAATATTTACAAAATGACATCATAACCATTCGTGGGTAAGATAATAGTGAAATAAAGTCTAAAGGATCAATCACATTACCTCTCAAGGTTGGACCATTCACTTTAGACACACTATGTCATGTGGTGGATGTAAAATTTACATATAATATTCTCATTGGTCGACCATGGATTCATGCCATGAAAGCCATCCCATCCACGTTCCACTAATGTTATAAATTACCCCACTTGGAAAAAGAATTTACATTGTGCTCCGATACCCAACCCTTTGATTATTTCAGATTCCTTGCAGGGTGGTATAAAAATGCTCACTACTATCCATCAATAGATAAATACACTCCACGCATAATACATAAGAAAATGCATGTCGATCTAGATACGCTTCCCAAAATAACTCATACTATGAAACCATCATCTTCTAATCAACCAACATCTCCCAATCCATTCTCTTCTGCTAATCAACCCTCTTTGTCTAAAACAAGTCCCCTTCAATGACCAATCATCTTCTTTGTCTAACCAACCTTCCTCTTCTAACAATACCTCTTTTGTTGATATATACCCTCCCCTTCAATTAATCAATATTCATCCTATAATCCACTCCCCTCTTCTTATAACCCATTCTCTTCATCTTTCAAAACTACCAAACCCTTCCCCACCATCGCGAGGTACCTCTACTGGTTCCTCGATACACACATTCAAAATCATTGATAAAGGATGTGGTGAATACCAATTCCAAAACATTGCAAAATATTTTTACATCAGTAAATCCCCACAAGATTATGGAAAACCAAATGCTCCTCATCTTAGAATCCATCCCACTTACAAATTGGGTCAGTTAGTTTGGAAGAAGTTTAATTATCTAAACAACGAACATATTCCAAGTTCTTCAGGATCTTGGTTATACGATGATGAATTCACTCCTGTTATGAGTCCCCTCAATTTACCAAAGCTCATCGAATGATGAAAAACATGTAATGGAAGGGTAAAGGACTCTATACAAATGGACAAGTTCATTTAGATCCAATTACTTGCACCAAACATCATAGTTAACACAACCTTGGTTTCAAGATACTTAATCTCGAGTGACAACGATGACACCACGATTCGACAATGACATTGGGTCTATGCACAAATTTTTGAAGACCTTGCTAAAACAAATCTCTACTTTGAACATTTATCCATTAATTTCATCGATTTCAACTTATTCATCCAACTCTTATAGACCATGACCAATTAGAACATGTGGCCATGGACATGTTTTAAAACGATGAAGCCATTGAAGAGTTCCTTGGAACTCATGATCAAATTCCCATTTCTGACCATAAAAAAGGATTTGAGATTAACCTTGATGAATTTTCCTATTTCGGTGAAGAAATAGAATATTCGGATCCTCTACCTTTAGAAGCCTCAGATAAGAAGTGAAAACATAAAATTTCTCATAGTAAAAATATTGTCGCCACCTTATCCAAAAACATATCAATAAAAGAACCCAACATCACAAACAAAACCCTATGTTGATTCCCCTGAATCACCTGAAACTGATGACTTACATCAACCACTAGCATCATTTTCTGAAAAGGATACATCCAAAATGTTGGTTGAGGAAACCAAAGATATTAACATCGGTACTCTTGAACAACACAAAATTTTACAACTCGGCATCAGTCTATCTGACCAAGAATGCATAGAGTTCACATCACTCCTCATTGAATTTCAAGACATTTTCACATGGACCTACAAAGATATGTCAGACTTATATCCATCTCTCGTAGTACATCATCTTGTGGTGCATCCAAATGCAAATCTTGTAAAACATAAATTACTTAAAATGCACCCCAAGGTAGCGTTGTTTGTAAAAGTTGAACTTTAGAAAAATCAAAGGCAGACTTTATCGACCTATCAACTAATTTGAATAGATATCCAACATAGTGCATATAGCCAAGAAAACTCCCGGCATTAGGGTCTACATAGATTTCCATGAAATAAAAAAATCTTATCCAAAAGATGACTTTCCTCTACCCAACATAGACATGATTGTCGACTCCACGACATGACATTAAATTCTCTCCTTAATGAATGGATTTTTTGGCTATAATCAAATACACATCACTAAAGAGGATCAACAAAAATGAAATTTAATACACCATGGGGAACATTTTGTTATAAGGTCGTGCCTTTTGGGCTGAAAAATATAGGCTCCACATATCAACGAGCCATGACAATTATCTTTCATGATATGTTGCATGATATCATGGAAGATTATGTTGAAGACATATTAGAACATTATAAAACATGGATAGGAAATCCATGTGTATTGAGATACATCTTTAAAAGGTTGCATGAGTATAAGGTTTTCCTCAATCCAAAGAAATGTGTATTTGGGGTAACTTCGTGAAATTTATTAGGATTTATTATCTCACGAAGAGGTATAGAAGTTGATCCCGCCAAAGTCAAATCCATCATGGAAATTCCTCCTCCCCAAAATATCAAACAATTATGTATTATCCAAGGAAAAACCCAATCCATTCGGCGTTTCATCTCATAATTAGTCGATAAAAATGTCATCATTTTAATTAGTTTCTTAAAAAAGATACACAATTCCAATGGAATCAAGATTGTCAAGATTCTTTCACCAAACTCAAAGAATACCTCTCCATTCCACCTATCCTTATGTCATCGATCAGATAAACCCATGCTTCTTTATACATCTGCCACTGAGCATGCCATAGGATCTTTTCTAGCACAACACAATGATCAAAAAAGAACATGTTGTTTATTACCTTATTCAAACACTTATTGAGCATGAGGTACGATATTCCCAAATTGAAAAAAGTATGCTTGGTAGTCACTTTCACATTCCATAAGCTACGTCATTACTTTCTTAATCACACAACTAAATTGATCGCTAAAGTCGATCCCCATAATTATCTCTTGTCTCGACCTATTCCCACAAGAATAATGTCTAGTTGGGTCATCCTACTTAGTGAATTTTACGATGAGTTCGTTCCTCAGAAATAAATTAAAGGAAAAGCCCTCGTAGACCAACTTGTTAAGGCACCTCTTCCTAGAACATAACCTCTTCATTTTACATTTCTTGACGAAGATATATTGTACGTAGACATCGCACCATCCTGGACTCTATTCTTTGATGGATCTTGTAACCTCCATGGATAAAAATCTAGTATTTTTCTTATCACACATGGTGGACATGTTATCCCCAAATAATTTCAATTAGCATTCCCATGTACCAATAATATTGTAGAGTATGAAGCTCTCGTAGTTGGATTCAAACTCTCTATCTCATGGAATCTTAAGGAGTTGGATGTATTTGGTGACTCTTTACTTATCATTAAACATGTTACCAATGAATACCAAGTCAAAGATGAAAAACTTATTCCATATAAACACATGGTCGATAGTCTCTGAAGCTATTTTTAGTTGATTAATTTTGACCAAATCCCTCGAATTCATAATAAATCCATACATGTTATGGAAAATATTGGATCTCTATTAGAAATTGCATCCAATAAACCCCAAGCACATTTTCTTGTTGAACACCTCTTAACACCTACCTATAGTCTACCTAAAACTACTATGGTATGTGAAATTTTGGGTCCTAATAACCCTTGGTACCATGATATTTATAATTTCATCCATGACAAAGCATTCCCTACCAACATGAAACCAAGTCATAAACGTGCTTTAGCACAACATGCCTCTCGTTACACCATTTTAGTAGACACTCTCTATATACGAGGCTATGATGACACCATACTCATGTCTTAATCGGAAGGAGGCCTCTAGCGTTCTAAATGAATTCATTATGGTATTTGTGGAGTGCACACAAATGGTATGGATTTAGCTAAGAAAATTCTATGTGTTGGGTATCATTGGCCAACCATGGAGAATGACACATTCATTTTGTCAAACGATGTCAAGCTTGTCAAAAACATGGCAACCTTATTGCGCACCTTCTCAAGCATTGCAATAATCACCACATCATGGCCCTTCTCTCAATGGGGGCTTGATCTCATTGGTAAAATTAGACCAACGTTGTCTAACGAACATAAGTTCATTATTACCGCTACTGATTACTTCACTAAATGGGTAGAATATATGCCTCTCACCTATATTACCAAAAGCCAACTATCAAAGTTCATTTTTAACTATATCATTTGTTGATTTGGTATTCCATCCTCTATTTTCACGAATAATGGAAAATAATTTAAAAATCAGGATGTAAAAGACCTCGCCAAATGTTTTTGCATCAAAATTAAATGGTCTACTCCATACTACCCCCATGGTAACAACCAAGCAAAAGAAACCAATAATAATTTAAAATCCATCATGGAAAAATTGTTAATACACATGGAGAAAATTGGCACACTCAAATTTATCCTGCTCTTTGAGCTTACACACACCTCTGAGAGCCACCTGTTCTCTCTTGTTTATGGTTTTGAAGCCATTTTACTTGTTGAGGTTGAACTCTAATCCTTGAGAATATACCTTAAATATGTAATTAAATAAGTTGAATATTGACAATCATGGCTAAAGCGATCTTGATTTTCTCAATGAAAAATGACTTAACGCCCTTAATCATCTTCAAGTCTATCAAAACCGACTCCAACGCAGCTTATCATAAAAATTATGACCCAGAGAGTTCGAGGTTGGGGATCTAGTCCTCAAATAAAATCAAAAGAAAACTAGTAAAGAGCGAGAAAAACAAGGAAAATTTGAACCTAAATGGTTAGGACCCAATGTAATTACAACTAAATTTTACTCTGGAGCTCCTATAAATTGGCCATCAAGATGGTCGGAACTTGACCAGCTGATGAATGCAGTACATTTAAAGAAATTATATTCTTTAGTTGCTCTCTATTCTGAGATACAAATGCTTGTACATTCCTCATGTCTTACTCATCTCCAAATAATTTAAAATTATTCATTCCATTGGCAAATATTTTCATTATCAAAATCACATCTTCATATTCATCATCATGAGACAAGTGTTAATATAGATCCTATTAAGTTTTTTGAGTATCATACTTCTTATAATATCTCCCATTTTTGTTGCTTTCACCTATGGTCATACCTAGAAGCTTACTGATGGTAATATATTCCCTTTAAATAAATTCTCTCTTTCACAACAAAGCTCTAAACTTCCCAATTTGTTTGATCGTCCATCTCAGTCTTCGGTGTTAAACCCTCATGTCCCACTAGTCATGTAGGGATGAGATTGGGAGCAGACGTTCCTTCCCAAATAAAATAATTCTAATACTAGTCAATCAATCAAATAGATTATGAATAATTAACTGTTACACCTCTCATCCTTCATAGTCTTTGGTGTTGAGCCCACACTTCTTACTAGTAGTGTGAGACGAATGGAGGGAAGCGCCCTTACTCAACTACATCTTATATTCGGTCATAAACCCTTACCTCTTACTAGTGGCATGGGGAAAAGTGTAGAGGGTCATTCATAAATCAAAAATCATAACAATGATAAAAAACAATTTTTTTACTTTCCTATGTTTTTCCTTCCTTCGGTGATGAGCCATTGATTCTTACTGGTAGCATGGGGTAAGACATAGGGATTCATTGCAAAAATACAAAATCCTATAAAATGTGAAAGTTCTTACGATTTTAAATTCCCAAAGAATTAATTTAAATGCCTAAGTGAAGATATAACTATCCCTAGTATGTGAAATATGAAGCGAAAGTCACTTCGAAACTGGTTAAGTAACCTTAAGAAGAATTGAGTCATAATTTCCCAAATGGATTGTTGTTATCACTTGTCTCTATATTCATTTTCTACATCACGTGTCCTTGATTCTCGGTGATGAGCCCTCGCATCTTACTAGTTGTGTGGAGTCAAGAATGGAGTTGGACTCTTTTTCATCTTATCATAACCAATATATCATGCCAATGGAGTGAAATTTTTTTCTTATTCAAGCATGAGTTACCACGAGGAACATAATACATATGGACAATACCCTAGTTTATAACCTCTCATAAGAAGTTTGCATTTCGGTCCATAAAATCTCAAAATCCCAAAAACAATATAAAATCTCAAAAATTCCCAAAAACAAGTATAAAATCTCAAAAATCCCCAAAAATAGTATAAAATCTCAAAAATCCCCAAAATAGTATAAACATCCAAAAAAATCCAAAAACATTCGAAAAATATCAAAAATACAAAAAAATGCAAAAATCTTAAAATTCCCAAAAACATTTGAAAATCACAAAATCCTAAAAATTTACAAAACATCAAAAACCTAACAATCAACACAATTTTCACTTTGAATCCTCATCCCTAACAAATGTTCCAACCACCTTACGAATATCAAATTCAAATCATTTCCCCTCGCATGAATCCTCGCTTGGGGAAATTTTGAATCTCATTGTTTCCTTGTTTGAGGACAATGACCCAATCCATTCCGAATCATTGCATCCTTGCTTGGGGAACAACCAATCAATCATCACTATGGAACACATTAGGGACATGTTTAAAGGTTCTTGTGTTGCATTATTAGTTACAAGTTTATTCTTTGTTATCTTGTATCTTGATATATTACAAGGGGCATCTTGATTTTATGTATCTGATGTTCTCTCTAATGTAATTATATTATATCATTGCATATCATACAGGGAAATCATATCTCTTTGATGGTCCCTGTCTATTCTCTCTTGCCCTTGCATATCGTATTGGGGCATCATATGTTTTTGATGTCCCCTATCTATGCTCTCATGCATATTACAGTCTAGTCATCCTGATCTTTTATATCATGATGCATCCTGTTATGTTCTATATTAAAATTAAGATGATTTTTTCATGTGAGTATCTTCCTGCATGATCAAAAACTTACTTTGCACCCCATCCATTTACCCATACTAATACATTTTCTAGTTTGGGAATTCTACTTGATCACTGTTATAGTTTACGAATCCTACTTGAGAATATTTCTCAGGTAGCAATTGTTATCCAGAAACTCCTCATCCCCAACCATGATCCACATGTCTTTGATCCATTGGTCCTCCCTCCTCATTTCTACTTGTCCACTAATTATCCCCATATCACCCTTCTCACCATTCATGTCCCCTCTCACCACTCTGTGTTCTTCCCTTTCACTCTTGTTCATTCATCTTGACAATCTTACTTAATCACCCCTTTCGCGTGGGACTCTTGGTTGAGATATACCATCTTCATAAGATCTTCTTGTTGTAGAAACTTCTCCACCATCTCCTCTTTCATCAGAAAACAATCACCACCACACACATCTTTTCACTCTGCCTCTTCCACTTATCATTCTTGCCTCATCACTCTCACCACATGGGCATCCCAATTAAGGATTCCCCTCACACTCTCCATTCTACACCACATATATTCCTCCATCCATTCATGTCACACTCCTTTTTTTCCTTCCTTCCTTGTTATCACCTCCTCTCACCTCTTGTTCCACTATTACCTACACCATTCACTCTTTTCTCATTCTTCCTAGTATCTATCTTCTTCTTGGTAATCTTACTTACACACTCTCGCAGTATGGAAAATTCACTTGAGGGTTCCCCTTCAGTCCATCTTGTCATACCCTCTTCCCACCAACTTTGTCAATCACTTACTTCTTCCCATCATTCTTCTTCTTCGGCTTGGTGATCCTACTTACTCATTCCCATCACATGGTAATCTTACTTAAGATTATCTCTTAAGATTGATTTGCCATCTGACCCTCCCCCATCCCATAAAATCTCCTCCATCCCATTTCTCTCACCCTTAGGCATAATCATCTGCTCCAACCAATCATTCTATCCCATTACCCAATACATTCTTGTATTTCACCTTCCATATCATCATTTTTGGTTTGGCGATATTACTTAACCACTCCTGTGGCATGGTGATCTTACTTAAGAGTCCATCTTAACGATGATCTGTCATCTTTCACTCCCCCATCACTCCACATTCTCATTGTCCACATTTTCTCTTCATTATCCATCATCATATCCTCTCACCTCCTCATTCATTTTTGCAAACACCACCTCCTAATTTCCCACTTTCATCTCCATCATCCCTCGCTTGGCAATCTTACTTAACCACTTCTACCGCATAACAATCTTACTTCAAGGTCCTCCTTAAGTTGAACTCGTCATTTTGGACTTCTCCCTTGCTTCATTCTTTATTTCCTCTATTGATCGTTTCTTCCTCCTGGTCTCCCCTACCAACCACATTTTCATCCTACCATTATCCTTCTCAACATATCATATCACAGGTGCATTTACCATCTTTCACTTGTAAATGTAATCGTGTTCCTTTCCCCATTTTACACTTCTTGATCCATCATCCTTCATAGTGTTTCCTACCATTATTTTCATGTCTTATTTCTTCATCTTCACCTCATTCATCCTTATCCTTTGTATCCTCTTCTCGTCTTCATCTTATCACAACTCATCACTCACATTTTCTTCACTCTTCTCATTCCATATTCTAGAGTTCTCCCACATATCCACCCCTATGACTACCTGCCATTATTGTTGGTCTTCCCCTAACATTATTTCATCACCATCTTCCATTTCCATGCTAATAATTATTGGTGAACTACCCCTAAAATTCACTCATCCTCATTTTGCACTTTGACCGTATTCACGCTTTTTGACCTTCCCCATTTTTTCTTCATTCCCTCCTTCCTCTGTGACCACTAATAATTATTGGTGGACTTCCCTTGAATTCCCTTCACTGTCATTGCTTCTTCTACTCCCCATTACCCTTTTAACTTTCTTCACTTTTCCTCTCATCCTTCCCCACCAATCATTATTGGTGGACTTCCCCTAACATCCCTTCACTGGAATTTCCTCTTTATCCCCCCATTCTCTCTTCCCTCCCCTCCCTTTTCTCCACCCCCACCCTTTCTTGTCACTTCTTCCCCACCTCTCCATCTTCCCTTGGCTCTCTTCAATGATATCTTTATTGTATTCATCATACACCCTCTGTCTATTTTCTTGTCATCCTCTTATCCTCATCTCACACATCTCCACATCTTTTCCAATCCATTTCATTCCTCCCTTCTTTCTTCTCTTTACATTCCTTATGTTTCCCACTCTTCACTGAATATCTTCGTTCTTGATTTCCTTCCTTCTGCATCATTTTATTTTTTGTCCTCCCCTTCTTCCCGAATCTTTATCTTGTTTCACTTCCTCTTTATCATCTTCTTCCCCTTTTTCCCTCGTGCTTCCTTCTTACTTCCCCATTGATAACATGGATCTTCAATGTTATCCCATATTTTTTATCATCCCACCCTCCACATGCATTTCCATGCGATTTGTTCCATATTCTTTACCTTGGTCTTCCTCACAATGACCAGTTCCTTCAATCATCTCCCTACATCCACTCTGCCATCTCTTCTTCCCCCATCATTTTCACCTTCCTCCTACCCTCCCCTTCCTTTCTCTACCACCCCTACCTTTTTAATCATTTTGTACCATTTTCTCTTATCTTCTCCACATCTTGCTGATCCCTCATAGTTTCTTTCTTTTCATTGTTTTATCATCTCTTTTTGTCTTCTTTAAATTCTTCATCGTCCTCATCTCCTTCATTTTTCCATCCTTCTCTCCCTTTTTCCTAATTTTACCCCCTACTCTCATCTCGTCTTCTCCTTCTTGTTCGTCTTTCCTCATTCCCTTCTCCTATCATCCTTCTCTATTATTCTCTTCCACCTATTTTTTATTCTCCTTCATCTTTGTCTACTCTATTCCATACCCTTGTCTTCTTCACCTCCTACTTCTATAGTTTATTTATTTTCTCAGTTCTATCATCTCTTTCGTTTTCCATCATTTCTCTCCCTTCATCTCCTTCACCCTTCTTCACTATTCCACTCCCTTCATTTTGAATCTCTCTCTCCCTTTTTCATAATTTCACCCTCTACTCTATCATTTTCTCTCATCTCATCTTGTCTTC
The DNA here is from genome assembly GCA_018340775.1 of Taxus wallichiana var. yunnanensis. Classification (NCBI taxonomy): domain Eukaryota; kingdom Viridiplantae; phylum Streptophyta; class Pinopsida; order Cupressales; family Taxaceae; genus Taxus; species Taxus wallichiana. The sequence goes on along the minus strand of JADAXU010000057.1, from coordinate 6,842,141 downwards.
TTCTTGTTTTTCCTTCATCATTCCCTTCTTCCCCTATCATCCCTCTCTCTTATTCTCTTCTACCTCTTCATTCCTTTTTTCTCCTCCTTCGTCTTCGTCCGCTCTATTCCATACCCTTCTCATAATCAACCACTACTCTTATTCATTTCTTTTTCTTCTCTTTCCACTCTTACTCATTACGTCCTTCAACACATCCTCACACCTAACATTCAAGGAAAATTGAATCCTTTCCCCATTTTCATACTAGATTTGTTCCATTCTCTTACATCCCAATCTCGTCCTCGTCTCTGTAGAGTTGACCTCTCCTCTTTTCAAGAGATCTATTGTCTCTTCCATTCTCGCCAGCCCTCTCAAGGGGGAATCGCCACATCTATCCATAATCACATCTTCCCATGACATTTTTGTATTCGAGGATACCATGAAATCCATCACCTACCACCTTATACTCTCCCTAACAAACATTTGTTCTACTTTTTATTTAGCAAAAGTAGATTGAATTCTTCCTCGTTATTACAAGTGAAAGTTTTTTTTACTTCTTGCTTAGAGAATGCTTTCTCCTTTTTTCCTCTAATAACTTCTTATCGAAGGAAAACCTTCCTTAAGAATAATCTCTTCAAAACTTTCAATCCCGCCACCGGGCATATTCGTCCATCTCATCCACTTTCTTTGAAAGGACACTACTTTCATAGTACCCTTCTAAAGAGTGGAAAATGTAGACACCCCAATTTCACACCTATCCTAAATCAATTAATTTCACCATTCTATTTCTCATAAAAATACACATTGAATTAATTGATCTTAATCAATTACTTAATCTGCTTAACTCCTAAATTAAACCCAATATTCCTCGCATGCCAAATATTCCTCATGCTCCCCCACTAATGAATTAAATATTCAACTTTAATTCTGGACTATTCCTCATGTCTCCCATTCACCTAATCATGCTTACTTTTCATAATCATGATTACTCTAAACCCCCGAATTAATCCTACTTCTAGGCTATAAATAAAGCCTCCCCCTTTTCGTAATAAGCTTGAATATCCTATTATATTTCTTGCATCCTTTGAGCATAGAAAATCCCTCCACGTCATCCTAATGCCCGAATAACCCCACTTGAAGCATCCTAAATCCATAATCCCTTTATCCATTGGTGAAAAATGAGTTGATCTTGTTAAAGTAAATGCCTTACTCTGGTTCTAAGGAAGCACCTACATGTCGAGAAATCTAGGCCCATCCACAAAGATGTTCGCCCATTCTAAGGTTTACTAAGGAATCATGTCGGAGAAGGTATCTAGTTAATCACTTTTATTTCTTGTTATCATTGTATTTTCCTAGCTCATAGAGACCATTCCCACAAGGAAGGAGACTCATTAAGTAGTTATGGATTTTTATCCTCAATAACATAATCTACAAATTTGGGGTGCCTACCAAGATAGTTACCGACAATGCCATGAGCTTTAGAGATAAACCATTGGTAGCTATGTGCAAGGAATATGGTATAAAATTGGATTATGCATCAAATTATAATCCTCAAAGAAATGGACAAATAGAATCAAGTAATAAAACCTACTCAAAATCCTCAGAAGAACACTAGAGACCAATAAAAAAATGGGGTGAGAAACTCAAGTTTGCACTATGGGCAGAAAAATCTACTACCAAGATGTTTATTGGAAAGAGCCCATTTGAGTTAGTCTATGGAATTCAAGATATTTTTTCCATGTACTTACAAATCTCCTCATATCAGTTCATGCAAAAATTTGAAGATGGAGAAGAAAAATTCCATATGAAACAAGGATCAATAAAATCATGGAATTGGATGAAGAAAGAAGATAGTCCCACCAAAGACATCTCAAGTTCAGAGAAAGACTCAAGAATATATTTGACAAGAAGGTCACTCTAATATTTTTCAATGTTGGATACTTAGTCCTTGTGGGATAGCAAACACGAAGAGAAGGGTAAACATAGAAATTTTTATGCCCTATGGATGGGACCTTATTATGTTGATATCAGGATTAGAGAACATACTTTCTTTCTGAAGGACTTGGAAGGAAATTTGTTGGAGTTTTCTATCAATGCCATTCATCTCAAACACTTTTTGGATTGAACCAAAGGATTGAGTATGATCATTTTATAGTTTAAAGTGTGTTGTTTTTTATTTTTTTACTGTTGTTTGTTGTTTCCATTTTTGTGCTTTGGTCTATAGTGACCAGGATCTGAGACATGGTCGTATTCTGGTATGAATGTAATGTATCTTTTCTACAAAATCTTGTATGTTTTATCCCCATGACTTATTTCCCAATGGATTAGGCATTTGGTCTGGTATTTATTCATGTGGCACCCATAAGGGGTGCCCATCCCCAAACAAGAGACATTGTTGATGCTCAATCCAGTTCCTTGAATCAAGCACGTATTTTTCATATAATTTCCATAAATATAACTATTCTATGTGCTTTATATTGCTCCCCATGCTTCAAAGTTCATTCTGAGTCAAGGAGAAGTGTCAATTTTAATAGATCTTGTGCCTTAGTAAGATAAATGAAAGGATTCAATAAAAATGTCAGTGGACTGGTTCAATGGACTAATTAATCAAAGTATGAAAGCTTCGGGCTCACTGGTGATCAAGATATGGCTATATCTTTTGCAAAGGTAAGAAACCCAGTAAATCAACACCAAAATGATCCAAACTAATCCAAGAATCTAAAGCTACGAAGGCCCAAAAGCATGTAACTCAACCACAAAGTAAAATGTTGTGTGATTGGTTGAAAAACTTAGTTAAAATGGACTTAGCCATTTTTAATAAAGCATGGGACATTCAAATGGCTGCCAAAATTCCACATCTCAAAGCATTGGCCATTGGCATTTGAAAACCCACGGGAGGATAAGTTTACAAGCATTAACGGGTTAATTTTAAAAAGGCCAATAGACGTTCATTTGGCTGTGAAATTTTTGCATCACCAAGCACTTCAAGTGCCTGCGATGTGAAGGACCACTTGGCAGATTATGTCTCTCCTCAACATATTTGGGCTCCACAGGACCTCAAGTCCTTGGATTAAATTGTGTTGGATAATTATATTGGTCCGAGAAAGAGTTGAAGGTCAAAAGAGCTATGTGGAAAAAAATTGTCAAGCCAAAAGTTTCTAAGTCCGCTTAAGTTTGAAATTCCAGCGACGCAAAGGTGCAACAAATGAAAGGTGAATGCGTGCCATATATGGAGATTTTCTATTGGATCGTGTTTAACAATTTTCAAGAGAGGGTAAAGAAGGAACTGACATCAGAGAAGTGTGGAGATTTTATATTAGCTTGTGTTTTGTGTTTATTAGTTGAGCTTATCAAAAATTCTCGCCACAATACAGGGGCATGAAATGATATTATTAGTTAGAGATTTGCACTTTGTCAGAAGGGCTATCAATGGACTGAATTATGAAGTAATGTGGAGCTCTATGATCGTTCAAGTTTTGCAAGAATCAGTCAGGGCCATCTAAAAGTATGAATTGTGAAAGGCGTGGAGATTTCTCATTGGCTCACATTTTGCAGGGATCAGCCAATGTTATCAAAAGTCTGGAGCTATGAAGGAACATGGAGATTTTTCATTGGCTCAAGTTTCAAGGTGGCTAAGTAAAAATAAAATAAAAGTATGGCACCACGAAGGAACATGGATATTTTTCATTGGCTCACATTTTATGAAGAGTAATCAAGTGTAAGAACATTTTAAGAAGGTGAAGGAACATGACATTATTTGATTGGCTCACATTTCATAATGAAACATATTTTCAAGCAAAGTCACATAAAAGCAAAAGAAAAGCAATGCACATGTGGAAAAAATCCAAGACCGATCAAGAGCTATCACATTTCGCTCTCCCGATCATCCCGATGCCCAAAACTTCAAATGGTCATAACTTTCATTCGAGATCCAAATCAAGCAAAATTGTCTCGTTGGAAAGATCTCCTTGAGCTATTCAAGTTGGCATCATATAATTCAATAACTAATGGTTTTTTACAAGATAAAATGAAAAAATAAAAAGACATAGGTGCACCCGCAATATTAGCTAATTATTTTTGTGTATGTGGCAATGAAGACATAAATTGATCCTAAAATATTAACCGAAATCAAATATCTTTAGTTAGAAAATTGTACATTCATGCTTTGATTCAATATATTTGATTACAAACATGGGGGAAATTCAGCTTACTATTTGGGGGAATTGAATTGAAGACCAAATTTGTATAAATATGGGGGCTTGTCCTCATATTCGAGGGGGGTTAGTTTTTCTATATCTGAAAAAAATTCGAAGAGATTTAACTATTCATATTGCATGTTTCCTTTATGGAATGCATACTAATCTCAGTTTCCCAGATTTTCTATGTCAAGGTGGTTGTAATGTACAACCATTGACAAAATTTGAGAGCATTCACTTGATGTTCCCTTATTAAATAAATTCTAAAGATCTGAATGAAATATGTCCACATTTGATTTTAAATTTTGTCTTTTTGTGTTCTGTATTTGGAATTGTCAATTGATGAGTTATATTTTCTACTACAATTTTGTGCTTACTACTTCTCTTTGTCGTACAATAGATCTTTCCTTAATGGTTGTGCTTTGGTCGTTAGTTTTATATTGTGTTGTGAACACTTCCTTTGCAATATTGGACTTAATTGTAAAATCTTTGCCATATCCATTTTGTGCCGATAGATTTTTGTTAGCCTTTGAGTGTATCTTGGGCATACGAGAGTAGAAGTAGTAAGTACTTTATTTGAATTATTTCATGATCAATTGTGTTGAGTATTTTAGATATTGTGTCAAATCTCTGCATCTATTGAGTATCAATGAATGCAAATATTCCTTTGTAGAAATTGTGACTAATTGATCAATTTTTCGCATTTTCCCAAATTGTGGGTTGCTCCAAGTGTTAAATGCTATGTTGCAAAGAGTGTGTCATCATATAATCCCCCCTCCATTTAAAAACTATACTAATAATCCTACCCCCTACTAACTTGCATTCATTTTCGTTGTTCTATGTCTTTAAATATCATTAAGATCGACCCCTTAAGCCGATATTCTACCATCTAGAGAATGCAAGAGCAATCAAATTTTACTGTCTATAGTAACCTATGTCTAGAAAGGTAAGCATACAAAACATATTTTTGTGACAAATTTTGAGAGTGATTGTTGTGTCCATGGCCATGTTTATCCCAGATTGATCCATCATCTGAAAGAAATTGAGGGAACAAAGATCCCATCTCCCCTTTGGAATTGAGGTTACACCTCGAGTCCTCTCACCCTGGTTCAAGGCAGGACCAAAAGTAGCAAGAAAAGGCATCTCCTTTGTATGTGCCTCTCAATCATCCCAATACTTGATCCCAAGGGAAGTGTTAGACCCGCCCCACTACAAAACGACATACCACCTAGTCTATCAAAGTCCAAGCATTCCCCCTTCCTAGGATAATTGTTGTCAATCCACCGTGAGGGTGTAGATTTTTGGACCAAAAATTGCATATCACAAGTTTCTCTAACTTTTAAAAGGTTGTGTCCATTTGTAAAGGCATTTTTAGAGCCCCACTCTCACTTGTGTATGTTGGTATTCGAATATGATCAACTTAAAACAACACCCTATCATTGAAATTTTATGCCCTTATTAAGATATAAAATTGAAATTAATTATCATTACCATATAAATGTATATATGTGAGAATACTAACAACTTCAAACATATTGTTTTAATTTAATAAATTTATACCCTTATTTGAATATAAAATTGAAATTTCTATTATTAAAATTAATGAAGCCCATTAAAATTAATCATACTTACTCGTAAGTGTACAAATGCACATATATAAGAATACTAACAAATCAAAATATATAAAATTGTTTTGATAATTTTATACCCTTATTTAAATAGATAATTAAAAATTTAATATTATAAATTAATGAGGCCTGCTTATTGGACCATCATGTGACAATTCATTCATAATTTGACATATATTAGACTCAAATAATTTTGCTTCTTTTTTCTTGGAGAAGTCAATCAAAAATAATAATATCTAGGCCATGTAGTAATGTTTGGGTGTTTTTTAATAGATATTTTTAGACTAACATACTCACGTATCTAAATGACTCTATTTTCCACAAATCAACTAAAAATTGATAGAGAATTCAATAAAATTATTGATTAAAGACATATGTAAAAAATCAAACCTAAAAACCTTAAAATTGATATCTCTCGATGTATTTTAGATATCTATATTAATAATTATTATACTTATTGTTACTATACAAATGTACATACTTAAAAATACTAACAAGTCAAAATATACATTATATATAACGATACCAACTCAAAATATATATCATTGCTTTAATTAGATAAATTAAAATTTCTACTATTATAAATCAATGAAGCCCATTAAAATTAATTATACTTACTCTTATTATACAAATGTACATATATAACAATACTAATAACTCAAAATATATGGTATTTTAAAAATTAATTTTTATATTACAAATTATTAAATATACTTGAAATTTGGTTCTCAACAACAATTAAAACTAACAATTGCACAAGAAATGTGCGATGAAAACGCCGAAGGGGAAAGTGAAACTTGAGGGGTACGAGGATTAGAAGAGAAAGAGGGGCGATGGAGATTCTGTATTTGTGTTGCAGAGTGTTTACCTTGTCTTCCACCTCCATTGGATCCTAAGTGGTGTTTGCAACGTGCAGTTAGCAAGTACTTCTCTCTGCCACGTGGATTACAATACAATTATTAAAAAGGATTATGGGTTCATTTCACTATGTATTGGTCATTTGAATCTAACACCTCTGAACATGAACCAACCATCTTCATAGATGTATGTACACCTTGCCATTGAGAAGTCAAAGACGTTGCAGTTGCGAGTAATATTTGTAATACATGTGTCAAAACCGTCTTGCTAAAATTAGATTGTTTTTTAAGTTTTTACGTGTAAAAATTATTGAGTCAAGACATTAGTAGTATTTGTTCTGTATTTAAAGTCTTCGTATTTTTAAAAGTGTCTTGAGTTATTATGAAAAAAATTCGTTTATGTTCATCATTGTTCTTTAATAAAGGAGTTTTATCAAGTCTCTAGATATTGCTATTTAGAGTATATTCTTATTAAAAAATAATTATTCATTACTTTACTAATCTTTTCTTATTTTTGTTAAAAGTTATCAAAATTGTTTTTTATTTTATATGTTTTTTAGTCATTTTTTTGGGTGTCTATCAAAGTATTTAGTTAATCAAATAGGTGATTTTAGCATATTTAGTTTATTATTTGGTCAAAAGAGTCAAGGTGTCAAAATCAAAAAAAAAAAAATTGCCTCACTGACGCATTTTTGGTATAACCCGACGTCTGAGTTGTAATTGTGCTTCATGATTAAATTCAGCTAAGCTAGCAACATGACACTAGAGGAAGGAAGCGTCATAGGTTGAGGCAAATAAGTGACCTCTCATCAGTCACCAATGACTTGGCCGCATATTAGTTATGGTGACATTATTGTGGTGTGAGTATTTGCTTTTAGTTTTTGTAGTGTGTTTCTTTTCAAAGTTCCTGTTTTGTGTAGTTACGGACGCCGGAAAAGAGTTATGTTGGAGCGCAGATGATTGTCAGTGATCCTCTGACTTCCATACTTTGTTGGAAGATGGTCCGCTTGTGAATACGTTCACTTGCAATGGTGACCATGTGCAAAGATCTAACTAGCAAGATATGGTCAATTGTATGTACTTCGATATAGTTTGATTCTCAATGTTTGTGTGTGGAAATTTCACATTGTGGGGGGGAACATGACACCAATGTTCCATTTCCATTATGAGCCCAAAATGACTAAAGTCAAGGGAAGCTTCCAGGTGGCGCTTTCTTGTTTTGTTCGATATCGAGTGGCAAAGATCATCAACGGTGGCTACAATTAAGAACATTGTGATTCTTATAGGAAGTAATGTGAAATCTCTTTCCTGTATATGTTCTATTGTGCAGTTTTGTAATAAGTGAGTTGTGATTCCTATATACTTCCCTAATGTACAAGTGAATTGACGAACAAACACACCGAGTAAGTCGTTCATGGATCTTGAAAGGGTTTGTGGGAGCATCCGCTCTATATACATTATTTGTGTGAGTGTAATTTGCACTTAAAGAGACCAAAATAAAAATAGGGAAAATTCAAAAAGTTCTAGACCAATTCAAATGCCAACCACAATGTTGGCCTCACATAACACTTTATAGCCCCCATTCTCAATTTTAAGATCAACTAATTCTATTAAAATAGGGGATTCACGAAAAATCAACAATAATTGAGCCCCTCTAGTGGTTGGTCATATGAGGTCTTGAAAACATTTATCTACAAATTTATCTCTAGTTTATAATGAGAGATTTTAATTATTTGTTTGTAAATTTGAAGCATTTTTATTGGTTATATCAATTTGAAAAATTAATTATGTTATGATAGCATCATTTAAACTCCCTAAATTATGAGGTAAGTACTAACATATGATATATGTTTTTTAGCTATGACTAAACATTTTTACTTGGGGGACACTTATGTGTTAGACATTGATTGTGATTAGAAACTCATCAAGAAATGGAAAGATGATTGGAAACCTAATTATGGTCGCAATGCATGCATTGTAAATTGGATTATATTATATTCTAATTCCTGTTGGAAAATTACCCACATCAGTGAAAGCCCGCCACATTTTATATTCATTGCACGTACTCTTATTTGTTGGACATCTCTATGTGGGCGGGAATTGAAATTTCTATGGTAGATTAATACAAAGATAGTTATAGTAGAGTACAATGCAACAAGGTTAGACTTGGACATTTGAAGAGGATGGTTGATGTTGCATAAGTGTCACGAGGATAAAATGTGCTAGGGATGTAGGAAATAACAAAACATGCAGCGGTTGAAATAAGCATTTGTGAGCAAGTCGAGATTCCATGGTGTATAATGTATAAGATGGTAATGATTAACAACTACATGGACAAAGAAGGATTTTCCCGACTATCAACGCCTATTAGATTAAATCATAGTCATCCCATGCTTTGACCAAGATCAAAATTACCCACTTGAAATCCAGCTTTTCCAACACCTTCAACGTAATAATATAAAACACATCCACGTTGGATTCTCGATACACTTTGCCCTCATTTTTCCTCTCTTTTTCTCCCTAAGTCTAAGATCACATGAACAATCCCTCCACACCCTATCCACCTAATAAATCTGACCAATAAAATGAATACATTTAGTTTTTGATTCGATGTGAGACTCCAAGATTAGTAAGCATATCACCACTTTGTTTCCTTCCCTAAAAATATGTTGATATTGAACGTTGCTAAATTGAGATTGGAGGAGTATTATGTCCAATATGATGTTGTTGATAGTCCAATTGGTGACACCCTTGTTATTTAGAAGATTAATCAAGTTTAGTGAGTCTCTTTCCACGATTATGTTAATCTTGACAAAATTAGTGGCCAGTTCAAGACCCTATAAAATAGCCAAAGCTTTAGCTCTATGGTTAGTGCCCAAATCAGAAAAGGAGGCAGGAGTTGCCATCGGTTGTCCCAATTCATCCCTAATAGAAACTCCCCCACGAGAGAGGCATGAATTACCTTTAAGAACCCCATCTCGTATTTAATTTAAGCCATCCAGCAGGGGGAAGGGTCTAGTAGTAGTATCCCTTAGAGCACCAGAGTTGGGAGGCTGGAGGGGAACCATGAGTTGTTGTAACCACTGTCTTTCCATGTTGAGAACAATTTTACACTTGTGTTGTTTCCAAATGTTGCAATTCAGATTTTCTTGAAGACCAACTGTTACCAAAGTGAAGACCTGTTAGGGGTAATTTGTTGATCCTTAAAGATTCTCTTATTTCGTTCTTTCCATATGTTCCATAGGGTGTGTGGGAGAAGTAATTTCTAGGAAAGATTGAAAATTTGATGACGAAAGAAGGGAATCCATTGATCGATAACTTCCAGGATTGTTTTAGGAAAAACCCAAGACACTCCAAAAATATTAAACAAAAGACTCCAAACAGAGAAGGAGTAATTACAATGAAAGAGTAAATGGGCCGAATATTCAAGAGCGTTAAGGCAAAGCACACACATGGTAGGTAATGAGTATCCCCTCCTTTTTAGGTTTTCTCCCGATAGGAATGCGTCTTTAGAGGCGAGCCAACTAAAAAATCCTAGTTTAGGGATTACCTAAGGCGTTTAGATCTCGATGTAAAGCAGGGCCCTCCGAGATGTGTGGAAGGGAGAGGTAGGAAGCCTTGACAGAAAAGGATCCCAAACCGAAAGAGGCCATATTCTAGCATCCTCCACAGAAGAAGCAGGTAAAAATTGTTGCACTAATAAGAGCTTCAACTTTTGTATCAATTGCATCTAAAGACAACTTGCGCCATCCTAAAAAGGTATAGACTAGCTTGGGTGTAATGATGATCTATCGATATAATTAGCGACATAAGGACCGCAGGCTGTAATAAGTTTAGCTCTTATAGGATCCCATAAGGGGTCATCAGATAACACCTTGTTTCCCATCCATTTATCGTTCCAGAGGGTGACTGTGTGACCATTGCCAATTTTCCATCTAGTGCCTGCCTGAATCAAAATTCTGGTGCTCTTAATGGAATTCCAAATATTTAAGCCATTTGGGGTATTTTTATCATAGAAGTCCTCAACTAAAGAAAGATATTTAGATATCATCATCTGAGTCCAAGAGGCTCTTCTATTGTTAGTGATTTCCCAACCTAATTTGGCGAGCATGGTAGCATTCATATCAGCAATTATGTGCAAATCCAATCCCCTAAAGTTGTAGGTTTACAAACCACTTTCCAAGAGATTAAGTGAATTCTCTTTCTTTCTTCAGATCTCGACCAAAGGAACTTTTTCTATATTTTTTCAATAGCGGCAGCCATAGAGGCAAGCATTTTTAGTAAGGACATAAAGTAGATCGAAATTTTTACAATGTGGCCTTAACTAGTTGCAGCTTACTTGCCTAACGAGAAGGTAGCATTTCCACCTAAGAGTTTCTTTTTGAATCTATCTACAACAGAATTCTAGAGGCATTTAGTTTTTCTTCCCAAAAAGAGTAGAAGACCAAGGTATGAAGAGGGGAGATCCATAATCCTGCAGCCAAAGATGTCAGCAATATTTCTTTGTCTTCTAGCTAGGGTATTAATGAAAAGCAATGCTACTCTTCCCAAAGTTTATCTTTTGACTGAAGCCGATTGATAACAATCCAAAATATGTTTCAAAACTTTTGCCTCTTGGTCTAAAGCTAAACCCAACAGAAGGGTGTCATTCACGAATTGGTTGTGAGTGGAAGTTGGGACCCTAGAAGTGGTAGTGATACCTTTGATGCTGCCTTCACCTTTAGCTACTTCCAAAGCTTTGTTGAGAGTATCTGCCATAAGAATAAACAAGAAGGGGGATAAAGGATCCCCTTGCCTGATTCCCCGACTTGAGTTAAAATAGCCTTGAGGGATACCATTAATGAGAATGGAGAATTTAGGTGTTGAAATATAGTTATAAATCCAGGATCTCCATTTTTCCCCAAAACCAAATTTCTTAAGGACCCGAAGTAAGAAAGGCCAACTAACTCTATCAAACGCCTTTTGCATGTCAAGTTTAAGGATCATACTAGCATATTTTTTTAGGGAAGTTTAAGGATCATAAGATCATTTTGGGAGCTCTTGTATCCTGAATCCTTAAACTCTTCCAAATAAACCAATTATCCTTTATTTTCAACTTAAGTGAATAAATTGAATCTTAGTACAAATCCATTTTAAAATTCACAAGTTGAATTCAAATCATACACTCAAACTGAATTCTTGAAACCAAATTTGATAAGTGTATTCAGATTCTGTTGTGGGTTATGGATACGTAAATGTTCTTAAAATCCAATTACCAATTAAGTGTTTGCTTTACCAAATCAATTATTTAATTGAATTAATCAAGTTTTTATCTAATCAAAAGCTTCACAAACTGAAATAAAATCCACACAACAAGATTATTAACGGAGTTCACCCGAAGGCTACGTCTCTGGATTCTCGAAAAGAGAATCGATCTATTAAATGACCAATGAAGTACAATAACCCTTCAATAATTTCTAAATAGGTCAAAACCTGCAAATAAGCTGATCAAAGATATTGGAAACTCTACAATTTACCAGAAACTATTCCCAAAATGATCCATGGCTCTGTTATCTAATTTCCTCCACCGCCCGCTGAAATTACATAACAAGCAAATTACTGACTGTGATTAATCAAGATAGTGTTGAGAATCTTGGACTAATGCGAGATGAGTCACCTTCGACATTTTTGTAAGAACTTGGCCAAATCATGGTGAAAAAATGAAGAAATCTGACTCGGTGAGTCAAAAGCAAAGCCCAGAGCGAGTCAACTCAAGAAAAGTAGAAGAGTCGCAGAAGGTGCCATGTGTCATCCACGTGAGAGGGAAAAGTGAAACTCCAAAACCCCACGAGACTTCCACATGGAGTCAATAATAAGGGGTCTGCCAAGAGAGGGTCCTTGTATTAATGTGTAATGAGTCTCATTACAAACTTGCGAAAAATAAAAAGGGTGCCATGTGTCACTTGGCGTAATTTCAAAAGGTGCAATAAAAGAAAAGATTCTAGAGGTGCACTTGGCTTCCACATGGAGCTCAGCACAGATAGACTCCGAACCCAAAACACGTCGCAAAAGATTGGCGGTAGGTCAATTCAATATAGGATTAATCATGAAACCCACCAGAATTTTAAATGCTCAGATCTTTTAAAAAAATTGTGAGAGCCCGCGTGGAATGTGCGACCCAAGTTCAAACAAGCATAACTTTTGACCCAAAACTCTGATTTTCACAAAATTGGACTTTCTAGAAATATCTTGACACCCTCTACGTCATAAAAAGTGGATTTCATATTTTAGTAAGGATAGGTGGGTGAAAATAAAAGAAACATCTCCAACTCCAATAAATCGAGCATGACGCACAACAATCAAGAAATGCAGAAACTAATGAAGCTTTAATGGCAATTTTAAGGAAAACGAGCCCAGTTCAAAGAGACAATTGGAAAGTGGCTAGGGAATGCATTTAATGAGCATGGCCATCATTCTTTCATTACTTTGTAGGTCAGGGGACAGAAGGAGGAGTCTTTTACAAGCAAGGTGTCATTGATTGCACTCATTTATTGCATCTTACAAGTGGTTGAAAAAGCAATTTTGGGATTGGACTCTTCTCTCTTTCTCATTCTATATATTGTAATCTGGGTCTCATATCTAAAAGGAGGGTCACCGATTTTCTTCTCTGTCTCAGTCCCTCTTTTGTAAAAGGCAGGGGCTTGGAGCTCTAGCCTTCTTCCTGGATTTTGTAATAACAATATGGCCTCTTTTCTATTGTAATAATGTGCATAATTTTTGGAGTAATATAATATGACTTGTGGTGCATTTTGTCCATCCTTCGCATATCTGTGTTGTTTTTGATCGCCTTTATTTTCAAATAAAAATTGTGCATCTCTTAATGTTATTACTATTGTTGAAGTTGTGTTTGAGTAGTTTGAGGTAGTTTTCTGTGCGATCTTCTCTGGCCTGTGGTGTAATTTCATCTACCCTTTTCAGTTGCTCACCTTTTCCCTATTTCAGGCAGTTGCGTTCTGAGTTAACTCCTTCACTTTTCGAAGCACATCGCTCCTGTTAAGTTTTATGTTTTGTTTCATTTTCTCTGACCCTCATCTCATACCACAGAGAAGATCCAACTTCTTTAAAATTTGGAGGTCACCTTAGGGTGCATGTCCCACTAACCTAAGGTTTCCTATGACTCTGATGGTTCATCCGCAAGGATAATCATCAACAGCTCCTACAATGCTTCCACAGTGTGATCCCTTTGCAAATGCGACTGAAAAATGCCTACAAATGGAGATTTATAAACACTACATGAAAAAAAATTATAGATCTAGAAATATTATAAAAATATGAACAACTTCCCTTTTTACTCCATGGCCTGGTTTGGACTAGAAGTACTTGGAAAAATCAGATCTTTGTTTGCTCCTCGTGCCTGTTCTGTGAAATTGCGATGGAAAATCACCTACATAGGAAAATATATAACACTTCATGTAACAAAAGTTACATTTCTGGAAATCTCTTGTAATTATGAACAACTTTCATATATAACTTGAGATCTGGTTTTGAGTGGAAGTGCCTCAAAAATCAGGTTTTCTGTAAGTAGGTCTATTATGCCCTCTCACAGACCTGTCACTTGTCTTCTACAAAAGCCTACGAGCACCTTTATTATCACTTCTCCAAAGGTAGCGGGTTGGTAAGTATTCCTATTATTTAGGTGTAGGTCAAGGGTTCGAATCCCTTTGATTGCATTATCCACTATAAATAGCAAATGGAAATCTTTTATCTTTATATGGGAATCAATCCCATAGTCCATGGGAGATAATTTTATCCAAACCTTTTAATAAGGCTAAACCGTCCTATTTTCATGTGGAATGGCTATGCATAGCATTTTGCTACCAAAATTGGAGGTCCACATGCTCAAATGGATTGGTGCCACGTGTCAGCATGTGATTGGTTCACCTTTTGTCATGTCACTTTTCCCCATGCAAGTTAGACCCGAACTTTGATTGACCATATCTTTCGCATACGGACTTAGATTTGGTCCGTTCAAAATGCGTCGAGAAAGATCATGACAAGATCTATGCAATAGAAGTGATTTTGTGAGATTCCAAGACAATTAATTTTCTAGTTTGACCAACTTTGACCACACATTGACCAAACTTTGACCAACTTTGACCGGACGTATCTGGAGCTCAGAGTGTTCGTTTTTCACGTTCCTATAGTCGTAGGAAAGATATCTAAAGGATCTACAAAATTTTAATGGTTTATGGAATTTTAGGGAAAATTTGACACTAAAATTGATCCCCGATCATTTATGGGGTTCATAATTCCTACATCCTTGGGTTCGTTTATAACCAGTCCATTAAAATTGTTCGAATTGCAAGTACATTTACCCTTAAAATTAACAAAAAATAGATAAAAATCTACAATACTATGTTTTTAGACATTCGAAAGACCTTGGTGGAGCTCAGTGCTTGTCTTTCACCTTCCTGAATCACTTGCAGAGGTTCTTTCCTTCGATCTTTATCTTCCGTGACTTCCATAAAGATAAACAACATCATAACGACTCCAAAACGGGAAAAAGGTAATAACATCGTGAGAGTATTATAATTGTGAACAAATCACTAGTTCACTCTGAGCTCTGGTTTGAGTTTTAGAGCCTCAAAATTATTATTTTTGCAATCGCTCTATTTCTCGCCCATGTTTTAGACCTACAAAAAGTTTTGTTTATATGCCGTGAGCTCACTATATAGCTCGACAAGCTATAGTGGTGCATCGAGTCGACATTTTGATATCCCAATGGTTGGGGATTCAATCCACCCTAACCACCATTCACCGCTTAGCTTTCCCAATGGGGAATATATTCCACATTAGTCGTGATTTAGATAGGGTTGGCATTTAAATTAAGATTGCCAACTTTATATACACGTGGTCATGCGGCCATGCATGGATTGTTTTTCTCCCATGTTGGTTGGTGGCTTGGTTTGTTTGCCACATAGAAGCTCTCGTGGATAAGGCCGATGGGTTGTTTAAACGACCATGTTATATTAAATCGCCATGTAGGTCTACTATGCGCCAAGTTTGGTCGGGGCTAGTGTGTTCGAACGACCATGCTTTATGTTGAGGAGACCGCCACACCGGTTGAAGTGTTATGGCAAGCTAAACTTGAATGCCCACTAAGCTATTTGACTGCCAAGTTTAGAGGGCTCGGGGTTGATATGGCCAATTTGTTTAGGTTGAGTAATGTTGATAAGGCTCGACCAAGATATGTGGGATTGTTGTTGGAGATAAGTGCCAAACAATGTGCCAAGCTAAGCCGAGTTGATGAGGAGATTAGGTGAGTGGTATCGCACAATGCTTCTCAATACAATACAATGCACAATTCAACCTCGCAATAGAAATCCCACATGCAGGATATAATAGAACAATGTGGCATATATAACAAAATTTGTGACAATGCTAATATGAAGAAAAGGTGGCAAAGGCACCCCTCCTTATAAAAAGTGTGTTGATCCTGGTTGAGGGCCCCCAACCAGCAAATAAAGTGAGGCCCACCCATTCGATTATGAGCGACGAAGACCGACATTCCAAACACATTTTTACATTTTGCCCATTTTTTTACTTCTACCACATGTCACGACTAGATTGGCCAGTTGACCAAGTTTGACCCATTTTAAAACCATCTTTGACCTGCGATAACTTTTGCATACAAGCTCCGTTTTTAACGTTCTTGATAACGTCGAAAAGCTCTCAAGATGTCAGATCATTTGGTCATGGTTTAGGGAACATTTGCACTTCAAAATGTCCTCTGGATCACCAAACTCCTTGATAGGACTCGCCTGTATGAGGATATGACTGCTCAGTCCGGTGTTTTGGAAACAACTTTGCTTTTGATCTTCTCGAGTCTAAACTTGTCTTCTTCCTTTTTCTCTTTGTCGCATCAAATTTGTTGCAAGGTTTTGTTGTCACATTTGAACCTACAAAACAAACCCTAACTACCTACACGAGGCTAAAGGAAACATTAGATAAAATAAATAATGCATATGCTTGAGTTAGACCGACCTCGATGGTCACCCTAATATGTTTGTCACCGAGTGTTGCATTACATTTCAAACTCTATGTAGTTCTAGTGTCTGTGTAATTGAATCACGTCCCTTGAAGTTAGGTTTCCCTTGTGCCAGTCACACCAAGATAACAAACTACAACTACTTTTCCTCTAAGATAAATGTGTGAGATGAAATTTAGAAATAGCCCCTCATATGCAATGAATAATGCAACCCATATACAGTTGATGAATGTTGTTTTTCACCTAAATAGTAGATAGTAAGTAATAACCCAAGTTGTCCAACCTCTAATAATAGTGAATAAGTCATATATATATATATATATATTCCCCCTTGTTTGAATTTCATCATTAACAACCACGAAGACCAACCTAAAGTGATAAGAAAGGTTTTAGAAAAGATAACAAGTAATGCGACATTTCAAATTTGAGAAAAGGAGGGAAAAGTACAGAGTGCCCAAAGGGGATAGTAGTGTTTGGGTGCTTGTGTCCTTAATGGGCGGTAGTGTCTGGGATGATTAGAGGATAAAACAAAAATACGAGTTGGGTCACACGTAGTGCAATGTTCGCAAGTAAAGTGTCCATTCCAGAAAAGTGAATGATAAGAGTATCAAAATGATATAATAATGCAAAAGCAACATGTTGTTAATGTTTAGTTTTCTTACTCAGGGAATCATGGATATAATGACATACTTAGAGGCATGATGTACATAGAAAGTTCATAATTTCGTGATTGTAACTATCTCATTCTTATAGGTGATGAAGGGCTACTTATTATCATAGGTGTCATGTGGCACCTACCTCCTATAAAGAATATACCAATGTTTGCTATAAATTCACATGGCTCGACCCTTTGGGGGAGCTTTACCAAGTTCATCACCTTGAAGACAATTTTCCACCAACAAGGTTTTGATCCGACATTGATTACCTTCCACAACCTTTTTCTCAATATTAAAAATGCCGAGGTTAATTTCAAGGATTAGGAGACACTCTCATCCAAAACAAATACATCTATTAACATTGAGAGTATTAAATTTGTAGGGATGACTTTTAAAGCTATTTCCAGATTACGTTGCGTCTAAATTATACACATTGCACCCCTGGGCACTTTCTTTTCACCCAGTTCACAAACCTTCAACTTTAAGTTCTTCCACTTATCTTTTATCAACATATCCATTCTACCGCTTGGACTATCGGCCATTGACGGCAGCCATTAAAGGCTGTCCGATCGCTGTAATTATATGCGAGGGAGCTGCGGCACACAAATTCAGTAAGTAATTACAATATGTGTAGTCTTGAGCGGCAGGGAAAGATCTTCATACTGAAATTCGTAAAGGAAAGTGAGCACAGGTTCACTCCCCAGCTCTGCACCGACATTCTTTCAGCTCTGAAAACAGTCGAGGAGTCGGACGACGCAAGAGCCCTTGTCACCACCAATGAGGGTAAATTTTACTCAAATGGATTGGACCTGGATTGGATGAAACAAGATCCCGCCTCGAGATTCCCTTTTCTACTCACAGAATTCGAGAAAGTTGTTTACCAAATGATGAAACTGAATGTGCCCACAATTGCTGCGCTGTGCGGGCATGCGGCCGGTGGGGGTTTCTGTTTGCCATGGCGCACGACTACAGATTCATGAGAACCGATCGCGGCTTCCTCTACAACAGCGCCGTGGACATTAACGTGCTCCTTCCTCCCGACTCCCTCACCTTGCAACAGACCAAGCTAAGTCCCCAGGTATAGAGATACATGGTTTTAAAAGGGGTCAAGTACACGGGAGTTGAAGGGCTCAGGGCTGGTTTGATTGATGCCTTATATGAATCTCCCGCTCAAACCCTAGAGGGAGCACTGCGCGAAGCCAATGTGTTGGCGGAAAAGCCCTGGGAGAAGCCCGCTTATAAGGCGGTCAGGATGGCCATGTATTCCGATGCAATTCGCAAGCTGGAGTTCGATTTGGATCAGGGTTTGTTTCCTAATCACTTGCTCAAAGAAATCTAATTCTACCTATACTTGTATTTCCATTCAAGCTTTTCCCGACCCAATTCCAAATCTAGTAGCAGATGTGTTTTGATATGAAAGTAATGTGCTCTGCTCACATGAGATTGACCGTATTTTTTCCACAGTATAAATACACGAAACTGTGATCTGTTTGTGGAAGTGTTAGTATAAAAACCCCTAACTGTGATCTCTCTGAATTGTTTAGATTTTATTTTCCTGGTAGCTTATGGTCTTTCCGTTTCTTTTCCATGCTCGAGGACCATCATAGGAAGGCTGCTACCTTGATTGTATGGCACAAAAAGAGACATACAAATTTTTCGAGAAACATGTTTCCGATGGAAGGGGCTATTCCCCTGATGCAGACAACTCTGTGCAGCTCTATACTTCAGCTGTTCTGTCCTTTATTTTATTCAATCTTTGTAATGCTGTAATTCATCTTCAACATACACTTGCCATTAACTTCCAATCTTGGCATGTCAACGTGTTGCTTTAAAATACACAGCTTTTGTTTGGACTGATTAAATTAATCTGTTACAGCTTTTTACCTGCCTAAACAACCGTTGAACCACAGACCTCAAATAAATACACAACTGAGAATTGACATCAAGATGTTATGATTATTCTATTCGGCTCCTAATAAGAACAAGTTACAAGTCAACAGAGTTTTGCCCTTGAAAGTATAGCCTTCTCCCTCCCCACATATTTTTCCCTTCAGCTCTATCTTTTCATTACAAACTACTGCCTAATTTTTTATTCTTTGGAATAAAATCCCTTCTAACTACCCATTTTGAAGACCAGGACAGAATGGGAGGCCGAGTTTGCCCATTTGTTTCTTCAACTAACTGCTTTTTTTATTTTGTACTAAATTTGGTTGTTCTTAATGATCCAAGCCTGCCTCATGTCCCACAAATGTGGATTGCATCAGCTGCATTCCTTATACCACAGGTACTCCATTGACACTTGATTACTTCAGAAACTACAAAATTTGAATTTTTTTCAGAGAACACAGGGCAGCTACTCTTTAGAAGGCAATTTTCCACATGTAGTTCCAGATGGTGGACTGAAAAAATGCTGCATCCTCATAAGATGTTTATTACTAGATGTTAGCCTTTGATTGTTTTAAAATTCA
Organism: Taxus wallichiana var. yunnanensis; assembly: GCA_018340775.1. NCBI lineage: Eukaryota > Viridiplantae > Streptophyta > Pinopsida > Cupressales > Taxaceae > Taxus > Taxus wallichiana. The sequence continues at coordinate 6,822,330 of JADAXU010000057.1, read as the reverse complement.
TACAATTTTTCTACCAAAATAAGAAATTAAGAAGCCTCTCTCCTTGTTACCGCTAGGTTAATGCTGGACTATATGTTTGGAAGCTTGACCAAACACACCTAGTGTGCCCTGTACTCCATCTGTACGTGTATTTGAAAGGTGCAGTTTACTTCTTATCTGGAAAATGAGATTGAAACGAAGGGGTGTAAAATTTGAACAATATATAAAGTAAACAAGAAAATAAATCTCCCTTCTACCAGGAGGTCGCATATGCCAACTGTGTATCTAGCTTCACTGCGACCTAGAAAATAAAACTATACAATTACCTTTTATAATTAAAAAAGTATCCTGTTACTTTTTTATAAAAAATGATAGAGTGGACTGATTCTAAGATGGCACAAAAGGTACAGTAAACTTTACTAGTAGCCATAGTAAAGCATAGCCTCCTGACTCTATAGACTTTAGAACCGTGAAGCACGAGTCTGAACCTCATGAAGATTAAAAAGCCATTATTTGGACTAAGTGCATCATATTGATATGAATGACATTGACAGAAGACTCAAAAGCTTAGGTGAATATTGCAGGAGGTTATTACTGTAGAAAACCCACAGAGAAGCCCCCATGTGGATCTGTTTGGGAGTTTGACTCATTGTTGCAATGAAGAAACCATGGCTTTTGTCTACTTTTAAAAATAAAATAAAATAAAGACCAATTGTCTTTTTAATGGCATATGAAAATAGATTCAGAATTACAAGGAGCGGCCATAACTAACCATGTGCTGACCAACATTTTAGACTCAAATTACAGTGCCATACACCCCTACCTTAATCTCCTAGAGAACATAGGAGGCATTGACATAAGACACCCCAAAACCCATAAAGAAGTGCTGTGTATGTAGTTTGACTCATTGCTTTAAATTTTAATACATATAAATAAGGACTGTTGTTGTTTTTGATATTAGAGAGTCGATTGTTTATGGCACGAAAAGGGAGATTAAGAATTACAAGGACTAGCTATCTTAAATCATAGCATGACTGGCTTTATTGGCTTTAGGACAGTGCAACTCAACGGTATCTGTTCTTCTAGAGATCAAAAGAGCAATATCTTGGACTATGCTCCATCATATCTATAGGAGGGTCATTGTCACAAGAGGCTCCAAAACTTAGATGAGTATTAGGAAAGGAGATTATGGTAGAATGCACTGTCGGGAAACAGAGTAGTGGAGTCCAAGAGGAAGGTTTTAAGTTTTAACATTTCGTTAGTGCCGAGTGCTTGATCTCGCTGGGGACAGGCTGACCTTTATTCACTTTCTTCTGTTTAGTGTAGAGGCTGCAAAGTGATTTGGTGAAGCCCAAACATAATGCTGCCAAATGGAGATAACAAAAGTTGAAATAATGGAACTCTTGAAAATGAGATCAGATGAAATCTAAAAATGTGCACCTTTTCAATAGTGTAGTACAATGGATGGAAGATTCTATTCATTTTCTTTAAACTTGTGGACCCAAAGAGCTTTCAGTCCGGTGTTAATATGTTAAATCTTCCAAAATTGACAAAATCTATTAATGCTCGTCTTTAAACCCTTTTCAAAGCTCAGAGAGGGTGTTACCGAATTAAAGGATGATTCCTGTGCAAGGAGCGCTCCCAAAAGTTTGCCATTTCTCGCGAACTTTGTTCAAAGTTAAAAGGTTTCGACTTAGAGGGAGGGCATCCTTTTATATTTTGTCCTATATTGGGAACCCTTTTTGATTGTTTCGATTAGTAAGCAAAACTTCAGAACACAAATTAATAGCCGTAGCATGTTTATCCTGGGGTGCATTTGCCAAAGAAGATTTTTTGGGTTCATGAGACTCCATACTAACGTGGCGGCAAATACATTGCATCTTTGGGGGCTCATGAGGCTTCCTGCTTACCTGCCCACCAAAAATTAGCATCTTAGAGTGGGAGAACTTATTCCCGGACCTTGCTTCATGTTGCAAATTCGATCCCATTTGGCAAGGGTAAATTTGTACTGCTCTTACATGCATCTACTTTATATAATCATCAATTTTCCTTAATATTCGCATCATCTCATGTATGAATGTCCCAAGAGCAGCGAGAATAAATTTATAAAACAAAGTTATATTGGAATGGTTCCAAAATCGATTTTAGGAGCACAATTCTTCTTGCCTAAGAGGGTGAGATCGACAATATTTGTTTAAAGACATTGAAATTCCCTAATGTTTGGCGGGATCCTTCCAATTTGCTAATTTGTTCTGCCATGTCTATTTTTCAAGCGCTTGTTTCAATCAGGGGTAAAGATGTCATTTTTATGTTATTGACTTCATGAAAGCTTTGTCACACTGAATTGGGGCCTCTCCCATTGAAAGGGTGTTGTTGAAAAATTGGGAATGGCTACTTGTTGTGCTGCAATTTGTTGGCTTGATACATTTACACAAGTCTTCATCTTGGTAGATATTGAACATTTTTCTTAGGGGCCTTAGTTTAAGGCAGTGATCCCATGGAGGAGGCTGCTGCCTCTATTTTTCTGTTGCTGGTGGTCCCATGCATTTTTTTTTTTTTCCAGAACTGCAAATAATAGAATCTCCTCCTAAATTTGTGGAGCAGCGGCTACTTAGAAAGGGTAGTACGAACCCCAGTTAGCTGTTGGGGGCTACTTAGAGAGATTGCATGGTTTCTTGAAATTTAGGAATAGCCCCTCATATGCAGTGAATAATGCAGATCAAATACAACTGATGAATGTTGTTTTTCGCCTAAGTAGTAGATAGTAAGTAATAGCCCAAGTTGTCCAACCTCTAATAATAGTGAGTAAGTCATATATATATATATATATATATATGATTCCCTTGTTTGAATTTCATCATTAACAACCAAGAAGACCAACCCAAAGTGATAAGAAAGGTTTTAGAAAAGATAACAAGTAATGTGACATTTCAAATTTGAGAAAAAGAGGGAAAAGTACAAGAGTGCCAAAGGGGACAATAGCGTTTGGGCGCTCGTGTCCCTAATGGGCGGTAGTGTTTGAGATGCTCGGAGGATAAAACAAAAATACAGAGCTGGGCCACACATAGTGCAATGTTTGCAAGTAAAGTGTCCATTCCAAAAAGTGAATTATAAGAGTATCAAAATGACACAACAATGCAAAAGCAACATGTTGTTAATGTTTAGTTTTCTTTCTTAGGAATCATGGATATAATGACATACTTAGAGGCATGATGTACATAGAAAGTTCATAGTTTCGTGACTATAACTATCTGATTCTTATAGGTGATGAAGGGCTACTTATTGTCATAGGTGTCATGTGGCACCTACCTCCTATAAAGAATATACCAATGTTTGCTATAAATTCATATAGCTCGACCCTTTGGGGAGCTTTACCAAGTTCGTCACCTTGAAGACAATTTTCCACCAACAAGGTTTTGATCCGACATTGAATACCTTCCACAACCTTTTTCTCAATATTAAAAATGCCAAGGCTAATTTCAAGGATTAGGAGATTTCCTCATCCAAAACAAATACATCTATTAACATTGGGAGTATTAAATGTGTAGGGATGACTTTTAAAGCTATTTCCAGATTACGTTGCGTCTAAAATATACACATTGCACCCCCTGGACGCTTTCTTTTTCAACCAGTTCACAAAAAAACACATGGTCTATATGTGACTTACTAGAAGAAAGAAAAGAATCGCCTTGTTCCCTTTAACACATTTCCCACCCTTGCAAGTCTCACCTCTCAATCCCCTTCATCGTCATCTTTGTTTTTCTGCAATGTTTCACGAGGGACTCCTTCAACTTTAAGTTCTTCCACTTATCTTTTATCAACATATCCATTCTACCGCTTGGACTATCGGCCATTGACGGCAGCCATTAAAGGCTGTCCGATTGCTGTAATTATATGCGAGGGAGCTGCGGCACACAAATTCAGTAAGTAATTACAATATGTGCAGTCTTGAGCGGCAGGGAAAGATCTTCATACTGAAATTCGTAAAGGAAAGTGAGCACAGGTTCACTCCCCAGCTCTGCACCGACATTCTTTCAGCTCTGAAAACAGTTGAGGAGTTGGACGACGCAAGAGCCCTTGTCACCACCAATGAAGGTAAATTTTACTCAAATGGATTGGACCTGGATTGGATGAAACAAGATCCCGCCTCGAGATTCCCTTTTCTACTCACAGAATTCGAGAAAGTTGTTTACCAAATGATGAAACTGAATGTGCCCACAATTGCTGCGCTGTGCGGGCATGTGGCCGGTGGGGGTTTCTGCTTGCCATGGCGCACGACTACAGATTCATGAAAACCGATCGCGGATTCCTCTACAACAGCGCCGTGGACATTAACGTGCTCCTTCCTCCTGGCTCCTCGCCTTGCAGCAGACCAAGTTAAGTCCCCAGGTATACAGAGACGTGGTTTTAAAAGGGGTCAAGTTCATGGGAGTTGAAGGCCTCAGGGCTGGTTTGATTGACGCCTTATATGAATCTCCCGCTCAAACCCTAGAGGGAGCACTGCGCGAAGCCAATGTGTTGGCGGAAAAGCCCTGGGAGAAGCCCGCTTATAAGGCACTCAGGATGGCCATGTATTCTGATGCAATTTGCAGGCTGGAGTTCGATTTGGATCAGGGTTTGTTTTCTAATCACTTGCTCAAAGAAATCTAATTCTACCTATACTTGTATTTCCATTCAAGCTTTTCCCGACCCAATTCCAAATCTAGTAGCAGATGTGTTTTGATATGAAAGTAATGTGCTCTACTCACATGAGATTGACCGTATTTTTTCCACAGTATAAATACACAAAACTGTGATCTCTTTGTGGAAGTGTTTAGTATAAAAACCCTTAACTGTGATCTCTCTGAATTGTTTAGATTTTATTTTCCTGGTAGCTTATGGCCTTTCCGTTTCTTTTCCATGCTTGAGGACCATCATAGGAAAGCTGCTACCTTGATTGTATGGCACAAAAAGAGACATACAAATTTTTCGAGAAACATGTTTCCGATGGAAGGGGCTATTCCCCTGATGCAGACAACTCTGTGCAGCTCTATACTTCAGCTGTTCTGTCCTTTATTTTATTCAATCTTTGTAATGCTGTAATTCATCTTCAACATACACTTGCCATTAACTTCCAATCTTGGCATGTCAACGTGTTGCTTTAAAATACACAGCTTTTGTTTGGACTGATTAAATTAATCTGTTACAGCTTTTTACTGCCTAAACAACCGTTGAACCACAGACCTCAAATAAATACACAACTGAGAATTGACATCAAGATGTTATGATTATTCTATTCGGCTCCTAATAAGAACAAGTTACAAGTCAACAGAGTTTTGCCCTTGAAAGTATAGCCTTCTCCCTCCCCACATATTTTTCCCTTCAGCTCTATCTTTTCCATTACAAACTACTGCCTAATTTTTCATTCTTTGGAATAAAATCCCTTCTAACTACCCATTTTGAAGACCAGGACAGAATGGGAGGCCGAGTTTGCCCATTTGTTTCTTCAACTTACTGCTTTTTTTATTTTCTACTAAATTTGGTTGTTCTTAATGATCCAAGCCTGCCTCATGTCCCACAAATGTGAGTTGCATCAACTGCATTCTTTATACCACAGATGCTCCATTGACACTTGATTACTTCAGAAACTAGAAAATTTGAATTTTTTTCAGAGAACACAGGGCAGCTACTCTTTAGAAGGCAATTTTCCACATGTAGTTCCAAATGGTTGACTGAAAAAATGCTGCATCCTCATAAGATGTTTATTACTAAATGTCAGCCTTTGATTGTTTTGAAATTCGTACAATTTTTCTATCAAAATAAGAAATTAGGAAGCCTTTCTCCTTGTTACCACTAGGTTAATGCTGTACTATATGTTTCGAAGCTTGACCAAACACACCTAGTGTGCCCTGTACTCCATCTGTACGTGGGTTTGAAAGGTGCAGTTTATTTCTTATCTGGATAATGAGATTGAAACGAAGGGGTGTAAAATTTGAACAATATATAAAGTAAACAAGAAAATAAATCTCCCTTCTACCAGGAGGTCGCATATGCCAACTGTGTATCTAGCATCACTGCGACCTAGAAATTAAAACTATACAATTGCCTTTTATAATTAAAAAAGTATCCTGTTACTTTTTTACAAAAATGATAGAGTGGACTGATTCTAAGATGGCACAAAAAGGTACAGTAAACTTTACTAGTAGCTATAGTAAAGCATAGCCTCCTGACTCTATAGACTTAAGAACCGTGAAGCACGAGTCTGAACCTCATGAAGATTAAAAAAGCCATTATTTGGACTAAGTGCATCATATTGATATGAATGACATTGACAGGAGACTCAAAAGCTTAGGTGAATATTGCACGAGGTTATTACTGTAGAAAACCCACAGAGAAGCCCCCATGTGGATCTGTTTGGGAGTTTGACTCATTGCTGCAATGAAGAAAACATGGCTTTTTTCTCCTTTTAAAAATAAAATAAAATAAAGACCAATTGTCTTTTTAATGGCATTTGAAAATAGATTCAGAATTACAAGGAGCGGCCATAACTAAACATGTGCTGACCAACATTTTAGACTCAAATTACAGTGCCATACACCCCTACCTTAATCTCCTAGAGAACATTGGAGGCATTGACATAAGACACCCCAAAACCCATCAAGAAGTGCTGTGTATGTAGTTTGACTCATTGCTTTAAATTTTAATATATATATAAATAAGGACTGTTGTTGTTTTTGATATTAGAGAGTCGATTGTTTATGGCACGAAAAGGGAGATTAAGAATTACAAGGACTAGCTATCTTAAATCATAGCATGACTGGCTTTATTGGCTTTAGGACAGTGCAACTCAACGGTATCTGTTCTTCTAGAGATCAAAAGAGCAATATCTTGGACTATGCTCCATCATATCTATAGGAGGGTCATTGTCACAAGAGGCTCCAAAACTTAGATGAGTATTAGGAAAGGAGATTATGGTAGAATGCACTGTCGGGAAACAGAGTAGTGGAGTCCAAGAGGAAGGTTTTAAGTTTTAACATTTCGTTAGTGCCGAGTGCTTGATCTCGCTGGGGACAGGCTGACCTTTATTCACTTTCTTCTGTTTAGTGTAGAGGCTGCAAAGTGATTTGGTGAAGCCCAAACATAATGCTGTCAAATGGAGATAACAAAAGTTGAAATAATGGAACTCTTGAAAATGAGATCAGATGAAATCTAAAAAATGTGCACCTTTTCAATAGTGTAGTACAATGGATGGAAGATTCTATTCATTTTCTTTAAACTTGTGGACCCAAAGAGCTTTCAGTCTGGTGTCAATATGTTAAATCTTCCAAAATTGACAAAATCTATTAATGCTCGTCTTTAAACCCTTTTCAAAGCTCAGAGAGGTTGTTACAATTAAAGGATGATTCCTGTGCAAGGAGTGCTCCCAAAAGTTTGCCATTTCTCGTGAACTTTGTTCAAAGTTAAAAGGCTTCGACTTAGAGGGAGAGCATCCTTTTATATTTTGTCCTATATTGGGGACCCTTTTTGATTGTTTTGATTAGTAAGCAAAACTTCAGAACACAAATTAATACCCGTAGCTTGTTTAGCCTGGGGTGCATTTGCCAAAGAAGATTTTTTGGGTTCATGAGACTCCATACTAACGTGGCGGCAAACACATTGCATCTTTGGGTGCTCATGAGGCTTCCTGCTTACCTGCCCACCAAAAATTAGCATCTTAGAGTGGGAGAACTTATTCCCGGACCTTGCTTCATGTTGCAAATTTGATCCCATTTGGCAATGGTAAATTTGTACTGCTCTTACATGCATCTACTTCATATAATCATCAATTTTCCTTAATATTTGCATCATCTCATGTATGAATGTCCCAAAAGCAGTGAGAATAAATTTATAAAACAAAGTTATATTGGAATGGTTCCAAAATCGATTTTAGGAGCACAATTCTTCTTGCCTAAGAGGGTGAGATCGACAATATTTGTTTAAAGACATTGAAATTCCCTAATGTTTGGCGGGATCCTTCCAATTTGCTAATTTGTTCTGCCATGTCTATCTTTCAAGCGCTTGTTTCAATCAGGGGTAAAGATGTCATTTTTATGTTATTGACTTCATGAAAGCTTTGTCACACTGAATTGGGGCCTCTCCCATTGAAAGGGTGTTGTTGAAAAATTGGGAATGGCTACTTCTTGTGCTGCAATTTGTTGGCTTGATACATTTACACAAGTCTTCTTCTTGGTAGATATTGAACATTTTTCTTAGGGGCCTTAGTTTAAGGCAGTGGTCCCATGGAGGAGGCTGCTGCCTCTACTTTTCTGTTGCTGGTGGTCGCACGCATTTTTTTTTCAGGAACTGCAAATAATAGAATCTCCTCCTAAATTTGTGGAGCAGCGGCTACTTAGAAAGGGTAGTATGAACCACAGTTAGCTGTTGGGGGCTGACAATTCGCAGCAGTTGCAGAGAGATTGCATGGTTTCTTGTTACCAAATGTTAGTTACACATCAATTAACTTTTTTACTGTATTTTACAAAAAATTAATATCATCTTTGTTTCAATACTTAAAATTTAGAAGTTATCTTAGAATTTTTACAAATCATGGGATCACTTTCCTGCAAAAATCATCCTAAAATTCAGCTGCAGTACCCACACAGAAAATTTTGGTTTGCCTCCTCCATGGGATCGCTACCTAAGATGAAGTAGTGAGAGAAGGCCCCTCTTCTAGTTGAAGAAACCTAATATGGTGGAAATGATACACTCCTTCAGAATCTGTTATCCAAGTTTTTCATTGTTCACAAGATCCAAATTTGAAAACTAGAGCTTTTAAAAAATGCAAATAGGCATTAGCCATGTTGATTTTATTGAATATAGATATTTTCTTTGAGAGATTGACCAACTGGACGGATTCTTAGGTAACCCTATGTTTTCTTTTCAAAATCTGCCTTTTTCATAAATCTACTTTGCTGATCATAGTCTAGAATATTCACGAGGAAAATGTGGCTTTTTAGAATCTTGTTAATAGTTTTGTCATTTGTGTTGCATGAAGTTATAGACATGTACCCACCAATTTTGTTGGTCTTCTCCACCTAACCAACATTTCATTAAATTTGGATATATGTCCAAGAAATTGGACTTAATAGTATCGTCATTTCTGATTTTATAATTGTTGAAATTGGATTCCTAAATTGCTATTATTGGTTTTTAACTAGTGTGATATCAGATTCCAATATTGTTATTATTGGTTTTTAAGTAGTGTGATTTTGGATTCTAATTTTATTATTATTGGATTCCAACTAGTGTAAAATCATATTCCAATTATATCCTAATTAGTCTTGATCGCATAATGCCCCATAGTTATCATAGAACTATGTAATATTTGTCTAAATTTTACCTCATATTAAACAATCACATCATTCAAACATGTTAGATTGACAAATATTAGATCACCAATGTATAATAACATATTTACACTATGTACAAGTATTGGAAAACACTTTTTATCAACAACAAAATAATCACATTATACCCTTGTGAAACCAAAGTGGCTGTCGCATACAAGAATCTAAACTTGAAAGGTTTGCACTTTATAGTGATATAATAACAATAAAAAAACTAATTTTTGCCCATTCTAAACAAGTAACTTAAGAATATTTTTAATAGAGTGATTGAGATGGAAAGGAGCATGCACATTATGCATATTAGTTCTATGGTTCTATTCATTACTAATACATCAATGGGAAGAGCATGGTTGGTGTTTTTAAACATATAAGTTTTGTGGCTTTGTTTATTAAGGTTTACCAGTATCCAAAATTATTTAATGAGTTATGCATATAAGCTATGTAGTTCTTAATCCAAGAATTAGGGGAAGGATTTAATTTAGCGGTTGTAATGAAATCATAAATTATAACCAATTCTTTGTAAAACCAAAGTGGTTACCACATGCATGTAAGGAATTTTATTATTGCTCACATGAATTATTGTAAGGTTTATATTTAGATTGTTTGTTGTGAGATATAATCTCACGTATTATGTAATGGTTAGGGTTGTTGTGAGTTGTTTTATTGACTCACGTATATAGGAGTTTGTGGAGATAATTGTGGGGAGAGTTGTTGGACAAACTTCCATGAAAATAGGAGTTGTCTCTCCTATATATGTACTTGATTTTAATAATGAAATAATTAATTGTGTGCAACTCTGGTTCTGCCACTTTATTTGGTATCGAGCGCGTTTACGATCCTGCTTATCATGGAAGCATATTGATGTTTTAAGGGGCAGCTATACTCTTTGTTGCCTATGTGAATGCGAAGCCAATGTTGAAAAGAGCTCCTATGATAGTGTTTGAAACCCGAGAACCGTCTCGCATATTGCCCTTTTTGCCTTGAAACTTCACTCTAAGCAGTGTTTATGTATTTTGTGTATATCACGAGCATACACTTTTGTTGTTTCACTATGTCTTTGTAACTTAGAGACACTCGTTTTGTTTCTACTTTTTTGACGTTTCTTTCAGATCCATGTTTGAGTGTATTGACACCCACCCTTATTAAATCATCAAACATTTTATATGCTTTCTCCGTAATTGCTCGTGAGATTTATCATACTTTTGGGCATATTGATTCAACTTGGTCTTATAATATTTATTGGCTTAGATTTAGATTGTACTCGACATCAAGAAAGGTCTACTTGATATTTTATTTGAGGCAACCATCCAATTCTACTTATTAGTGCATATGTGTATTTGGATCTCTTTTGAAGAATCAACCTCAAATTTATCTATATTGAATTTGTGACTAGTTGGTGATAGCTTTTTCTCTTGTTCGACGTCGACGGCAAATCGAATTCCAAGCCTTGAGAATATACTTCGGAAAAAGAATAGTTTAGTAGGGTAAACAAAAAGGATTTGGGATCCTCTGACTCATCCATTCGAACCGATCTGGCTTGAGCTCCTAGTGCTTCCCCCATCTCCATTGTGCATCTAGATCTAATTATTTGAATTGAGGAATTGTGCAGTCCACGACTTTGGAGGATTGAATCCACCTTATCGGTAAGGCTAGTTGCCTCAGAGATGGATTGTTTGACATTTTTGTCAATCTCGTTTGTTCCTTGATTCTCTTAGCGTGCACACAAACCTTTCATGGAGATTATTCTGGCCTAGTGTCTATGTGACTGACGTCTCATTGGAAATAAAAATCACTTTGTAGGTTGGATAATATTTTATGATGAGGCTGTCACAAATCAAGGAGAAGCATTTGTGTGAAAAACAATGCCAACACTCAAATGACCATCCAAAACGTAGATGATCTGCGTTGGATCACATTCAGTTTGATTTCAATATTGAATTCTGTTGTGCATTTGCCAACATTCGGTCGTTGCAGGGAGGGCCAACAATCCACGTGGGTGATAGTTATCTTATGCATGCATTTGATCTATCACATGGTGGATTTGCATTCAACATGCCCTCTAAACTTGCCAATATCAACTCAACAAATTATAAAAGTGTGTGTTTTGGTAGGTTATAAGTCACACGTCATTTAGGTATATAATCTATTGCTTTAAAGATTTGAAAGTAATAAGCCAATGGATTATGTTACAATCAACAGATGTTAAATATAGTGCTTTTTAAAGTTCAATCCTTCATAGTTTTTATTTTTTTAGTGTCAAGTTTGATTTAAAACTAATGTGTAAGAACATACTGTGTCCAAAAATAATAGTCTTGTGTCATTGTTGTTGTCAAGTGTCGTTAAAAGTATCAAAGAGTCATATTCAAAGTCAGTATTGTCATTTTAATCATCTACCATGTGTCTACTTTGAGTCACTCATTAAAATCATAATTTGTTGTTGTCATGTCCATTTCATCGTTAAATAGTCTAGTTGTCAAAATTTGTAATTTTATTTTTTTGCCTTATGGATGTATTTTTCAAAGGTGTTGCCTCGACGTCCGGAAAATAAAAGATTTCACATTGGGGGCGGGGTGTGAATAATAAACAATGTGGGAATCATTGAGCTTCATATCCAAATCTAGTTGAGCTAGCAACAAAATCGATTGGAGGATGGAGGACAAACAACGTCTTCTTGCTAGCCGCATGTTTACGACGAGGCTACGAAATGAGGTTGCGACATTTTGTTTCAGTGTACCTATCTTTGTTTGTATTCAGTTTACTGTATGTTCCTGTTGTAATAAAGTGAACAAATTCTTATGTACTTTTCTGATGTGAAAATATAGTGGAAAGATGAAAACACAAGGAAAAAACAACATCATGATACTTGAAGAGGATGAACATGGGTTCATACTTGGAACATGGGTTCCTTTTTGGTGGACAGGGGTCCGTATTTGATGAACATGGGTTCATACCAGATGAGTAGGGGCTCATACTGAGGTTGTTGGTCAGCCTTTTCAAAACCATTAGTGAGCCAAGATCATGAGCACGCACGGGCGGCAAGTTGCAAAAGAAGTGTGATTATTTTTCTCCCATGTTCGCACTAAGGGGGGAATGTTAAGAATATTATTATTGCTCACATGAATTATTGTAAGGTTTATATTTAGATTGTTTGTTGTGAGATATAATCTCACGTATTATGTAATGGTTAGGGTTGTTGTGAGTTGTTTTATTGACTCATGTATATAGGAGTTTGTGGAGATAATTGTGGGAAGAGTCGTTGGACAACCTGTCTCTCCTATATATGTACTTGATTTTAATAATGAAATGATTAATTGTGTGCAACTCGGTTCCGCCATTTCAATGCAAATATTTAGACTTGAAAGGTTTGCACTTTATAAAGGTATTATAATAATTAAAAAATAAGCTAATTTAGAATAGACATTTGCCCATTCCAAACAAGTAACTTGAATATTTTTAATAGGATTGAGATGGAAGGGAGCATGTTCATTATGCATACTAGGTTAAGGTTCAATTCACCACTAATACATCAATGGTAAGAGCACGGTCGATGTTTTTAAAATTAATAGTTTTATGACTTCGTTTATATTAAGGTTTATTAGTGTCTAAGCTTAATTAACGGGTTATGTAGTTCTTAAATTAGGCGAAGAACAATTAATTTAGTGGTCAGAATGAAATCATAAATCATAACCAATTTCATGAGAAACCTAAAGCATGGAATATTGAAACGAATTCTTTGTAAATCTCAACCAGCTTCTTAGTAAACTTAGTCTAATAAAGGAATTATTATGTCTTTTTATAAAATAAATTAATTGCATGGTGACAATTATATTAATAAGATTAATCTTCTATAAACAACATGATGTTTTCTAGAATTATATGGAAAAACTCCCTTATTTTACACTCAATTTTCCATTTCGAAGGTCAAATATTAATATAACTATAAAGTATTATTGGAGCATAATTTAGAACACTTTTAAAAAAACCCACATCCTAGGCCAAGATGATGTCACATACTAATTTATGATCTTCAATAGTTTCTCCAAGTTAACATTCATTACCCTGTTCAAGTAGTTCAAGGTATGATTTAATGGCCTCATGTCCTTTATCGGGTATCTTAATGAAGCCATTTTGTCAATTTTTGTTTGGTGTCCATGCCCAGATGGTGCTATCCACATTAATATCTTCTTTAATTTTGGTTTGGTGTCCATGTTCGATGTCGCTATCCACATCAATCTTATGTAGTTTCATTTGAGATGGTCTATGTTTTATTTGGCCTTAAACAATCTCGATACAATGCTGCATCTTCTCCCCTCCCCATATGTTTCCAATATTGAACCCTCACCTTTGTAGTGACACTCTTGCTTTCTCGTTCAACAAATATATCCCCATATTCTCTTCCCATCCATATCTTTTCATTATCATTTGTCAAGGTTGTATAAGAAGCATCTGTCTCTTGAACACATCCTTCAATGGATTGAATTTTTATTTAGATCTTCCACAAATTGGTTCAACATAAATATCATTATTACTTGGGATATGTTGACTAATGTAGTCTTCTCTGTGAAAATGTGTGGCTCCTGTTATTTGGTCATATATGTCTTTGTCATATACTATTTGTGGTAAAAACAAGCATTTGACATCCGCTACAATTTATAAAGGGTCTATCCAAAGCACACAATATTTTTCCAATATGTTATCTTTGGAAACCAATATTCATACCTTCACCTATTGCATTTTTTCCCCAATGTTCAATATATGCTTTTATTCATTTTTAAAAATATTTTATTTCTTTGAGTTCTTTGAAAGGTGCCCAAAAAGGTTGCCCTTCCGACATGTTAGCTTCACCATTGTCCTTTGTATGCCATATTTGGATTGGACGGGACCATTGCAAATCCTTTATTGTTGCTTTATACTCCTTCACCGGTATGCCATACACGACATAGAATCTGAACATTTTAAATTTGTTGATATCCACTATCTTATGGTTTTCATCCAACAAAAATGGTTCCATACAGATCCTTGAAGTTGTACATTTCCTTAATAAGGTAAGAAGCAAATGTACTTGACTCTTATTGTCATGTTTTATAGGAGTCCATGCTATGTGGCAAAGAAAATGTGTCTACTTTATGTAACAATATTGTTAATCTTCTAAAAGTCCCATCTATATTCGTACGAGTGTGTCGCAATGGAAGGAAGCTTAGATACACAATGTTGAATACTTTTTTGTCACAACATTGATGCAAATGCAAATAAGGTACAATTCTTGTTATCATTCAAAGCACTATCCAGTTGCAAGTAGAGGATCGATGGTTGCTTTTTTAATGAAGTACTCGTACTAGCAACACTAATTGATTTAGAATGGTCAAATATTTCTTGTACCCTTTACATTTTTCATGCACATCATTTTGTAATAGTGCATCATGCAATGAATGTTTGGATGATCCACAATTGTACAATAAATCTTTATACTCATCAATAATGGGTTCTTCAAGCTTCTCAAGACACAAAAATAATTATGTACTGTGTAGTTTTTCTCCACATTGAACAAATGGAAGGCCAAAGTGATCAAAACCCTTCGTCTTGTGTCCATGTGTGAACATGTCAATCAAAGTAACTCGTAGGTTCATAACATTACCTATCAATTTTGTTTTTTACCCATTCTTGGCATGAAAGTTTTCATTTTATCATGCACAATGCTCAAGAATCCATGAGGTTGTTCTTCTGATTGCAATATGTGGGAATAGTAAGTTGCACGACAACTTTGAATGTATTCATTATGCCATGTTTGTTCCTCTTCAATTTTTGAGAGTGTTTCTAGGCATGTTCATCGCACTTGGCAAAGAAGTTTTTGCAATGGAAACATGTTGAAATCTTTTGGTCATTATGTTGTTGAAGTTTGGTTGCGACATTAGAGGAAGTTTCAATAATTCAAGCTCGCATTACACTTCTTTCGCAATAAATTGTAGGTATAGAATGCAAGAAGAAACCTTTGAGGAACTTTTATTCCATCTTGTCCTATAGATCGAGTCAAATGCGAGAGAGGTATATGATTTTTCTTAACAATTTTTGATATGCAGACAATTGTTGCGCGGTTTTGACCTTTCTTTCTCTTTTCCAGTGTTACCATTCACTGCATGCCTGTCACTATTTATCCAACCAGATTTATGATTATAGAAGATACTCCTTGGATACCCATAAACTTTGTGCCAACAAACATCCATCCCATCAAATTTCATTTTATGTACCTCCATAGATTGGTTTCCCACATTGTAGATGACAATTGTTGTTAATCCATCAAACATAAAATTCTTTTTGTTAATTTTATTTAGGGCTCTAATTTTGTGCCATAGATTTTGAACTCTAATTGAAGCAAGAGACAAATTTTGGAGACAATTAAATTCACAACAATGAAATTTCACATTTTCCACTTCATCCATAAATATTGACCATTTTCTATCCTCATTAGATTTTTGATTTGATGGATTAGCCCGAGGGCATCCAAATTTTGATGCTTTTTAGCATTGTCGATTTTTGATCACCTTTTTGGAATGGTGGCGATTAGTAGCATCAAAAGAAATTGATAAACAAACTAAGGTTGTCACTCTTCTAATGCATCCAATATGACGACCTCAACCTCTTTTAGGACTACTTTGAATCTAATGTTTATCTCGAGAACTGTTTATATCGTTCAATTTCTTAACAAACCATTGTATGAGAGATCTTTTAGATAGGGACCATATTTTCTAAGGAGGGTTGAATACTCTATCAATATACACACCAAAGTTATTGGCATCCAATCTCTTAAAATATACCATGTCTCTTTCAATTGCATTGATAATTGTTTCATGTGCAACATATTTTCTCGCAGATGAGCAAAAATGAATTAATTTAGTAACAACTCCCTTGAACTTCACATTGTGTTCATAGTTGTGTACAAGGTGCATACCATCCAGTTGAGCATTCCCTTGCTTAACCATAAGGGCACTTCCTGCTTTATGGAAAATCAAATATTTTATTGGGCGAGACTATTAATTTATTAGGTAGAACAAGTTTGAGCTACCAAAACATAAATTTAATACATTTTAGAGCCATACACAAAAATTCAAAGGACCCAACCTCTCTCCATCAATTTTATGATCTTCTAGCACATGAGTTATAAAACCCATGGCTATGTCATTGTCTCTGCTAGAATATTTGTGTTTGAGAATGACTTTTTTGTGACAAAATCAATTCTATCTTTAGGATTTGTATTGATGGTACTTTCAATGTTATCATTGCAATCTCCGTCTCTTGTAGCATTGTAATCCTCTGAGCCACTAAAAATGTGATCACTACAAACAATGTGAATGGACGAATTTGCATGCTTTGACAATTCACTCCCTTCCCAAGCAATGCAAAGCGTGTCATTTATTCTCGACATCTGCTAAAGTTTCAAATTCATCAACCGAAAATGCAATTTACTCTTCCATCTAATACTATGTCAACACCGACAACAATAAATCCTCTTCCCACATCTCTACAATGCGGTGTATAACCATAACAAATATGTATATATATGTAAATTATGTCATACTTTGATTGGCCAAAGATATGAGATCTATATACAAGGGCAGGGGTGACATATATGTCAGGGAGCATGACTATAGAGAGTCTCCCCGCCCCTAAACTCTATAAGGGAGATATAGGGCTCCTGATAGTAACGACAATTATCTCCTCTCCGATAGTAATCTGCCGCCCTCTACCTGTCTTTTCATTTGGTGATGCGATATCTCGTTCAATCATCTCAATCCAATTGACCCCCTCTCTATAGTTTTGATGAAGATGAGCCATATAGCGTAACTCTATCTATCTATATAGAGGGTGCCCCCTACCCTATATTCTATGCCGAGGTTCCTCCCTCGGGTTTCCCCTCCCATCCCGAACAAATATATATAGAGAGGTCAACCTAAACAAAGAAAGAACTATAGAGAGGGTGCCCCACATACCCAAGGCTTTTCTCTTTCCTAGATCCCAGGGGAGGGGAGTAAAGTGCGAAGGGAAGGTTCTTTAGATCTCCTCGCTCGGTTCTCCCTTGCCCCTCTATCTATATCTGGAGGCGGAGGAGGCCTTCCTTATAGTAATATAATAACCAAGCATACTCTCTCCCTCGTCTTCTTCATTCTTATCGTGCTATCAAATATCTATAGAGAGGGCCCTAAATACTATATGCAAATTGTCGATAACACCAAAAATAAGTATACACATAAATACACTAACAAATCCTTTTATCTTCTTTATAATTATCATAATGTATATGATTTTAGTAGTCAAATCCTTTTATTAATCATCCTAATTTACAAAATGCCCAACATTGTCCACAATAATAATAAAACACATGCAAAGTATGCTATAATTAATGATTCATGGGAGGTAAATAATATAATGATGGGGGACATGGATCCAACCCCTTATCATTGTGTTATGTTTAATCTTAATCCATTGGGTCAAGTTTAATCATCATTTGGAATGCATGATATAATAGGATTCTTGTCATTTTTATTATTGTCACGAGGATGTGGAACCTAGTTATTGAGAGCAAGCCGAGAATATGATTTGTGTTTCCGTTGAGTCAGTAGTTGCACTCCCCGTTATAGGGAGAAGAGTGAAACCGAAAACAATGTTTGCGTTGTCATTGAACTTTTTTCGCATGTCATTATAGGACGTTGGGAAAAAGGTGGAAATAGTGTTTGCATTGCCATCAAACAGCTTGTTGCTTTCCATTAATAGGCAAGTTTCTTCTTACCTTCATTCCCTACTAATTATTAAACATATATAAGCTTTTATGGGTTGGAAATGATAAGTTGTAGAGAATCATCAATTACTTGGTGTTTCCTTCGATTTCTTGTTGTTTCTTCACTACATCGTTTACTTATTGCCATAGATTCAGGGGCGTTTCATTTATTTCTTCTCGGTTTTTGATAATAAAATTTTCAATCACCTTTGAAGATTTCATTTCTGGCGCCGAGTTCTTTACTATGACCATTTAGGGTTGGAATTTTCCATGTTTAGGATGCCCGTGATTTTTATTGCTCCAGACATGCTAAACTCTATATTTTCCTGTTACAATCATTTATGGTTTGGGTCTGCTTGTGTTTAGGGTGGCCATGACTTTTCTTCTTCGACATGCTAAGCTCTCTGTTTTCTAAACTCCTTGTTAGGAGGCCTTACAATGTCTATCACTTTTTATGGTATAACGTGGCTTTAGATTGTATATTGTTAGTACTCTTATCTCATTAAAAAATCTCAGCTTCAAAGTGTCCATGTGTTTCGCATTACACTCCTCTTGAGCCTACCTCACAATGTCTTATTTTCTTGTGTTTTAGCCCTATGTGGATGCTATATAAATTACTTCTTATATTACTTAAATTAGAATGAGGAAAGTATTGTATTCTAACATATACGTCTTTCTTGGTATTTTTTATTTTGTTGTGCTTTCTTTTCATTCTAAATAAATGTGGTTACAATCTTGTATTCATTATTGTTGAATATGATGTTAATAATTTTCAAGAGTGAATATATTTGAATAAAGTTGTTTGATGTGATTGTATTTTATTAGTCATATATAATACATAAATACATTCATTCTCTCGCATATTTCTTCTCTACAGATAACAAGACAATGATTCTAGATAATTTATCATTAGATATTTTAAATCATTACTTAGTTTTTTTCCTTGTTTATAATAATCATAGTGGATATGATTTTAATACTCAAAACGTTATGTATATATAACCATAACAAGAATGTATACACATGTATATATTATATTTATATTAAATGTAAATTAGCTAACACAAAAAGGAGTAAATACACAAATACACTAACAAAAAAGTAATTAATTAGTCATATATAACAAATTCATTTATATATAAAAATACGAAATATATTAAATTTACTAATTTTAAATCATTACTTTGATTTTTTCTTCTATATAACTATCACAATGGATATGATTTTAACAGTCAAATCTTTTTAGTCATCCCAGTTTACAAAATTCCCAACATTGGTCCACAATAATAATAAAACACATGCAAAATTTATTATATGATTCGTGGGAGGTAAACAATATAATGATGGGGGGACATCGACCCGACCACTTATCATCATGTCCTATTTAATATTCATTTTGGAATCATTGGGTCAAGTTTAATTATCATTTAGAATACATGTTATATTTGTATTCTTGTTAATTTTTATTTGTCGTGAGGATTTGAATGGTCAATCTTATAGTTCGTTATTTTCATACCTTTGATGTGAATATGAGAATGGGTGTTTGCCCATTCTCATACAATTATAGAGGTAGGATAGTGGTAATAAATATGAAAATGGGTAGATGTCCATTCTCATATAATGGCTTATATAGAGGCAAAATACGATTAATATAGGGACATAATACAATCAATTAATATTTTAGTCCCGAGGATTTAAAACCTTGATTGTTGGGAGAAAGATGGAAATAGGGTTTGCGTTGTTGGAAAATAGTTGTTGCATGTAGTTATAGGGATCTAGAAGTCATTTTGGAGGAGGCAGTTAACATGAATGTTTCTTCTGATCTTCATTCGCTACTAATTATAAGACATAGAGAAGCACTTATGTGTTGAAAATGACAAGTTATAGAGTAGTTGTATACACCAATATAACAATATTTTGGCCTATTATACGTGATGCTTCTATTTTGACATATTTTGGCATCATACACAAGTTTTTTTTTTTGTATTGGTTGATGAGAATTTTTTGAAAAGGCAAATGTCCATTCTCATATAGGTAATCTAGAGGAACAATAAAAAATACTTTTTTGATTTTGTATATGAGGGAAGTTACCCATTCTTGTTGACATTATATATGTATTAAAATAACGAAAAATAAGTTTGACCATGGAGGTATATCACCCTTAGAAGGTTATCATCTCTCCCACACCGATGTCATTAATTTAGAATATATAATTGTTTAAGTTGAATAATTCTCGTATTATTCCTCTACATTTTTGTATGAGAATGTCTAGAATAAGCATCCGCCCATTCTCATATAGGCAATATAGAGAAATAATACAAATTACATTTTTATTTTGAATACAATCGAAGATTCCCATTCTCATACATGCAATATAGTGGAAGAATAGAAGTTACATTTTTAATTTGTATAGAATGGGAAAATGCCCATTCTCATAGTACAAGCAATACGAAGGAAGTATAAAGGTTACTTTTTAAAGGATACAAGAGTAAAAGCCGTGTTATATATATTAACACAACACACACAACACACACACACACACACACACACACACACACATACGTATCATAATAACGAAAAATAAGTTTGACCATTATGGTATATTTATTTTACAAGGTAAACATCTTTCCAAAACAACATAATCATATAACTTTCTCTATGTAGTGGAATCGAGAATGAACAATAAGCATAATCATATTATGTGTTTATATATATATATATATATATATATATATATATATATATATATATATATATATATATATATATATATATATATATATAGTTTAAAAGAGAGATAAGAAGTTACCCACCAATTGTGATGAACTCGGCCTTCCTAACTATTTTATAGGGCATTAGAGTAGAATTTTGTTACTGTGAATGGCAACGGATTTAACTTGATTGGAATATACAAAGATAATGCATTAGAATATTAATACTATGAATATATACCCATGTTTTGAAAGGCCAAAAGAGAAAGGAGCATAGATACCCATGACTTGAAAAGAGACTATTGAACTACTTGTATTTGATCGCCGTGATCTTGTGGAAAAAATGTAACCATTGAGGATGTATTTTTGAATGGAAGGAGATCTTCTGTAATTGAAATTTTCATTCACTCCTACGTCAAGTTATTTACTAGGCTTTTGGCTAAGTGGTTATTTTCTTTCCTGGCGCTATGGGTGAATATTTTTTGCCTCGCCTCCGTTTCTCTAACCTGTGAAGGGAAATGGATTTCTCCACTGCCATCACATAAAAACGACTATAGATAATTTATCGAGCCCATTCTAGGGTGGTGGCGAACACTATTATGGCTATTCTTGTCCTAGACTATGTGCACTTATAAGGCTCGGGCTAGGGTTAACTTTGAGGTGGTTGCGACTTTTGTTAATAATTTTATCCTTATTAATCCAAATTAGTCCATGACGGTTCTAATTGGGCAGCATTTCATTAAACCTATCCATTGCCTCGACATGGAGGAGGGTTTACACTCAGCCGAGCTAATTTCCTAGGCTACTTTTGTGGAGATGGAGTGAATCTTTCAGGTGGTGGCAGATTTGTGATGTCTATTCAAAACCTTTTCCGTCAAGGGAAAGGTTAGAGCATGCCTGTACTGAATATGGCAGATTTAATATCTCCCACCAAAGCTTCTCCTCCCGGGTTCTTAAACTCAAGGAGAAGGGAACTCAACCTTACAAGTTTCTCGCCAAAATTGCTAGTGGGGGTCGCAACAATGTTCTTCGCTTTGGGTAATGTTGTGTCTTAGAATTCTCATGTGGTTGTTATGTCTGGATCCTCGGAAGATGAAGATGCAAATAAAGAAAATATCTAAGTGGTTTTAAGTCTGGATTTTTTATAATAGTTTCAAGTTTGTGTATATGTTTTATAATATCGATATGATAGGGTGGGATAATCCGTCCAATTTTGTAAAAGGAAAGGGACCCTTCAACCATGGCTTATCTATGAAAACAATATGAAGACAATCATGTGAGTGGAAGGAGCTCTTATTTACTTGAAATTATCATTCAATCATATGTTGAGTTATTTACTTTGATATATTATATATATTATACTACCATTAAAAGGGGTTACTCCTTCGAGATGTAAATACCTATGTTAATAGTTTGTAATTAACCTCAAACATTTAAATAATACTACGATAATATTTTGGAAATCAACTCGAACATTTAAATCTTAAGTGTGAGAATTCTTGCATCAAAACCCCAATATTAATAACTTGTTGCTTCATATTTCCCGCAATATATAAACACATAATATGCAAAGGAAACCCATTGAAAGATGCCTACTTGTTGTATGGAAAACCTAAATAAGTGGGTTGTGCAGGGTGTGGTGTTGACTTGTTATATGGGTGAAAAAAGGTGTGGGAGAATGGGATGTAAAGTCAAACATATCAATACAAATGAATCTTATTGTCGACTAAAATGGATTCCCTCGAGTCTAGTTTGTACATATGTAAGAAAATCATCACCATATCTAAAGGTAATTAAATTAGGTTTAAACCTTTGAATAGTCTATGAGAATGGGTAGTTGCCAAATTTATAAATTATATGAGAATGGGTTGTTAATAAAATACTAAAGAATGGAACGGACATTGTGAGGCCTAATAGAAAGGAGATTAACAAATAGAGAGTCTATCATATCTAGAGCAAAAATGTCATTGCCACCCTAAACATAGAAGATCCAAACCCAAAATGATTGTAACAAAAAAATTTAGAGTTTAGCATACATGTCTCAAGGCGTAAAAATCATGACCTTCATAAAGATGGAAAAATCAAACCATAAATGGACATAATAGAGAACAAGACACCTACAATGATATCTTCAAAGGTAAATCAAAATAATATTATCAACAACTAGTAAGCAATAAATGAAACATCCCTAAATCTATGGAAATAATTAAACAATGCAAAGTGAAGAGACAACTATAAATAAAAGTGAAACTCCAAATAATTGATGTTTCTCAACAACTTTTATTTCAAACCCATAAAATCTTCTATATGTCTAATAATCCCATTGTACCCTCGCACTCCTTGTACATAGGTCCGAAATACAAGCAAATAAGACATTGTGAGGTAGGTCATTGAGAAGTTTAATGCACAACACATGGACACTTCAAAATGATTTTTTTGAGCGAGACAAAGTACTTATCAATATTAAATATAAAGACAAAAACTACTACAAAAAGGGACATACATTGTGATGCCTCCTAACAAGGATTTTAGCAAAGAGAGAGTCTAACATTGTCAAGACCACCCTAAACACAACATACCAAAACCCTACATGACCGTAATAGGAAAATACAAAGTTTATCATGTCTTAAGCGGTCAAAATCATGACCACACTAAAGATGGAAGACTCGAACCTAAATGGCTGTAATAAAAATTTCAAGACCAAAATGAAATCTTTGAAGGTAAATGAAAAATTATTTTCAAAAACTAGTAAGCAAAGAAATGAAACGTCCGTGAATCTACGACAATAAGTAAGCGATGTAGTGAAGAAACCACAATAAATCAAATTGAAACCCCAAGTAATTGATGTTTCTCAACAACTTATCATTTCGAGGCTAACCTACATGTCTAATAATTAGTAGAGAATGATTGTATGAGAATAAGTGTATGAGAATGTGCATCTTCCCATTCCGAGAATATTTAGAATGGATGGATGTTTATTAACCCCGATCTTCCTCTATATTGCCTCTATATTTTTATCATCCCTTATTTTTCATCTATATTGCATGATAATGACCAACTTCCCATTCTTAACATTCTCATACGATGTTATTGTGGACCAATGTTTGACAGATTGTAAAACAATAATATAACATGAATTCTTCCTCTATATTGCATAAATGAGTATGTTAAGAATGGATACATTCCCATTCTCTACCAAGTTAAAAAACTAACCTTTATTCTTCCTTTGTATTAACTTGTTGATTGATTACCTCCTACAAACCATATAGATTTGGGCAATTGCATGTGGTTTATTACTATTATGGACCAATGTTGGGCACTTTATAAAATGAAAAATATAAAATGTATCGACTATTAAAATCGTATCCATTGTGATTATTATAAAGATGGGAAATACCTAAGTAATTGCTAAAAAAATCTAATTATAATTTGGAAACATTGCGTCTTATTTTTAAAAGAGACAATAATAATAGGAAAATTAGGGTCTAATATATTATAACAGAGTTAGATGACCACACAAACCCCATTTCCAACTTTCCTATTATCTATTCTCATTTTGTTATGGGAAAATTTTGCATGAGGTTTATTATTATTAGGTACAAATGTTGGGAATTTTAAAAATGAGATGATGAAAGATTTTTTATATAAAAATAAAATCCATTGGGATTATAATAAACATGGGTTGAAACTAAAAAATATTGATTCGAAATGATGATTAAAAAGGAAACCATAATTATGGAAAATTTTGCATGTTTTTTTTATGATGTCCTTTATTCTGACAACATGTTAAGGGGTTAGGCGTGTGATAAATGTTAGAATGGGCATATGCCCACAGTGATAAGGGTCAGGTCAGTGTTTCCCAAATCATTATATTGTTTACCTCTCACGAACCATATCATGTGGGCCAATGTTGGGCATTTTTTAAAACATTAATATTACATGAATTATTCCTCTATATTGCCTATAGAAAATATTAAGAATGGGCATATGCCCATTTTATACAAAGAAATAAAACTAACCTCTATTCTTCTTATATGTTGACTTTAATAATGAGATTGATAACCTCCTACAAATGATATAGTTGTGGGCATTTGCATGTTGTCTATTATTACTCATGCGACCAATAAGAAGTATCGATGATTAAAATCATATCATTTTTTCAATAGTTCCGATCGCAATGCAAACACTATTTCATTCTCCCTAAAAAGGCATGCAATAACGAGTTTGACAACACATATTTCCATCTTTCTATTAAAAGGATTTGACTATTAACATCATATCCATTGTGATAATTATAAAGAAGAGAAAAACCTAAGTAATGATTTAAAATTAGTAAATTTAATATATTTATGTATTTTTAATATATATTTGTATTTGCAATAGGACTTCCACTCCCTATGAAAACATGGAACCAAATTACTCACGACTACTAGATTTTCAAATACTCACGATTAAAATAAAAAATAGACAAGAATCTAATTCTAAAATTGATTCCAAATGGTATTTAAACTTGATCCAAAGATATTCTAAAAGATAATTACACTTTGGACACAATGATATTATTTCTCTATATGAGATATATGAGACTAGGCATTTTCTCATTCTCATATTCATTACCTCTATTCTACCTCTATATTAATTGTATGAGAATGGGCATATGCCCATTCTCATATTAATTGTGTGCATTTAAAAGAAGTAATCTCTATTTTTCTTTTATGTTGACTTTAATAATTGTGGGCATATTCACGTACCTATATTATTATTATGGGTCAATATTGGGTATTTTCATATCCCTATTTGTAGCTTTCTCCTGCTTCCTTTTAACGACATTCAATAACAGCTTAGGAAGAACGAAAAACTCTATTTCGCGTTCTCCCATCCACTAGGATTACAAATCCTCACCCTTAAAATAAACAATTGACAAGAATCCAATTATAACATGGATTCAAAATGATGATTAAATTTTACCCAACTGATTCCAAATGATGGGAAAAAAGTTACCTCTATTCTTTCTCTATGTTACCCGCATGAAAATGATATAATGTAACCTCTATTACTTCTCTATATTTATGTTATCAGTATGAGAATGAGCATCCGCCAATTATAAATCTCAATAAATGTTAATAGCTTCCTGTAAACAAGGAAAATTAACAGACAAATGAAAGATAAATGACAATACAAGACAATTATACATCCTCTCGTAACTCTCTTGCAAACCTCAAGTAAGATCGTGGAAGTTCTTAGACTTGTATGATATTGAAGATGTTTGAATGTGGATGCTCTTGATATGACTCTCCAAAGTGGATTTGCAAATGCTACGAGCTTGGATGTAAAGGATGCGGGAAACAAATTCAGCAGAAGTTGGCTATAATTTGCATAAAGCTTCCAGGGATGAGTTTGTGAAGGAAATGACCTCCTCTTATAGCTGAGGGTAAGACCATGAAAGGTGGATGCAAGTTTGACTGAGCTCTAGGTTAATTATGGTAACACCTTGAGATGAAAAGTAGATAGAGTCTAGGAGTTGTAGATTTAAAGGGAAATACACATTTGGAATGACATAAGTTACATCCATAAATTAAATTGCAATTACAATCCAATTTCTCCCACACTTTTAGGAATCTAGAAGTGGATTCCAAGTGGAATTGAGGAGTGTAGTTCAAGTGTAGTTGACTGGAATGAGGAAGTGCAGTCCAGATAGAATTAACTAGGATAGTGAAGTGGCCGCTTGATTTGGGAATATATGTTTATTTTCCTAATTAAGTAACTAATTTAATTAGCTATAATGTGTAAGATAATTAATTAACAATTTATTTGATAAATGTTAATTAACTTAGCTAAAATGGTGTTGAGGACTAATTTAATTAATCCAAGGGGTGTAATGTGTATGATTAATTAATTGGATTAATCAATCATAAGGGGATGAATAATAGGATGTGAATTGGGATAATACTAAGAATAAGTATGTAATTTTTAGGCATCTACATTTTCCCTCTTTAAAGTGAAGTTACGAAGTAATAGTGCTTTAAATATATTAGACGTTTATGCAGATCAATGAGTAGAAAGTGGTGAAGTAATGTAGATGTTTAGATTTTCCCCTGTGAAGCATTTAGATGCCCCAACAAGTAGAATGGTAAGTGAATACCCCCTCAAGCGGGTGGATGATGCAACAAAGCGGTGGACAATTGCTTGATAGGGTGAAAGCAAGGATTTGGAAGGAATTGTGCTTGTAGCATGAGCATCATTTGGAGAGTGTGAATATAAGAGAAACATTTATTTTATTGTTACATAATAGAGTTGTCACCATGATTATTAAATAATCAAGATGGTTAACCCAAATGCACATAAACAAACACACACACGCCAAATAAAAGATAAAAATGAAACATAGCCAATATATAGAGTAGGTGTAGGCATTGGGGTTATAAAGGAACCAAGATGTTATCACACTACTTATAAGTGGTCCAAAAAGTAAACATTAAAAATGCAACATTTTTTTAAAAGAAGACAATTAACTATTCCCCTAATGTGTGCCATAATGATGAGTATGTAGATGCAAATGCCCCAAAGCTAGGAATAAGATCGATCAAGAGCGGAGTAAAGATACTCCTCATGCCACTCTTGTTAGATGTAGTTGACAAATGATATGAGTTGATTTCCCCCAAACCGTATTATGAATCATACAAAGGGAAGAAAGTGATAGTCTTAAAATCAGAACAATCACTAGGGTAGTAGAGAAGAGTAGGAATCTATCAAGATTGTGTTGAAATGCTGAAGGATTCACTTCAAGGTTTTTCCAATTGTAGGAGTTTGATGATAAGTAAATGTTTGTTCGAATTATTTTTAATGATTTTTTTAATTTTCTTTTTGATTTTTTGAATATATGTTGTTTTTATGGTTTTAAAAAATTAAATAGAAAAACTTGATGCAAAGAAGATGAACGAGTGTTTGTTACACTTGATTTATTATGGATAAACAATGCTACTAAAAGCATAAAAACCATTGTAAACAAACCCAATATGAATAGGAAATAACCACACCAAAATTATATGTGAACTAAGATGCAGAGAATTTTCCTGTAATTGGTCTACAACAAAGGTAAATAAAGTACAAAAATGTAAAAAATTAATAAAAGAAAAATCATCGCCACGATGTTAAAAAACCACAACAAGACAATACATTTTTTTAATGACGATGTCTAATGACACTCTGAATGTGTTCTACATTGAAGAACTAGACATATATGAATGCCCCCGAGTAATAGATTAGAATGCGAGAGGATTGGATTGGGCTAAAGAGTGGAGTGATACATAGATACTCCAAAAGATACTCTTGTAAGATCCCATTGAAGTTTTATCTATATTGGATTAAAATGTGAAATCCAAGTGTGCCCCAAGAAAATTTATATTCCAAAAGGGTAAATTGATTGCCTCAAGCATAGATATACACCACGACAAGAAAATTGATTAGAGAAAGATGATCTGGAATGATCATGAGGAGTGCCATCAAATGACAAAATTGTTGAAATGTGCTACATAATTACTGAAATTTGGTCAAACATTATCTGAATGTTTTTATTTTGACAATTTTATATTGTTTTTGGTTTTTTGGACAATTTTATACTACTTTTGACTTTTTGAAACATATTTGAATGTTTTTGTATTTTTGAACATTTTAAAATGTTTTTGTATTTTTGACTCGGTAAAGAGTTACACAGTCTAAAATCATGTTCAAACAATTATAAGCATTTCATTCCATTGACAAAATGTAGATGATGTAATGATATGATGTATCACTCCACTTGTGACTTCACGAAAATAGGAAGATGTGAGGGCTTATCACCGAGAGCCAAGAAGGACGTGAAAACTAGGTGAATAGTGATATGAAAATGAATTTGATGGATGCTAAGACACACAAAGTGTAATAATGATCCATGTGAGAAAAATGTAACGCATCTCCATTCAAGATTATCTGATCGATTCCAAGATGATTCCACTTTATAGGTTTTGACTAGACTTAGATCCATAGATGGCCTACTGATTGGAAAAATACGGTTGAAGGAATTTTTTATCTCTTAACATGAGAAGCTAAATTACTTCTTGGGATGTTTTTGATTAAACACTTTTGATTCAGATTTTATAAAGACTTTATTGATTAATTTTTTTGTGAAGGACCCTACGTCTTGCCCCATGCCACTAGTAAGAGACAAGGGCTTAACACCAAAGACAAAATGTAGGAGAGAAAGGACATATTCCTCCATTGCCAGTCTCATACCACTAGTGAGAAGTATGGGCTCATCACCAAAGATTGTGAAGGATGAAAGGTGTAATTATTGATTTATTTTTTTTGTATTTTATGATTGATTTTTTTCTTGTATGTTGATATTGTGCTTTTTTGGGAAGGAACATACTGCCCCCAAGTCTCAGTCTCATATGACCAAATAGTGTTGGTGTATATGACTTGTCTCTTCATCACTTGGCATTTTTTCCACCTCATGTGGTTAGTCATATCACTTAGTGAGAATAGGTCAATAAGGCTAGTTAGGGTTGTGTACACATTTCATGCACAAGAGTTAGACATCACTCCTATATGTACCTCTCTCCTTTGATCTATGAGCATGCCGGCACGCCAATGTCTTTCTATAATTGATTTTCCTTACGATTCATTCTCTTGCTGATTATGTGAAATATTCTTATCACCATTGGAAGTGCAACCCTCTTCGATGTGCATGAGGTTTCGTATTGATTATCGTAGAACAATCCGATATGGCTGATTTTATGAGATTTCCACAATTAGACATATTGCAAATTTTATCTGGAAAATTGTGTAAGAATGTAGAGGATTCCAAAGTTTCGGTCACAAATCTGGACCCATCATTGGGGACAAACATAATAAAGTGAATTGATAAGATTGCTGAAATTATTTTCCTAAATAAATAACAACTAGGAGGAAAATATTAGTAGTCGGCTAGGAATAAGAATATAGAAATATGTAATAAAAATG
Organism: Taxus wallichiana var. yunnanensis; assembly: GCA_018340775.1. Taxonomy (NCBI): domain Eukaryota; kingdom Viridiplantae; phylum Streptophyta; class Pinopsida; order Cupressales; family Taxaceae; genus Taxus; species Taxus wallichiana. The sequence continues at coordinate 6,792,505 of JADAXU010000057.1, read as the reverse complement.
AACTAAGGAGGAAAAAGTTAGGTAAAATATTTATTAATAAATTAAGATAAAATCAAAATGATATCACCAAAGTAAAATTTTATTATTTATTAATTACCACATATGTAACTAATTATGCAATAAGGGACAAATAATTAATTTCTTCTAGTGTAATCAATAGATACATATCTTTAAACGTTCACATTTTTTCACTCTTTTTCGCTTCGGTCTTCACTCGCTTCTTCTTTCAAAGATTGACTCTGCTCATGAGCTCGGGTGCTCTGGCAATTGGCCATGCCTGATGCTATTTAGATCACGGGCTCCTCCTGGGGCATTCTACCGATTACAGATCACGTTTCAGTTATTTGCATTAAGGATGAAGACATTGATGCCTCCATTTGTCATCTTTCGATTGTGCCCCAATATGTCAATTCATGGGTTTTTGGCCAAAATCTTCCGACTTACTAAATTACTTGAGGAAAAATTAGAATACCTCATCTTCGAATCAGTAAATATTCTTCCTTAAGGGTTTTTCAAGCCACTTTTGTAAATTCAATGACCATAAATGATTCCTTTTCAGGGGCCATGGTTCATGGGTCAGGCTGGCCTCTTCATGAAACCATGGGTTGAAAATTTCAAACCTATTGAATTATGGAATGAGAACACATTTTCCCTAGTTAGTAACACCCTAGGGGAATATATTTGTACTTTGCAAAAACCCACCGAGTCAGGGCTTTTAGCGATTTATGTCGAATTTGCATTAATCTTGACATCTCACAACCCCTTCCTAGCTCCATTTTTTTCAAATATGAAACTAGAGAATGATCTTAGGACCTTGATTATGAGAATGTTCCTTTTCGTTGTAGAAAATTCCATCAACATGGACATTTTTTCCGACAATGCCCTAAAATGAAACAATCTGAGAATAATGATGAACAAGGTTTTGTCAATCGGAAACAAAAAAAAAAAAATAAACTAACAAAGAGAAAATTATGGAACAAAAATATTCAAAAAGAAAAACCAAAGGATGCTAACATCTCGCGAAAAAATAATTATGAATTCCTCGAGACCGAAGAAGAAACCATTAGCAAAACCCCGAATAACACTAATCAAATTGATGACAATGAGTAAGAGGATGGATAAATTCAAGAATCTAAACCTGAAACAGATGAAGAATTATAATTAGAAGATTGCACTCTAGAAAATCTAAAAGCATTGCTAGAAAACCAAGATCAGAACAAAATAGAAGAAACATAAAACACCATAAAATTTATCAAGATAGGAAAATGTAAGCGCGGTAGAACTCCTTCCTACAACTCTAGAAATTTGGAAGCGCTGCTCAATATCAGTAAAGGAAGTTAGAAACATATCTATGGGATGTTGCAAAAAAAAGAGTCGAGCAAGGAAAACCTACCCCCATTAGACTCGATGCTAAGGAGAAAATAAAAAGAAAGAAGCCATACCCTAAAAAAGGGAAAGAAATCACTGTTAGGCCAAACACCCAGCAAAGAACAGTGGGTCCAAAAACAATAAATGATTATTTTATCATAGAGCATAAGGGGGCTTAATGCTCCACACAAGTAGTAGTATTAAAACTTTGCATTAAAAAAGAGAAACCGACACGATGCTAATTTAAGGACTAAAATGGACTCAAATTCTTTTGCTAATATTTTTAATAAAATATGGATGAGTGTGAATTATGCAATCAAAGATTCTAGTGGTGCATATGGAGGTATTTCCATCATTTGGGATACCTGGAAGCTTCTTGGGAGACCAATTGATGACCGCACTAACTAGAAAATTATGGAATTTTAGAATATTGACTCTACTCAATATTTTCTATGCGCTAATGTCTATGGGCCTAGAACATGTGCATGAAGAGAAATCTGTTGGATGTATCTTAAAACTCTAAAACATTCCTATCCGAGAGAAAAATGGATATTTGGGGGAGACTTTAACTCCATTGTTTCCCCTTCTAAAAAATATGGAGGTATTAACTCAATATCCTGCTCTTCTTTCAAAATTTCCAAATTCCTTGAAGAGGTGGATTTAGTTTATGTGCCACTAAAAAATAAACAGTACACATGGACTAATAAAATAATTGGAAGACACTATGTGGCGGAAAGACTAGATAGATTCATCTTAAGTGAGGATTGGGTTCAACAACAAGTGCTTTTTGAGTTTGAAATAATTTGGGCTTCAGGATCTGATCATTGGCCCATTTCACTCTCTATTCTTCCTGCCTCCCCCTTGTGTGAAGGCCATTCAAATTTGAACTTATATGGACCAAGGATCCTTCTCTTTTCGATAATATGAAGGTTTGGTGGGAAATGGACATTAATGGCTCCAAAATGTACAGATTAGCTGAAAAACTCAAAAGAGTTAAGATGCATATAAGGGAATGGAATAAGAGCACCTTTGGAAATGTTTTCACCAAGAAAGCTAATATTCAGAACAAAATCACTCAGGTTGAGAAGGAAATACAAGAATTTGGATTCTATGAAGAGATAGAGGGAAAAAACATCTCCTTTATGAGGAGCTTAACAAGGTCCTTCTTCAAGAAGATATATACTGGAAACAACAATCCAAGAATAAGTGGCTTTAGGAAGGGGACAAGAACACTGGTTTCTTTCATAAAACTACTATCATAAGAAGGAATTTTAACAAAATCACAAGGATCAAGCTGCCCTCGGGTGTGGAAACTAAAGACAAGAAAACTATATGTAGGGAAGTGAAAGATATTTTGAGGATCTTCTCGCAGATCCAAGGAGACTAGAGATAATGTCGAGCGCAAATTATTAGTCAAATACCTTCTATTATATCACATGATGATAACATGAAACCTAACAAGGATATATCCGAATTTGAAATTAAAGAGGCTATCTTCTCCTTCAATCCTGATAAAGCACCTAAACCTGATGGGTTTCCGACTGGTTTTTATCAACATTTCTGGGAGATTGTTGGCAATGATGTTGTGGCTTCCATTCAAGAATCAAGGGCTTCCAAGGAAATCCTTAAGCAGTTCAACTCTAATTTTATTGCTCTTATTCCTAAATCTGACAATGTTGAATCCTTTTAAATCTTTTAGGCCTATTTCACTATGCAATGTAATATATAAGATCATCTCTAAGGTCATGGCTAATAGGCTTAAACATATACTTCCAAATATCATCTCCCTGGAGCAAGGTGGCTTCGTTGTTAGAAGAAAAATATTGGATGGCATTATCATAGCTCATGAGCTACTGCATTCAGTCAAACATCAAAAGACAAGTAATATGTTCATAAAACTTGATATGAATAAATATTTCGATAGAGTTAGTTGGGATTTTGTCATGCAAGTTTTAGAAAAAAATGGTTTTAATCAAGAATGGAGGAAGTGGATCTTTAGTTGCATCATCACGATCAAGTACTTAGTCCTCATTAACTATGAGCCCACTGGATTTTTTAGTTGTTCAAGAGGGATCAGACAGGGGATCCCTTATCACCCTTCCTCTTTATCATAATGGTGATTCACTTAGCCGGTGGCTCTCTTTTCTCAAATCTAGCAGAAATATAATTGGAACCACAATTGCTAACAGAGCCCCAAAAGTCACACATTTATAGTTTGTTGATGGTACTTGATTTAATTGACCAAGCCAACATCAGTGAATCCAAATCATTTAAATATGCATTGGATCTTTATGAAGCTACCTCTAGTCAAAATATCAATAATAGGAAATCAAAAGTTTTTTTCTTCAACACTAATATGGTAGTTCAAATTATAATTTGTAGAATTATTAGCATTAGCTCAAGTTCTCTTCCTTGCACTTATCTTGGAATCCCCCTCTTTCAAGGAAGAAACTTATTTGGCATTTGGAAATATACTATTGAAAAGATACAAAAAAATGGCAAGTTGGAAAGGAAAATGGTTATCTTTAGCAGGAAGAATTCAATTAATCTCATCCTGTATTCAAGATGTGCCAATTTATATGATGTCCATCCTTCTTATTCGATGAATGTTCAAAAGATTATCTAGTCCATTCAAGCTAAATTCCTTTGGAGTGGGACCTCTAAAGAAAGAAAAATTCCACTTGTTAAATGGGAAAAAAATTGTGTTCCAAAGGATATGGGTGGGATGGGTTTCAAATTAAATAAATTTATGAACCTAGCTCTTGGAGCTAAACTATTTTGAAGACAATACATGGAGCAATTCTCTTTGGAGCATCGTCATCAGAAAAAAATATTTAGATAGTATGGCACTTGAGATAATATTTACTACCCAAAACCATTTGAATGGCTCCTAAACTTGGAATCTTGTGATCAAAGCCCCGCCTATCATAAAATCCTTACTGAGATGGTCGGTGGGAAGAGGAAATAAAGTTAAATTATAGCTTGATGCTTGGATTCTTAACACTCCTTGAACTCCCAAACTTGAATAATATTCAAGCTTGGTGTGAGAGGAAAATTGGTAATATAGTTCACAATTATATAAATAAGGAGCATAATGGTTGGATTGACTTTTAGGTGCCTTATGAGTTGCAAGAAGAGAAAACCACTCTTCTTAAAATTCTCCATCCATTTTACTTCTCCGAGACGATTCATTGATCTTGATAGGGGATAAATATGGAAAGTACAACGTCAAGTATGGTTACTCCATCATCACTATGTAAAATAGAGAGACCTCTACTTTTCCTGTGCATAAAGTTTTGTTTCAAAATGGTCTCCTAAAGCAAATGCTTTCTTATGGATTGCCTACTGGGAAAAAATTCTTACTCAATCTAATCTATTCAAGCGTGGCTTCTTTGGTCCTTCCCAATGCCCTCTTTGTTTCAAATCTGAGGAAGATTCCAGTCATCTTCTCATTCACTGTGAGTATTCCTCTTTGTTTTGGCATAATATTCTTGAAAGATTTAATCTTCCCTTGGTGCTTCTTGATTCCATAAAAAGGCTCATCCTTGGCTAGGAATTCAAAATCAAATCTCCTCATCTTCTTCAAATCTAGAACTCCATCCCAGCCATTGTTTTCTAGAAGGTATGGTTGGAGAGAAACAAGAGGATTTTCAGAGGTGAAAGTAAGGATAATGATTATATATTTTCTCTGATTTTAAGATCAATCAAGGAATTAATCATGACATGAAAACCTCACAATGGAAAAATATTTCCCTTAGAATACATCTTTCTAAACTGGAAAGATACTCTAATTGGTATCCCTGATAAGGGGGTTGGAGTGCAAAGAAGAGGAAAAATCAAAAAAAATGAATCACCCCTAAGAACTATATCAAATATAATTTTGATGGCGCTTCTAAGGGCAACCCAAGTAAAGTTAGTGTGGGTGGTCTATTTAGAAATTCCACTGTACACCAATTCTTGGTTTCTATGAAGCTTGGGGTGTTAGCACGAACAATCTTGCCGAAGCCAAAGCTCTTTGGCGTGGACTTCAAATTGCTAAAGATAAACAATGGGATAACCTCCAGGTTGAAGGAGATTCGTTATTGATCATAAATGTAGTTAAAAAAGGACAGGCCAATCATTGAAATTTAAATCACATTGTTAAAGAATACTCCCAACTTCTCAAAGATAAACATATAGTTCATATACCAAGGGTGGCAAACAAAGCCATAGATAGGTGGCTAATATGGGGGTGGAAAATAATGACATCAGACCCCTAAAGATCATTAACACATTGGAAATAATGGCAAGATTAGGAGATATAATTAGATTAGATGGGATGCCCTCGCCAGCACATGTGGCTGATGCGGAGGATCCCACATCTCCTTAATTCATTCAATGTTTAATCATTCCACACTACCTACCTTAATTAAAAATCCATGGGATATGTGTGGGAGGATACGGGTAGATGGCAAAAAAATTTATTTAGCCACTGGAGCTGCAAGTCATTCTCATCCGGTGGGCTCACAAAAGTCATGGAGAAAGGTGCTAACAGTGGAAGCATGGAAAAGAAGACGAGGGCGAGCAAAGGAAAATCCACTACTTGTAACACAGTTAGAGAAATGCAGAATAAACTGGTTCACATATTCAACATTGAGGACATGCATTACTCCTTTCTCGGGCTTGTCAATGATTTGAAACTCAGACAATTGTTGAATGTTGGGCACTTGATCGACAGGGGCACCAGGGTCACAGCGAAAGAGGTGATGGATTATTGGCAACAAGTCTTAATTGATGGGGTAAAAGACCCCAAACTCTTGAGGTGGATGACCACCAACTTACTCAGGGCTCAGTTATCTTCCAAACTTGGTGACACAAATGCTGTTAAGGAAGTGGTTAAAGTCATGAATGATCCAGGGCAGCTAATCCCTGTTTGACACTCTCAAGGTTGCCCAAATCATTGGGGTCTAAACTATCCTGCTTGGAGCCAGTAATGCCTATGTGATTCATGAAGATATGGAATAGTTGGGTTTCGATGTGGGGCTGAGATTGGATCAACTATGGCAGCTAGCTAAAGACATGGCCATGGAAAGTATACAACATGGAAACAAGATTGATGCTATTTTCTTTACCCTTCAAATTCCAACTGAGCAATTTGAGGCCTCGAACCTGGCTAATTCACTGGCATCCTTGATGATTGAAGACAAGGTTAGGAATGCTAATACTTCTACAGTAATGGTGACTAGTTATTCTGAAGAAGAGAACAATTAGTTCTAGCTAAATAGTTTTTTAGTTGATATATAGATATAACTCTGTTGGCTGCACCATCTATGATGGTTTTTGTAACTTGAATTGTCCTTGTTCTCAGGGTTTTTATATTATATATTATATAAAATAGTGAGGCCTTGAGCCTCTTTTTTATCGATAAAAATAAAAATTATGCAATAAGGGACAAGGAATAAAATTAAGAGTAAATTATTAAATACTATTGACTAATCCAAATCACCCATTCTTAGTAACAAAAGGAAAAAAAAAGAAAAAAACAACAAGGAGTAAAAATTATTAGAACGAGAATTAAAATTTCCCAAAACTAGAAAAATAGATGAAAAGAATTAAAATAACATGTTTTAAACAACAGATATAAAAATGAATAATATACATTAGCTATTTAGGGAGGTTCGCAACCAAAGGTTTCCAGGTATTGCTAAAAACCAACCTCTATCCCTATTGATATTATTATCATGGTGCATAATTTCAATGGCTTCACAGAGATGTCTTTTTACAAAATTTTCTTCAGAGGTGAAAACCAACACCGAGTCCATACAAATGGCATGCTTAGTATTGAGAGAATGTTTTTCCAACACAAAACACTCAATACAGTCATATTTAATGTCTTTATCATGTTCATTAATCCGAGTTTTAATCAACCTCCTGTTTCACCAATGTAAGGTTTACCACATGAACATTTAATCATATATACACCACTATTGAGGTTATTCTCAATTTTATCCTTAAGATAATTAAGGTTACTTTTTAGGGTGATAATGGGAAGAAATGATGTTACAATGTCTTTTTATTTAGAATTTTAGCAGTTTTATCAGTGGTGTTCTTAATATAGGGCAGGAAGGTTTTTATTAGAATATGGGTGATTACTTTTAGGATGAGTAGGATTACAAACGTTCTTAATCGTATTAGCAATCAAATAATCATTATAACCATTATTCTTAAAGACCTTAAAAAGTGGGACAAATCATGACCAAGGTGCTTGTTATCATAAATCCTCATGGCTCTAGAGGTAAGAGTTTTAACACACCCACTTTTTGGGAAGGGTGATAGTGATATTCTTCCCTGAGATAACGATCATTGTGTGTTTTCTTTCTAAAAACCCCATAGGCAAGAGAGCCATTTTCTTTTATTTTAAGAAAGATATCAAGAAGAGAGATAATATCATTAATTTTAGTTTCCATGGTGAATTGAATATGTCATGTCAAAGCGAATGTTTGGCAAACATGCACTCATTTGAATCTGGTTGTTGATTACTTCATTTTTGGTTTTCGTGCTTCTCGTGTAAGTTTTTCGATTAATTTTTGGAATCTTGTTAACAGGTTTAACAATATTATTTCTTGGAGTTTGTGCTGGTTTTTCTGGTTTTGCGTGTGTAGGTTTCAAGTGTTTCACAACTAGATCTAGTTAGATGTAGCCAAGATTGGAGGAACCACTAAATATCGAAGTAGGATTTTAATTTCTGGATTTAATTAGCAATTTTTAATTGGAAGTGATTTTTTTAAATTTCTGAATTTGGTCCTATTTTCATCCCTACTCTACATGGTTTACATTTCTCTCATTTTCTCTTGCATTGCATGTTATTAGCTTGCCTTGTATGTGAGTGACTTTACATCATTGAGCTCTACATCAATTTGGTGGGTTGAGATATGTTTTGTTTGAGTCGGACTTACATTTGCACCGAGTTGTTTGCATTTGCTATTGTATTTGTGCTCGTTGCATCGAGCTCCGCTTTGCATGCGTGTTGAGCTCATATTGGCTGTGTTTTGCATTGGTTTGTGCACTACTCGGGGTTGAGTTGTTGGGTTGTTTATGTCCGTGTTTTTCATTCAACCCTTTATTTGGGCATGTTGAGTTTTGCATTGGGTTGGCTCATTGCGGTGTTTTCCCTTCCTTAATCATTGCATGCATGCTTTATTTTATGGATTACATTTCCTACCTTGGGTTGTTTTACCCCGCTCATGCATTGAGTATTTCCTCGACATCCCTCTCTGGTTTCCCCGTGCCATCACTTTTTCCGTGCCTTGCAAACTATTTTTTCTATAATTACGTGGTCGGTATGTTATAACAGCGTGGGTTGGGTATTTTAATTCATAAGGTGGGATTTTAATAACCATGGTTGAATATTTTAAAAAGGGTGTGTTTTAATATAAAGTGGGGTGGTGTTTATTAAAAGAGGGTTCTGGTTCATTTATATTTAAAAGGTAAGGGTGTTTTATTTATAAATTAGGTCTTATATGTTTAAAATATAATCTAATAAATTTTTAAAGGTGATTAAATATTTAATTAACCTTAGAGCTTTAATTAATTATTCATGCTATAATCCTTGTTTAAAGCTTTTAATTTTTGATTAGTAGATGTATTTATTGTTTAATTAATTTTTTTAATCGTCTCGCTTTTCCTTTAATCTTATAAAACTAAGCTTATTGACATTTTCAAAAGTAAAATTTTAAGCATTACCGGGTGATTTTTCTACTAATATCTACTTGAGTGTTTTGTAGTGGGAGCATTTTCAACATCCTAGAGGTCCCCGAGACTCATCTAGAGATCATTTTCTATATCGCAATAACCCTTATTATTGCTAATGCACTAGTGATCCGTGCCCGCCACACTCTTGTAGCAACGGGTATTTGTCACGACGTGAGACACTTTTTCTCACAAAGCAGGACTTTCTTTCACCATTTCTATTGTTTTTAGCTTGTTATGTTGTTTACAGTGTCAATTTACTGTAATCAACAAAACTTGATTGTGGTATCCTCTCTTATGTGTTATTATGCTGATTACAAGGTGAGTGACCAACTATTTCATGATGCACATTCACACCTGATTGTATCCAATACACTAAACTATAAAGTGCTAAAATCGGGGGTTATAATATTGTCTTGGGTGGTTGTGTTGCTTATTTTTCTTTTCGCATTCGTTCTTTCTCTATCTTCACTACAGATACACTTTTAATTCCTTTTCTTACGTCGCTCAACTTCTTCAAATGGATATAAAAAAATGGTAATGAAACTAAGGGGTAAAGGGTTATTTCACATCACCATGGGAGATGAGATTGAACCTGACGATGAGCCCGAAAAATCTAAGTGGTTGAACTAAAGTGACGAAGCCTTAGGTATTCTTTGTATGTCTATTTCTCCTGACTTTCTCTTCCACATTTAGTCGTCCAAAACACCTAATTCTACGTGGAAAATCTTAGATTATATGCTCGGAAAAAAGATGACATGAGAGCACATGAGTTGGAAAACAAATTACTAGGATTAAATCCTAGTGAATTTGAAAACCTATAGGCATTCTTCTCAAAGTTCATCCACACTAGATTTTTGTTAAAGGAATGTAAAGTAGAGAAGAAAGATTCTTAGTTGATCTTGTTGATTTTGTCTAATTTAGGTCCCAGTACTCCATCTTCATGTTAGCTTTTCACGTTATAAAAGCCACTCGGGAAGTGCTTAAAATATGCCCTCATTTGACAGCTTTTCATCCCAAATCATTTGAGAAAAAGACAAACTCATTCAAATGGTGTCTCTCAATCCCAAGTGACATGCCCTTGTAACAAGTACTAGTAAGGGAAAGAAGACTGAAAAGAAGAAATAGAAAAAGGACCAACCTAAGAAAGAAACCAAAATCAACTAAGCTAAAACCAAACCTAACACGAACGCTTCAACATTTGAGCCTAAAGTGAAGAAAGAAAAGTGTAAGCGTTCATATTGTAAGAAGACTTGTCATGAAGAGCATCAATGTATGAGAAGAATCATATAGGCGTTCCTGACTCTATCAAACAAAATGCTCCGAAATTTGAGTCTTCCACTATGAAAGAGTCTAAATTTGATAAGAAGAAAGGAAAGGCCCTTGTAGCTAGAGTTGTTCCTTCATTAACATGGATTATAGATTTGAGTGCCTCACACTACATGGATTCTTTGTATGTTGATTTCTCCAACATCGAACCATGTGGAATGTCCCAAATCATGCTTTGGTGAAGACATGATAGTGTCGGTTTCTGGTAGTGGATTGGTAGAGATGGATGGGGGATCATTTAACCAAATTTTGAGTGTTCTTGATCTATTTACCAATCTCCTACCACTTTACCAAATCACTCACATTGGTGAAGGAATGCGAGTGGAATTTGGTCCTAACTTGGTAATTATTCATGAGATTCACTCCGACACTACTGTGGTTGAGGGAAAGGAAGATCACCATTCATAGTTGTATATGTTCTCCCACTTTACTTCTGATTTGATGCCCACTGTGTTTTTCATTCATGCAGATGAGGTTAGTAAGATGGCATGAGCGTTTTGGCCATCTAAAATTTTGTTACCTTGAAAAATTGCGCCAAAACGAAATGGTCAATGGGTTACCCCATGCCATATTTTCTAAGGGTCTTTGAGAGGGTTGTGCCCTTGGGAAGCACCCTGAAAAGAGTTTTGATGAAGGAAAACCCTAGAGAGCTACTCATCTTTTGGATCTTGTTCATAGTGACATCCCCTAACCATTCCCATCTCTTTCATTTATTAGAGATCTTTATATCTTAACCTTCATTGATGAATTTTCACATTATACTTGGGTATATATATTATTTAGATACAATAAAAATGTTTGGTTTTAAACGGGACAAAAAAACCCCATACAAAAAGAAGTGAGTTTTTAGATAAAAAAATACCACAAAGCCATGGAGGCAAAGTAAAAAAAACTTGACAATAGAACCCCACATAACAGGGCCAAACTACAAGAGTTTGCATATTAAAATAATATTTTTGCATGAAACCAAAAAGAAAAAGCAACATAAATAGGAAGAAAAGGACCGCCAAAAGCCCACTAACAGTTCTCCATCACTTTGCTACAAGCTCTGTACTCGACCTCCATCTCTCATACTAGCCACTTTAATGATGACCCTCTTAGGGTGTTTGTCTTCATTTTTCTTAGTATGGGTCTCCAACTCCACTTCCTCCTGATCCTTGACCTGAGTGGATGCCGCAACCATGCTCGAATCACATTACTAGTATCCAAAGCTTCACTATCAAAAGAACTCAAAATAAGCTTCATGTTTTTTCCCTCCTCGGTCACAACCTGATCCTGCGAAGGGAAATTCTCTATTCTTACATCACATAATCCACCTGGATACTCCTTATAGTCCTGTTTTGAGTTTCAATCTTGTGATGGCAAGTATTTTAGCTCATGTATGAGGTTTTTGTTGACGGTGAGGATGGTGTTAGCAGTAGACTCAACCCTCATTAATCTGACCTCCCAATCAACAAAATCCTGATCCCTTTTGTGGAAATTTCACCCAAATTCTAAATCCCCTTCTTCAAATTACATAAGGCATCCACAATACCCTCAGAAGGATCATTAGCTTTCATTTTCCTAATTTTGTTGAGGTGAGACACAAGGGTCTCCTGGTCCGAGTCAGGATCATTAGTTTAGTTTGACTAGGAATGACAGGGCTTTCTTCTTTGAACCAACAGAAGGATGAGGCCTTGGTGAAGAGGGATATCCACCTTCTTTTTCTTAAAATCCTCAATAGTTGAGAGAAATGACCTATAAAGAAAAAGGATAAACTCATGGTCTAATCAAGATGGAAAAAAATTGAGGATAGACAGATGGTGAGTAAAGATTTTTCAAAATTTTCTTTGAGGGTCAGATATTTCATGACCACCAGACATACATCATCCCATCTATCTAGCAAGTAGGTGCAAGCAATACCATCATCATAGGCTATAATGTTTTCCCGACTTTAAAAAAGGTAGAAATTTCATGTTTTTTCTGGGTTTTATCTTTGAAAATTTTGAGACCATTATTTTTAACCCAATAATCTCAGCAATGGATTCCTTTGAAACATCAATTTTAACCCCTCTAAAAACAAAACCCCCATCAATCCATGAAGTCATAAAATCCACAGAAAGGGTAGGGTCATTACCTTTTAATTGATGAAATGTACCTAGTAAAACCTCCTTTATGCAACAACTTCCACAATGCATTGTCATTTTTGAGGTGAAGAAAATTAGTGGGTTTGGTACGCACCATATCTCCCCCATGTAGCCTTCAGTATTATCTTCTTCACACTCAAACCCCAGAGCTCGACTAGAAGAAATTGGAAAAAAAAAATGAATTGGAAAGAGCCAGTATTCCAAAAAGGAAAAGTCCTTTCAAAACCCAAGTGTGAGAGCTATGGGGATCATCATAACACTACCTCCTATTTTGTGTCTTCATTAATGAGATAATTGATATGACCCTAGGGAATACATGTTCCCTATCCATGTCACCATCTCCACCATGACCGTACCTTTATCAGCCAATGCATCAGTTGACTTGTTCCCAACGCACGGTAAGTGTGTTGAATGACCACTTGATCAAATGAAACAAGAATGCCATGTGCTTCCATGATCAAATTATTAAGCTTCTAGCCACATTTGCTTCAATCCTTGAGAGCATTTATAACACACAATGAATCACCTTCAATAATCATATTTTTTAGATCAAGGTCTCTACACATCCTGACACCCCAAATCATAGCTCTGGCCTCATCCACGTTGTTAGAGTGGTCTCCAATGGGGCTTGCATAGGCTCCAATGCATCTATGCCATTGTGATCCCAAACCAAACCTCCTCCTCTAACCACTTTATCATTCAAATGAGACAAGGCGTCAAAATTAAGCTTGAAACTACCATCTGGTAGTTTAGACCATTTATATTATGTTTCAAACTCTTCTTAATAGGACTAGTAGGAACCATATCCAAAATTTTAAGGATATCCTTCTCCCACTCTGGGAATTCTCTAACTTGTTTGGGTTTTAATATCCACATATTATCCTTTAAGGCCTATTTCACTTTTTCAACCACCCTACACAACCTAGCTAACTTGTTCCTGAATATCATGTTGTTGTGTTCAATCCATATTCCCATAGAAACATGAGGCAAATCCATTTTCCACATATTTTTGACCATAGTATTTTTAAAATTGAAGCTCCATTGTTCAGGTAGGAGGGCCACATCCCATGGAAGGACCATATGTACTTTGAAGATGCTAAGAACCTCAACAAAGACTTGAAAAGAGAAGGGACATTCTAGGAATAAGTTCCTGATGGATTCTTCATTGTCTTTACAAAGCCCACATCTATTAATAATGATCATTCCTCTTCTTCTAAGTCTATCCACAGTAAGAATCTTACCTTTGATGACTTCCCAGAAGAAAATATTGATCTTGGGGATAAGATTCTTATTCTAGACCTTCCTCCAGATGATATTTGGTTCCAAGTTATCAAAAATTTAAAAATCCCGACTTGACCTCATATTCCCATGTGTCAGTGTTTCTCCATATTAACTCATCCTGAACTCTATTAAGAGGAATATGGAGATCCTTGAGTTTCCTATTTAAATCATGAAAATGTAGGATATCCCATGATAGTGAGGGGAGGGAGGATGGGAATCCATCTCCTCTCTTCATCCCAATAATCGTGAACCAGAACTCCTGTTCGAGAGTGAAGAAATGCCATATCTCGCTCCATGGACCATTCAACTTGAGTGCAACATCCTCGACCAAGGGTCCTCCCAGAACTTAATTTTTAATCATCTCCAAGGTTCCATTTACACCCTTTAATTATCAAATTTCCAATTTGACACAGGTTGTTCCAAAATATAGATCCTCTAGGAAACACCATGTCTTTGAAAAAATCCACAAAGTTCCTCCAAAGGGCAACAAGTATTTCACATTCAAAATTTTGACCAAGATTCCTTCCTCTCTATATAGTCTCCACCCCACCTTGGATATGAGGGCATGGTTCATAAAATGAATGTTCTTTAAACCTAATCCACCCCTGTCCTTAGGTTGAGTAAATTTTTCCCAGGAAACTAGAGGGATTCTATTTTTCTCCTCCGAGCCAATCCAAATAAATCATTTCTAAATTCCTTCAATGGCTTTCTTGACTCTGCTTGAAGAATAAAGATGGACATGATATAGACCAAGATGCCTTGTAAACATCTCTGAAGGAGCTGAACCTTCCCAACTTGAGAGAGCAAAGAGCCTTTCCAAGATGCCAACTTCTTATGGAATCTCTCTATTAATTTGTTCCACCTCCTTCATCAAGATTTTTCCCACAAAGAGACATTCCCAAATAAATATCTGGGAGGTTTTTGATGTTACATTCTAGGATGGTGGATAGTATTTTTGTTATTCCTCCTCAACATTAATGAAGAAATAAGAGCTTTTTCTAAAGTTTATTTTTTGCCCTGTAGCTCTTTCATACTTCTTGTAATGCCTTTGATGGTTCTGCTTCTTGAACAACAACTTGACCTAGCAAGAGACCATGTCATCAACAAACTGTTGTAGGAATTGATTTTCAACTCCATTGGCCACTTTGATCCCTTCCATGCTTCCCTCTCTCTGAGCTTTATAACATAATCTACTCAAAGTTTTAGCAACAATTATATACAGAAAGGGAGATAGGGGATCCCCTTGTCTCATCCCCCTTTTAGATTTGAAGAAGCCATTAGGTTTCCCATTAATGATGATAGAGAAGCTTAGATCTTTGGTGCATGCTTGGATCATTTTAATAAAGTGAGGATGATAACCCAACCTCGAGAGAAGGGAGTACAAGAAATCCCAAGAGATTCTATCATAAGATTTTTGCATGTCCAACTTTAGAATCATAGCTTCCCTACCTGAAAGCTCCACATAGAGTGGATGGTTTCATGAATAGTGATAATGTTGTCTAGAATTTGTCTACTAGGGAAAAAGGCTCCTTGGTTGGGGATATGAAGTTGCTAAGATTTTCCCTTAATATGAAGGCTAACAATTTAGAGATGAGCTTGTACATGGTATTACACAAACTAATGGGTCTAAAGTCACCCAATCCTTAGCTCTAGTATTTTTGGGAATGAGAGAAATGAAGGTATGGTTAATTTGTTTAAGAAAACAACTAGTTTGAAAGAAATATTGAACAACAGACCACCTCAGACTTTACAATATCCCAATAAAGTTGGAAAAAATCTAGAAAATGGTCAAGACCAGGATTTTTGTCACCTTCCATAACATCCAAGATAGCTTTTATCTCCTCTTCAGAAGGAATAGTTATAAGTTCACTATTCTCAGCTTGAATGATAATAGGTTCAAAAATATTAAAAATTTCTTCCCTAGACACCTCATTAGAGTGAAGATCTTCAACAAATAGGTGTTGAAGAAGGAGACAATGGTGGAAGCAATTTCTTTATCCTCAGTAGCCAAATCCCCATTGAATTTCTTGATTTCTTGGATTCAAAGTTTATTGGCCTTAATAGTAGCAGAGATATGGAAAAATTTGGTATTTTGATCCCCTCCTTAAGCCAAGTGATTCTCGATTTCTATTTCCAGTAAACCTCTTCCCTTTGTAAAATATTGTGGTAATCAGCTAGAAGAATCTTCTCTTTTTCTTTATCCTCAGTACTCCAACCTCCTTGTTCCATGTTTTCTTCTAGAGCCCTAAGATCCTCCACTATTATTCTTTTTTGGAGAAATATATTGCCAAAAATTTCCTTATTCCAAACTTTAAGATTGGATTTAATATTTTTTAGCTTGGCGGCCACTCTAAACATATTATTACCTCTAACCTCTAAGCTCCACCATTCCTCAATTCTCTATTCCAATTCTAGGTGAGATGTCCACATATTTTCAAACCTGAAGGGTCTTCCCATAGGCTACTCTCTAGTACTAGTATTGAGAATCAGAGGACTATGATCCGATCCAATCCATGCAAGGGAGGATAATGTGTATTGTTGCTCCTATATCCACTGGTATTAACAAGGAAATGGTCTAATCTAATTTGAATTAAGTTGTCACCCTCCCTTCGATTGGACCAGTGTATTTAGAACCACTAAGATTCAGATCAATTAAAGCATTCCATCCCAAAAAATTACCCAAGTCCTCCATGCTTTCAGTAAAGACATTAATCCCACCTTTCTTCTCAGACGGTATAAAGGGGGTATTAAAGTCTCCACCAATAATCCAATTTATGTCACTAAACAATCTTCTAAAATTGGTCAGTTGCTCCCATAGCTCCCTTCTACCCACTGTAGTATTGGGAGCATAAATATTAGATAGAATAAAATGTTTTCTAGATCTGATTTCCATGAAGAAAATTTCTATATGGTGCTGACTATTGATGAGGGGAAGCCTTCTAGATTATATTTAAGCCACAAACACAACAACCCTCTAGAGGCTCCAGCAAAAGGTTGGCAATGAAAACCAGCTTCTTTCTAAAAAGAGGACTAAAAATATTTCATCCTATTCTCATTCATCTTAGTCTCTTGTAACATAATCACATCAGGTTTCTCCTTATTTTTAAATCAGATAAAATCCTATGCTTACTAGGCTGATTTAAGCCCCTTATATTCCAAGATAAACAAATCATTTAGAATGGGAGGATTTTTTACCTATCATCAATGGTTTTTGGTGACCTTCCATAATGTCTTTCTTTTTCACTTTATCCCTTTTTTTCCTTCTCGAAGGTCTTCTAGGGATGCCTTGTTAGCCCCTACATCTGCCTTTGATTTGGTTCTTGGTGTTTGAATCCGATTTGGAGATGGCCTAGTCTCTGGAATTTGTAGATCTGGGAACCCCTTAGTTGGACTCTCTTTAACGACTTCCTTAACCTCCTTAATTTCATTTGTGATTTCTATGAAATATTCTCTGAGGCCTCCTATGAGCATGTAGGAAATCCTCCTCCACTATAGAGAATGTCCTCCAAATTGACATCAAGCATTTTGTACATGTTTCTTACCAATAATGCTTCTTTTGGTCTCTGGGAAAAGAAGCTTGCATCCAGAGAATCTAGAACTATTGATCCAACAATACTATCTTCCTGACAATCCTCAAAAATCACAGTATCATCATCTTTAACAAGATCTTGGAATGCGCACACTTCCCTCTTGTTGTCCTTATCCTAACCCTCAACATCTACTCTCTCTTCTGGATTCTAAACTTTTGTAACTTGATCCTTAAGCTCAATAGGCTTATTTATCTATCTCCATGAAGGATTGACCTTCGATGGTCCACTACCATTTGGTTGCATAGGTCCCTTTCCCTTCAAATCTTATTTACTAGAACCCTTATTCTTCTTAAGCAAGGCTTTCTAAGAAGCCTCCTCTTTAGCTTTGGGACATGATTTAATATTATGGCTTGCTTTAAAGCAAGAGAAGCACATGAAAGGGGAAAAATCATAGTCAATATTCTAGGTGTGAACTCCCAAGGTGCTTTGATCTCAATGATTCTAGGTAATGAAGTTTCAGGGGCCACGTTGACACAAAAATAGGCAAATAAGAGCCTTGTTCTAGCACAGGTAACTGATCAATAATTACCAAGGCTCCAATAGCCTTAGTAATCCCTTGCAGGATATCCAAGTCCCAATATTCTAATGGAAGCCTAGGAAGCTGAACCTAAATAGGGTATTATTTGATAATAGTCTCCAAAGGGTTGAAACTTGGCTGCCATTTTTGAACTAGAACCACAACCCGCCCCATGAACCAGGGTCCCCTAGCTAGGATTCTTAAGAAATCCTCCTCCAAGGATAAATTTATCACAAAAAAGGAATTTCCATTGATCCCTTGGGCATCAATTTTCTATTAGCCCACTTTCTAAACTCTTCGATATTGGGTATGCTTCTAGGAATCTTGGCAAGAATGGTGTTACACATTGAAGATCGCACCGGTTAATAAGAGGTTCTCTAGCTATTTCCAAGAAAACACCATTTTCATTACAAATAGGAATGAGATAAATGGAAGGTACATGTTTGGGTGTTTTACCACCCACTCACCGCACCCACGTGATAGGGGACCCTTTTCTAGCTCCACCTTATCCCTTTCTCGTGGTAAACTATGCATCCTTCTTTCCATCCTATAGATTCGCCCCATGAAACCCTGCATCAGGCTCCTTCTGTATTTCCTGCTCAAAGCCAAATTAAAAATGGGTGCTCCATTTTCTCCCGCTCCAACCATCGCTCCCGCTAAAAACAAGTGGAAGCTTAAGTATGAAGTTTTCGATCAATTTTGGGATTTTAAGGCTCTTGCTAAGAAAAAGTGGAAGGTTCTATCAAGGTTCTTCAAACTGACAATAAAGGCAAGCATGTGAACAATATGTTCGAGGATTTCTATACTTTTGAAGGGATAACTTTGCAACATATAGTTGGTTACAACCTTTTGCAAAATGGAGTTGTGGAAAGAAAGAACCAAATGCTTAAAGAGATAGCCACTTGTATGGATCAATCGAAGTCCCTTCCTCCACAAAGATTGGCCCAAAGCAAGAATTGTGTGCTTGTTACATTCAAAATCATGTTCCACACAAGGAAATAAGATGGATGACACCCATTGAAGCCTATTTTGGATGAAAGCCTAATGTTGATAACTTATGAGTCTTCGATCCAAGGCTATGGCCCAAATTCCAAAAAAAAATGCAAGGATTTGGAACCATTGTCCAAACCTTGTATCTTTGTGGGGTATCTTGATGGTGTGAAGGGATATCAATTGTTGAACCATTCTCCTCATGAGATTTATATTAAGAGAAGTATGAAATTCAATGAGTCTTCTTTGACTTCTACTTCTCTATCCTCTGAGGTCCTTATGCTATCCGATTCTCGAATATGACTCTTCGATTATGATGTTGTTGAACATGCTCCTCCTCTTGATCCTCCCGCAACTCCCAATCCTCATGCTTCGAGTATTCCAATTCTAATGGTAGTGTTGATTGGAACCTTGTTCCTTCTAACTTGAGTGATGAATCTTCTAACTCTAAGCATGATCATTCTAGTCCTCGTTGGGCTAGGAAAAAATTACAGTGTTGGAGAGTGGATGGGAGACCCTTCAAAAAAGAGGAGGACTCACTCGAGTTCATTGGGCCTCAAACCTTCTTCACCTCCACTTCCGACCCTCAATTTTTTTGGGAGGCTTATGGTATTTCTAAGTGGGATTCTACCATGGGTGTTGAGTATGCGTCACTCATGAAGAACGATACTTGGGATCTTACCCCTCTTTTGAAAGAAATACAAATCATTTGGTGTAAGTGGGTGTTCAACAAAGTATGGCATGATGGAGACGTCGATAATTTTAAAGCATGACTAGTGGCTAAGGGTTTCTCCTAGGTAAACGGGGTTGAGTACTCGAAACCTTAGCTCCAGCTTATGAATATGACTTATATTCAACTCGACCCTCATCATCACTACTAAAAAAATATGGGAAGTCCATAAGATGAATGTACAAAGTGCCTTCTTCCATGGGGACCTAGAGGAAGAGATCTACATGGAACAACCTTCGGCTTATTTACATGATCCCTCCCTTTTTGTAAGTTAAAGAAGTCTCTATATGGACTTAAAGAATACCCTTGGGCTTGGTATGCCAAGATGGACTCCTTTCTACTTACATTAGGTTCACTTGGTGTCACTCTAACCCAAATGTTTACATTCTACGACAAAATAAATCCATACCCATCCTTGTTATCCATGTTGATGAATTTTTGATCACATGAAAATCTTCCTCTATCATTGATACTATGAAGATTTCCTTATCTAACAAGTTTTCTATGTCCGAATTAGGATTGATTCATTACTTTCTTGGTATTCAAATTTCACACCCTAAGTACTCCCTTGATTTACTTTCTCAATTTCATATGTCCGATTATAAGCCTTCTCCTACTCCTTTCCTTTTTGGGGTTAAGTTGGTTTTGATTGCTCTAATCCATTGGTTGATGGTACCATCTATCGACAGTTGGTGGGGAGATTGATTTACCTTTCTCACACACATCCAAATTTATCGTATGTTGTTGGGATTATGTCTAAATTCATGTAGGAGACACATGAGTTGCGTTGGAACATAGTGAAGTGGATCCTTCACTAATTTTGTGGCACTTATACGAGATGACATTCACTATGTAGGAGGAGTAGATATTGAATTAGTTGGATATAATGGCTCTTATTGGGCCAGTGATCTAGATCATCAGAAATCTACCTTAGGCTATAATTTTTCTCTTGGTTTGGGTCTTGTTAGTTGGTCTAGCAAGAAGTATAATGCAATTACAATATCTTCTACAAAGGCAAAGTATAAAGGAGTAGTTAACACTATCACATAATCTATTTGGCTATAGGGTATCTCGATAGAGTTTAGTATTCACTATCGGTAACCTATCATCATCTACTATGACAATATGAGCACCATCTCAATTTTCTGAAATCCAGTTCAACATTAGTGGATGAAGCACATCGAGATACATATGCACTTCATTCGGGAGATGATTCATGATGACATCATCAAATTGTAGTACTGTCAGACTTCTGATATGGTTGTAGACATTTTCACCAAGCCCTTCACTAAGGTGAAGTATCTTCACTTGCGGTCTCTTCTTGGGGTGAGGTTTGCTGCATCCGCCCATCTTCTTTAGGCTTTCTAGTTCTCTTCTCCTCTTGTTCTCTTCTAGGGAGATGTTGTTTATACATGAGTATGTTATCGAGACCTAGTTGCTTTGGTCCCATTGATACATCTTTCTTAGGTTATTTAAGGGATTATTTTATCTCTTGTAAGTAGATGTTTTCCTTAGGGGTTTTTCCTCCATTACACTAGATATTTATTGTACATGGGTACGTCATCAGGCCTAGTACTAGGACCCATTTTTATCATCTTCTTCTTATCTAGAGAGATGTTGTTTGTACATGGGTACCTTATCAAGAATTTAGTTTCTGAGCCCCATTGACACATCTTTCTTAGTTTTTTAAGGGATTTATCTTTCAGTTCTAACTTTCCATGACCTCTACCTCAACTTCGATGAAGGGGGTATTGGTGTATATGATTTATCTCATCATCACTCAACGTCTTGTCCACCTCATGTGGTTAGTCATCTCACTTATTGAGAATAGGTCAATAAGGTTAGTTAGGGTTGTGTACACATGTCATGCACAAGAGTTACACAACACTCCTATATGTACCTCTCTTTTTGATCTATGAGTATGTTGGACACACCCGCATCTTTTTCTACTTTATTTTCCTTGTGATTCATTCTCTTGTTGATTATGTGAAGCGTTCTTATCACCATTGGAAGTGTAACCCTCTTCGATGTGCATGAGGTTCCGTATTGATCCTCATAGAATAATCTGATAAGTAGAATGCAATGGTTCAAATCCATAGACTAAGATGAACGATAAAAAGGTTAAGGTAAATAATTTAGTGCTTTATGTAAAAGAGAAATTATTTGAAAGGAGGATTTGCCATCAGTAAGATTCAATACAAAATTGTAGGTAAAAGATTTGAAATGGTAGAAATCAGTATCCATGATTTAATTAGTTAAGCTAAGAGAGTTGAAACTAACACCTAATAGTTCCAAAACAAAGCTAACTAAACATAGATCATCATGTGAAGAGATTAAAGAGACTAAAAATCAACATATAAAAATTTGAAGGAAATCAAACTAACATGTTAAGCATTATTCTCTACTCTTTGAAAGATAACTAGAAATGGACCTATGTAGATCCTTAGAAATCAAAATGTGATTGT
This sequence comes from Taxus wallichiana var. yunnanensis, assembly GCA_018340775.1. Taxonomy (NCBI): domain Eukaryota; kingdom Viridiplantae; phylum Streptophyta; class Pinopsida; order Cupressales; family Taxaceae; genus Taxus; species Taxus wallichiana. The sequence continues at coordinate 6,770,381 of JADAXU010000057.1, read as the reverse complement.
TTGTTTGATCTCAAGGGTTTGAGAATGGAGTCTCATCAAGACATGGCTATAAGGCCATTTTGATTCTCTCCATATTACTCAAAGCTTGGATGGATGAAATGAAAGTGAAGGTACTCGAGCTCAACACTAACGGAGGATGCTCAAAGATGAAAATGAATATAGTTTATGCTATATGCATGTAAAGTGTAAGAAGAAAGGTAGGAGGAGGGTTCTTTATATAACCCTTTGGTTTGAAGAAGCTTTGCATCCTATTGTATGTGGGATAATAACAAAGCTAGGTTAGTTAGGGATAAACATACTTTAAGTTTTCTTTAGGAGAGATTAATATATCATTAGTGATTCATGGGAGTTGAGGGGGGTGTATTAATTAATCAAGAGTGATTAACTAATAGGTAGGTGTAAGCTTATAGAGTCTTTTTAGAGGAAAATTAGTATGATTTGCGGGATGAGGGGATTTTAATCCAATAAATGATGATTTATTGATTAAATAGAAGAGAGAGTTAATTAATTAGGAATAATTAATTAATTCAGATAGAAGCGAACACTAATTAATGGCAGGTCGTTAATCGACATCTTGAGCAATGTGAGGGTTAATTAATTAGTGTAATGTAACTAATTAACAATGATAGAGGAGAATCTGGTGTGTTATTGATGATATGTCATCAATTTGTGGGAAAAGGGATAATTAGTGCAATTTAAGTATTTAAATTGCTCAATCCAAATTATAGGTGTCTACATTTTCCCCTCTTTGGGGTGGTGTAAGTGACGCCACTTCAAAGATAGTAGACAAGTACAAACACATGAATTTTGAAGAGATAGAAGAAAAATTAGTGGAGTGAAGGATGCCCCCTCGAGTGTCGATGGGGTGATGAAAGAGGTTAATTGACAATAAAAAGATGAAGGAAATGGATAGAAGAATGGGGGACAGGATGCCCTAAGTGAATTAGAAGAATAATGTTGATAGGAGAATGATATAGAAGAAAAATGAAGACAGAGAGAAAAGAACTAGCTTTCATCTAGTGTATTTAAACAACTTTTGTGTCATCATATTGCCAGTGATCTACATCATTGGTCCTTATTAAAAATATAAGCATACGACAAAAGTGTAGAATGACATGAAAAGCCATAATACAAACAATTGTCCATTGCTGAAAACACCAACTCAATGCAACATACAAAATGCAATGCAATACGAGAAGTAAACAAGATCATTTAATAGGGAAACAAGTACAAACACACATACCCAAACCAACAACGGTCAAGATGGTTACACAAATGTTTTGTTATCAAGCTGAAGATCCCACATGTTCGTGATTAACGAAAAGGGTTAAAAATGATGCCCCAAGAAAGGATACATGTGAGGGGAATTGATGAAGGATGCATGGTCCAATGATAAAACATTTTATGTGACAAAATAGTACCAGACAACTTGTTGTGCCCCAAAGTACGAGATGGAGCAAACAATCTATCTTTGTAAATGGTTGTAGATCCAAATGATCCACGAGTGGTTTGTTTCTAAAACATGTGAAAATTTCAGCAAGATATGAAATGAATACCATGCGTGTGATATAAATTTCAGTTGCGTGGGAGATTTTTACCAAATTCTGTCAATTTTCAAATATGTTTGATTTTTGGATTTTTGATATTTTTTGCATTTTTTGAATTTTTTACATTTTGTGATTTTTTGAAAATTATGAATTTTGTAATTTTTAGTGATTTTCAATTTTGAGAAGAACGTAGATGAGGGAGGATCACCTGAAAGCAAGAAAATTTCCCCAGGGAGAAGAAACATCGTTAGGTAGCAAAAATATGCCCCAACGAGATGAAAATGAGTGAAAAATGATTATTTATTTAAAAATAAATATCGCAACAAGTGATAGAAGAAGGTAGATTGACCACGGTGGTCAAAACATGCCCCAGGCCAACACGACGGGTTAAAACAACTAAATATACCCCTCCGGGGGTAAATCATCACAAATAGTTCATGTTTACTAGATCCTTATCAATTTTTACCGTGAGATATCATGAGACGAGCGAGATGGTGAGAGTGCAGGACTGTAGGAGGCATGCTTGAAACTATTTGGGAGTACACATGGGAGGAGGACGATGGACCCTTCGTGAGTACCCTATCCTTATTTGTCAATTTTAGCATTTAATTACATTTATTAGGGTAATTATAGCCATGAAAATGTGTGTGCATGCCCTAGGGGTAAGTAGGCCTCATTGGGTGCACACATGCATCCAAAATGCATGTGCGTGCATGCGCACATGTTGAAAAACATTTGTGAGTAGGCGCACATGTGAAAATATGTGTGCATATGTCTTGAAAGAAGTGCATCCGTGTAAGTTGGGTGGGGTAGTTAGGTTGCGCACGCACATGTAAACATGAGAGCACATGTGCCATAGATGACACGCACATGTGCTAGGTGCACACATGCCGGAAAAGGCATGAAATTTCCCAAAAGGGTGTGCATGCACCAAGAAGGGAAAATTTGAGACCGAGAATAAAAATAGGAGATTTTCAAGAATGTTAGTTGATGAATAGGATAGTGTAGATGAAATACGAGTTAGTACTTAGAAAAATAGAAGAAGATAGATAAAAGAAAATAAATTCATAACAAGTTTGTGTTATTTTGCAGAGACAACGATCAACACTACAAACTAGAGAGCAACATGGCCATCTAGCTACCTTAGAGGCTAGCTTCTATCCATGACATAGACAGATGATGGATATCATGTTAGAGGTCATAGGGTTATCTCACGTGGCACAGATGCCACATATTACTCTAGACCATGAATTACTCACAACTTTAGTTGAGAGATGGCATAGTGAGAGCCAGTGCTTACGGCTCCCTACTAAAGAGATGACCATCACTTTAGAGGATGTATGGCACATATTGCGTGTTGTAGAAGGTGAAGAATGTGAATATATGATAATGTTATGATTAAGATGTATGCCAATGGATAAAACAATTAAAATTGTTTGTTCAATGAGTTAACTATACAAGTAGCCTTCCTTAGTGTGGAGAGAACCCATGGAAGAATATGTTTCTTCTTCTAGGTTTTTGATGTTCAAATAGTGCTTTAATGATGGATTGGCTATGAATTGTTATTTTATTTTAATAATTTTTTATTTTTTTGAACTTTGGCAGATGAGAGTTCCATGTTTATGAAATTTTAATGATCTTGACTTACAAGACTTCGGTGGACGAGGTCCAAGTCAAAGGAGAGAATCAAACAATTTGATGAGTCCTGATATACGAGACTTGGGTTGACAAGGTACAAGCAAAAAGAGTAGCTATTAGAGATCAAAATTACACCCTAGATATGATCATTGAGGATCATGAATCATGAGACAACATGGGAATATCTCTCAGTTGTGGGACCTACGAACTAAGAAAACCCTTCGAAAAGGCCAGCTTCCTCTACATATTTCTACCACTAACACTACTCCTAATGTTGGAAATGAAGCTATCTATCACTACTCTATGATTCCAAGGGACCAGGGTGAGAAGAAGATGCATGAGGGAAATCCTAATATAAGGGAAGGAGATAACATCAGAAATAGGGTCGATCACTCTCCACAAGGGGCAGGAAAGGGAGTAAGCATGGGAGAGAGGGTGGACATGTGCAAACCACAAACAAGAACCAAGAAAATAACTTTCTGCATGCTAATAACACATGAAACTAGAACCTGCAAGTGGGAAATACACACAACACGCCAAAAAATGCAAATAGAGAGGCAAGACACAACAGAAATGAGAAAAGGGTAGATAGAAGTGCCAAAAACCTAATTTTTATTGCTTGAAGGATGCACAATCGATTACATTCATGGCAGGAGGTGAGAATACATTGCAAAGACCAAGTCCAAGGTCTAAAATTCATGGGAAGTCAGCCACCATTTTGGCATGGTTCCGTTACAACAAAGAGGGATCCATTTCAATGAGTAGAGCTCTACAATTTATAGAAGAAGGAGAGAAGAGGAGGAGAAAGAGGAGGGAAACTTAGATTTGAAATCCAACCACCAATAACCATCAATGAATTCTTGAAACCTACTTGCAATGCTTTGATAGATGCACCTCCCCATGTTTGTTTGGTGTGTAGAAGAAGGAAGAAGGACAAATATGAAGAAAATATGGTGGTTGAGTGGATTGGATGTATGCATTAATGATTAGAAATATGTTTCCATATTTTCCACCTACAAAATCCCACCAAAATTTAATTTTAAAAATTCCAACGTGTGGCCCACGTCGGCATATTTACGACAAGTCTAGGGACACATGTGTTAGAGCCCCGTAGCAAATTTTATGGTGATATGAAGGCTACAATGAAATCTAAACACACAAGGACACATGGCACACATTGATTAATCAAGGATTCACCAATGTCATCTAACTTTTCATTTTTTCCACGTTTCATACATTGGTTCATCATAAGGATTCGGAACCCTTTTGGAACAATTTGATAGGTTACGTGTAGTACACTCAAGTTTGAAAAGTTGCCACATGGCATAGTGACCGGCGCAGAAGAAGTCCCAAGGTGTGCGTAGAAGAAAGGGGCACAAAAGGGGAAAGCAAAAATAAGTGTGCGAAGGTGACACACACGGAAGAAAACAATGCACATATGTATGAGACAAATATGCAATTGGAGCTCGAGCATTTTTAAGGAATGCACGATGACAGAAAAAAAAGGGCACTCGGACCAAGTCGGGAAGGAAGGAAGAGTGCAATGTGCAAGCACGAAAACATGCAAGAGACTTAGCAAAATTGGAAGGTAAGTTAGGATGTGTGCATAAGGAGTGTGCATCAAGATGGAATGAAAGTGGGTGCATAGAAGGAAGGAACAAAGGGAAATGAAAAGGGATGGAAGAAAAAGGTAAAAGGAAGCATGGGGGAGAAGTAGGATGAGTACGTGAGGGCAAACAAAAGAATTGTATCAAACTAATTGTGCCGGAAACCATCAAAGTGCACATAACCTAAAATGTTGAAGGTTCGGAGTTAGAATGAAGATGAAAGTTGTCAAAATAACTAGGGGTTATTTTGGACAAAAATTTGGTGAATTTTGAGGCCATCTGCCTACTAAATGAATAGGCTAGTAGCCTTAGAAGCATCCATTGGGCACGGATTTTCCTAGAAACATAAAGATTTGATCAAGAAACTTGGAGAACAACCACGAAGTCACTTGAAGCATTGTTTGAACTCCGAATTGAACCACTACTATTCTCATGTGAAGATATTCTAATTTGTATTTTGTGAGTGGAAAACTATGTGTGAGATCATTAGAACTACTTCCTTATGAAAACTGAATCTGCCATCCCAACAAAATGGAACACACAAAAATGCAATAGGAAAGGAAACAACGCTAGAGGGAGTACGCCGAGAAACAACTATGTACAAAAGATGAAAATCATACATGCTCTAAGAGGAAACATACAGAGTGTGCACGAGCACTTGTTTTACCAAAACAGACCTAAAATATCCTATACTAACCGAGAGGCACATGAGCTCAAGTGAAACCTACAACAATGGTAGGGAGAAATTGTTGCCTTTCTTTAGAAGTTACGACTATGTAATTGATTTTGTGCTAAACACGGTCTATGAAAAAGTGAAAAATAGACTTACAAATGGTCTTTCATGCTCTTGAAACTATCAAGACAAATATATATACCTCCATTAGTTGTTCGCATTGGGATCTGGAGGAATTGTTATTGAAATTTGGCGCGTTGAAGCTCAACCTCATGCTTTGAAATGAGCATGACCAATGACAACTTTATCTTTGGCTATAGACTAGCCAGATATCTTATTGGTCATGACCTAATCCCTGTGGTTTTCCCATTTTCTAGAAGCTCAATCCCATATATGGGATCATCATGCAGAACCTCCTTCTAAAGGAGAATGTTTGTAGGCTGGGTCACGCGCTTTTTTTCCTCTACAAACAATTTTGTTTCCTCCAGTGCGCCCTCTATAACTAGTTGATATTCTCTTAAAACAAGAGCCCTCTTTTTCTCACTCTACACAACTTCATCTTCCCAATCAAATTCATACCATTCTTCAATAGTTCTACATTTGTTGAACATGATGACATTGGTTGGGGTTGATGCATATGTAAGGGGTTAGTTTACAACATAGTTAGACAGGGGGACTCGGAAGAATATGGGAGGATGGGTGTGGAAGTAACACATGTAGAAGGAATGGAAGTGCACACAAAAGAAATTATGGAAAATAAATGGTAGTATCAAAGGGAAGAGGGTGATGGAATGAAATTCTTGATGGGGGTAATGCGTAGAAGCTAGGAACATGGACATCGGGTTGAGACGATGTAAGTTGGGGAGGAGGAATGAGAAGGTTGTAGGATGGTAGTAGTGCAGGTTACCCCATTGACATGGTTTCCTAATGCTAGATTTATGAGCCTCCATTTCTTATGCACATTCTGTAATTTGGGGAAACATCTCAACAATAAAGTGTAGCTTCTGCTGGGTGCTAAACCAGCCTAGCACAGGGCCGACCCATGGACAAGGACCTTGAAGCCAACTCTAGCTGCCTTTATTGAGCATGTAACTCTAAGATGCATCATGTTCATATCCATTTCTTGAATTTTCCTTTGAAAATCAGCTTCGGGCATGTGGTTTCCCCATTATCTACATAACCCTATTCTTGGAAAACATTTTGGTTAGAAAAATAACCATATGAGTTAGTGGGGATTGGGTTATGTGCACATACATGATGGGGCTCAAAAAAATGATTTAAAGGAGGATTTTGAAACTATGGTAATGGAGTGGAATGGTACTATTACCGCAAATGAGAGTTCCAGGAAGGTAATGAAGTCGTGATTGCACAACTTCAAAAGAGAAAAATGAAACAATGGAAAAGGTTAAATGGATAAAAGGAAGAAGATGAATGGTCTACGAATGAGATAGTGGGCTAGTTGAATTAGTGGAGTCTCCAGATGTGTTACAAGATACCTCCAAAGGTTGAAAATAAACAAGAACACATCAAAATTTTTGAGATGAAAATGTATATCTTCAAACTGGTCCCACCGAGTGTGCCAAAACTGTTGGATCTCAAAATTACACCCTAGCTATGATCATTGAGGATCATGAATTCTGAGGCAACATGGGACTATCTCTCAGTTGTGGGACCTATGAACCGAGAAAACCTACAAAGAAGGCCTCCTTCCTCTACCTATTTCTACCACTAACACTACTCCTAATGATGGAAATGAAGCTATCTATCGCTACTCTATGATTCCAAGGGATCATGGTGAGAAGGAGATGCATGAGGAAAATCCTAAGCTAAGGGAAGGTGATAGCACTAGAAAGTTGGTCGATTGCTCTCCACGAGGGGAAAAAAGGAGTAAGTGTGGGAGAGAGGGGAGGATAGGTGCACGCCACAAACAAGAACCACCCAAAAAAATTTAGTGCACCAATAACACATGAAACCGAACTCAAGTAAGTGATACACGCAACACACCAAAAAACGTAAATAGAGAGGCAAGACATGATAGAAATGAGAAAAGGGAAGACATAAGTGCTTTGTGAATCCCAATTTTATTGCTTGAAGGATGTACAGTCGATTACATTCATGGTAGGAGGTGAGAATACATTACAAAGACCAAGTCCAAGGTCTAAAACTCATGGGAAGTTGGCCACCATTTTGGCATGGTGCCATTACAACAAAGAGGGATCCGTTTCAATGAGAAGATCTCTACAATTTATAGAAGAATAAGGAGAGAAGAGGAGAAGAAAGAGGAGGGAAACTCAAATTTGAAATCCAACCACCAATAACAAGCAATGAATGCCTGAAACCCATCTACAATGCTGATATATGCACCTCCCCATGTCTATTTGGCGTGTAGGAGAAGGAAGAAGGCCAAATCTAAAGAAAATCTAGTGGTTGAGTGGATTGGATGTATGCATTAATGATTAGAAAGACGTTTCCTATTTTCCACCTACTAAATCCCACCAAAATCTGATTTTGAAAAGTCCAATGTGTGGCCCATGTTAGTAGCTTCGCAACAAGTCTAGGTGCATGCATTTCGAGATCTGTAGCAAAAGTTATGGTGATATGAAGGATACAACAAAATATGAACAAGAAAGGACACGTGGCACGTGTTGATTGATTAAAGGATTTGGACAACTTTGCATCTGTTTTGTTATATCTTCCATGTGTCACACATTGGTTTGTCACAAGGATTCGATTCCCTATTTGAGTGCTTTGATAGGTTGCATGTAGCACACTCAAGTCTGATAGGTTGCTACTTGGCACATTGACCGCACGGAAGAGTGCACAAGGCATGTATAGAAGAAAGGGGTGCAAAAGGGGAAAGAAAAAACAAGCGTGTGAAGGTGACACACACGGAAGAAAAGGATGTATATATGGATGAGTTAAATATAGAAGTAGGGCACGTGTATTTGTTAAGGAATGTGCAGTGATAGAAAAAGAAAAGGGCACGTGGACAAAGCTCCTGGAGGAAGGAAGCATGCAGTGTGCAAGCACAAAGACATGCAAGGGACTTAGCCAAATTGGAAGGTAAGTTAGGATGTGCACGTAAGGAGTGTGCAATAGGATGGAATGAAAGTGGGTGCATAGAAGGAAGGAATAAAGGGGAAATGAAAAGTGATAGAAGAATAAGGGAAAGGGAAGCACATGGGAGAAACAGGATGAGCACGCAAGGATGCAAAAGAACTGCAACCAACCAATTGTGCCCATGAAACCATCGAGTGCACGCAACTTGAAATGTTGAAGGTTCAACGTTAGAATGAAGATGAAAGTTGTCAAAATAACTGGGGGATTATTTTTGAAAATAGTAGCTAGAAGGATTTTCAATGTATCAATGATTATGGTAGTCTTATTTTATGAGACTTGGTTAGATGAGGTCCAAGTCAAAGGAGGGAATCTGAAGATTCAATTTGTCTTGAGTTACGAGACTTGGGAAAATGAGGCCAAAGTCAAAGGAGAGAATCATAAGGTTCGAGGAGTCTTGAAGTACTAGAATTTGACAGACACGGGTTCTAAGTCAAATGAAAGAATCAAAAGATTCAATGATTCCTAAAGTATGATATTTGAGTGGATGGATTCCAAGTCAAATAAGGGAATCAAACTACTCGATGAGTCCCGAGATACGAGACTTTTGTGGATGAGATCTAAGTAAAAGGATGTATGATTAGATAAGTCCTTGATGGGATCATAAGACCTATGTGATGTTAGTTGAGGATTGTCGATGCGCGAGAATATGTTGAGATTCATATTCACCCGTGAGTGGAATAATGTGAGGAAAGAAGGATTAATCCCTAGATGTACACCTGAAGCTCCTAATAGACCTTAGAGAGAAAATATTCCATGTTGTTCCCTTGTGGCCATGAATTAATTAATTTTATGTAAGATGTGCAAATAAATATAGAAAAGGTTGTATAAGGATATTCTTGGGTATACACAGCTTATGGAGTGCGCGTATGTAAATGTTTTGACATGTAGATATCATCACTAAAGAGATACCTACAAGATTTATCATTTGAGGTATTATGGACACAGAAGGATGAGTTGTTGCAAGTTTCCAAACTTGTTGTGGTTGTGTTTCTATAACAAGACTAGAGATGTTAGGCATATGAGTGATAGTGAAAGAATAGAATCAAGCTTAATGGTACTTGATGATGGAATCTTTTATGTAGAGTTTGCATTTATATAAATAGTTGAAAGGGGGTATTAAATCAAGGTTAATATATCATTTGATGGTAGAATTTTGTTATATGAAACATGTTCAATGCCTGTTTGAATTGTAGGAAGAAAATCTAGAGAAGAGATTGATTAGTTTTAAGTTAGAGAGAATGGAATTTTTTCATCATGATCTCATTGAGTGTTAGCATGTACAAGAGTTTTTAAAACATTCAACTCTTCTTGATAAGTTGTGGTAGTTGACATGTCTTCACTTGCAATATATTTTTCATCGAGTTCTATAAAGATGTCTCCGTCATCAATTAAGTATTGGACATAATTCTTAAACTATACACATTTATCTATTGAGTGCCATTAATGTGATGGAATTCATAGTATGTATGAGGTTTGTACTATTATGTCTTAGGTACCCCTTTGATAAAGGGATTTGTAAGTGGATATCTTATCATTTTAGCCTCTACTAATTGATGAAAGACACTAGGGAGGCTTTCTCCAAGGGGTGTAAATTGGTATTTGACTTTGCGCAGAGTACTATATTTGATAGGTTGTATGATTATTGACTTTTAGGTGATTGTTAATGTAGTTTGTGCACACTTCAATTATTCATGACACCATCATTGATGACATTGTGGTTACAATTTATGTACCAATATTTATCATGACAAGTGCTAGGGTTTTTCTTATTATTGTTATTGTGTCCATTGTCTTTAGAATGAGGTTTGATTAAGCCTATGGAAGTAAGGGATTTTTAAATTTGAGTCAAGGTGACTTTAGAGCCAAGGTTGAAAGAGAAATATTTGACAAACTTCTTCGAGAGGTCCATGAAGGTGGTGATAGATCCATTTGGAAGGTATAAGAACCGGTCCAAAACTTTTCCTCCTAGACTTCTAGGAAAAGGCACAAGAGAAATATATCATGATATGCCACTTCATGGCATGCTATGGAAAATTATTTGATATGCACTCTTGGATCGGTTTTTCCCTTGTATTTGTAAAATTTAGGCGTCTCAAAATATTTTAGAAAGGGTGTTTGTGAGATGTCCATATTGAAAGGGTAGGGACACAATTCATTAAAGTTTAATTGTTTGCCTTGTTTTTACATACTTGAAATAGTTTCCTTCATCATCGCCATTATTGAGAAAATTATGAATTGTGTGATTCCGCCATTGTAATGAAAAAGGGGGAGTATGAAGAAAGGTGCGATGAAGAACTCAACCATTAGAAAAGTGAATGATAAGATGGAAGATACGAAAAGGTTTAAAATCTTGATCCGTAGCAAAGTGAATGATAAGATGGAAGAGGCGACCCTTAAAAAAGTGAATGCTAAGATGGAAGAGGTGAAAAGGTTAGAAACATACTCAACCTATAGCAAAGTGAATGCTAGATGGAAGAGGGGATGAAAATTACTCAACCTATAGCAAAGTGAATGCTAGAATGGAAGAGATGATGAAAATTACTCAACCTCTAACAAAGTGAATGCTAGAATGGAAGAGGTGATTAAATTATAGAATGATGCGACCCTTAGCAACGTGAATGCTAAGATGGAAGTGAGATTGAAAATATTTGATTTTTTCGACCCTTAAAAACATGAATGTTAAGATGGATGAAGTGTGAAATGATGATAGACTACTCAAACCTTTACAACATGAATGTAAATATGGAAGAGGGGAAAATTGAAGTTGCTCAACCATGAACAAAGAGAATGTTAAGGTGAAATAGACTTAGTGAATGGAAAAAAGATAAGTGGAAAATATTTGAAAAAAGTTAAGTGGAAAATATTTTATAGAATAGACCCTTAACAACGTGAATGTTAAGATGGATGAGGGATTTGAAAGGATTGTTAGATTCGACCCTTAACAACGTGAATGTCAAGGTGGACGAAGAGAAGAAGATTTGAAAGAGAAATTCTAAGTATGGAACTCTTAGCAAAATAAATGCTAAGATGGGAGAATTATTGTATGAGCTAAGTGATGTTCTCAAAATTTTGAAAAGTGAATGTACAAAGGAGACGATACTTTGACAAGGTTAGTTTTCTCAATTTCTAAAATGGATGTTTAAAATATAAGAGACTTAACAAGATGATGTGATCAAATCCACACAAACAGAGTGTTAAGAGAGACTTAAAGGTTGGAAATGTTAAATCTTAACAAGGTGAGTTTTAAGAGAAAAAAATGGCGTGACTTCACAACACAACCAAATGAGTATTGTAAAGGAAGAAGAGAGGGATTGAAATGTTAGTTTAGAGAACTCTTAAAAAATTGAGTGATAAGAGAGATGTAAGAGGTTGGTTTTCTCAAATTGTGAAAAATGAGTGTTACAAGAGGAGACTTAAAGACACGATGAAATATGCTCAACGCTTAACAAAAGGAGTGTTAAAGGAAGAAACTTTGAAAGATGACAAAGTTGATTGAATCTTAACAAGATGAGTGCTAAGAGAGGAGACTAAATAATGGAAGGATAATACTCAAATAACAACAAAGTGAATTTTGAAATATAGAGATGAAAATATGATGATGAAAAGCTCGAATCTCAATAAAGTGAATGTGAGAGACAAAGGGAAAGTGATTGATGAAGGATCTCAAATTAGAGAAAAGTGAATGATTTAAAGAGAGAAGTAAATAAGTGTGAAGATGTAGACAAGTGAACAAAGTGAATGTGCAATTTGAAAAAGCAATATGGTGAATGCTTAAAGTTTAACAATGGGAATGTTAAACTTAATACTTAGAAAGATGATAGATCAAGGTGATCATAAAGGTTCTTGAATATGCTAAAGTGAGTATCAAAATGTCAAAACTTAGATGAAAAGGGATGAAATTGCTTAAGTGTGGATATAGATGTCCACAACTCAAGACTTGGATTCATTTGTAAAGAGGAGAAAATGAGCCCAAATAAAGAGTAGTTGGGAATGTACAAAATATGAGACGAGAGTGATAATAAAAATCCCTAAAACTAAAAGAAAGAAGAGAACAAGCGAAAATAAAAAAATTTCTTTATGGAAGTTTTTACCTCTACCTTAGATTGGCTTAGATAGTGTGCTTCCTAGGTAGTTCTCTCAACTAGGTGTCAACAATATACCCGAGAGAGTGAGGTGCTATTGCTAGATTCTGAATTTACTTTACCCCCTTTGAAAACATGAGCAAAGATATTTCTCAAATGAATCATACTAGGGTTTCCACTAAGGATATCTCGTGACTCCAATCTCACATGTGTACTAATCGGGTAGGATGGGGGTACTGCTTTTTCGTCATCCATTCCATTAATGTGCTGAACACTTTGGGGTTCATGTGGTACTCCTCACAATGAGTTTTATGGCTTAATCCAAAGCACTTCCCATAGTTATAATAGTTGGGAAATAGCCTTGTCAACTACACTTGCAAATATAGTGTGAATTGTTCATTTTATCTTGATTAAAAGATGAGATTGTCTTAACCACCATTATTTGACCGAGGTAACCTACAATTAGTAAGTTATTTTAAAACATCGTTCAAGGAAACCTACAATTAGTAGTTTAATAATAACCTCCTGTAGAGTTGGTCCTACAAACAAGGATTAATATGTTTTCTTGAGGTGGAGAGGACAAGACGAAAAAGAAGCAAACCCACGTTTCGATTTCCAAGATCACTTAAAAAGTGTGAGGAAAGAGCATACACATGAGGTTTATTTGATTAAGAAATAAAAAGGTTAATTCCCAAAAGAAACTAAGAAATTATCATATTTTTTATTTCTAAGATCACTTTGAAGTGCAAGGAAAGAGCATACATGTGATCTTTTCATGATTAGCCTCACAAAAATGAAAAAATACAATAAAACATAAACAAAAAAATGCCACAAAATGTTTTTTGCAGTGTACAAAAGTTTAAACATTTATAAAAATGCCTAAAAAAACAACAAAAAATCAGACAAAAACATCCAATAACCCCGCTAAAACAAGTTTCACAATTAGTCCGATTCAGGAAAATCGATGAAATTAATAATTAAAGGACCTAATTCAATTTAAAAGGCCTAATTAAAATAAATAAAATAATTAATTACAACTAACTAATCAGGATTAAAAGGGGCCTAACTAAATTTTTAATTAAAATAATATAAAGAGATTAAATTAAAAGTAATAAAAACAAAAAGGTTAGAAAAAACTAAGACATAAAAAAGTTTTAAACCAAAGTTAATAATAAAGAAATGTAAATCACCCCTAAATCCTATGTTTAAAGCTAAGTTAGATTGAATGGGATGAAATCCTTTTTCAAACAAACTAAAACCCTAAACCGTTAGTTGCTTTGTGTGGAGGTTTAGGTTTATTTGTGTTTGTGTAGACATCGTGTGTTTGTTTTACTGTGTTTGAGTTTGATTTTTCTATTGGCTCGACTTTGTGTTATACTGAGTTTACATGTATAAGGAGCCTGATGAGCTTGACGGTAGGAGGGAAGAGGGATATGAGTGTAGGTCGGGAGGGGGTGCGACAATGGCTAGGTAGAGCTCAACGGTGGTCATGGTGTGTGGGCACCAAGATGGTAGTGGTCGGTGGTGGTTAGGTGGAGTGTGACAATAGATCAATAGAGGTTTGGTATGATAATAATAGGGTTTGGGTATGCAAAGTGCTTGAAGAGGATGGAACAAGGTTGAGCGGGGTGATGTCCACGAGGAGTGAGATAATAGGGTGTGTAGGGATCATTAGCGCGGTCGATGAGTCGGGGCGGTAGGTCAAGCCGCAGATCTAGGGTGGGGAAAAGGGAAAGGGGTAGGAATGGTGAGTAGCTAGGGAGATCGCGAAGGGTGCGGGGAGGGTTACGAGTTGGGCTTGGCTCAACCAATTCATGACCAAGTTGGGATGGGTGGGGAGGGGAGACCTATGTTGGGAAAGGGTTAGCTCGGTCGAGGTGGGTAGGGAGTTGGCTTGGAGATTCAACTCGGTGAGCTATGTAGGAGGGGAGTTTGGGTGAGATAGGAGGTAGGGGTGTGAGGAGAAAACAAACATAATTTTTAATAGGAGTCTTAGTAGAAACAACAAAGAATTTATTTTTGAAATTGATTTTGCCAAAAATAAATCTTTTTCCCTCTATTCACACATCTGCAATTATTGTCAAAAACCAACACTAAAAACCACCACTAAATATAGGATGAAACCCTAATGAATTTTGTTCAAGATTTTGAAACTGATTTTTGCACTTAGATGTTGCCTACTTACAACAAGCACTTGTAAAACTACCAAAAAGACGAATAACCAATTTTTTTTTATTTTAATGACTTTTAAAATTAAGTTCTTCTAAGTAAATTCTCCTGCAAACACAACAATACAAAAACAAAAAATACACCAAAACAACAATATTAAGCAATTAAAACCACATTCACAAGATGTTAGTATGGATTAAAAACTGCAGTTTAATGTTGAATAAAAATGAAACAAAAATGAAGGAAAATGCGGGTATCTCCCACCGGGAATTCCAGAATGTAAACAAGGAAAAATACCTCTTGTAAAACTCAAGTAAGATTGCAAAAGCACTTGGACTTGTTTGATCTTGTTGATTTTGATTTGTGGGTGCTCTTGATATTACTCTCCAAAGGTGGATTTGCAAATGCTACGAGTAGATTACACGAAGATTCAAATAATAAATGAGTATATATTTACTGCATTTTCTTATGGATTTCCAATGATGGGTTTACAAAGGAAATGACCTAATTTTATAGCTGAGGGTAAGAAAATGAAAGGTGGATGCAAGTTTGACTGAGCTCTAGGTTAAGTATGGTAACTACATTAGATGGAAAAAAAACCGAGTCTCATGAGTTGCATATTTAAATGAGAAATAAACTTTTGGAATGATAGAAGTTATATCCAACAATTGAATTGCATGTATAATCTAATTTCCCCACACTTCTAGGAATCTAGAAGTGGAGTCTCAGTGGAATAAAGGAGTGTAGTTCAAGTGCAATTGACTAGAATGAGGGAGTGGAGTCTGAGTACACTTAACTAGAATGAAGATGTGGAGTCCAGATAGAGTTAACTAGGATAGTGAAGTGGCAGTTGACTAGGAAAATAGGTGTATTTTCCTAATTAAGTAACTAATTTAATTATCTATAATGTGCAAGATAATTAATTAACCATTTATTTAATAAATGTTAATTAAATTAGCTAAGATGGTGTTGAGGACTAATTTAATTAATCCAAGGGGTGTAATGTGCATGATTAATTAATTGGATTAATCAATTGTAATGGGATAAATAATAAGATGTGAATTGGGATAGTACTAGGAATAAGTATGTAGTTTTGGGGTGGAGTAGGTGTTTGAGAATGGGCATCTTCCAATTATAAACCTTAGTAAATGTTAATAGTTTCCCATTGTATACAAATATTATAGTTGAATACTTCATGTACTCTTTGTCTAAACAATAAGAGAATAATTGGAATATGTAGAGGCTAATTCCTCTATATTAAGTCTATGAGAATGGGAACATGTCCATTATAACCATTCTCATCAGAAAATATAGTGAAATAATAGAGCTTACATTTTATTATTTTCATACAGTGACATAGAGGAAGAATAGAGGTTACATTTTCACTTTACATATAGATATATTGTTTGCATATAATTTCACCATTTAGATATATTTTATTGATATAGATGCATCTATTATTTATTCATATTGACTATATGAGAATGTGCATCTTCCCTTTCTAAGAATACTTGGAAAGGGCACATGAATATTCTATACAAAGTAAAAATGTAACCTCTATTCTCGCTCCATATTAACTATATAAGAATAGACATATGCCCATTATAAGAATTGATTCATGAAGGAAAATATAAAGAAAGAATAGAGTTTATGTTTTATCATTTTCATACAGAAAAACATAGAGGAATAATATAAGTTTACTATAATTTTACATTTTTACAAAGGTGCATATAGTTCAATAACCATTAAGATATCTTGTTTTGATAAAGATACATCTATACTTTCTTCATGTTGGCTCTATGAGAATGGGAATTTTCCCATTCCGAGAATATTTGGTATGGTAGATTCCCATTATGTAGAAAGTGAAAATGTAACCTCTATTCATCCTCTACATTTCCAATATGAAAATGTTCAAATGTAATAATACAATAAATATATAGGATTTTTAGACAATTGATATAAAGGAATTCTTAGCATTCTTATACAAACAATACAATAAATACTGAACTTTATACCTTAGAAGAAATACACCGCAATGATTAACTGTATTATTTTTCATTTTAGTACCTTTTATAGGACCATTTTAATTTTCAAACTTATTTTAAAGTTATATAACACCAATAAAAATGAGGACCTTTCCATTTTATAAAAAATAAAATATGTAACTTTTTGTTTTTATGTATAAATAGCTAAGAGAGTTAAAACATCTTTCTTGTTGTATTTGAAATCGATAATGAGGAATACAATCATTTCCATTTTCATTTATATATAATATTTAGTGTGGAATGATGATAAGAAGAAACTTGTCAGTTCTATTGAAATAACCTTGTCAACTATTTTACAAGGCATAGAAAAGGGACTTATAACATTCTATATGTTGTTTTTTATGAGAATGTTCATAATGGGTAGATGCCCATTCTTCCTCTATATGTCGATTCTCATATATTTTAGTTTTGTATAGAATGGGCATATTCCCATTCTAAACATTCTCATACAATTATCTTCCTCATTCTTTCTATATGTTTCTTTTATGATAATCTTCCTTATTATTTCTTTATTGTATGTATGATAATGGGCATCTGCACATTCTAAACATTCTCATACAAGTATTTTCAACATTCCTTCTATATTAACTTAATGAGAATGGGCATATGCCCATTCTAAAAACTCTCATAAAAGTATCTTCATAATTATTTCTATGTGTTTCTTTCACGAGAATCTTCCTCATTCTTTCAATATTTCCTATATGAGAATAGACATCTTCCCATTCTAATCATTCTCATACAAGTATTTTTCTCATTCATTCCATATTACTTGAATGATAAAGGAAATTGCCCATTCTAAAAAATAATTGTACAATTATCTTCCTCATGTTTTCTACATTTAATTTATGAGAATGGACATATGCCAATTCTAAAAACTCTAATAAAAGTATATTTTAAATTATTTCTATATGTTGATTTTATGAAAATCTCCTCATTATTTCAATATTGCCTATATGAGAATGGACATCTTCCCATTCTAATCATTCTCATACAATTATATTTCTCATTCATTCTATATTACCTAAATGAGAATGGACATATTTGCATTATAAAAATTATTGTACAAGTATCTTCCTTATCCTTTCTACATGTTGCTTGAGAATGTTCAGAATGGGAAGATGTCCATTCTTCCTCTATATGTTGATTCTCATATATTTTAGTTTTGTATAGAATGGTCATATTCTCATTCTAAACATTATCATACAAGTATCTTCCTCATTCTTTCTATATGTTACTTTTATGATAATGTTCGTAATGGGAAGATGCCGATTCTCATATATTTTAATTTTGTATAGAATGGGCATATGACCATTCTAAACATTCTCCGTAATACAAAATAAGAATACATATGATATCCAACCTCTATATTGATTATAGGAGAAAGGGAATATTTCCATTTTAAAAATTCTTATCCAAGTTTCTTCCTCATTATCATCAAATAAGTATTACAAAAATTAATTTGTATTATATCCACTTATTGGAACGTGATGTAGAGTACCATCACAATTTCATCCATTCACTAACAAAAATCAATATCAACAACTCAATTCCATTAGCTTTCATGTTTAAAGGAGATTACAAATTGTCAACTTGACTCGTAAACAATTCTCCATGCACTATATAACCTTAAAATTTTTCATATACCATACTCTCACATCCTATTCCCATCCTTCATGATCATCATTATCCTTGAAATCAATTAAATTGTTTAAACCTCTTCTTTTTCTACCTTGTGATCACTTATTGTCCACAAATGGACTTAATCAAATCTAACCAAATTGGTCTAGTAATTGAACATCGTGTTGTTCCACACTTTACCCATGTTATTCCTACTACTATAATGCTATATCATTCATCCCCATGCATGCACCATGCTCAAGCACTTGTCTTTTCTTCCTTGTCTTTCAACTCGCCTTTATAAGCCCCTTAAGGCCATGAACTCTGCTCCAACCTATACATTTTCATTTCCATGGATACCATGAGAGTTTTCAAAGCTTCAACAACTCACTTTCAATTATCCTAACATGCTCCAAAAGTTTCATGTCTCAATTCTATAGACAACTACATTTACCTCACTTTTGTAAATTTTTTCCTTAAGTCCTCACTAGGTATTCTTGGGCACTCTGTCATATATATCTCCTTTAGAAGGGGTCTTATAAGGTATACAATAAATGGTTTTGGGTAACCTTTAAGGGATTCTTACTGTGTTGTAAATTTTAGGTTCTCAATCCAAGGAAAAGTTCTACTTCCTTACCAAACCACCCTTTTCTATTAGCCTTCTAGACTATGTTTTCATTCCTCTTCCTACATTGTCACGAATAAATTGCAAACCACCTAATGAAATGATAAATTTACTTGATAATATTTTATAGAACTCCCTTGCAGTAATAGTTCAAATTTTTATGCTCATTCTCTCAATTTTGTGCACTCAAAGTCAAACCCTAGTTCAGAGGCCCTCACAAACCCTCACTAAAGAACTCCGAGAAGGGTATTTTGATTATAATTTCTCTAAATATTCAATTCAAGGTTCCAAATACTAGTGCAAGGAATGTCTAAAGGTTAAACATAATATAAACTTACCAGTTGGTTTTTGTAGTAGTCGTAGATGCTCTTTTCATGAAGTGGAAAACTTGCAAAGCATGATGTGGTAAAACAAAGGTCGAAACCCTCACTTGACACACTCGGGATTTCTGAGATTTATTAAATGTCACAAATGATTTATTTCTTGATGATATGCTCATGAGACTCCTTAGAGATTATACACCCCTTATTCATTTGTCACATGAGATAAATATCAACACAATCAATCCTATAGTCAAATATATAAGGAAATACATGTAAGATTCATAAAGGAATTCACTCCTGTGTGGTATGATTAGTATTAAGAACTTAAAATAACTCTCTCTCAACTTTTCACAAGTCTGAATACAGGTTTTGGACATGTCTAAGTTCCTAGTAGAGAAGAAATAGATTTACAAGCCTCCAAATGCCATCCTTTGTGGTGAGATAACTGTGGGAATAGGGGCTTCATGTTTTAATCATGCAATAAGAACAAAAATTACTTTAAAATTGAACCTCGAGAATCATTAAAAACATTCCTAACCAAAAGGAAAGGAATGAAAACACTTATCCATGTAACACTATCTTAAATACACTATAAACCTTCCAGTCCACAAATAATGCACAATTCCATATTTTCATTCTTTTCTTCTAGATCAGAGAAACCCTGATCCAAGCTTTTTAACAAGATTCCAAGATGAGATTACCACAACCCTTTCATATATACACAATTATAATATTTAGGATTTTATCCATACCATTTAAATCAGAATAAGAGAACACATAAATGCAAAAACAAAGCCTTCATATATGGTAAATTGGGTGTCTTCATACAAATTCATGTTTTCTTCCACTCTCCCTTCCTCCTCTCATTTCTTCAATGAGGAAGGAATCCTCAATAACTAATTTTCTCAAGCTTATGTCTTCTCTCTCTTGTCACTTCTCATCCCTAACCAACTTTCACACTACCCTCAAGTTCATACTTGGTAAATATATCATATCACATTAGTTTATCCCTTTTAATGACTTATATTTCCTTCTAAGACTTAGTCAATTCCTTCTAGACACCTAATATGACAGTCTTAACACCTATACAACACTTAGAATCACTTAAACCACTCTCCCGGACTATTCACACTTTACAACTATTTGAATTTTCAAACATTCATTTTTGGAGGGAAAACGTATAAGGAGAACAATGTGAATTTGCCAACTCCTCCACCGACTTAAAAGGACTCATATGAACTATTTTAAACCTCTGAAGCTATTTTTGCACTCACATTTACACCAAGGAGATTTAACTCTTGAAATTAAATGTTTCTTCATGGATGCCATTACATCATACTCCTAAGGTGGAGAAGAACTATGCATAGTTTTTATTTCCTTGCTAATGTTTGCACATTTATTGGTTGTTTTTATCTTCTCTTCTGGATTTCACCATCATTGTATTCTTCACAACCACCGGGGTCCCATGTGGTAAGTTTTGGTCCTCCATTTGCTTTCAATCTATTCCATTTCTCTATATTATCCATATTTGCTTATATTACCTTCAAGTATCCATGCTTCATACCTACATATACTAAGGTTAGAACAACAAAAATATGTGTTTCTCCATGTTCCATGATGTTTCCTAAAGCACTGTATAATCCATGCCCAACTTGTATTCACCACTTTTCATGTCAAAATCTTCATCTTCTTACACATTTAGTGGTTCATGCTCCCTTTCCATTATATCAATCTTCCTTAAGTCTATTATTATTTGTTCCATGCTGTCATTTTCACTCTCACATGTCCATGAAATTACCTCTTTCTCAGCTATACCTACATTCTTCACTTTCCCATCCACTTCATCCAACCAATCTTGTAAAATATCATCAATATCATGCACAAAAGCTTCACTACATTCTTTCTCACCAACCTCAAATGCACAATCAACATCACTTTTTACAATTTCAAGGAATTCATCCACTTCATTTTCAATGTCAACCAATAATGAATCAAATGTACTCACCTTGCATTCTTGTTTTTCTAAGCTTACCTCTTGAATTTGATTGCTTGCCTTGAGTGTTTCTCTCTTTTCTTGCTCATTGCTTGTCTCTTTCTTCTTCCACACCATCTTCACTTATTTTTTCTCTTCTTGTGCATTCAAGAACTTTTCCTTCTCTCTCTTATGTTGATCTTGTTCACTCTTTTATTTTCTTGACTTGTCTCTTGCTACTTTGAGTTTTCTTTTCATGTATTCACTTTTCTCTAAAATTTCTTCATAAGCTTCATTATCTCATTCCTCATAGGTCAGTTGTGCATTTACTTCATTTTCTTGTATTTCTCCATCTTTTTTATCATTCTTTGACTCTTGCATGTACAAACACAACTATAAATAATATTAGATGTAAGAGAATGAGACCAATTTGTCCCATTATGGTCTTCTCTATATCTTTCTTTGAGTTCTTCATAACATTTATAATTTTATCTCTATCATTACTAACTGATTTCCATCATATTTCTCTTTTTTTACTTGATCTTGAACCTATAGTTCATCTTTATCCTCCTTAGAGTTTTAATTTTTCAATTTTTTGAATGAATTTTATTGAATTTCCACTCCATGTTCTTCCTTGTTAAGGAATTCTCTTAACTGATTTGAACCTATAACTATCATGAATAGCTCTTTAATCCTTTGTATTTCCTCATACAACAATATTTCATTCTCCTCTTCACTTGCTTCATCAAATTTAGGACTCATTTGGTCTTCTTCTTCTTTGAAATCACATGCCAGTTTACTAAACTCAGCTTTCACTTCCTTTTCCTTCACTTCATCTTCATATTTACTCATTTTTATATCTTCCTCTTCTTTAATTTCATTCACATGGTCTTCATCATGCATGTTAGTGTTAAAAATAACTCATTTTCACCTTCAAATGACTCATTCTTTGCTTTCTTAACCAAAACATTCAAATCATCATGCTTACCTTGGTATTCATTTGTTTACTTCACCTACCAAGCCCTTATGATGCTTCCTTATTCTTATCTTTTCTCTTTGACTCTCCATAATTGATTTCTTGTCTCTTTAGGTTGATATGTACATGTCGTTTTTAGTCTTCTTTCTTGTTTCATAGGCTTGTTTGTGCTTACAAACTCTTTCTTCTCTCTTCATTCCTTGGTTACGTTCTCTATATGCTTGTATCAAACTGAAATGTGATATTTTTCCATCATTTACTTCTTGTTTTCCATTGCATACCATGACCTTATTAGCCCATTCCTTGTATTTTGTCTCTTGTTCACAAGTAATTGATTTTCTAAGCCATTTAGGCATGATATATCCATGGTTAAATTCAGATTTTGAAGAACCAACCTCTTCTTTCATTGTGTTATCTTGCATACCAAAAATTTCACTAACATATGCATGAATAAATTCATAATTTTCATCTTCCTATACCTGATTATGAACCATTTTTGAGACCATTTCCTTCCATTTTACCTTCTTTTCTTCCATCTCCTTTTTTTGCTCTTTTTATTGTTTTCTCTCTCTTGAATACTATCCAAAGCATCATAGAACTCTATAGTTTCTTATGCCTCTTCATTAACATGATGGAGTACCTCATTCTTTTCCTCATAAGATTCTATAACCTGATTTTTTCTTTCTTCATGTCCATTTGACTTGAAAGAGTCTCTTCTTGCAATTTTCAAAGGTCTTATTCTTGATTGTATTCACAAATTATTTCAAAACTGTATACACACATGAAAACACAACATTAGAATATAAAAATAAAGACCAAAATGTCTCAATGAGTGCCTCTTTCTTGGACACTATCCTCCTTATCCACACTTCCTTTCTTCTCCATTATTCTTCTTTGACTATGATCTTCACTATGAGAAATCTCTTCTCTTCCTCTTTCTCATGTTTCTCACATGTCAACTCTCTTCCTCTTATTCCTCCATATAATCTCATTATTTTATTCCTTCATTTTTTCTAGCATGCTTAACAAGTGACTTGATTGGCCACTTCACTCTCCTTTTCGATATCCATCTAACTATCTCACTTCTTGCTTGTCTTCTTATCTGTTGGATCACCTGTAACCACATATTTTATAGATCTTATAACCTCTGCAAATAATTTCTCAACTATGATATTCATCCCTCCATTTATTACCCTTGCTTCACATTTATTGTCTTCATGGTTTTTAGGCCTTCATTTGTAGTTAATTTGTGTAACCAAAGATTGTATTTCTTGCACAAATTTTTTTCAAATCCTTATTCTCTTCTCTATGTCCACTCTGATATCAAATGATGTAGAGGAACATCAAAATTTAATCCATTCACATGCAAAAAATAAATATCAATAACTCTATTACATTAGCTTTCATGTTTAAATGAGCTTGAAAATTGTCAATTTGACTATGGTAAACAATTTTGGTTTCTCCATGCACTATATAACATTAAAATTTGGCATACACCCTACTCTCTCATCCTATTCCCATCCTTCATGACCATCATTATCCTTTAAATCAAGTAATTTTTTTAAACCTCTTCTTTTTCTACCTTGTGATCACCGATTGTCCACAAATGGACTTACGAAAATCTAACCAAATTGGTCTAGTAACTAAAATTGGTGTTGTTCCAAAATTTACCCATGTTATTCCTCTTTCTATAATGCTATGTAATTCATCCCCATGCATGCACTATGTTTAAACCCTTGTCTTTTCTTCCTTATCTTCAACTTTCCTTTACAATCCCCTTAAGACCATGTACTCTGCTCCAACAATGAAGTTTAATTTCAATGGCTACCCTAAGAGTTTTCAAAGATTCAACAATTTAATTTAAACTATACTAACATGATTCTAAAGTTTCAAGTCTCAATTCCACATGCAACTTCCCTTTACCTCACTTTTGTAAATTTTGTCCTTCAATCCTCATTAGGTCTTCTTGGGCACTCTAAAATATATATCTCCTTTATCAAGGGTTTTAAAATCATAAACTAAATGGTTTTGGTACCCTTTAATGATTTTTTTTGTTTTTTAAATTTCAAGTTCTAAATCCAACAAAAATTTATACTTCCTTACCAAACCAATATTTTCTATTAGCCTTCTAGACTATGTTTTCATTCCTCTTCCTACACCGACACAAATAACTTGCAAACCAACCAATGAAATTCTAAATTTCCTTGATAATATTGTATAGGAATACCTTGTAAGTAATAGTTCCATGTTTCGTGGTTGCTCTCTCAATTTTGTGCACTCAAATCTTAAACCCTAGTTTTAGGTCCTCACAAACCCTCACCGATAACCTAAGAAAGGTATTTTGATTATAATTTCTCTAAATATTCGATTCAAGACTCCAAATCTTGCACTAGGACTTTATAAATGTTAAACACAAGATAACATTACCATTGGATTTTGGTAGTAGTTTTAGATGCTCTTTTCATGAAGTGGAAAGCTTGCAAGCAGGTGGTAAAATAGAAGTGAAAACCCTCATGTAACACAATAGGATTTATGATCTTGATTAAATGTCACAACTGATTTATTTCTTGATGATATGCTCATGAGAATCCTCCTTAGTGATGATACACCCCTTCTTCATTTTTCACATGAGATAAATATCAACACAATCAGTCCCACACCATCAGTATAAGGAAATACATGAAATATTCGTAAAGGAATTCACTCCTTATGTGGTATGATTAGTATTAAGAACTTCAAATAATTTTCTCTCAAATTTTCACAGTCTTCATACACCTTTTTGGACATGTCTAAGTTCCTAGTAGAGAAGAAATAAATTTACAAGACTCCAAATGACATCCTTTGTGGACCGAGATAATCTGTGGGAACATGGGTTTCATGTTATAATCATGCAATAAGAAGCATAATTACTTTAAACTTGAACCTATAAGAATCACCAACAACATTCCTAATTAAAAGGAAATGAAGGAAAACACTTATCCATGTAACACTCTCTCAAATACACTACAAACCTTCCAGTCCACAAATCAATGTACAATTCCATATTTTCATTATTTTCTTCTAGATCAAAGAAATCCTAATCTAAGCATTTCAAAAAGATTCTAAGATGAGATTACTACAAACCTTTCATATATACACAATGATAATCTTTAGTATTTGGTCCTTACCATTCAACTCGAAGAAGATAACACATAAATGCAAAAACAAAGCCTTCATATATGGTAATCTAGGAGTTTTCATAAAGATTCATGTTTTATTCCACTCTCCCTTCCTCCTCTCATTTATTCAACGAGGAATGAATCCTCCATAACTAATTTTCTCGAGCTTATATCTTCTCTCTCTTGAATCTTCTCATCCCTAACCAACTTTCACTCTACCCTCAAGTTCATACTTGGAAAATATATCATATTACATTAGTTTATCCCTTTTAATGACTTATATTTCCTTCTAAGACTTATTAAATTCCTCATAGACAACTAATACGACACTCTTAACACATTTACAACACTTAGAATCACTTAAATTACTCTCTCAGGATGATTCACACCTTAAAAATATTTAAGTTTTCAAACATTTCTTTTTGGAGGGAAAACATATAAGGAGAACAATTTGAATTTTCCAACTCCTTCACTAACTTGAAAGGACTCATATGAACTATTTTAAACATATGAAGCTCTTTTTCCTTCACATTGACACCAAGGAGATTGAATTCTTGAAATTGAATGTTTCTTCATGGATGCTCCTGCATCGAGACTTGAACACAAGAAAATAAGACATATTCAGTTCAAGTGTCCCCATGTTGTGCATTAAATTCCTCACAAGCCTACCTCAGTATGCTTGAGAGGAGTGTAATGCACAACATGGGGAAAATTTGAACTGAATATGCATTTGACCATTATTTCTTCACATTGGTTGTATGAGAATGAACATCTACCCATTCTGAGAATATTTGGAATGGGCAGATAGACATTCAATGCAAAGTAAATATTAACTATATGAGAATGGGCATATGCCCATTCTAACCATTATCATGATGAAAATATAGAGAAAGATACTAGAGTGAAGTTTATGTTTTATTAAACTCATATAGGAAAGATAGAAAAAGAATAAAAGTTTACATTTTTACATTTCATATAGTTTCATCATTCATATTTGGAATACTACACGTCATTTTAATACCTCTCTAAATCCTACGATTTTAGTACATGATTGGTAGTATCCTTCTAGATGATATATACTTAAATTATAAATTTTATTTTCAATTAATTTAATACCTCTATAAACATTTAAGAAGGTCTAAATTAATTATATCATTCGTTAAGAGTTGATAATAGTACAAATGAAGTATAGATAAATAGTTAATTATATTATTTGTCATTTTAATAAATTTTATTGAATTATTTTAATATTCAAACGTATTTTAATATTCTAAATCAACAATAAAATAGAGGCCTTTGCATTACCTACAAAATGAAAAACATATTTCAAAATGTATTTGATAACTTTTATTGAATTATTTTAATATTCAAAATTATTATAATATTATGAAACACTAATAAAAATGTTGTCTTTCCATTATATATATAAAAAAAAACATGGCTCAATGTAGTTGAAATCGATAATGCGGAATATAAATAATCATTTGTGTTTTCATATATATCTAATATTTAATTGGGAACGGTGATAAGAATTTTTCCCAATTCTATAGAACTAACCTTGTTAACTATTTTATAGGGTATATTATAAGAAAAAGTAGCAGTGGAAGAGGATAGTGATTTGGAATTCCAACAAAATAAATATTTAGTATGCAAGTGTCATTTTAAGTTTTTTCTTTACTAGAGACAAATGTGAAAGAAAACTTTTGTTTCGATATTAAAATTATTTTGATGAAAGATAGTTGCAAAGATAGACAAAATAGTTGTAGAGAAAGAGAGGAAAGGGAAACAAATTTTATAGACATATAAAGGTACTTATCAAATCCATAATCTCATTAAAACTAAAACAGTAGACATATTTTTATTTGTTTGCACTTAAGTTTAATCATTTAAAGAAAATAACAAGGTTTGTAGTTTCTTTTGAAAATAAAAGTTCTAGTTTATGGGGTTTTTTATCATTAGAAGTATAGAGAATAAGAAAAAGACATTATAAAAAAGAAGGATTGTATTTTATGTGATAAGCATTAGAATTATCCATGGAATATACTTGTCTGCAAATATATCTTCCCATAAGTTTCGTAGCTAAACCTATAAATATTATGCTTGAACTACATAACTTGATCGTAAGAAAACAAAGTAATGAAACATGAATGATTCAAAATAAAATTTTATATAATGTACTCATATATTGACAAACTCGCCAAAAACGAAGTGTTAAATTTTTAAAATTTGAAAAATCCACCCATAATAAATGTTGCTTAGCTACAACAAATGGATTAAATTTGAAAATTTGAAATATTTGTTTCATTAATAGATGTCATTGAAAATGAAAAGTGTATTTAACACTTGAAATATAAGAACACAAATTTGTACACATTTCAAATTTATACCGCCAAAATATAGGCATAGTAAAAAATAATATCTTTTATTTTCCGAAAACCTTACTAATTTATAATTATACTGCAAATTTAACAATTTTACAAAATTAGTAATCAATATATTTGTAAAATGAATTGATGTAGTGCCCACAATTTTTCCATTCTCTACATCATGTTGACTCTTTGCAATCATTATTTTATTTCACATGGAGATATTGGATAATTCACTAGATGGATTATTGTTTAGACATTACTATGTTTTTTCTTCATATTAGCTATATTATGCTAACTTATTTTAGATAGGGAATTGCATGCGAAATATGTTGCCAATCCATTTTATGGTCATGCCATAAGATTTTTATATGAAATTATCAATGTTATGAGTTGAGTTTCATATGGTTTTCATTTTGGATGCATCATGGATGTTTTATCGCAATTTGTTATATTGCTTTGATAGATGGATGTAGCATAATGCATTCAATTGGATTTGATTTGGTGGATTACTATAGATATGTGTATTGTCACCTTATTTAGTTTTGGTGTTAAGCAAATATGAGGTTTGCATTGAGTGTGCAGGATTACAGGTTACACCACAAGGAGAACATGGGTTTCAAAGTTTGTACCTCTAAGATGTATAAAATCCTTTTAAGCCAAACCCATCCCCACCTTATTTCTTATACCTTGTTGTTATTTAGTGTTGTAATTGGAGTTTGGGATGTTCACCTTTGGCATGTGTTTGGTCCTAATTTATCCCTCTTGCATCTCTTTTACCTTGTCAAATTAATTTTGTTTTAACCTACTTGTTTTAGTGATGTTTATTGCTTATTAGCATTTAATTGTACTTTCTTGTAATTAGGAAGTATTTTTGTGTTAATTGTGATTAATTAGGGATTTGGGCCACCTAATCATGTACTTGGTGGGCCCACCATGCCTCATAAAATCCCCACTCTTTCCCAAATCTCGAATTTGGGAAAAGAGTGAAAATTTTGGGCATGTTTTGAAAGTTGGGGGTCACTCTTACCTTAAAAAGACCCCCATGGTCCATACCTATGAGTAGGAGGAAATTTTTCTAAGCTCAAAAATATTTTCCCTCTCTTATTCCTCTCTCTTGTCACCATCCTTCTTCACATTTTGTCTTTTGTGGGAGATTTGGGATTTGGGTGCATGAATTTGGAAGATTTGAATCCCTTGGAATATTATCTTGCATTTATTATTTGTTGTACTTAGAAAGGGACCCTTGATGTTTGAGATTGGCTTAGTTAGAAGGGTGACACATGTCACCCTCCCATGGGTCTTGTGTTTTGGAGGTTTTATCCTATTTGTATCCCCAACTTGGAGAGTTAGGGAGATTTTTGGTTCATTTTTTTTGGCTTGGAGAAAAATTTGGAGTGGAGATTTTGGAGCTTGGATCTTGTTGGGGTCTTCTTGGGTTGTGAGGTAGGCCTCACACCTCTTATTTCATGAAATATTATGTGAAATGATATCTTGTTATTATTTTGGTGGTTTTGAATGCTTTGTTTGGGTTATGTGTGTTGTATTTTGATTGTTATCTCTTTTTTTTCCTCCATCCACCCCTCATGAGGAGTGGATTTGGGAGATGATGGGGGAAGAGGGAGGGAACCCTCTTATTATCCCTCATGGCTTGATGGGAAATCCATGAAGGTGATCACATTTATACTCCCTTCCTATGGTGGAAGTAGGAGGGAATTTCCATATGGTTGGAAATCCCCTTATAGCTTTTCCAAGGAAACATTCCATACTTGAATATCCTTGGTAAGGAGGAGAATTAGAGGAATAAACATGTTGGAGGATGTTGGAGTATGGAGTTGGAATGTTTTTAGCATATATTATTAACACACCATGGATTGACTTATTCAGTTTTGGAATCCTCCTTCTCCTCTTCCCCATTTTTGGTTTTGGGACTTTATTGTTTCTCCCTTTTGGTTAGTGGTTTAGTTTTCCTTTTCCTATTGTGAATTTTGGAGGCATCTCTCTCTCTCTCTCTCTCTCTCTCACAGGAGGAGGATAATGTGCCATATTATTTGGAAAAAGGAATTTAATGATGTTTAAAGGTTGGGTGGAAATCAAGTCCCCTTTTGTGGTGTTGGAGCACTTGCATACTTGGAGTTTGGAGCCAATTTTGGATCTTTTATGGAGATTGGTCCCTATTTTAGAGAATAGGAGTTTCATTCAAAATTGTGACTTGTCCCACTTGTATTTTACATGATAGTCTCTCATAAATTTTTAAAGGAAAGATAAAAACACCATTGTGATATATTGGAGTGGAATAGTTATTTTTATTAATATTAAATTATTAAGTTAGTTTGAGCTTGTTTTTCTTGGTATCTTCTATAATTATGTACCCTTACTTTTATTCTATATTCAGATTGTGTAGATGTTTGTCTTCCTTGTTCCATACTTCTTTCTCAATTAGTATAGGATCAATAAATTCAAGTTCAAACATCCCTACTAATTCCATATCCTCATCATCCTTAAGATCTTATTTTCCTTCCTTAATATCTCATACTCTATGACACACCTCTACTCTATTGTACATCTCCATTTTTACCATTTCAATCCTACTGATGTTCTCTATGCAACACCTCTACTTAATTTATTTAGGGTCTAAAAATTCAGATCTTTTTGAATCAATAGTTCATGTAGTCAACAAAGCATGTACTTAGTACTTACATCATTCCTCTAAGTATGTCATTATATGCATGATTTATATGTAAGAAAACTAAACATTAATAACACTTATTTTGCTTTTACATTGCTTTATCCCTTTTGGTACTCTTGAAACTTGCTCTTCTCAAATGGTCACTTTACTTTTGGACATTAAACAACACATGACCCAACTCTATATTTTCTATTATATCCTCTGAGCATCCTGGACACTACCACCCATTAGGGACACAAGCACCTAGGCGTTATTGTCCCCTTTGGGCACTTCTTTCCTTTTCCCTCTCTTTTTCAAATTTGGATTGCCACATCATTTGGTATCTAGTTTAAAGTATATTTTATCACTCTGGGTTGACCTTTTTGGTTGTTAATGATGAAATTCAAACAAGGGAATCACATATATACATAACTTACTATTGTTAGGGGCTAGAAAATTAGGACTAATACTTACTATATATTATTTGGGAAAAGATAAAAATTCGAGGACTATATTTGGGCTACATGATTCATTTCATAGGAAGGGATAATTTTGAATTCCATCTCACACATTTATCTTGGGGGAAAATTAGTTATATCTTGTTATCTTAGTGCAACTGGTAAAAGAGAAACTTAGCTACAATGGACATGATTCAATCACACACACAATGGAACTACATAAATTCTAAAATGTGGTGTAGCACTCGTGACAATCACATTGGGTTGACTATTGAAGCCATTCCAAATCAATAATATGCATTATTTATTTCATCTAATGTTTTCTTGATCCTTGTCTAGGTAGCTAGGGTTTTTTTGTAGGATTAAGTGCGACTTATGAACTCTATTGCAGGTATGAAGTGAAAAAAGGAAGAATCTAAGTTCGGACCTTGAAAAGAGCGTAAGAATTTCTAGGAAATCAATTCCCGGATCGACACTAGTGCCTGTGAGTGGTGTTGTTATAGTTTCAACAGCTTTGTCTAAAGAGGTTACAGATTCTAGTTTCTCAAACAGAGCATGCACAACCTAGTTCTAGCCTTTCCAACCTATTTTCTAACCCGAATCATCCTAAATCTCCCGATACAAGCTACGCCACTCTTATCTCCTATATTACACACTTGCTTATATTTTTCATGTTATATCTTGCTTATATCTTGTTATATTTATTTGATTTCAGTGCTTTTATTAAGATTTAAAATAATTTAAATCATTTCGTGACATAAAAATGTTTTTATGTTTTGAAGATTTGCATCTATTATGGGATTTCTATCTTTGAACGTAAAGGTTTGAATGAAGTCCTATTGCACTTGTCCCTAATTACGTGTCTTTATCCTCTTATCTTGATGACAATAATAATGCTTTGGTAATGACATAATTGTTTCAAGGAAGATATATATCCACCACTTAGGTTTAGTTTCTTGTACTTTCGTAGATTTAGTCCATTTGTGAATATGAATTTTTAGACATTACTCTGTGTAGTACTTATGCATATATTTAGTTAATTTTATTGGTAGGGAAAAATTGAATGCATCATACCTATTGCTTCAATCCAACCAAGGTTATTTTATATGTGTACTTCCCACCATGTGGCTGCTATTCCTTTTAGTGCATAGTCTAGTGCATTGATCCTCATGTCTTCCTGAGGTACATGTTTATTAAATTCAACCAAGAATGCATATAGATTAGAGGTGTTAAAGAACTATGGGGTACATTTTATTCTACCTAAACCATCCTCATTGACCTTCATGTTCTTTACACATCCAATGGTTTAATCCAACATTTGAGTACACATGAATGGAAGATTCCATCTCCCATGGAATATAGCTTTCCTTTTTTGTCTCGGTATAATTTGATTAGGCTATATAAATGCATATATTTTTGATATTTCAAAATTGGTTGGGTACCTAATGTTGCCATGTAATTCTTCATCTGCAAATGGATTCTTATTTTACATATAGTAACAAGAATTTCCTAGTTTCTAAAATTCTCTACATTCATATTTCTTTTTACAACACAACACTATAGTCTTTTCTTGATGTTCGACCTTAAATTAAACCAAATTTCAACATCATACACATACAAAGACACTTTCCTTAGGAAGAGTGTATGGTTTTTGTTTAGATATATTCATTAGAATGATAATAATAGAGTCATCGAGGTGAAAATCCATATGATTTGTTATTATTTTTTTTTCATATTGCCATCATACACCCATTTCTTCCCGATTAGCACCGGGTAGTGCATTTAATTAATTTTTATGTCAATCACCTCAAAGTTCCATTTTAAACTCAAGTCTCCCACTTGTATTTCCATATCTTCAAGCCAACTAGTAGGATCTACCCTTCCATAATGCAAGGCCGAGAGTAACTATACTATAAGGAAAAATGTGGGCTCCCATAACTTCCCAAGTGGACATTGACATCGTGTTAATGATGCTTCCAAAATCAAACACCATATATTTTATTTCATACCCTCTAAGGATTATATTCAATTGAGTTTCAACATCCCATGACTTCTTATTGTTTACATACCAAATATGTTTATTTTCTTGATTTGTTCCACTTGATGCACTCTCTTATAGAGTCCTGAATAGATTAGATATATTTTGGGAGTTATCCTCATTGCAAATTTTTTTGTATGTTCAATATATTTTGTAGAGTAGTAACCACCTATTTTTGCTTTAGGATTATCATCATTGAGCCATAGATATGTACTTTTTCTTCCCCTGTCTTTTGTACATTGACATCTCTATTTTATTTTTAATGGAGAAAACATTTAGCTTCTTCAAGTATTTATTTTTCCTTTCTTGGGTTGGGGTAAGTGTTCTTGTATGTTTTTCATATTGGGAGCTCCATTATAATCTCCACATGTTCCAATCCTTTTTATTTCATTTATAATTTATATTAATGGCTTGGATATTTCCAATTTATTTGGGCACTGCATTAATCATTTTAAATCTACGTAGTCATTTTTAATTCTTGTGTCTCTAATGCATGAAATATTATATATTATACTACACATACACCATAAATTATGCACGAAACACTTCCCACTCTAGATTTGAAAGATAATTTCATGCAATGTAGTTTGGTTCTCTGCAAAGGTAAAAATAATTCCATGTCATCTACATCGTGGTCTCATCTTCCTTTACTAGTAACCACCTTGAAACCTCCCTTTTGTGCACTATATGGTCTCTATGGGGTGTTCCAGCCATGGATCTATCCTTTATATCCTACGTAAGGTGTTTTTAGTGGAGGTAAATTCAATTTAGGTGGATGTTGTGGTGAAGAAGGTTCCTAAACTACATTATTTTACAAATATGGCGAGGCCCAACTTATACTTGATTGCAAAGACTATAATATCTATTATGGGATTTTTCACGGTGAAGAAGGGGTCCATGAAACATTTGGTTGAGGTGAAGCGACCTTCTCTATTTCTACAAAAACTTGTTGTATCTTAGAAGCTAATTTTGTTTTTAGTACAAATACATTCTTGATAACTTCTAATATACATACCATCTTCCTTTAGTACAAATACATTCTTGATAACTTCTAACTTCTACAATCCTCTAATATACATACCACATTCTAATGTTATCCGAGTGTCCCCAACTTCTACACACTTTGTAATACTCTCCTCACCCCTGATTTTGTATTAATACAATCATTCTTATGGTGTCCATTCTCGAACTTTCATGCACAATATATTGAGCCGTTTTTTCTTTCCTTCACGTAATTCCTCCAAAATTTTAATTATGATTTGTAGTTTTGATTCATTTTTCTAGTTAGATAAAATGACATCTCCATAGTCATGAATTGTCTCCACTTGGATAGTCTCTTCAATGGATTCTGATTTAGTTTGCGTAATTGCAAATCCGATCTTGCCACAAAATCATTTCACAAACCATGCATCTTTAAAATTATATTTGTTCATCACATCAAATAACCTCATGTCACACTCCATGAAAGAATCCCCAAGTCTTGAATTAATTTCTTTCAAATTTTGAATAATATCCCTACACATTTATTTCTCTTGAATTTTTGTGCAAGGGAATTCTACACATCCTATAATGTTTGTGAAATAATATTTCTAGAGTATATAAACTCTAAGGCTCTTCCATGATGGATCATTAGTGACCCCTTTCCCCTAATACATATCACAAGCTAGTAGATAATGTGCGGGATCGACAAACCCTTCATAGAGCTGAAAGTTTGTATAAGGATTAGGGTGATTATCCATCCTTTCTCCCATCCCCAACTGACTTCCTAGACAACTTTGTAGAGTAGTATAACTCAAACTCTAAATTATATTCACTTGCATACTTTGCTAGTGGATAATCACACCAGAAATTATATTAGCCTTAATAGACTCTGGATTTTCTTCTTCAAATTCCTTGGATTCTCGAGAAGCTAACTTTGTATTTTGGGATTACATAACTATTATTACTACAATTCATGATCCTTTCAAAATCCCCTTGATAAAATCCTATGCAACCGAGAAATTCATAATGATAACTCTATTTCCCTAGTAACATATTCCACACCTATATATTCTATTCTAGAGTGCAATATTGTCTATACTACAAATGGTTGGCTTAGTCTTCTTCATAATTCTTGTAAAATTTCAAAATGCTGTAAGTTGTTTGGACTATCCCTTGTAATCAATTCTCTATCTAAATCTATAGAAATATATCCTAGAAAAGGGTTATCATAATCTTCTACGGGCCTTTTTACATTTAATGATTTCTTTACTATGGAATACACTTTCTTTTCAACATAATACTATGATCTCCACCATGGATTCTCAAGGTTCAATACTAACTACTTCATGAATCTACTCATAACTAATTATAGTCTCCTATCTTGAATTACTCATTCAATTTCTTAGTTTTCTCCTCGTCTTCACTCTTAGAGTCCATGCCTTCTTTGCACACCATCTTAATCACTTCAGTTTTCTTCCTCATCAATCTCATCAACTTCTCTAGGAGGCTCCTCCCTTCTCCAACAAAATTCCCTAATTTACTTCTACTCACACTTGGTTTCTTCTTCCCTTAAGAATTACTAAAAATTACCTATCTATATCTCTATTTGGCCTCTGTCTAAAGTATTTCAGTCCTCTTTTCTTCTCTCTCGATATTTTTGTACCCTTCAAGAATCCTCTTTAATTCCAACCCATTTCCCATCATCCTTCCTCTATTATGATTAAATCCCTTTGACGCCTACTCAATTAGTCCATACTGCATGGAATCGACACCATGACCTTTTCAAAATATAATATATTAACCAATACAAGATGATGTCTAAAAACGTTTCTATTGATCTAAATAGAAAACATGCTTTAGCATAATCAAAAGAGAAAAATTACATAAAATTTTTAGTTATGTACTGTCAATTGTAGTTTGCATCTAATGGTCAAAAACACATGTCCATGGAACATTTAATTGGTCAAACATTTTAATTTTTCACGTGTCCATTCATATTCCTCTCCATGTTCATGTCTAAAGTAGTAAAATTCTAATCAAGACAACCGGGTGGATAACCTGTTCAAAGGTGAGCTTACACTAGAAAATATCATGAATGCCTCCATATATGTAATTAAAAAAATATTTTTAGTAGGATTTTCCTTCAAAGTAGCTTTGAATTCCGTAAATGTCTTGATATTATCATGCATCCATCATTCCACATCTCTTTACCTCAATAGCCATATTAACATTTTAGGGTCCTAACAATAGAAATATTGTTAGTAGAGGTCCTTGGATCATGGCATCAAAACTTGCAACATGTTGTAGTCTAGATTAATTCATATTAAGTTCTTTAAGAAGTACACATAGGAATTATTAGGCCATAATTCATAGTTTCACAATAGCTACATGAAGGACATACTTCAAGGACACGAGAGATAATGAATGGGAAAAGACCTAAAAATAATAGAAATACTTAATACTAAATCAGAACGCATACATGCTTAAGAATGGAAGGAATTAAGATAGATTTCTATTAGGATCCAAGATCAACCTTCTATGCATAACACTTACATAATTTTATACATTGTGAGGTGACTCTTTTGTTACCAGTCATTTTTTGTTCTTCTTCTACAAATAAAGGCTATTCACATTCTGTATTTATCTAAGAGAATACTATATCTTCTATTATTTGTCTTATCTAAATTATACATTACAACGAGATCCCAATCATACAAAATACATCCATGTCGACTTTCTAATCATTTTTACACTTCAACACTCCACCTCTTTGGTATGAATGAATATTTATTTGAATTCGATTAAATGCAAATTCATTGAACTACACTCTAATTAGAAATTCTAGTCTAAAAATGAATTCTAAAAGTAGAATTTTACACTTAACTAAAAATCTCATAAAAACCAACACAAATAAAACTTATTATAACAATAATTAATCATGTGCCCAAATTGGAATAATACTGATCAAAGGTTGTTATATACTATATTTTAAAAGAATTTAATATTTTCTTAAATAAAAACTACATCTATAATATTTTCACCACAAATATTCTTCTATGTTATTTTGAACCCTATGATATTTTTGTTTCCTTCATTCAAAAATTAAGAAAATTTTAATATATGAAGCTAATAACTACACATTGCTTCTATTGTGCCATAGGCGTAAAATGCCCCAATTTAAGCTTCTCATAATCAAGAAAAACCTTCATTTCCATGT
The DNA here is from genome assembly GCA_018340775.1 of Taxus wallichiana var. yunnanensis. Taxonomy (NCBI): domain Eukaryota; kingdom Viridiplantae; phylum Streptophyta; class Pinopsida; order Cupressales; family Taxaceae; genus Taxus; species Taxus wallichiana. Next base: position 6,733,101 of record JADAXU010000057.1, on the reverse strand, counting down.
AATTAAGAGTTTCGTACATAGTGGTGACAAGAGTATAAAATTAGAAACATGTTTGAGGGAATATCACCAATACAAACATCTATCTCAATCTATCTACTCATATTCCATATGATGTATTTCACATGTGGGGATAAATATGAGTGCATTTATAGAATTCATCTACATTATCTATCCATTTTGTTCATATTCTTACTACGTCATTATTCTTAGGTTCTATTCACCTCTCTAGATTGCATAAAATAAAATAATTGCATAATCTTCTCCCATAAATTCCCATTGGCTCTTAATTTTTTTGTGTGAAAATATGGGGCTCTAAACTCCACCAATTGCTAAGATGTCACTATTTTTTTATTGAATTATTGAAGAAAAAAACTTCTAAGTGACATTGACGTCAAATTTAAGGTTTAAATTATTATGTGACAATCAAATAGATCTCAAATTTAAAATTTAAAATTACTATTTGAAGATCAAATGGATTTAAAATTATTTTTGTACCCAATTCAAATTCCATTATAATACCTTCCCACAATAAATGTGGCAACTTAATCTTTTGTTTTATTTTATTGTATAAAAGTATGGTAGTTTTTATTAATGAATGATGAGTTTGAATGCACACAAACCATGTAGGCCTTCTATCCCATTGTAATACCACTTGAACTTGTACCATTAAGTTATCTCCTTTATTGGGATTTATTGATTAATAGGTGTATCAATATTAAAAACACACCTTGTCATTCATGAAAAAATATGATACTCCTCTTGGTAATAATATAGGTAGCTTCCCATCAAACCCTTCCATTAAATGTAACCATTCTTGTCTATTTTTAATATGTCACTTAAATTTTTCTGTATCATTGTCCAAACATACTTGTCCTCCATCTTACCCATACGCGAATACATACATAATCAAACATGCATGAAAATTTGAAAATACCTTGAAATATCTACAAATGTATCATCTAAGGAATTATATATCTCATACTACATCCATTTGTTAGGATTTGTAGATACCTAAATATGGATCCACGATATTTGATAATTAATCCTTAACATTTATCTCGACTTATTAATAATCATGTACCTAAATGACAATGCTTGCACATGCCTTACTTAATTTCTAAAACTTGGGCAGAGTTACAAAATTAAATCAAGGCAATAATATTTGTATATTTCTCATGTCAATCAAATGGGTCTCCATACAAATAAATAGGCCAAGTATCTCCTAAATTTTAGGAGTTTGGCTCAACCACTAAACCCATAATATACTCCACCAAACTATCTACGTAAGTTGTTAAAACAACTTACTTACAATAGATTTTACCACTCATACATACATTGCAATATTAATCTCACAATAATAATGTGAGCACTATAATATTTCCCAACACAATTATCACTCCCGATCGCTAGCTTACACTTGTTATCAATCATTGACCAATAAAAATCTCACTTTTAAAATATAAAACATATTTTTGGACATATGGACAACATCTCCAACTGAAAAATTGCATTTTACATTTCATCCGGAGGAATTCAACCACGATAGATAAAGGCATTATGGTAATTTTGTATTAAGTCGATGAATTCATCTTCTAAGGACACAATGGTCACATTTTTAAATTTACAAGTTATCCTAATCATCCTAATGTCAATAGAGTAGAAAATTACTATCACAATAGTCTCCTATAAATGTAAATTTACACAACCCATTTGAATGGCCACATATTTGACATATTTAAGGACTACCGAGGAGATCGCAACAAAGAAACAAAATTATAAATCAATCTCTCAAGCATATCATTTAACTCTAAGTCTAAACACATCTTACATGGATTCCATAAGCCATTTTGTGTAGAAACATCACACCAAATATCATTGTCAAGTGTCAAAGGTCGTATTGGGGTCTTCATTTCCAAAACACATTGCTTTATACATCTTTCACACATACATCGAGTGGGATACTCCAAGGGTTTTATGTCAACCAAATAAAACAAACCCATTTTGAGGTCCCTAAAAAATAATAAGAAGAAACATCCCTAATATGATGCACAACCGTGATTGTGAAATTTCAATCACACAAGATGAAGATAAAAACACAAAATAACATAGTGTCATAGGTGTTATTCAATTATAACCCCTGGAAGAAAAAACCATCCATCTTGGAAAAATTTTTCCGCGAAAATTTTCACAAGTGACTTCATCATGCACTCGATTCACACTTCTAGATTTTAAGAAAAACTTGACGACACCCCCGCAAAACCCTCATGCACACTTTCAAATCACTATAGTTCCTTCTCAATATGAAAATTTTACAATCCTCTCTAACACTAAAATATACTTTCATTATTTAGCTCACTTATGCTAGTGCGGTTGTTGTATTTATTTGGACATGATTTAGGATATGTATATTTACTACTATTCATCATACTAAGATATTATTTCATATTTACATAAAATAATTAAATCTAACTAAATGAAACCCTATTTTTTGCATTACAAGATTCAAATTTCCTCAACAATGATGATTTCTTAATAATTATATATCCTAATTTTAAAATAATTTCTCCACATGTTCCAATGAGATACGTTTTGGCATTTCCATTAACCCGTCAAGTAAGAATCACATAAAAAGTTGGAATTTTCCTTATGTTTTCATATAATTATGTGCCCTATGTGAAATCTATAACATATAACACTCACTAACTATGTCTTCATTTACCCAAGCTTTCCCTTATGCGATACTCACCTAAGGCACACACAAAGACTATGCATCATTCTTATACTTGGATAATATATAATATAGTTGTAATATCAAGATTAGAGTTAATCTATTTTTGATTAATTACCATGTGTAAGTAAACATTAGAATCATAATTATGGTGGATAAAATGAGTCACGATCTTAGATACACGTATTAAAATTATTATAATCTCATACAATATCTTGAAAACTAGATATAGTAAGTGCGAGTTAGGGTTATAAGAGAGTGCACCAATCTATTAGATGAGCTAGAGTGAAAATTGCTTGAAAGTGTTTAGGATGGTTGTGTAGAGTTTCATTGAAATGTATTAAAAATACGGTATTTTGAATTTGATAAGAGGAAAAAGTCACCTAGTTAGGGAAAAGTTTCTTGGACAAATTTATCTTATATAGATGCATTTTTTGGTCAAAGTTTTGGTTGAATATATCCTATAAAATTGTTATCTTTTGTGTCTTTATATTTACTTCCCATCTTTTTAATTTCACAATTATAATTGTGTAGAATATTAGGGGTTATTCTTCTTTAAACCCTTATCTCTCGTGTCTTTTAAGACCAAAAATGGGTCAATCAGATTATGTCAATTTTCTCTTAAATACCTATGTAGCAATATTATGCAGAGTCATCAAGCCATTATAGTTCCCCACCCAATGAATGTGTAAAATGTGTACATAGCAACATGTTTTAAAAATGAAGACCTCAATATGTTCTTTGACACTTGGAAATGATTTTTGGTGTAGGATATAACTTTAAAAAATGGCCTAGGGCACTTGTATAGGATGTATACAGACTTAATGCTAGCTAATGTGCTTGAGATAATGTTTTAAAAATTGGGATATTTATTGTGATCCCCTATGTGGTACCCAATGATGTGAGATAAGAGGCCTTTTGAATGTGTAGGGTAAGTTTGTTTTTATAGGTGACTATTATGAAAGGTTTTCGATACTAGGATGTATGGGATAACTTATGAATTTAGAAAGGAAATTGTTAAGACAACAAATGATTAATTTTATGGATTAGAACAAATGCATTCAAATGGATTTTTCCATCATGGCCAAATTTTTCTTGCTAAGGTATAAATTGAATTATGTCAATTTGAGATGATGGCCATATGTCTGAGGATTTATTCTATACTCACAAGTGGATTTTTGATTGGTCCATGATGAGTAACAAGTGTGACCTAGATGTGTGTAGGAAATAGTATTTCAAGTTTGTAATGATTAAATTTTAAATGCATTGGTCCATATTTATGATAGTACATTTGTCCCCATTTTAATATAGAAATAAAAAATTTCTTGATTAAAATAAAATAACTTGAAACAAAAAACCTCACATAAGAAAAATATATGCACGTGATTGAAATGTGTGTGTTCCTTTCTCATTTGTATTTTTCTATACACGCGAATTTGTGTGCCACATGAAAAAATGTGTATTATAATCCAACTATGATGCTTATAAAATATCAACAAAATAACATAAAATTAAAATTAAAAACATGAAATGTGTACACTTGTATTCCTTGGTGTCGTACGTGAGGGAAGAAAAAGCAAACATAAGAGCACTTTAGAAATTTATCCTTCTATGTGAAACTATCTTTAGCACACAAGTCTACTAAGTGAAGCCCTCTCTAAAAATTAGGCCTATCTCTAGCAATTGAGGTTACCAAGTGAAGTTCTATATAGAAATTACATATGTTAAATGAAGCATTATATAATAATTGACCCTTCAATGTTAAGCCATGCAAATGTCATAATGTAATACACTTGAATAATTGTGTGTATATCATTATATAATGTCATCTGAAATATGTATGAATATGTTGGAAAAACCCATAATATGCCCCAATTTTGAGATGAGGGATGCTTCCAAGGATCACTTTTCTCAAAAGATAAAATTTTAGTTATGTAAAATCATATTAAAAATATAATCAATGCTATAAACCATATATAGTGTATTGACTACCATAGTGCAATGTGTATAATTTGTAAATAAAAATTATTTTTAAGCATAAATATTTTGTACAAATTGCAATAAGAAATAAATAAAGGTCTAATGATGTGTAATATTTGTAAGATATAATAATTTTAAACACAAGTGTGTATGTATAATAAAAAATTGAAACATGTCATCAAAGTTTTGTATCACTATTTAACATGATAACATAGCAATGATATGATGAGTAATATGATAAAAATACATGACTAAACACCTAATGAATGCATAGTGACCTAAGATACAACATGAAATGACAAACCCATCATAAAATGACATTTCAACCAATACGTTATAAACACAACTAGTGTTAGTATTATTAATTGTTAGGTCGTGTGTGAAAGAACAAACACACAATAATAAGTGATATAAATCCAAGTGTGTAAGAAATAGTGAAATAACCATAAAGTATAACAAACAATGTTACTCAAGAAACATGTAAGAAACAATGATCATAATTGTGAAGTAAAACAACAATGTTCCCGAAGAAATATATAATAAAAATGATCATATCACCAAGATGTTAAATTTTTTTATCTAATAAGGAACAATAAATAATCATATTGTAATCCAATCATGGAGCCTAGAGCCATAAATGCAATTAAACAATGTTTTCCAAGAAAGTTTTTCAATAATCTATGTGTGCTAATAAATATGTACAAGACACATTGTTTATTAAAGAAATATATATAAGTAAGCTAAGGATGTCATGATCATGTGTATCTAAAGGAAATAACTCAATCTACGTAAGAATTATGTTATATGGTGTTTGGTCTTGTCAAATATATAACAAGTAATGTGCCGTAGGATGTTTCTCTTGTTTGAAAGGTATATCTAGTAATGTATCATAGGAAACAAGAGGGGTAGTATGCCTCTAATGTGAATGAGCGTAAAACAAATAAGCCACAAAAATCATGCCTAGACATCCATATTATATGTGAAAAAGAAGCATATATCATACATGTGCATGAAGAAACAAACCATATAAGACACAAGTGTACAAAAAAATACATAAGATATTTTTTTATTAGATAAGGCAAAAATAGGGATCGGCTCCTAGGGGCCATACAAGAGAGTGGAGCAAAAAGAGATAACCAATAGGAGTTACCAAACCAAAAGAGTCCCAGAAAATGAGTTAAAACATCTTAACTCTTACAATGCAAACTGGACCCCAGAGAGGAAACCCCTAGAGACGGACGAGAAAAAAAAACAACTAAGAACCAAAAGTTTGCCAAAGTTCCACCCACAGTTCAGAGAGGGCACCAACAACCTGCAACACACGACCAAGGAGCACCAACCAAAACACAACAAACCAGGGGATCAGGACCCACCATGTCCACCATTATCCATCTCCTCCTCAGAGCTACTGATCCTGAGGTTGAATTTCCTTCTTTTGTTTCCTGATTCCATCATATCCACCCTGTCCATAGCAAAACCTTCACTTGATTTTCCAGCTCGTTAACTCTATGTTTAGTCTGAACTTGATCTGTGACCATTTTCTTGAAATATTGATAATGTCCACCATAGAATCTCTTTGGCCAACGCACTGGCAGCCTCCATGGCCTTCAGACACCCTCCAGGTACAACATTTTCCTACTCCATTCATCAAAGACATTAGGATCACCCACACAAGCCGTATTCCTGGAAGCACTGGTCTCCCCAGGGTCACCATCTCTACTTGAATTTTTCCCAATCCTTTTCCACATCGATACCCTTGCCCACCTTCATTTTTGTGAGGCAAACAACGAGAGTGACATCGTCCTCCTCAGCATGCTCATTCATCACCGACCTCAAAGGAGGGACCAGGGTCGAGTACCATTCTCGACCAGCAGGAGAATCAAACCTTTGTGCAGGGGAAGCTCAGCCTTGTCTTGCTGAAAGGCAATCAAGGAATTCATGAGAGAGGTAGCAAGGAAGAAAGGAATACTGATCATCACCTTGTGCCGAAACATGTTGAGCAGGGTCATATGGTGGGTATAGATCTTTCTATACTTGCCCTCCAAAGTGATGTATTTCATGAGTTGGAGGCAAACATCCTTCCACACACCGGGGATGCAAGAGCGAGCAATACCATCTGTGAAAAATCGACACCTCTCTTTGCCAACAAAAAACCTGTCAATCTCCAAATCCCTATGTTTTCTATCCTTATAGAGCTTCAATCCTTCCATTTTCATTTCAGTAATCCTGGCAATGTTGGTCTCTGAGACCTCGACATCCATGCCATGAATATGAAAAACCCCCTCCTTCCAAGCAATGCCAAAATATTTTGACAGAATTGAGTCATGACCATGTAATTTGGTAATGAAATTGTTGAATCCCCTACCTTAAGCTTATTCCATAGACTCGATTGTTCTCTTCAAAGTTTTGGCTAGCAGGCTCCACCCTGATTCTGTCACCTCCCATTTTAGCTTTACCAAACTTCCCTTTCAACCAACAACACCCCACAAACAACAGCAAATTCACCCTTTCAAAAAGTGAGTAACGAATATGATTAATGTGAAAGTTCCCAGGGTACTTGAAATACTTACACCCACTCATGCCACCATTATGAAACTTAGCGCCCCTTTTCCTTAATGATTTCATCATTAATACTAGAGGGAAGCTTATCTCCAATGCCCCATATCTTGTACTCATGGCTTCAGACACCTATATTTTCCATCTTGTCCACACAAATATTTCCATGTCTCCACGTGTGATTAATAGAAACTTTATCGAAATCTTTAAGCATTTCCTTGATGTCTTGGATGATGTTTCTTAAAGCCCAATTGATCTTGCACCTATTATTGAGAGCACTTATGATGATTAGGGAGTCACCTTCAATCTGTATATCCTTAATGCCTTTTTCCTTGGCTATTAAAATTCCCCATAAGAGGGCTCTGGCTTCCGCCATATTATTGGTTTGTTTGCCTAAAGGACCAGCATAGGCAAACAACCAATCTCCCTCTTTATTTCTTAAGATACCACCTCCCCTACTTGACCAGGATTTCCTTTGGAAGCTCCATCAAAGTTGATCTTGATAGTAGATCCCACCGGCTTGTTCCAGTTCACAATATTGTCAGGGTTTTGGATCATGACCGGACTATAGGTGAACTTTTCCAACATAACTTGTTCCCCTTTTGGACAACTCTTGTTAGTTTTACTTTTAAAGAGTTTGAGATTTTCCTTTATGGCTGCTAGGATCTTCCTCTTTATCACCACAGTCTGTGGTATCTGATCTCTAAATACACTATTATTCCTTACTTTCTAGATCCCCCATAAGAAGTGAGGTAAAGCAATCCTCCAGGCCCAGTTCAAAAAGGGAAACCTAAAGGGACTTTCCCATTGAATGCTGCAATCTTCTATATTGGAAGGTATGATCCATTAGATATTGAACAAATCCAAAATCATCATGAAAACACCTTTAGTGAAAGGACAATGTAAGAAAAGGTGATTCACATTTTCCTCCCTTTTCCTGCATAAAGAACACCTATTAGGAATCATCATCCCTCTCTTTTTGAGGTTATCAACTGACATGATTCTATTTTGGACAGCCAACCAAAAAAATATTGATCTTTGGGATCAGATATTTAATCCATAACTTGCCCCAATAGTCTCTTTGTTGATCCTTCTTGAAATGAGAGCTATAGGTAGATTTAACAGAGAAGTTTCCCGAATCCTCCTCTCTCCATATGATTGTGTCCTCCTTCGTCTGGAAGATGGGGATGTGAAAGTCCCTGAGTTTCTTGTTGAGATCCTGAAAGGGTTTGAGGTCACCAAGATAGTCGGAGGAGGGGTTATGGTTTCCTAATGATACTTCTCCTCAAAATACCAGAAATCCTTAATCCAAATTTTACCTTTATCTTCATAGACCTGAGCCACCTCCTTCCAAATTTCTTGATCAGCTAAGGGAGCCTCTTCAATCCAGCTATCCCACCAAAATATGATCCTGTTCCCCTTCCCAATCTCCCAGGAGGCACCTTTGGAGAGGATGTCTTTGGAGTCCATCAGGGAATTCCAGAAATAAGAGCCTTTAGGAAGGTTATTATGGAAGAAAAAGGAGTCAATTCTGCCATAATTCTGCAGGTATTTCTTTTTTATTATATCAACCCATAGGCCTTCCTCTCTAGCTATTCACCAACCAGCTTTGGCTAATAGAGCTTTGTTCATAATAGGAATGTTCTTCAGACCCAAACCACCACACAACTTTGGCTTAGTTACTTTGTCCCATGCCACCAAGGGGAATTTAAAATCTTCAAGCACCAACCCAGAGAAATATTTTCTGAATTCTTTCCAAAATAGCAGTTATTTTAGCCGGAAGTTTGAAGAGAGACATAATATAGATGGGAACTCCTTGGAGGGAGCTCTGTAGAAGTTGAATCTTACCAGCTTGTGAAAGGAGGAGACCTTTCCAGGAGGAAATTTTTTTGTTAACTCTTTCAGCAGGGGCATTCCAAATAGAGCTATCAGGATTTTTGAGGAGAAGAGGCATTCCAAGGTAGGAATCCGGAAAGCTTTTGATTCTACAACCAAGGATACAAGCGAGCCTAGCTTGAATATGTTTATCAACATTAATAAAATAGACTAGCACTTTTAAGGAAATTGACCATCTGCCCTGAAACCTGTTCATACTCGTTGAGAGCAAACTTGAAGTTGGTGGCTTCTTGGATAGAGGCCTTCCCCATCAAGAAGTTGTCATCAACAAATTGATTGAGGCAAATAGGAGGGAGCCCATTTGAAATCTTAATACCCTGGATATTCTTAGAAATCATAGCCTACTTACAAATTCTACTCAAGGATTCAGCCATGATAACATAAAGGAAAGGGGATAGGGGATCACCCTGTCTTAATCCTCTACCAGCTCTGAAGAAACCTTCCGACTACCATTGACCAACACCGAGTAACTAGCAGTGGATATACAGGTCATAATCATGCTCACCATAGTATTATCAAACCCCACTTTTTCTAGAATAGCCCGAAGGAAAGACCAGTTAATCCTATCATAGGCCTTGTGCATGTCAAGCTTAAGGAACATAGCTGATCTAGCAGAGTTATCAATGGAGTGAATGGCCTCTTGGATCACTACAATGCTATCAGTGATCTGTCTCTCCGGATAAAGGCTCCTTGGTTCTCAGAAATAAAATGGGTGAGCACCATCCTGATCCTGCAAGCTATGATTTTGGTTAGAATTTTATAACTCATGTTACACAGGCTGATCGGTCTAAAGTCCTTGACCTCGTTGGCTCTAACAATTTAGGAATGAGGACCAAAAAAATGTATTGTTGAGATGTCTGAGAAGCTTCCCATTTTTGAAAAATTCTTGGACCATATCAATAACTTCAGTCTTTATCACCTCCCATAATTTTTGGTAAAAGAAGGCCTGAAAGCCATCAGGGCCAGGAGACTTATCAGGTTCCATATCAAAGATCACATACCTAATTTCCTCTTCAGAAGGGATCTTTAAGAGCTCACGGTTTTCCTCTAGGGATATCACTTTCGGAAAGATTCAGAATATTGTTTTGTCTCTTCTCATCAACCCCCTGACCCTGTTGAAAGAGATCCTTAAAATAATTTATAATGGCCTGGTTGATATCCTTACTTTCCGATAGGATCTCTCCGTTCTCATTCTTGATTTCAGATATCTTTAGGAGGTTTTTCCGAGAGGTCGTTGAGAAATGGAAAAAATTGGTATTCCTATCCCCCTCCTTAAGCCATTTCAGAGAAAGGTTGATGCCTTAGGAAAAGCTTGAGGTATAAATAGAAACTGGAAAGTGTCGTTGAGACAATGAGTGCCAAAGGGGAGGAATTAAATTTTGAAGAGGTGAGTGCTTTAGTCAAAGACCTCTATCAGCAAGTGCAGAGCAAGGTTGATGCTTGGGAAAAGCTTGAGGTAGAAATAGGGACTGATTTCCCTCTCCTCCTTAAAAACATTTGTTCTCCTTCATTCTCCCCATTCTTTCATTCTTTCTCCCAAATTCTTCATTCCTTCATTCTTTTTACCCTATTTTGAGACTGCCATTCTTTATTTCATTAATGAGAAGTGTTTTTGAGGATGAACAATAGACATAGTGTGGGGTGATGTTGGGCCCCAAAATATTTTGCTTTGAGTACAAGAAGGCGCATGGGTGCGGGGGACCTAATCGAAGAAGGACGCGTGGGTCGAAGGTGCATAGGGTAGGGTTCTAGCAGGGTTTAGTAGAACACACGGGTGTGCACACAAGACAAGTTAGGTTTTGGGACATATCCATATTTAGAGTTTCGTATAACACATGAGGAAAGCGCAACCCATGTATCATGTGGAGTCGATAAGGTCCCAACCTCGGTAGTTATAGGATCAAGAATGGAATATTCCATGCATGCGATGGAAGGATACAGAAAGACATCATTGCAAAGAATGGAGAGAGCAGATGAAAGGAAGCATGCTCCATTGGAGGACCACTTGGACACTTGGCACTGATATGTTACCTCAAAAGGTATGGCAAAGGAAGGAAAAATCTATATATAGATGTGTGGGTAGTAGAGAAAGGTGTGGAAGAGTAGTAGAGGTGGGGGAAGAGAGGTGAAGCTCTACAAAAATATAATGGAGGATTCTATGGGTTGGGATTAGAGGAAATATAGGAGTAATGACATATTTAGAAGGATGGGTATGTGTTTATCCTTGTAATATGAAGGACGTAGCTTAATTTTTGATGCATGACCTTGCTCTGCATTATTATACTGGTCTGTTATGGCCTCAATGAATGTAACATGGTTATTGAATTCATTAATATGAATACACGGTTTTATTTTGAAGAATATATGTGTTGATGACCATAAATCCTAGTGCATTTCCTTTATGTTATGAATCAATTTTGTATTCTGATTAGATACTTCTCTTTTATGGATGCATTGATATGATAACTCATCCTAGGCTCTTATAATGAATGCATGGTTCTTTTCCATTCTTTTACACTTAATTATTTGTCATAGATGATGTATTCTTACACAACTCACATAAAGGAGGGGCTTGGTGCCCACACATGCCTCGGTGAGTACCCAACATCCGTTGGGTGATAGGTCGATGCACATGAGATTAGACTGTTGTTCTAAGGGTATAAAAATGACTACACTCACAACCTTTTAAGACTCATGAGATCATAAAAAATTAAAAATTAAGCTCCACAACTCCGAATACAATCCCGCTTCAGTTTGGATCATGTAAATTTCAATTATTTGAAGCAAAGGATGGAAGAAGAAGAACTCATTCTCTAACCCGAATAAGAGTGTATAAGAGGATTGCTAATGGAAAAGAATCTAGTTGAATCATTCAAATAATTTCATGATGGGAACCATAGATGCGGTATATTCTTGATGTTCATTCAAGTCGTGTGATAGGAAGTTATTACATGCTATAAGAAGGCATTTTTCATTTAGTCAGTGTTCAAATATATCTCACTAAGAGCAAGTGTCTCAATTTTAGAGGATTGAAATGTTTTTATTGATTATTCTAAAGACATCTTTGATATGGTTGAATCTAAGGGAGGTCATGTTTACCAAGCATAGGGCATGTATGGTGTGAGTGCCTACTTCATGATGATTGTAGAATGAGTGTTTGTTCATGTGAAGAGACAAGAGATCAATTTCGTGACAAAGAGTTGATTTGTGCATCCTACCATTTCTTGTAGAGATGAAGAGTTGAAACAAAGTTTCCAAGCATGACCAACAATGATCAATCAAGATAAGGTGTGAAACATCGTTTATAATTTCTAGACAATTCAAACCTTGATCAAATAATCAGTTGAAGAAGATCCTGTCTAGTTTTAACATGCATCTCAACAATGAAGGAAGAGTAGGACTCCATTCTACAACATCTATCTTCTCTCTCTTCTTCTTTATTCTTCTCTTTCTAGAATTCTATTTCTCCGTTGAGGAGAAACTTTTGTAAAAAGTGACTTAAGTCACTTAAAGTTTCTATTTATTTATTGGGGATTGCACTTTAAGTTTAAAAGTCACATGGGAATGCGAAGAGCCACTAAATTTGGATATAAATTATAATGTTCTTTCCATTCCAGAGGATCATTTTTTTCCTCTTTATAAATTTGTATTCTTCCATTCCCTTGCATTCTAATTTTCCTCCATTCTCTTCTTGTCACTCAACCAAACACATGCTGGAATTTATAATAAGTTGAAAGACTTTGTGTCTTCTTTGTGTAATGAATAAAACTTGGTAAAGCTCTGTTTTTTTCTTACAATTATCCATTTCATTATCTTGTGATGTTGTGTTGTGATTTCATGTTACCTCTAATTGAAACTAGAATTAACTCTAAATTATATTTGATGAAATATGAGTTATGGTTATCAATACAATTACCTTTATCATTCCTCTCTCTACCTACCTATAATTTCTCCCCTATTTAGTCTAGCATTACGCTTACAACAAGGGTGTTTTAACCCATTCCCTACTTATGGCCACCCAAGGATATTAGTCTATTGTAAATAGTTTCCAAATTTTAATAAATGTGAGGTTCCCCATTCCCAAGCACATGGATTTAATCTGCAAGCATTGAAAAAGCATGTATTTTTTCCTCGACAAAAATTTTCCCCAACAATACTCTAAGAAATATCTTGCATGCATAAACCAAACCTTTCTTCCATTAGGTATGTGTAATGGATTAGTGTAGAGAGATGTGATCTTGATAAACTCACTTGTATATATGCCCTTGGTATAGGTATACCCATAATTTGGTAGGAATGTCTTAGGATAGAAGGATGTAAGAATTTGTAAGGTGTTAAAGATGTAATCAAAGTAAGCTTAGTATGTCAAATTCCCCCAATGTAGACATGATTCTAGGGTGATAGGATGTAAAATATGTAATATGCATTATGTCCATGAATTTTACTTCTTAATTTGTTCTATGAAACTTAAGCACTAAGGTAGTGTAGAATGTTAAATCTGAATTATCATAGGGGTCAAAACTAGAAAATGATTTTGCATTTTACATGGTCTTGATTTTATAGTTTTATGATGTCATATTATTTTTTATATTTTCAAAATATGAGACTCAAATTATAAACATGATAATAATGACCACAAAGAAATGAATGAATAATTAAAAATGGAAGGAAAAGTCTTGGTAAGAATTGTTCCCTCGATTCACATTGTGTATGATGGACAAATATGGATCGCCAGCTAGTTTATCAAATGTAGGGATCATAAATAAGTTTGAAAACATGATGTATCTACCAAATGTTCTGAATGAGTGCTAGTGTGATAATTCTAGAGGATAATAACCATATCTCTAGGATAGGTATAGTTTTCTAAGGCCTATATCTAAGAGAAGGATAAGTATCATACTAGGATTTAGGATAAGGATGAGTCAAGATATGTATAAAGCCAAGGGGAATAATATAATAATAAAAATAAATAGATCAAATAAAACATATATCTAATCTATTTTAAAGAAATGAATGATTAACCATCCACAAAACAACAATATGTAAGAAAAAAGGAACTAGTAATATTTTAAAATAATTATGTGTAGTGTGGATCCCAATGCATGATCCTCCTCAAGGACAACAATACCTATAGATAATCACTATGGGTGAATGGGAATGCTCAATAAAAAAATTCCTAGCTCTCTAAGGTGACCCGATAAAAAAGAAAAGCTCTAAGACCTCAAGTCTATCGACTATTTGTGAAAATTTGTAAAAATTTCCAATGTGTATACAAATGAAGTGTTTTGGGAGTGTCAAAATAGAGGATGATATAAATTAAAAAATAGGATACATACATACATGTATGTATGTATGTATGTATGTATATCTATATCTACACACACACACACACACACACACACACACACACACACACACACACACACACACACACACACACACACACACACACACACACACACACTTACACTTGAAGTCATTGCCCATGGGAGATGACGTTGGCTATGGAAAAACCTAACATGAAACCATCACCCATGGGAGATGGTGTTAGCCTTAGGGGAACCCTATGGACAAAGTGTGTAAAAAAGAGAAATGGGAGAAAAATATTAATATGGGGAATGAAGAAGGTCTAGGAGGATCAAAATTAGGAGTAATAACATGCATGCACATAAAAACTAAACAACAAGAGACAAGTAGACATGATGGGTACAATGTGTAAATAAAATTAAGAAACAAGGAAAGGGTAACAAAAATATGATATAATAATGACATATCTCAAATGTTGTGGTCTAAACAATGTGACCAATCCTAATCACACACCAATCCCAAAGAGGCCCCTTAAGGCACTAGATGAGGAGGAAAATGCATAATCAACCCATATAAAAGAGAAACAATTATAAAGTATAAAAATGAAGTGTATACATATGCCCCAAACAAATATCAACATGTTTCACAAAAGTGAAACATGAGATGGCCTTAAAAAAATATGTATGCAACATTTAAAATTGAAAGTAAATGCTAAAACTAAAGCAACAGATGAAATGTTTGTAAATAAAATAATGAACTCCATCAAATTAAATAAACCTACCTCATATTTAACTATCTATGTCATCGGATTCCCTATGGTGAGTGCAATAGCTGTATGTAATTTTGAATAAGCAAGATTGAAAAGAAACACTTGAAGATAATCAATAATATAAGACACAAATCACCTAGCTAAGAGGCCATAGGGAGGAAGTAGACGAGATTCGTTATGTTGAAGTGTGAGAAAAGAGGATTTTGAGTTGAAATTTTTAGAGATATGTTCAATATATCAAAATTATTGGCTTACGTATATGATCATGGCGTAATTTATCAATGTTTTTTTAGGGTTTATCATTTGAAATATCTGAATATTTGAAGATTGGTAGAGATCACCTTGAAAAAAGGTATAAGTATTGCTGTAAATAGTAAATGGAGAAAGTCATTTGTCACTTTTTCAATTGATATTTTAGATAAACTAAGATTTGATATTATCTAATTAGAGAATATCAAGTGATGATGGAAATATTATATTATGGAAAATGATGTGGTTGAGACGAGGCATGTAATAAAGTGAAAATATCATGGTAGGTTTTGATTTTAAATTGGGAAATGGTAGCTAGGAGTAACATGTAAAAATGTATGCCAGGGAAAATTTAGCTAGTGAAAGCTTCCCCAAAGATAGGAAAAATATAGATTGGGTAGAGTTTTAGGTGGGTTTACAAGCATTGTTATTTTGAGAGTTCTTAGGGTGAGTGTTTAAATTTAATTCTACAAAATTCACGGACCCCTAAGATAAATGAGATCAACCATACTAGAGTATTCGATCACATAATAGATGATGGAATTTGAGTTGCACAATATGGCCAATGGTTTTGAAGATGGGGGACTATTCCTATTTAGGTAGTGGAAATTTTTATGGTGGCTACTGACATTATGCTAGGATGACCGGTCTAGTAGAAAAAGTGTGATTTTTTCTTCGTGGTCGATCTTGTAAGAGCCTCGCATGACCTGATGATTTTTGAGAGTAGTTAATTGTTTTGATTTTTGGTGATTTAAGTTATATTTTTTATGATTATTTTGGATTAAGATCTTATGGGTGATTGTTGTTTGATATTTTGAAAGTTCCATTGAGAATCCAACTATGAAGGCAAACGGAAGTATCATGTCTTCCAAAGTTACTACGGGTGTTATTATTACATGATGTTACACAATTATAGGGCCTCAGTTTTGGAGGAATTCTATAAATGGTGTATATCCCCTTGATTTGGATTTGACACGAATATTTTTTAGACACTTTAATTTCAAGTCCAATACTTTTAGGTGGAGGGATGGATGATAGAAAATAGAGGCCAAAATTGTATTATAGGATGTGCATGTGATCCTTATGATTCCTATTATGGGTGTTCATATGTTTTATGATATAAAAACTAATATTATAGAGGGAGGGCCCTAAAATAATGGGCCACATGTTTTGATGATTATTATTTGAGCTCATTGATGGTTCCGTTGAGTACCGCATTTTTTTGTAAATGTTATAAATATCTAGAAGGATATTATTCATATGGTTGTTGCACAAATCTTGTTTCATAGAACAAATGGAGTAGTACCCTTATTTATGAATTTTCCATACATGGATGCACTAGAGTCTAGGATATAGTTTAGTTTGGGGACTTCCATATGGTTTTAGTTACTCATTATTTATACAAGATTCATGTGTAGTAGTAGAAGGTAGTGGGAACCATTATAGTTTTGGAAGTATGGATATATGATCTTTTGTTTATGTATAAATCTATAGGGACATTGCTACAGGTAGAAGGGGATTCCCAAGGATTAAACAATGGGAGAGAGGACTACAATTTAGGGTAACAATGGGATACATGTGGTTAATTTATGTTACACAACATCAGGTAGTACGAGATCCCTATAGAGGGATAACGGATTAGTGGCCCACTTTTCCAATGACGATAATTGTTGAGGGGACCTTGAAGATCACCAATCATTATTGTGGATGGATATGAACCTAGTGGATAGATTTCCTTTACATTTTGGGCACCCAACTCATTTTTAGTCCTACCTCTCATAGATTTTTGATGATGAAACATTAGAGAGAGGAAGGAGAGTGGGGCCAAAAGTATTTGTTCCATTGTTAATACCCCACCAAGTTAGGCATGTCCAAAAACTAGGTGGTAGTAATATAGAGAGGAGGAGAAGAGGGATCTTAGGTTATAGAAGTGGGGGACAACACCAAGAGATACAATGTCATGGAGGAGGAGAGAGTAGAAATAACCAAGGTTATAAAGATGGGGAACAACCCTTAGAGACAATATTCCACAAAGGATGATATAGTAGCGATACCTAAGGAATTCCACCATGAGTGATGGTTATAAAGTCCTAGGAGAGGATACCTATCGATATGGGCACCAAAATAAAGTGTATATAAGGGAGCGGTCCAGACAGAGAACATAGGTACATTGGAGGCCACATATGATATTGGTGTCCCAAGAGTGGTGGTAACAATTGGTAGGATCTTGTCAATAGAGATATGGCAAAGTGATGGGGTAGTTTCGATGTGCTAAGAAAATGGAGCCATTATGGTAGAGCAGCTCGATAAGACATGTGAGCCTTGAAGTGATTTTGATAAATTGGTTTTAAAGTTTTGTGATAAAATAATGTAGTATTTTTGGTAGATGGCTAATGAATTTCATTTTTGTGTTTTTGATGGTAGATCATAATTGAGTGACACTCTTTGATTGAGGGTATAAATCATGACATCCTAGATAGCTTACTCGGACATGAAATATACTTTCATGATGGTTGATTTATTTTTAGTGACATATTGAGACACATTGATTGCATTTATAATTGTAGCAGTATATATATCATGTTCTCCAGAGATATAAGGATGTTCAGGTGGCATCGAGTGTGGTAGATATGACTACATTAGTGTAGTGATTTATTTATGCACATGCAACATTTGCATTTGGGTAGGTAATGTAGTTGTTATATGTGTAAGAAATGGGTGCATGCCAAACAATAAATACAACTCATATTATAGAGTTATAGGTTTGGGAGGTTGGAAAAGAGGGATTGCCTATGAGGGATCGGATGAGAGCCACATCACCGGCATTATCCCTAAATGCTACTAGTCAGAACCATTGGCTCAAAGCATTAGATGTTCTCTAATTGAGGGAGGAGGTACTTGAGGGATGTATTTAATATTATTTTGAGTTATATATTGTATGGATGATGTATAAAATTATTCATTTTGACACACACACACACACACACACACATTAGTGATGTCATCTCGTATGTGATATTAAATTAACAATATATGCTTCTTTTTATGACTCCATTTATTTTTTGTGCAAAAGGAACATTCATGGATAAAAATATTTAATAAAAAAGGTTTATAAGGATGGAGGGGTAAATTTTACTAATTGTCTATAGAACCCTATAGGAATTTGCTAATTTTACTCCACATGTATTATCAATTTTAGTGAAATGCAATGTAAAGAAAACACATACACACTACAAAACAAAATTGATAACGGAGTTTGACAATACCTACGTCTCCGGTTCATACGAACCAGTTCATTACACTTCTGAGTTGTAAACTAGTACAAACATACAATGAAGTGATGAACCTAATAAGGATACTTGGGAACATGTCTAATCTAGGGATTCCGCCCGTGATAGTTAATAGGGATTCCTCCCTGATGATCACATACCTAGCCGATTACCCATGAATCTGAACTAGATAAAGAAAGGTGACCACCTATACAGTTGATTCAATATGAATCCAAACTAGAACAAGATGAAGCAAACATCTCCTCCAAGTTCACCGAGTAGTAGCACCCAACATGTAAGGACCGTTGTATAAGTATGAGTCTCCAAATAGTCTTCCTTAGATGAGAGGAACGCTTAAAGAAGACTCCGTGATGGAAGCCAAACATTGATATGAATTTTGCAGATTAAAAAGGTATAAAACTCCTTTGAATTAGGAAAACAATACCACTATTGAAAGTGTGAGAAAATTATGAACAAATCTCCTTTTTACATCGAGGTATGAAAATGCTTCTAAGATCTCCAAATTTGATGACATGTGAAATTGCCCTTTAAGCACTATGGCTTTGCGTAGGACTCATTTATTGAAAAATACCCCGAGCTCCCTTTTATGGCTCATTAAGCTATTATGTCATGGTGATGAGGCATTGAGGTTTTAAAAGGGCGGTGGGGGCTCGATTTTCCCCACCGAACCTTTCCACCGCTTTAAGCCTTATTAAGGATTTGTTTATATTTTATAACTACCTCACATTTACCAAGTGGGGTATTAATCCCACATTGACGGTGAGGGAGAGTTGTTCATTGTTTTAATAAACCCGACCCGGTAAATATGTTTATGGCTACGACCATGCCATGGATTCTTTTTCCACATAGTGGCCACTATATCGTATAAGCTCACCGGTGCATTGTAAAAGGTGGGTCGTGAGGTATTACGTGCCCATCGATTTGGTAAATACCACCCACGCCGAGCCTTTGTGTTGAATTGGAATGCCACGTATGTGGCCCACCAACCGTTGATTGAACGCCGAGTTAGAAATAAATGTGGGCGGTGGAGAATATAAGCCCATGTTGAGTCAGTCTCACCTTACTCACCCTTCCATGTGGATAGATGCATATCCCAAACATAGATAGTATCCCAGTCCTTCAATATAATGAAAATCTCGAACATGGAGTTGAATGGAGCGAGCTATGTAGAACTCATCCACACCATATGAAATCATTTCATCGAGTTGGCCAATATCAAACCAAGTTCACTTGGTATAATTGCACTTTCATCCATGGATAATTTTAGAGGTGAATATTTGTAATATGGCCAAGAAAATTTAAAAAGGTGAATTTTTCAGAGTAGGTTAGTGTCCTGATTGCCTAAAATTTATAGTATATTTTTTAGGGGTCGGATTTGCCTACATTTGAAAACATATCCTATAAAAACCTAGTTGATTCATCGGGTAGTATACTACCACCAGTACCTTACCAATACCGTGAACTTGCATACTCTAAGCACCAGAGAACAATACAAATTTGATTACTGTTATTAGTTTCTAGTCGGGTGACAAGTGATTTTTATAAATGCGTGAATATAAATATTTTTTGTGGATGGGCGACAAGGACATCTTGCGACACGAAACAAGGGTTTGCTTGTTTTCGCCCGTCACTGATCTTGTTGACACACGACTATACTGTTGTTGACGCACGACAAATTTTTTCTCTAACGTTAGAAATAAATGGAACACAAAAATCAAATTCAAATTCTAGTTCACGAAAAAGGAAACTAGGTGATTGTGATAATGCTCAAAAAATAAAACATTGAAAATGAACAAGAATATGTGGACAATTGGGAGGACATACAAGTTTGATTGGATATCAAATTTCCATTTATCTAACCTGTACAACCATCTAGTTAAGAAGAGATCCCATCTGAATGTACATGTACAATATGTACGTGGAAATTGGGAAAGCAACACAAAATGCAACTGAAGCTGGACACTCTAGAAAAACACTGTGGAAAACAATATTTGATCAGTAATTAGGGAGGATGGTCAAAAATCAAAACACACAGGTGGAAAAATGAAAAAGAATGCATGCATGTTAAATACGTAGTAGAGTATGAAGAAGAGTAGAAAAATGTAGACATCTCATGGAAAAGGGAGGAATAATCACATCACAAATTGGTAAGATGAATCAAACAAATCTGCATACAAAACTCATACAGTTCTCTACTTTATTTCACATATTAAAGAAAGGAAGACTGATTTTATATTTCCTCGATTTGAAAGTTTTGTATCAATATAATGGAATTCCCAATGTTCCTCAGTCTCATTGGTCTGACAATAATGCATGGGAAATGGAAAAATTCCTTTCAATGATAGAGAAGGAAGATTTGAAAGAGAATGTAAAAAAATCAAAATTTATCTCTCTTTCAATTGATGAAGCGAAGACATTTGACAACACTGCATGAGTATGTATCCATGTCTATACTTTATAAAATTATATAAGGACACCTCATCAGCTGGGTGTTATGAAAATGGTTGAAAACTGTAATGCTGAAAACCTACATAAAATAGTTGTTTCTCATTTGAAAGATATTGTTGGAATGACTGATTATGAAATTGGTATGAAGTTGGTATGTGTCGGAGCAGATGGTGTATCGAATGCAAGGTCACCGAACAGTGGCTATGTGTTATATTGCAAACAACAATGGCCCCTTATATACTAGCAATTCACCGTATGGCTCACGGAATGAATTTAGTGTATAGAATGGTAAGCAACCACGAAAATGTTGCTAAAGTAGAAGACCTTATAAGAGAACTTCATGCCTATATGGAAAGCAACCCAAATAATTTTTTTAAGTTCCGTAAATTCGCAATTGGAATTACATATGGAAAAAACTTCAAGGATGTTGAGACGATATGGACTTATTTGTATGAACTCGCATGCAGAGTTCGTGAGGAGTATCCTTTTTGGTTGGTTTCATGCACAAATTTCCACATGAAGTTGACATGGTGAGGGAATTTTTGTTCTCATTTTAACTCGATTTGGAGACATTGCTTACATTGGGTGGTATTCTTCCAATGTTTCATGAGATCAATACTCTAATGAAGCATGCCCGGGGAGATTAATCTATATTGTGGATTTTATACAGATGAGAAAATGGTATGTCAAAGTCTTGATGTCTTGTACTATTCAAAAGATAGTTTTGATACTCCTATTTTTGAGAATTGGAAAACTTTATTAGATCTTAAAAATACCAAGTAAGTATTTGAGATTTAATATCCACAATCACCTCTCGCATCAATGTTAATGGGAGGGACATACCACCGCACATTTTGTAAAAATGTCAAGATATTACAGGATTAGAAGAAGAAGATGTTCTGTGACACATAATCTCTTTGAGTTTGTTATAGTTGAAATAAGAATAAAGCTTCAAAATTTTTCATAATCCTTGTCATTAGAAATTAGAGAACGTTTCTCCAAAGATCAAATTATTGAAGCGATGGGTGTGATGAAATCTAATTTTTTTGAATACTCGATGGTGTTTGTGTAGACTTTGTAAGAAAGCATTTCCATAAATACATGGCTACAATAATGGAACATTTCACAAAGAATTCGGAGGTTAAGGGTATGGAAATCAAAGGTATACTTAATGTTGAGTTATTAAAGTCTTAATCACCAAATTTTGCAACACTAATGAGGAACTAATATAAAAATTTAGACGAAACTTTTGAGAATGGTGCTATTACAAGGCTCTGACAAGGAATCTATCAAAGTACTGTCTTACAAGAAGACATCAATGAATATTTCATATTATATGAGTTATGCCAAAAAATTATTTTGGGATCTCGGAGGATGAAAGGGTTTTCAAGTGCTTTATCATTTATAAAATCAAAACTGAGAAACAAGTTGGATAAAAATCTGGAAAGTTGCATGAGGTGTTATGTTTCTCACTACTCCATGGAAACCTTTCCTTTTGAAAGAGCAATTGCGCATTAGAATTACCTTTCTGAAAGAAGAGGTGTAAATAATACAACTACAAGTACAATTGTTCCCAACAATGAGATCGAATCAATCGCGTCGTCACACTTTACGTAAGATAACATCAACTTTAAAGAAGCTATTGATAATGGATTATTTCGGCTTTAAATAGGTATCTCCTTAACCTTAATTTTATTATTTTTCACCTTACATTTTAACTGTGGTTATTTATTCAATTTCATATTAACTCTACAGATGCAAATATTGACTGAGGAGGATTTTTATCATATTTTGTTTCAGCTCTTGTTATCATTAAAGATGTTACATGTATATATATTTACATTTATTTAAATATAATTATTTATAAAAATCTGTTTTATATAATTACTATTTTGGATTTTTCAAATACCAAATTCTTTAAAAATATGTTTGTTACATGCATTTTTCGAATACTAATTTGTAAGGCCTTCAGAGTTCAAATCTGCATATTCTTCCACTGTTATACTCTTCCAGACTTCCAGACTTCTACTATCCAGACATGTACAAGTTATCATTTGCATTTTCTTTAATCTTTCTATTTCTTCCTTAATCCGCTCAATCATTATTTCATCTTTTTTTCTTGAAAATGTGGGTTGACATCCATCCAAGGAAGCTCTCACTTCTCAGGGACTGACAATGTCAGAAACTCACCCATTTATATACTAATCCATTTCTCGTGTTGAGTTTTCTTGAATCGAAGATCTTATAGTATGCATAAGGATGATTTCTCATTTTCCTTCCATATGCTTTGTCATAGCCATCTAAAAGACAAGAGGTAACTTAAACCCTATCATATGACATGCTTGAGTTTTTACAATTATGTTTAATTTATTTTTGTATTTGCAAAATGATTTGATAAAGTGTTTAAACTTTGTGGGATAAAATCACACATTCAAATTTTACAAGTAGAGAGAGGAATATTTTTCCATATTAAGATGTTTCTATCATAACACATTCCAAATTTTCTTAAAAAAATTATCCATTATACAATTCATCATCCTTGATCGTTCTTGAAGCTAAATCTATGTCCACATACAATTCATCATCATCCATATCTATTTTAATGTCATCATCCACATATAATGTCATCATATCATTGATTCATTACAAGTAGAGAGAAGAAGATTTTGAGAAGGTTTAAATGTGAAGAAACCTGATACAAAGTTCTAAATCATCCACATATAATGCCATCATATCATTGATTCATTACAAGTAGAGAGAAGAAGATTTTACTGTATTAAGATGTCTCTATCCTAAGACATTCCAATTTTTCTTTAAAAAATTATCCATTATCATCATCCATGATCGTGCTTGAAGATAAATCTATGTCCACACAATTCATCATAATCCATATCTATTTTAATGTCTTCATCCACATCTAATGTCATCATATCATTAATTCATTCCAAGTAGAGAAAGAATATTTTGATAAGGCTGATACATAGTTCAAATTTTACAAGTAGAGAGAAGATGTTTCTACCTTAGACTCTGACACACTCCAATTATTCTTAAAATAATTATTTATCCATTATCATCATCCATGATCGTGCTTGAAGCTAAATCTAAGTCCACACAATTCATCATCATCCATATCTATTTTAATGTCATCATCCACATCCAATGTCATCATATCATTGATTCATTACAAGTAGAGAGAAGAATATTTTGAGAAGTTTTAAATGTCTCTGTCATACCACATTCCAATTTTTCTTAAAAACATTATCCATTATCATCCTCTAGATTCCATGATCATGCTTGAAGATACATATACGTCCACATACAATTCATCATAATCCTTATCTATGATTCTATTCTAATTTCATCATCCACATCTAATGCAATCATCATTACAAGTAGAGAGAAGATTCTGAGAAGGTTTAAATTTGAAGAAACTTGATACAGAGTTTGAATTTTACAAGTAGAGAGAAGAAGATTTAACTCTATTAGTATTAAGATGTCTCTATCATACCACATTCCAGATTTTATTAAAACAAATAATTAACCATTATCATAACGCCATCACATTCAAATGAAACATAAACACCATATACAATCTAGAAATTCTATATATAATATATAACAAGATATAAAATTCTAGATTATAAAGTATTTCAAATTTTCAAATGCCATCACATTCAAGTTTCAAATTTCAAATCTAGATAATAAAGTATTTCAAATTTTCAAATGCCATGACCATCACACTCAAGTTTCAAATTTTCAAATCCAGATTATAAAGTATTTCAAAATTTCAAATTTAAAGTTTCAATTTTTCAACCCTCAATCATGAAATTTTTCAACCCTCAATTTTGTGTACCCCTTTCCCCAATGGCTTCCACTCATGTACTCCTTTCCTCAATGGCTTCCCCTCCTGTACCCCTTTCCCCAATGGCTTGAATAATCCTAAAACTAATAAGATCTTCTAACACTATCTAGATTCTTTATGATTCTTTGTTCTTCCTTTGTCGCATCTCCATGGGATAACAAACTAGGATCTGCAGCTGCC
Organism: Taxus wallichiana var. yunnanensis; assembly: GCA_018340775.1. Classification (NCBI taxonomy): domain Eukaryota; kingdom Viridiplantae; phylum Streptophyta; class Pinopsida; order Cupressales; family Taxaceae; genus Taxus; species Taxus wallichiana. Next base: position 6,707,836 of record JADAXU010000057.1, on the reverse strand, counting down.
TTAGTTTTGAATAAAATTTCAGGGTCGAAGCCATTCTCTTTAATTATCCACTTTAGTGTATTGTTTTGTTTGTTAACTAAAACAATATTTTCTTTCAAATTCTTTATTGTGGATAAACTATTCTTCGTGGTTTCCAAGTGAACTTGGAATGCCTTGCTCGAATCTTCAAATTTTCATATTTCAATTGCACAAAAAAAGTGATCTCAACTAAACATATTAATAAAATAAGAAAAGTTCAAATTAAAAAAATAATGTTTGAAAGTGATAATACTTACGACCACTCTATCTCTCTCGACATTTGCAATTTCCACCGATCCTTGTCCTTAGACCATTTGTTAAAATATGTCTAGGCTTCAAAGACTAATATTTTCCAATTTTTTTAATGCTTTATCTAAAATATCATCTTTATAATTGTTGTTATACGTGACAGTCCCACTTCTTACTTGGGTAAGTAAGGAATCCATCTTCGCAGGTTGATTTTGGACTACAACGTATAAACTGTCCCTTTGCCAATAATTTTCAAAATGACTTATTATCTCATTGATTAGTAATTTTTCCCTTCTCTCCCATTCTATGAGCTGACTGATATGAGGTACAATAAACTCTTGGACATGGGATTGACAATCATAACCAATCAAGTTCTCTAAAGGAAATGGTAGCAATTGTTCACCATCTGTATCTGAAGAAGATGATGTCATTGGAGAGGTATGGGGGTTTCAGGTTGATCATCGACTGCTACCTCTTTTTGTCAAAAGTGAAATGTAATGAAAGTTGAATAAATTATGTTGAAATAGAAGTATACCTGCTGGCCTTGAATCATCTCACGTGTATTGAAAAATATTGTTGGGTCATTGCTATCAATGCCCAAGTAATCTTCATCTAAATTTATATTATTTAAAACTAATACGCTGTTGCGTTGGGCAAGCCATTGAGAGAGAGGATTAGAATTTGAAATGAGGAGGTAATGTTTAGTGTCCCACTAATGGTTGGAGGAATTGGCATGCGTTTACCAATGTTATTTTTTCCTAAACCTCTGGTTGGAATTTTGAATCATATTGGTGGAGGAGGTGGTGGTGCCGCTATTTATACAAAAGGCAAATAACTACAATGTACTTGAAAAGTAAAATAAAAATATATGAAAAAATAATCAAAACTTATACTAAAGCAATAAAATCATACCTTGTTGTTGAGGGGTAACTGTCGTGGTGCTTGAGGTGGCCGTGTTGGAGTAGTAATTGGTTGTGTTTGAGCTGTGTGTGGCTAGGATTGCTAAGTAGGGTGTTGAGAAGAGACAATTGCATGTGACTAAACTGAGTGAGTTGGCGAAGACGGTTGACTTTGAGAAGCACGTGTATTTTCCAAAGTCCCTGTAATGTCAACAACAGTCGATTGTATGTCAATTCAATATGGTAAATGGTAAATTGAAAATAGAAAATGGGAATTTATAAATAGTAAATGTTAGGGTATTATGTCTCGACGTTTAACTAATGCAAACGCTTGCGGTTTGGAGATGAGTGAAATTCCATTTTAGATTGCAAATTTTTCAATGCCTTAGCATGTTGTTGGCCTCTTCCTCTTGATGTCACTTTTTTCGTGGAAGGGCCTCCAAAAATATTTTCTACAAATGGTCAATATTTAATCAGATTCCAGATGAACATAATGTTAGTCTAATGTCGAAATATAAACTTTATACATGTTGTTCTTGAAATGGAATTGACAAATTATTCATTGTCTCATCCGTGCAAGTAGGAATTGGTTTGTCTTTTAAATTAAAAAGAGCCTCATAATAAAGGCCAAGGAGATAGTTTGTGGAGTGAATGAATGGTTTTTCTGAAAGTGATGCATTTGTAATGTCGTTTTTATTTTATTGGATAAAAAGGTGCACCAATCAAATTTTAGCTTTCTGATAGTTGCAAGAATGTATGTAATAGCCTAGTTTGGTATATCTGTTTGCCGACCCTACAAAACAATTCTGGCTTGAAAGAAAGAAATCATAGCAACAAGAAAGTGGTGTGTAATTCCTTGCGTATCCACACCACATCTTGATTTATTGACATGAGATGCAAATGCCAAAAATTCATTGGAATTAATATCGATTTGAATTGTATCAAAATAAAAAAAAAAATATCAAATGAAAATTGAAAACAGATTACATGTATAATCAACATGGAAACTGAAAGTAGATTTGAGGTACTTCTTATCATTTTCGATGAGGGTTTCTTTCATTGTAACAATGGGGGAATTTTTATATGGAAGGCCTATCAACCGATGGATATCAGTTAGATTGACACCGAATTGAAACATATGACCATCATCCACAGGATAACGGTAAACAAATAGTCCTCTCGTAGTTGTACAAGGAGAGACATTAATCCATAATGTCATGATCAATTTTGAACTGGACATCTTAACAAGCCCATCAAAATCACATGCATCCAACAAATCCTTGTATTCTATATTCATTTGTAAAAATTATGAATGTGGGGGCACAACAAGTTCCTATAGAGTATCTTTCCCTTGGATAGGGCTTGTGGGTTGACTGGATTTTCCGATTGATCTTGGTCTTGAGCTTGGGCTGCACTTGTAGTTGCCATTGTACTTGAGCTTGATTGTACTTGAGCTTGATTCCTGTAAACATGAAAATTCGGGAGCTAAGAAGTGTAAATGTGAAAATGAGTGGCAAGAGGATATTTATAGGACAAAATTAGGGTTTCCAATCCTTGGATGCATGACAACAAGACTGCTGACATGTGTCAGTAAAGCTTGTTGATGTGTGACAACAAGGCTTTCGACGCGTGTGAAATCAAACCTTGATGTCGTGCAACAACAAGCCTTACTGACGTGTGTCAACAAGCCTTGCTATCGCGTGACAGTAAGACTTGCTGATGTGTGTCAACAAGATTTGCTAACTCGTGATAACATGATTGTTATTGCATGTCAACAAGGCTTGTTGACATGTGTCAGTAAGGCTTGCTGTTGTCACCAAATCACTGCACCCCCCAAATGGCTTGAAAATGAATCATGACATTCGGTGTGATTGGGACACATGGGATCACCTCTCAAGCTATGAGACTTGGGCTCGAGGTGAACCTCTGGAGAAGGCCGGATTCCTCTTCCTAAACTAAACACAACACTACTTCTAATGAAAGATAAAAGGGCTATCTAGTCCTATGCTAAAATTTCATGGGATAAGCGAAAGAGATTTGTAAGAAATAAAACTTAAACTAGAAGTTGTGATGCACCAAATTAAGGAATGTTTAACATATGGAAGGGTTAATGTTGGGGGTATGTTTGCATCACTGACCACCTTCATCTATCGCAACTAGAAAGGGTACAAAATACCACAAACCAAGGGCGGATGTTCCTCTGTTAAACTTGAGTATTCATAAGGGTAGATCAAATCAGATTCAACACACAATTATTTCATCATAAAGAAACCACACATGCATATATCAAACATCTATTTCTGCAACTGGGATAATAATGACATAAAATTAATGCAGAAGGAAAATAAGATTTCCACAACTGACATAAAAGATAGTAGTATTATTCCTTCATAACATGAAATAAATATTCTGAAATAAAGGTAGGATAATCACTCTCACTAAGGATTTGTAAATTCACAAAGTAAACATTGATTAACCATTCAACACAATAAATCATATTTTCAACAGCAAGGTGTAACTCTGAATGTAATTAAAAGGTATCTTAGAATCTTAGAAGCACTCTTCCAAGCTTGAAGAGTAACTCCTCTAAAAATAATCTATATCCTTTGTTCTCTCTATCCTCTCAATACTCCTTATACTCAACTATTTATAAGCCTTTTAGGCTGAGCCATGACAGTTGGGCCCTTAACTAACACTTAACTAAAAATAGAAATGTCATTAATATTAAGGGAACATGCTCCCATGAAAATAGAAAATTTGTTGCAAAAGGTTTTGACCAAGTCAACCCTACAACTTTGACTGATTCAGAGCTCGAATCTGTCCTCTCATGGCTTCTCAACTTGATCTGGGTTCAAATTCAAGTTGTTACTATCTTCAAAAAATGACTCATCCACTTTAGAAATGGTGGTTCTTGCACCCTGTAACTCACTATATATCTCAACAACCTACTTCATCTTCTCTTTTCCCCTTGATGTGGAAGTAGACATTAAGCTCGTGTTTTGGAAGTGAAGTTGGAGAAATTTTGAAAATAAAGTCTTCAAAACCCGAAAGAAAAATCTCCGAAATTATATAGAGGAAAGTTCCGAAAGAAATCTCCGAAGTCAAAAGTTCTGAAATTAATCGAAAGTTTCAGAAATTTTCTCTGAAAATTTTCCCAAAAATTTCTCTGAAAATTTCTTCGATTTTTTTCGAATTTTGGAGTTTCGGGGTTCTGGGCTTGAATTTCAACTTTCTTGACATTTTTAATCCCAAAAATCTCTAAAATTCTGAAATGAAATTTTCTAAAAAAAATCCAAAATTAAACTTCGAAAGCTTGATTCAACTCGGCCTACCTCATTCCTAAGCTTCTAGTCCTACGATGACTCCATGACCTTCATTGCTCACTGTCCCGATTTCCTAATTTCTAAATGTAGATTCAACCACCGAAATGATCTCGGTGTAGAGCTTGCTCTACACAAATTACACTAACACATGCCAACTAACTCAACGAGCAGCTCGGCCACTTTTAGCTCGTGCCCATTTGTGATTGGTGTTGACAAATTTTCAAGCCTTACATTGTCCTTTCTTAAACTTCTAAACTTTTCTGTGAACAAATGAGACATGAGGGTATGACAAGACACCTAAAAAAACATATGCCAATTTTAACTGTGTCTTTCTTGAGTTGAGAAAGTATGGGCCCTTCCAAAGGTAATTTTCTCATTCCGAGACCAATTTGAACCTCCAAGATATGAAAAAGAAGGAACAATCCCAGAGGATCCCGAAACTTTCCGAATAACATACAAGGCTTTCAAATCTTGAAGTTATCCTGATAACCCCGAAATATTTATGGAAGAATCTTTGGTCTTAGGGTATTATCATATTGTCCATTTTTGCCCGGGGAAAAAATTGACAACATTTTTGTGACCTCTTGGGGATGCTTTCCCGCTAAGCATAATTCCAGTAGCCTTAAGTCGTTCATTGGGCATGGAGTCAATATTTGTAAATTTAAAAACCAATTCGATCCTCTGTGATACATTCTGAAACCCCCTTAAGCATTGCCGATCTTGGACCTCCCTTGAATGCTAAGCATGAAGTATACTGAATCTAATGAAAACTTGGCATCTTGAACTTTGAATGAAGCATATCATGAAACTCTTATAGAAACCTTGAACCTTCCTTCTCTTTGACACCTTCCAATGATGCAATAGTGTGAAGAACAACACAAGAGCAACAATGGAAAAAAACACACTAAAACTGAAAACCATACATGCCCCAATTGAAACATGCAGGGTGTGCAATGCACTTATTCTACTGAAAGCAAACCTATACTACCCTACACTAACTAGAAGCACATGTGAGCTAAACAAAACTGCATCTGCTTTCCTCACAATGTATTGCCATGCAAATGATGTGATAATGGACATGGCTGAAAATGAGAGTGAAAAACTGAAACAAGCCCAATTCTCCACTTGGTCCACTGAGACATCAACTGGAAAGAGAAAGAATTCCTCTTTTAGTTGCTCTGCATTTGTCCTGTAGAAGCATTACAACTGATCCTCATAATTTTGAAACTCATCCTCACATTCTGAAGTGAATGTGACTTGTTTTGATTCTCTTATGGCTTCCATGAAGCCAGGTACCTAATAGGACATGGTCTAAACCATTGAATATTCCTTCTTTTCTGAACTTCAATTTTGACAAGAAAGTCTACCGGGAGACTTCCTTAAAAAGAATGATGATCCATGAGCTGACTCTTCTCATGTTTCCCATTTACAAACAAATCTTCTCCCATATGAATGAATGGTACTGAATTGATGTCTCCTCCATTTCCTTTTCATTTATTGACAACGAGGGATTCTTCCACATGTAAATATTTTAGAATGCTTGCATCCTCAAATGAAGTTACTAGAAAGTCACTGCAAGTATTCGAAGCATATTGATCATATAGGAGTTCCACTCTCATCTGAAGGCAAAGTTGTTCAAAAATCTAACCTCTTCATCCCACATGAAACCTGCAAGATCAAATCCTTTCACCTGTTGTTTTTTGGGATAATTAAGGGAAGAAATATCTCCTTGTTTTTCTTCCACCATCACTTGTTCATCCAACAAATCTGAATTCACAATTGAAAGTAAGAAACTCTCAATAATATCATCTTTGCCCAAAACCTTCAAATTTTACTTAGTTTCTCTCGCATGCTCCTCTCTTTCTTCATTCAATGAAAATTACAGATGATCCAAGTCTTCCCATTCAAGGAGATAACTTGAAACTATAGGTGTTCTAGAGGTGGGTATTTCTATAGGCTCTTTTGCATCCAAATACTCCTTCGAATCTGACAGAAAATCTACTTCTTTGTTCTTCGAATGTGCAAAGGGTTCAACCTCCCTTATGGTGTTTCTTGAATTAACAAATGATTCCTCATGACCTTTCTCATCTTTAAACATAAAATTTGTAAGATCAAATTCATCTAAGAAAATATATTTTTGAAAAGACGAAGAAGGGGAAGAATCTAAAACTTCCTGCATGGTATAATCTATACTTGAAACTTCTGAGTCCATCATGGAAAGAATCCTGCTATGATCAGTTGTTGTATTCAATGATGATGTTGGAAATTCACTACAATGCTCCAAAAGTGATGTAATTTCTTGACGTGCTTGACAGGTAGGATCATTACACTCATAAGAATCAGCTTGTACACTTGAGATTCTTTCTTCTTCAACTTCCACATTCTCTTCTCCAATAGACTCTGCCACCTTTGGTGATTCAAACTCCTCTAATGGGACTGAGCCAATATGAATACTGCATTCTGAATAAGTAGATTGCTGGTCCTCTTCGTTCAACTCTAGATTTGTTTTTGGTACAAAACTAGTTTGTTCCACTTGTTCTTGAGCCTCAACTTCTACAAAAGGTTTAGTCAGGAATGAAGTTTGCTTGATGTTAAGTTTTGCAGCACATTTCCTCAGATTATCTGCATGCTCTCTTTTTATATTCTCTTCAACCACATACTCCTCCCTTTTTCTCATTTCTTGACAATGCTCCTCCCAAAATGGATTTGGGACCACAAGAGGAGGGTTGGGTTGGGATTTAATTGATTCCCTCATTGTTTGAGGAAGAGATTCATTATCTTGTCTTGATGGCCCTTGTAGAAAAGAGGGAACTTTAGAAGGATGAGGCATGGAAGATTCATGATGAAATGGAGGAATAGGAAGTGAAGGAAAGGAATTCTCAGTAGGAGTAGAAACTGGAAGATTAGGACTATGGGGTTCAAGTTGAAACTACATAGATGGAAACACGAGAAGAGGGTTGTAAGGTGGTAATGCAGGGGCCTCCCATTGACAGGATTGACTAACACTACATTCATAAATATCCCTTTTCTTGATCCATTCTCCAACTTGAGTCATCATCCTGATTATGAATTGAAGATTTTGTTGAGGGCTAAGCTCACATGGTATATGGCCAGTCTATGGGTATGGAATTCTGAAGCCAATCTGGGCTGCCTTCGTCATTTCATTGATCCTTATTCATACCATGTTATGCTCCAACTCTCAAACCTTCTTCTGCAAGTGATCCTCTTCATGTGTGGAATAGATTTGGGTAAGTGCAGGAAGTTGATGGACAAATATGGGGTCATCCGTGGACGTCATATTGCAAAAAACAATGAAATATCAACTTGTAGGGATTATTAGCAATACACGCACTCAAAATTAGAAAAATTTATATAAATATGAATCATAGCATTCGAATCTAGTTTCTAAAATACTATTTTTTTTTAAAAACGGACAAGTTTAGCTATATTAAACAATTAAAATTACATGACTTGGTTTTTTTTTGGTGAAACATTAGATGTAGTTGTCTATCTTGGGATGGATTTTATTTTGTATTTTTTTGAGCAATATTTTTTTAATGATTTTTTCCATGAAAGTGGTCTGAAAATATTTAGAAAACGGAGCACTTTCTATTTTCCCGCCATAACTATATCAAAAATATCGAAATAAAATATATTTTTTAACGTGTATAGAATTTGTCCACGCTTGGGATGGTATAAGTTTTATCACATTTTGATAAGCGAAACAAAAGTTACAGTCTTAAACGTAGACATGAACATTCATGGAAAAAAATGTCTTAAAGACCTATTGTTAGTAAAAAATTATAAAATGATATTTATCTTATTCTATTCACTTTAAAATCAATATTTCTATGAAGCTAATAATCTCCTATGCGATGGCACCATTTTTGTGAAATGTTTTCAATTTTTAGCATGGTTCAAGTCTTTGGAAGAGAAAATTTGAGGTTTTTTGACCTTTTACACTTCATAATGACCTTCCATAGCTTTGGTTGGGGAAAAACAAATATTTTCCGAGGCTTAGGTTCGGCAGATAGATCCGCGATCGCGGTTTATAAAGTGCGATCACGATTTTTTAACACAAACCGTGAGTACACTTTATAAACCGCAATCGCGTTCATAAATCATATTTACACACATCCCAATGTCTGAATTACCATGTGATTTTTACTCTCTAACCTTACCATATGAATTACTATGAAATTCTATCTTTTTCTGCACGTTTTTCTTATCACCGAAGTAAAACATCATGGGAGATAAGAAACGAAGTCAAAAAAGGAAGTCATTAAGTAAAAACACCAAACAAATTAGAGGCCAACAAAATTCAAAATGCTGAGCGAATGCGAATCTTCGTGAATCAAGAAGAGGTTCATCTTCAACCCCAACTATTGTAAGCAATGAAGAACCAAGTAATGTTTCTACTGTCAATGTTGAAGTTGAATTAAATACTTGTGATGAAGATGTTTTTACTGTCAATGTTGAAGAAGAATTAAATACTCATGATGTAGCAAATGTTGAAATTGAAGGAGACAATGAAAATGTGAATAAGGAAATTCATGTTGAAACTGTAGACAAGTAAAATTTGACAAAAACACCTCCTAGGATTTTACGTAAGAAACCTAATTTTTTTATTGAAATTGATGAAAACATTTTGAAACCAATGTCTGACAAACTTTCTAAACAACAAATCAAAAGAAAAGCCACTGAAATTTGGGATAATCATTTTGAAATTTTAAATGATTCCCAAAGATGTCATTTGTTGGTTAGTTTGATGAAATTGATTAAAATGAGACCTACATTAAACACCTTAGGATTGACAACATCTAATATACATGGTCAAACCTCTACAATTGTTGAAAACCTTCATGATGCATATCACACTTTGTTGGTGTTAAGAGATGCACTAGGGATAGTAATATTGTGTGTCATGTACTTGCTACTAGTGTTGTAAGTGAATCAATAAAAAACAATGTTTGATTACACAAACAAGTCGAATGTTGCAAGTTAATCAAAAAAATCTAATGAAAGCAATTGAAAGATGTAATATCCTTCAATCACTCAATAACCAATTTTTGGGCATTTTCTGCTAGAGCACCGTGTAAGGACAAAAATAATTCTGATGCTATAAGAGAAGTTGTTATTCAATTTTGGCATTATAACACTAGAGTTTCACCTAATACAAGAGATGTTATAAAATGGAGAGTTGGTTTTACTAATCGTGAACCACATCCAAACCATTTCTTGGATATGACTCAAACTCAATTTTTTCGTAAGTTTGAACAAGAGAATCTGAAATTAAAATTAGTCAACATTTTTTTGAAATGTTGAAACCATTCTATGTGAAAATCAACCATGCTCGCACCACTTGTTGTTGTAGGCAACATGTTGAATTTACGATGCATTATGCTAAATTTTTATGTATTCATTCTATTTTTCATTCTGAAACTATGTTATCGGAATGTGGTGTTCAAGTTCCACCAATATCTTCCAGGGATTTCATTCCTACTATATTTTGTGAAAAAGAAGTTGGACAATTTTTTTATAGTCAAGATTGTTTAGATGGAAGTTGTAGTACATGCGGCGGATTACCTAAATTGGAAAGTTACATCCATGAGAAAATTGAAGGTACAATAGGACATAATTTAGTTGAGTTTGATAAATATAAATCAATTGCATACCAGTTGAAAGATGGAAAAGAGTCTAAACGGTGTGAGCTAGTTACAGAACAAATGCCTGTTTTCCAATTTTTGAGAAAATTTAAGGATGAAATTGTTTATGAGTATGCTAGGCATACACATAGAGCTTGATGGTTGGATGAATAGTTCAAGATATGCAAGGACACATTTCCTATTGGTACTATTGTTTCAGTGGTCGATTTCACATAGAATTACACATTGCAACCAAAAATGGAGGTTTAATTGCAATATTACAACTCAGTACAAGTTGTCATTTTTGTGACTATAACATTTCTACATTCTCCGACATTACACAGTAGACCGATCAAAATTTTTAAGAGAGTACCACTTTTATATCAGTGATGATCGTACTCATTCTACTAAATTTGTGCAAGGGTGTTTCCAGTTATTTTATGAAAACTTGTCTGATAGGGACATCCACTTCAAACAACATTATATATGGTCAGATAATTTCACGTCTCAGTTTAAGAATGCAAGAATATTTTATTGGATGAGTAGAATGCACGTCAAGATGGGTGTGTAACATATTTGGAGTTTCACTGAGGCTGGACATGGAAAAGGAGAGCATGACGGTGAAAGGGCATGTGTGAAAAGAGCTCTTACAAGAGAAGAGTTGAAGTACAAAGATGGTGATAAATTAAAAGATGCAAAGAGCATAGTGGAATGGTGTATTGACAACATGATCCAAGGTTCTCAAGAAAATTCCATAGTTCACAGATATTTTTGGTTGATAGAGGAATAATAAATTGTTAACTACGAGGATTGTATGACACTCACTGAGTCCAGTGATATGCACTCATTTTGTAGCTTAGACACTACTTCGTAATGTATGGACAAGAAAGTTGACATGTTTTTGTGCATCTTGTATTGAATTTTTCACTCCTGAGTGAGATTCACAAGAATGGGTGGATGGATGGATTTGTAGGCCTTTAACTCCACTTCCTAGTTATCAACCTCCATAAGTATTACAACTTGTTTCTGCAGATGAAGTTGCAACATCCAAGGACTTTGACAAAATTTTGATTTTGGTGCGACAAGGTATTTATGGTTATTTATTTAATTTTTGTATTGAGTTATGTCCATTGAAATTTTAATATGTAATTTAAATTTGAGTTGTTCAACCTTTGTTTTTTTATAGGACATGTGTTTGCAGTTATTGCGACAGAAGACAATGAAGAAGGAACAGACTATTTCTTATGTTGTTGCATCGAGGAAAGAAAGAAGTTGACTTCTCCTATTATAGATGGCGAAGATATTGAGTATCCTACAGGGTCAGTGGTAGTTACTGGAACTTGGCTTCGACGGTATCCATTAAAAAACTCCTCTATTTGGGTGTTTGAAGACTTTGAGACACACAGGAAAATACTCTTATATTCGCATCTAGTTCTAGCAAAAAATATTCAGCTGTATAGATATCGAGGAAGGCCTAATAACAAGATTCTTTGGAAGGTTCGAGAGTCAGATCATGAAGTAATCTTGTCTGCTATTTAGAGTAGATCCGATCCTGATGGTTCATTAGAATGAATTTACAATGCTCATGTCTGGTATATATAATTTCTTTGATATATATAAATTTTTTAGTTAGATCTAGATTTAAGTTCATATATTTTATTTTAAATTTGTGTATTTTGTATATATCTAGTATGGTTTTGATTTGAAACTTAAATTTCTTTGACTAACACTTTTATGTTCAGGTTAGTGGTGCCAGAAAAGCTTCCACCTTCATGTGGTTGGCATTGTTAGTAGAGAATTTTAAATTCTTGAAGCTAAGAGAAGCTTTCATTATTTTACAAGAAAAGAGAAGTAATTAACAACGATTTATGTACCCGTGGAGGGGGTTCTTGGCTCCGAGGAGGTAGCCTAGAAGCACCAGTGCTTAGAGAACTGAAAATAACTCCTCCCTAAGTGTTTACAAGACCATACCTACGCGTGTGCACAATCGGTTTGGTGCCACAACCCACCGTTTGCAAAATATAGTATTTGACAACCTTACACTGGCTCAAACTGCACTATTTCATGTGTTTGCAAACAATAGGGCAGCGAGAGCACCGATTTGGGAAGGAAAAAAATTGAGAGAGGCTATTGTAGAGGGTCCATACACCGAGGTTTTGGATTAGATGATATGTCTCTAGGTGCCACGAGTCCGAGTAGTCACCCGTCGAAGTTGAACGATATTTTGGTCTCAAGGCTCTTAAGGGACTACGCCCGAACGAAGTAGCCTGGAAGCAACGACCTTGTCATGCACCAAAACACCACCTCCTCTAGCATTCACCTAGCCACTCGACATTTTTGGCGTAGTCGGTTTGGTGCCATGACCCACCATTTGCAAAATATAGCGTTTGACAACCTTACACTAGATCGATTTAGCTCAACTGCGCTATTTCACGCGTTTGTAAATAATAGGGCAGTAAGACCACCGATCTGGGAAGAAAAAAACAAGATATTCTATTATAGAGGGTCTCTATGCCGAGGTGTTGGATCAGACGAGATGTCTTTAGGTGCCACAGAGTCTGCGTAATCACCCTTCAAAGTTGAACGATATTTTGGTCTCAGGGCTCTTAAGGGACTACACCCAAACGAAGTAGCTCAAAGCAATGACCTTATCACGCACCGAAACACCACCTCCTCTATTGTTCACCTAGCCACTCTGGACATGTCGACGCAGTCAATTCGGTGCCACAACACACCGTTTACAAAATATAGCATTTGATAACCTTACACTGCTTGCTTGAACTGCACTATTTTACGTGTTTGCAAAAAATAGGGCAGCGAGAGCACCGATATGAGAAGGAAAAAACCAAGAGAGGCTATTGTAGAGGGCCCCTACGCCGACTCAAACAAAGTAGCCCAGAAGTAATGACCTTATCACGCACTAAAACACCACCTCCTCTAGCATTCACCTAGCCACCCTGGACATGTCGAGTGTAATCAGTTTGGTGCCATGACCCACCATTTGCAAAATATAGCGTTTGATAACCTTACACTGTCTCAAACTACACTATTTCGTGGGTTTACAAACAATAGGGCAACGAGAGCATTTATATGAGAAGAAAAAACTGAGAGAGTCTATTGTAGAGGGTCCCTATTGAGGAGGTCGATCGAAAAGATGTCTTTAGGTGCCATGGAGTCTCGGTAGTCACCGTCGCGAGTTGAATGATATTTTGGTCTTAGGGCTCTTAAGGGACTACACCCGAATGAAGTAGCCCAAACATAATGACCTTGTTGTGCACCAAAACACCACCTCCTCTAGCATTCACCTAGCCACTCGGACATGTCGGCGCATTCAGTTTGGTGCCACGACCCACCATTTGTTTACAAAATATAGCGTTTGACAACCTTACACTGGCTCGAACTACACTATTTCACACGTTTGTAAACAATAGGGCAGCGAGAACACCGATTTGGGAAGGAAAAAATCGAGAGAGGCTATTTTAGAGGGTCCCTATGATGAGGTTTCAGATCAGACGAGGTGTCTCTAGGTGCCACGGAGTCCGAGTAGTCACCCGTCGAAGTTGAATGATATTTTGGTCTCAGGGCTCTTAAGGGACTACGCCCAAACAAAGTAGCCTGGAAGCAATGACCTTGTCGCGCACCGAAACAATGCCTCCTCTAGCATTCACCTAGCCACTCGGACATGTCGATGCATTTGGTTTAGTGCCACGACGTCCTGAGGCATGACTTCTCACTCCTCGCCTCCGTTCATTTCCTAGGACTCAAAACATTCAATGTCACTTGTTTACCTTCCATCTCTCTTATTCTCTTTGGACTTTCCTCTATCCTCTTAAGTGCTTCATCATTGTCCTTTCTTTTCTCTCTTGAGCTATGTTGTTGTGGTGATCTCTCTCCATCCTCTGCTACCCCAGCTATGTGCTTACATGCTTATTATGTTTGCATTATAATATGGTCATGCTCTTGGCTACCTTGAAACTTTTACATACTTTTCATCCCTTAATGGGTATCTAATACCCTAATTATCATGCTTTGAAGATTCACAAGAATAAATCATTCCCTTGTTATTCTAATAGTGGATTAAGTATTTGAATATAGGTCAAGAATACTAAATGGAGTTGAAATTAAATGATCCATAATTGCTAGTGAAGCAAGAACTTGTGAAAAGTGGCGTAAAGGTAAGTCATGTTAAAGGAATGAAATGCATTTATTCATTGTTTCTAATAGTATGGTGAGAATGTGAACATATGAATAAGATTATCAATAAAATGCTAAGGCAAGTAGCTTCAAGTTTTCATATTTGGATGGAATTTTAGAAGGAGAGTGAAGTGGCCAATCAAGTCACTTATGAATCATGCTAAAAGAAGTGAAGGAAACAAATAAGTGAGAGCATATAAAGGAATAAGAGGAAAATATTTTCCATGCACGAGAAACATGAAGAAGAGAAAAGAATTCTCATAATGGAGAACATAACACGAAAGAAGAATAATGGAGGAGAAAGGAAGTGCAAAATGAAATGCTTAGAGAATAAATAGGTACTCATTCAATATGAAATGGGAAATAAGAGGAAAGTGGCGAGAAAAGGTCAAATTTCAGTTTGAGGCAAGCATGTAATGGCTGTGATCAATAAATGAAGAAAGTGAAGGAGAGAGTGAATACTTGTTGTACATGAGGAAATACAAAGGCTTGAGGAGATATTTATGACAGGATATTCAAAGCAACAAGAGACAAGTCAAGAGAAAAAAGAGTGAACAATGGCAAAATAAGGAGAAAGAAAGAAGTCTTGAATACATACAAGAAAATAAAAGGAAAGAGAGGATGGTAAGTCCAAGAAGAAAGAGACAAACAATGAAAATGAAAGAGAGAAGTGAATCTACTTTAAACGATAATCAAATTGAATGTTTAACTTCTTAGTTGATTGGCATATAGCACCAAATTATAAAGAGATAAGGTGTGTACATCTATTGATTCCCTTAATTTCTCTAAAACAATGTAAATGCTTCCCTTAATTTCTTAACAATTGTACCATGCAATGTTGCACCATAAGTAACGTTATATTCATATAGTTCAAGATGAACTCTACCTCGCTTATTTCTATCAATGTTCACATTAGTTGATATGCAACAAATGAGTGTTAGCTTTAAAAGAAAAAAAAGTAATTACGTATTGCCCTTTTGTAGTTCACCTAGCATGGTTTTGCTTAATGGAATAGGTTTTCTTAACAATTGTACCATGTAGTGCTCTGGGACATGGTTTTTTAATTTTAAATCAAACATACATATCTAGAACTAATAAATGGTTATGAAAACATACATAGAAGGATATCATACATGCAATGAAATCAAATCAAACATATAGAAGTAATATCATTATGAAAACCAACACACATGGATATATAAGAATCAAACAAAGTGTGCTCCAGATGCACGTCTCTGAAAATATGTAAGTTCATAACATGTGTACATCTCGAACTAAGTGTGTCATAATGTATATAGGACCACATGTAGTTGTAAAAGGCTATATAATATATAATGGACTATATGAAGAAACATGTTCACTAGGACCAGATGGCCCATATATATCTATGTACATCTAGGTGGACTATGAATCTACTCATGAAACATCTTCCCTCTCTTCGCCCTGCTAGAAGTAGCACGTCCATGACTTGGGGATGTAGTGGAGGGAGATGCCACTACGGATTTCATCCGTGTGGTCCTAGGCGTCTCTAAGCAGGCCGCAACCTAACCTGCACATTCATAAACAACAAGTTTTTAACACCCAAAATTTTAAAATACATTCAAAATTTAGAAACTTGTACAATTTAGTTAAAATGCATGTGAAATCTTACCGCAATGTCATGATCCTTATCAATTTGTTGTTGACGCATCGCAGGGACAACAATAGACTCATGAGGGGTAAGCTACATATAAATAATTAATTTTCAAATTAAATATTTCACATACATACAAAATTTGATATTATAGATTTAAGTAATAAGAAATAATGAACCTCCAAAATTTAACAAATTTGAAAAATTGTACCTCAGTTAGTGGATCTACATATGCTATAGTAGTATCTACAGCAACCTCCATAGTCTACATATATGGAGGAGTCTCTCTGGCAGTCATAAGCTATACAAAAAACATGTACAAATCAATATTAAAATATATATGATCATGTGCACCACATAACAGAGAGTCCAAAGCATGTAATCCACGTGAACTTCCACAATTAGAAACAAAGTGTAAAGAAAACTAACTCATGGAAAACTCATGTGAGGTGTGCCAAGAACCTCGGTTCCTGAGCAGATGATAACCCACCGTGCTCCTGTATAAAAGACAAACATATTAATATGTACAACATACACGTGAAACACTATAATAATAATCTAGTGCAATCAATTAAATAAAAAATGTAAGTTTGTACAACTTGAAACTTACGTTTGAAACACGCCTAATCATAGTAGTAGCTAAAGCATGTTGATGCTTTGGATGTTTCCTTCACTAGCTCTTGCTATTTAAAATAAAATAAAAAGTTATTTTTTACATATATGTGCATGACGTACAATCAAATACATATATATTAAAATCTCAAACATGTGAATTAAACTATTGTTGAAATTTACATGTGAAAACTAATATCAGTGGTGACCAATTCCAAAAACATCCCTCAACATCTCATCTATAAAAAGAAATCATGTGAACCAACAAATGATGTCTCACCCATTGCAAGTGCATATGGCACCACATGATCCACAGTGGTGTGGTACACTAGAACCGGCACCTCCACCAACATCACCAAATGTAATCTGGTCACTATGTTGGGTCAGAGTGTCAGTGAGCTCCCTCAATGCATGTAGTGTGTCAATCTTCACAACCTCCTTCATTGTAGGAGGGATAATCAAGGAAATGGGGGTTTGGGGTATGGGGATCCTTGGTTGACCTATGCGTGCACCAGGTCTACTTTGTGCAGAGCCACCTCCTCGACCAAAAAAATTTAGAAAAGTCAAAATAATTTGGGACCTCATTAAGCATGAATTCACAATATAATTTCTTCAAAAAATAAAGAGGAACCTCATTGTTGTTGCATGGTGGATAATAAAAACCATCCACCATCGGTCCCAAAAATTGTTTTTGATTCGGTCATCGTGGCACCAATGGATTGGGAACCATTTGCAAGTAATTATGGGGGGGGCATTGGTTCTCGGGTCAGTAAATAATGCACAAATGAGGTCTTTTCCAATTTTTTTGTCTTTTACGGCCACATGGGATAATTTATCCACATACCACCACCTACAATCACCTCTAAAGGTATTCCATCTATGTATTTGGTTGGTTACGGAGTTGACTTCGCCAATCAATGTTTGCAATGTGTTGGCTAAAGTCATGTGGGATGGATTTGTGGCATGATTTTGTCTTATAGTCTGAATAAGGTTCTCAATGACAATTTTATTTTCTCATATTCTTCCAATGATATTATCTTGTGTTCTGCTAGTTTAGTGGGGACAGAAAGGAGCCACAGGAGGTGGATCTATGTTTGGAGGAGGGTTTTGAGGAATGTTTTGATGGTTTGCACGATTTCGAGCTTGCCGACCAACTGACAAAACAAGAAAATTGTATACATAAACAAACATTTCAAAAAACCCATGAAAATGCAAAAAAAAACTAAAATGCAAAAAAACCTAAAATGTAAAAAAATGATTGAAATCAGGGCTTACCTCCTCGCCTTAGTGGCATGGTTGAATCTATCATGATCCGTAAGTACGATGAGCAATTTTGAGGTGGTATTCAAAGCTCGAGTGAAAAATGTCTAGGAGAAATCACGGTTTGAAATGAAAAATGGGGAAAATAAGGACTCACGGGACTGGTTTTTTTTTTTGTCTCAGAGTTCCACGATCACGGTTTATAACCATGCTCATGGTTCTAAATTGCGATCGCAGCTTTAGGTTCGGTTATTGCAGAGAACTCGAAATTCGAACTCGCGATCGTGGTTTAAAACCGCGATCACGGTTCCGAATTTCAGTTTTTATGTCCACAGTAATTGTCCACCAACTTCATGCACTTACCCATTCCAAAATCTACATGCCAATGTTTTTCACTAACCCCTTGTTTGGTGGATAACCGAATTGACCTGCATCTTGCTTATGTGAACATGCATGCTCAAACTAATATTCATCATGAAATTAGTTTGGAGGTGAATTGTAATAGCCTGAAGATGGAAAGAACCATTTATTGCTTTGCAAGTGGGAGTCCCACTATGGAAATGAAGCCATGATTGCACAACTTCATGAATGAGAGAAAATGGAAAGATATGGAAGAAAAATAGATGGAAAATGGATAAACTGAAATTCTACAACACATAGAGTAAGGTACTTAGACCAATGGAGTCGCTAATTATGCTTGGGTATACCTCTTATGGCTGAAATTTCACTAATAGCACAACAACTCAATGAAATGAAATGAACACAATACACACACCTATAAAATATGTGACTCTTGTCCCACTGGGCATGCCAAAACTGCACCCCCAAATGACTCGAAAATGAATCCTAACATTTGGTGTGATTGGGACACATGGGATCACCTCTCAAGCTATGGGACTTGGGCTCGAGGTGAACCTCCGGAGAATGCCGGCTTCCTCTTCCTAAACTAAACACAAAACTACTTCTAATGCAAGATAAAAGGGCTATCTAGTCTTATGCTAAAATTTCATGGGATTAGGGAAAGATATTTGCAAGAAATAAAACCTAAACTAGAAGTGGTGATGCACCAAATTAAGGGATGTTTAACATCTGGAAGGGTTAATGTGGGGGTATGCTTGCATCACTGACCACCTTCACCTATCACAACTAGAAAGGGTACATTATACCGTAAACCAGCGGGGGATGCTCCTCTATTAAACTTGAGTATTCATAAGGGTAGATCAAATTAGATTCAACACACAATTATTTCATCATAAAGAAACCACACATGCATATATCAAACATCTATTTCTGTAACCGAGGATAATAATGAAATAAAATTAATGCGTATGAAAATAAGATTTCCACAACTAACATAAAATATAGTAGTATTATTCCTTCATAAAGCATGAAATAAAGATAGGATAATCACTCTCACTAAGGATTTGTAAATTCACAAAGTAAACACTGATTAACGATTCAACACAATAAATCAAATTTTCAACAACAAGGTGTAACTATGAATGTAATTAAAAGGTATTTTAGAATCTTAGAAGCACTCTTCCAAGCTCGAAGAGTAACTCCTCCGAAAATAATCTATATCCTCTATTCTCTCTATCCTCTCAATACTCCTTATACTCAACTATTTATAAGCCTTTTAGGCCGAGCCATGATAGTTGGGCCCTTAAGTAAGCACTTAAATAAAAATAGAAATGTCACTAATATTAAGGGAACACGATCCCATGAAAATAGAAGTTTTTTTGCAAAAGGTTTTGACCAAGTCAACCCTGTAACTTTGACTGATTCAGAGTTTGAATCTGTCCTCTCATGGCTGCTCAACTTGATCTGGGTTCAAATTTAGGTTACTATCTTCAGAAAATGACTCGTCCACTTTAGAAATGGTGGTTCTTACACCCTGTAACTCACTGTATATCTCAATAGCCTACTTCATCTTCTCTTTTCCCCTTGATGTGGAAGTAGACATTAAGCTCTGTGTTTGAAGCTGAAGTTGGAGAAATTATGAAAATAAAGTCTTTCCAAAAATTTCTTCGAAAAATTTTCTGAAATTTTCTCCAAAATTTTCTCCATTTTTTTGAATTTCTAAGTTTTGGGGTTTTGGGCTTCAGAATTTTCAACTCGCTCGACATTTTTAATCCCAAAAATCTTCAAAATTCTGAAATGGAATTTTCTGAAAGAATCCCTGAAATTAAACTCTAAAAGCTTGATTCAACTTGGCCTACCTCATTCCCGAGCTTCTAGTCCTGCGATGACTCCACGACCTTCATTGCTCACTGTCCCGATTTCTTGATTTCTGAATGTAGATTCAACCACCAAAATGAGCTCAGGTGTAGATCTCACTCTACGTAAATCGCACTAACACATGCCAACTAACTCAACAAGCAACTCGACCACTTTTAGCTCATGCCCATTTGTGATTGGTGTTGACAAATTTTCAAGCCTTACGTTGTCCTTTCTTAAACTTCTAAACTTTTCTGTGAACAAATGAGACATGAGGGTATGAAAAGACACCTGAAAAAACATATGCCAATTTTAACTGTGTCTTGCTTGAGTTGAGCAAGTATGGGTCCTTCCAAAGGCAATTTTCTCATTCCGAGACCAATTTGAACCTCCAAGATATGAAAAAGAAGGAACAATCCCAGAGGATCCCGAAACCTTCCGGAATAACATACAAGGATTTCAAAGCTTGAAGTTATCCTGATAACCCCGAAATATTTATGGAAGAATCTTCTGGTCTCAGGGTATTATCATATTGTCCATTTTTTCCTGGGGAAAAAATTGACAACACACATTAAAGAATTTTTTTGTCACTTGATAACAAGCCTTATTGATGCAAGACAACAATCATATTTTCATGCAAAAGCAAGGCTTGGCCTCATCATGTCATGCGTCAACAAGATTTGCTTTGACACGTGATAGCAAGAATTTTTTCATGTGATTACTATGCGTCAACGTCTGCAAAACTATTTTCCCTTTGGCACAATCCCTCTCGCTCAAATAATATCAGGTAAAAATTCAATTCTCTAAAATTGGAAAATTCACCTTTACTCAAAAGTGGTACTTGGTATATTCACCGGGGATTTTCCACCTCCATTTTACTAGAGGATTTTTTAAATGAACCCTATTTTCATCATAATGGAATGCCACATGGTGTCTCGAGGACCCACCATGTGGCATAATATGATGCAACAACAAAGGTACCCTCCGTGAAAAGAGTGTGTCAAACCCGGTCGAGGCTCCCGACCAACAAAAAGTGGGTTCCACCCATCTAAATACTAGTGTCGAAGACCGACATTGCAAAATCACATTTCTATTTTTATCCTCTAAATGGACTTTGCCTCCACCATGTGTTGCACGCCACATTGGTGAGTTGACCCTCGTAGAGTCTAAGTGTTGACTAGCATTTGACCGACCATATCTTAAGCATATGATGTACGTTTTACACATTCTAGATACCAATGGAAAGCTCACTTTGAATTATCTACCACTATATCATGGTTTAGGAAGATTTAGGGAACTCAAGATTACACCTCCGAGTCGAAGGAGTTTTTTCCACAAAAATCTTATGAACCTTGAACCTGGTGTTGTTGAGAAGAGATCTACGTAGTATGCTATTACTCCACAATCTGAAAACTAATGGGTCGATCTCGAGACCTCGTGGCATTTGCACCACACTACCGAAACATCCTAGTAATATTAATTCTACTATGTGGACACTTCCTCTACACGGAAGAAAGTTATGTGCCAACTAAATAAGACATGTTCCTTCACCTCGCCACACGGATTTCACCTCTACACAAAGAGTGAGAAGTGTATGATGGTGAATTTTTATCCCGCTACATGACTTCCACCTCTACATAGTACAAGTCCCCAACTGACGATGACAATCAGGTACTCCTCTGCTACATGGCCACAAGTAGCCTCTACACAGAGTGACATTCTGACCCATTGCTAGATGGCAAGTCATTGATCAACTACCATTCTACTGTATGGAATCAAGACTCTTCAGAGAATGAATATATGATATGATGCTAAGAGATAAAAAATAATCATGATCCTCCACAAAAGCCAATGATCTTGTTGATATGCCTAGTGTACAAAGGATTAGAGATCCTAAAAAGGTGTCTACATAATTTATTACAAAAGAAATTTCGATACTCACAACATTATGTGTTAGTACATAATTTTTCCTTTGATGGGGTCTTATATTTGTAATCATCATAATTATAGACGATGCCCAAAATGGGTCTTAAAAAATGCATGTTAATAATCAAGATCTATGAAATATAAATTCAAAAATTTGTTTGCTAATTCATGCTAATGGATTTTCATTTACAGTATTACCTCATCCGGGGTTGAATTTTCAACTAGTGGTGGATTCACAAATTCATTTACCTTTTACATAGGTCCTTATTCCATCTTTGTCTTACTATTACTATGATGGTGAGATGGATGAAGTTTCTAACAAGTGTCCACCGATGCCCATTTGTATGATAATGAGCAAAAAATTTCCTCATTACCTTCTTTTGAGATGAGGAAATCTACTTATCCTTTCTCACTTCTCGAACGACGAGATGAAGGTTTCTGATTTTTCTTGTTCTTGGTGAAAGAAAAAAGTTCTCAAATAAAGTCCTTATCTTCCAACATCTGGAAACATAATGGTTATGCATCCCAAAAAATGTACAAGGAAAAGCATGCCACATTTTTGAATATCAAAGCCAAACTTCTTAAATTGAAAGAGTGGATCAAAAGTTTTACAACATTCATGGTGCTTATGATTATGGTAAGAAAGTGGAGGTGGAATATCGATACCTCTACACTGAATTTTCTTACCAACTCCATCCTTTGACAAAGAAGCACTTGATTCCTACATTGAATCTACCTACAAGACTTGGGATATTCTCTTGGCCTCCAAAATCTTGTCTTCCATTAGTGTGCTTGGAGCATTCTCCAATATCCATTCCCACACTAGTAAAACCCAAACCTGTAAAATGAGGACAATCCTCGACCTATATTAGGTTAGAAATTTCTTGACTATATTTTCCAAGACCTCTTCCATCAAAACCCATCTTATATAACAATTTGGATCCAATGCCTCTAGTATGATTTTCAAATGAACCAAAGACATCATTACTTGAATCTAAAACTAAATGGGAAGAAGAAATTTTTTCCCATAGTTAGAAACTTACAAAGGCACTCTGTCATGGTCACTACATTTGAAGTAGAAGGGATTTCCTTCTTTTGATCACCACACTGAAACTTGATCAAGATCTCATCCGTTGATGCTAGCTCATTTTTCAACAAATCAACTTACTCTTCGAGGGAGTAGAGCTTGCATCACAGGAATGCATTTTCCTCCTATATTTTTCTATTGATGCTCTCGATCTCTTCTAGTATTTCCCTCTTAAATGATTTTACCATAATTACCCTCAGTAAACCAAGTGATCCCCAAGATACTATAAAACTTCCAAGTAAGAATATCAAGCCAAATAGTCTACACTGATGGGATTAGAAAATCAAAAACTGGTATCTACATGCAACTAAAGCAATCACAAAACTAGCTTTGATACCAACTTGATCCATAGACAGGGGTAAATTTTACTAGTCAATCCTATGGCCCCTATAAGCATTTGTTAATTTTACTCAACATATATTATCAATTTTAGTGAAATTTAATGTAAAGAAAAAACATACACATGAAAAAATGAAATCGATAATGGAGTTCAAAATTCCTATGTCTTCGGTTCATATAAACCGATTCATTACACTTCTCATTGTAAACTAGTAAAAACTACAATGAAGTGATGAACCTAATGAGGATATCAATGAACATGTCTAATATGCTACCAAAATGATAGTTTTATAGGATTCTACCCTTGATAGTTAATAGGATTTCACCTGATGATCACATACCTATCTGATTACCCATGAATCAAAACTAGATAAAGAAAGATGGCCACCAACCCAGCTTGATTCCATATGAATCCAAACTAGAACAAGATGAAGACAATATCTCCTCCAAGTCCACCGAGTAGAAGAAATTGACATATAAGGATCATTGTAGAAGTATGAGTCTCCAAATAGCCTTCCTTAGATGAGAGACACGCTTGAAGAAGACTCGAGATGGATCTTAAACATTGATATTACTTATGTAGATTAAAATAGTTTTAAAATCCTCCAAATTAGGAAAAAAATACCACCATTGGAAGCATGGGGAAATTATGTATAAATCTCCTTTTTACACCGAGGGATGAAAATGCTTCTAAGACCTCCAAATTTGATGATATGCGTAAACTACCTTTTAACAACTATAGCTCTACATAGGAATATTTGTTGAACAAATATGCTGAGCTCCCTTTTATAGCTGGTCAATATATTATGTCATAGAGGTGAGGCATTAAGGTTTTTAAATGGGTGGTGGGGGTTCGATTCTCCCCACCAACCCTTTTCACCACTTTAATCCTTATTAAGGCTTTGTTTATATTTTATAACCACCTTGCATTTACCAAGGGGGTATTAATCCTACATTGACTATGAGGTAGAGTTGGTCGGTGTTTTAATAAACCCGACCCAACAAATATGTTTGTGGCTATAGTCACGCCATAGATTATTTTTCCATGTACGATTCATCGCACCATATAATCCCATCGCTGATATCAATGTAGTCAGGTCTGCATTGTAAATGTTGGACGGTGAGGTATTACGTGCCCACCAAGTTGGTAAATACCACCCTAGTCAAGTCATTGCATTGAATTGAATGTAACTTATGTGGCTCACCACTTCATTGAACGCCGAGTTAGAAATAAACATGGGCAAAGGGAGAATATAAGCCCATGTGGTCGACTCAACCATGGAGATAACCCATTCACTGAATTGGCTTGGCTTACTCGCCCTTTGTGTGGATAGATGCATAGCATGAACATAGATAGTAGCTCAATCCTCTAATATAATGCAAATCCCAAACATGGAGTTGAATGGAGGGCTCGTCAAGCTATGTAGAACTCTCCCACACCGAACTCGTTATGTCGAGCTTGCCAATGTCAAACCGATTTGGCTTGGTCTATTACTATCATCATGGTTGTGAGACACATGGTGGCTTGAGGACCCACCGTGTGATGTAATACAATGCGTGATAAAGGCACCCCCTCCGTGAAAAGAGTGTGTCGAACCTTGTTGAGGGACCCCTGGCTAGTAAAAAGTAGGGTCAACTCGTCTAATACGAGCATCAAATTTTGGTGTCACAAAACCACATTTTTATTTTTCTCCTCTAAATGCAATCTGCTTTCACCACATGTCGCACACATTGGCCAATTGACCATGTAGGGTCTTAGTGTTGACCGACCATATCTTGAGCATACCATGTCTATTTTCATGTTCCGTGCATCAAGAAAAGCTAACTAAATTCTCTACCACTCTATTATGGTTTAGGGAGATTTAGGAAATCCCAAATGTCCCAAAATTTTCCCCGGATCAAATAAGTAACATATGTTTGTAGGATTTAATGGGAAATGGAACAATTAGAGGGCTAGACCAAGTGATATGAGGTAGACCCAAGTGAGAGATGATACATAAGTTCCCAAAGAGTCTAAGATATAAAAATAGCCATAGAAACCGAAGTGGGAGATATTAGATTTACTACCAAATCTTACAAGGTAGGAAGTAATTTTCATTAAAATCTAAGCAAGAGCTCATAAACCTTAGTGAGAGGTGATAAACCCAAGTGGGAAAAATAGAGATATGA
The DNA here is from genome assembly GCA_018340775.1 of Taxus wallichiana var. yunnanensis. Classification (NCBI taxonomy): domain Eukaryota; kingdom Viridiplantae; phylum Streptophyta; class Pinopsida; order Cupressales; family Taxaceae; genus Taxus; species Taxus wallichiana. Next base: position 6,682,265 of record JADAXU010000057.1, on the reverse strand, counting down.
GACATGTTGAGTAGAATCGAGTGAATCAATGACAATGTGCAAAATATCAACATGCGTCATTTATGATTTCAATTATGTTGTTTACTATTTGATGGTGAGTATGAATCATGAGGTCTTGTTGAAAAAAGTTTTATCATGGATAAAATAGGGGTTCGTTAACCCTCATAGGACTAGGTCCTTTGCTACTAAATGGGATGGCTCCCATTTAATGAAAAATAGAAATTATACACACTAATTCTAACCTTGGGGCGGCTAAGACCAAGGAATTCCCAGAACAACCTTGTTGTAGATACAATGGTAGATTAGAGAGGGAAGAGTTTGTAAGTAGGAAAGGAAAGAATTATAGGGAAAAAAGTGGAAAATTAAGAGGGAAGTTATGCCAATGAGAGAAAAAAATTTAACAATAACTTATAACAATTTTCTAGTTGAATTATAATAAATAGGTAAATATATGTAATCACATAAGGATCATGAAACAATAACATAAATTAATACAAAGTTCAACCAATGATTCTCATTTCATTTCAGTAGGTACAAATCCCTTACTTCCTTACAAAACTTATAATATGATTGGTTGAGTATTAAGAGAGAGGATGGATAAAATATCATTTAGAAATAGAAGAATACAATTTTCTAGGGTGAGAAATAATTGATCTTTTAGAATTAGGAATTTATTCTAATATATAGCCCTCTTACAAGAATTTTCAGATTCCCATGTGAATTTTCATATTTTGGATTAAATTAAGAAACTTTTCCTTATTTTAATAAAAATAATTTTATAATAGAGGGATATGAAATCACTTAAGTGAATAAGACAAAATTGGAAAATGCACCCCCATGAAGTAATAGAAATCACTAATTGAGAAAATTCACTTTTCAAAAAAATGTGCTTTCTTTGTGAAGAAATAGAAGGTGGGGAGAAGAAATTTGGGAAAAAAGAATTTATTTTGCAGATGAAGATCTGGAACATGAAGACCCTTGAATGCACTCGCATTGGAGGAACCTTCGGCCTCTCACCACCGAATTGAATCTTGAGAGGCCACCCGAAGGTCACCCGATAGAGTTAACTTACAACCGATTGTTGCACTACATATAAGACTCAATGTATTTCTTGTGAGTGTGTGTAAGAATGGTGCCCTAGATAGCCCTTTTGTAAGATGTACTAGATATCGGGTTTGATATGATAGAATATACAAATGTGTGTATGAAATAGAATGAACTTACCATTTATATGCAATGTATGTAGAAAATGTAGTCCCTTGTCTCTTGATATAATGCCGATAGATGATTTGAAGTTATTTAGGTAGCTTTTGGATGCAATCTTAGGTGATAATAACAATTTTTAGAGCCTGGTCCTTTATTTTGAACATATATCTATGTATTTATATGATTCCTATGTTTGAATTTTGTAATTAAAACCTCAAAGGTCAGCCCATAAGTAGAAAATATGCCCAAAATATTAAAGAGACCAAAAAGAAGCGAGTAAGATAGAAAAGGACCAGGGGCACCTATAGGGACATGGGTTCCCGGGCGCTCCTATCCTGGATGGGTTTTGGTGTCTGAATCCATAAAAGATAAAAAAGTAAAATACCGACTAAGATGTAGGGTGTGTAAGACCAAATAGAAAACTAGAAACATAGAAAAGAGGCCAAAAATAGTCATCAATTTGTAGTTTTCTTTATTAGGAATCATATGATTGTTAGTATGTGTTTAATACCTATAAATTTACCCAAGTGCATGATTTTGTGTCTACATTAGGTATTTATTCAAGAGAGGGAATTTTTAATGTCCCATATTGATGGAAGAGGTTAAATCTATAAGGAATATTCCCTCTTTGTAATTTATATATCCCTAAGGTGTGCACAATCTACACATTGAAAGGTAGATGACGTGACTAGGTACATGTGATGAGTCCACTATCTACCTAAGAGGAAATTATAGAACAAGGGAAAATTAAAAATTGTGAATTTGATGTGTACATGTAGACACTCAAATGTGTCAATTCACTCTTTGAAATAGCTAGTTCGACAATGCACTCTTTCTAAGCTAAATACAAATTTCCCATTCCCACTTAGCACAATTCGAGGTCTCTTTTTAATCTTATTTATCCTCACACAATGATATGTCATAAAATTTTGAGAGTACAATGTATAAAATCCATATGTAAACATCAAGTAACAGCTTCCAAACTTTAGATTACATGTTTTCTTTCCTCGATCAATGTTATATATATAGATAGATAGATAAAGATAGTATATCCAGTCCTAACCAACTTGTACATTCTTAGGCAGACACGTCCTCAAAATTTTCTTCTAAATTCATATGTTTTTTTGGGTCTTCTAATTTCTCTAGGTTGTCATTTCTTTGATAAATCATCTATGGAACCCTATATAAGCAAGTTAACATTACCTCATTTACTAATATGGAAATCTTATGGCACTACATTGATACACTCACTTCCTACCATTACAAAAGATTCCCAAGAATCCATACATATCAAATTATCAAATCTAAAATCATGAGAGAAGCAATCTCTAGAGGTCTGAAGCTTCTTACTTGGTCAAGGAAACAATATCTCTCATCTATAAGAACTCACACATATCCTCCCCAAGTATCTTAGCAAGAGAAAATATCCGAGCATGGTCAAATATGGTTGTCAAATATAGTTACATTTATTCATATATTACATGCTAGGTGGAGAATGATGTGTGGTTTGAGGTTTCTTTAGACTATTGTATTTTTCGGTGGTATGCAAGGATACCTAAAACATAAGTAATGTTTGTTTTGAAGGATTTTCCATCCACGATTAAGTTTGAGATCATGATTAAAGTGTTTAGAGATTTTTGCGATATGATCACAAATTAAGGTATAACAACGATAAATAGTTTGAGACAATTGAAATGCACATAAGTTATAGAGCCCAAAACCAAGTAGGTCGAAGACCATATAAAAGGGTCAATAATATATGATACAACCCCGATAGATTTATATGGTTCTCCCTCAAGTTAGTTTCTAGTCACATTCCTAGAAATGAAGTATCATTAGGTTAATACATTCACATTCTAGTAGAGCATCCTTCCATAAATTTCTAAAATCATATGTAATCAACTAACTAAACTCATTTCTTTATGTTTTTAAGTTCATATATTTTATAGCATATCATTGTATAATTAAGGTCAAGTTAATTAATATGAATAATCACCTATTACTAACCTTTACACCCTTTAGTGTACTAATTGACAGAAATCAATTAGGTTTCATGTTAAATATAACTAGGGTGTAAATATTTTAATGAACCCAATTCATGATTCAATCTTAGCATCCATCTTAGCTTCCTTAGGCTCATTTATATCTTCTTTTTTCTCTTGGTGCTATAAATTTTTACCTATCTAACATCATGATTAACCCTTAGCTCTTCTATAATACTTTACTTCAACCTAGGGGTTCTTGACCCTATACCATTATGAGATATTATTCCCCTTATGTCAATCTACACCATGACACCATGAAACCTACTATAAGTTTATATTCTACAACTGATATATTTGGTAATATTGTCTTTACCATCAATGTTGATCCTATCCAAGGTGAAGGTTCCAATAAAATTCTTGCTAATCACCATCATGATCAACTTGAAGATGAAGTATAATAGCTTATAAAATTCTTACACGAGAATCTCACTCATATTGATCTTCTCCTATATACTGCAAGATATCAACTTAAGCATGCTTCACTCTCTCATATTGAGACATATGTTATTCCTACATTTATAGTTACTACCTCCTTGGGAACCTAATAATCTAATGCACAATGTTTTATTCCTCTTTCTACCACCACTATTTCTACTACACATCATACATTCACTCCTAATGGTTACCACATTACTTCATCTAGCATGCAAGCCCTTGAACCCTTATCCATACCTTATAACTCATATCTTACCATTACAATAAGGTGCATCAATTTCTATGTATGATATGGATTCTACTTAGCTACTTCACAATCCCCTTGCACTAAAATTAGTTTCTTGTTCCTTTCATATTGGTTTTGTCACTCCTAAACTCCCTACTTATGATGGTAAATTATAACCTACTAAGCATCTTCACTCTTTCCACGTGGCTTGTTTTGATTATTCCTCTCATGACATATTTATCACCAAACTCTTTCCTAGGAGTCTTAAAGACTTCACCTTGCAATGGTTCTATGATCTCCCAAACATTCTTTAGACACTTTTACCACTTTGGCCAATCAATTTTCTACATGACTATCTATTAATATTGAGGACAAAGTTTCTTCCGTATAATTATCTACATTTCCACAAGGATATAATAATCCTATTAATTATTATGTCTTACGATACAAGACCATACTTACCAAAATGAGAAATATCTTAGTTGATAGTGAACTAAAAGATCTATTCACCCAAAGCTTGTTTCCACCTTTGTAATAATCAATGTTATCTAAAAATTTACGATATTTTGACCATCTATTCCATATGCTCAAGGACCGTGAAGTTAAGTCATTACATATGAATAAGTCAAGTACACTTCCGCACTCCTACTACCCCTAATGCTAAGTTTTCAAGTAAAACCACATTCAAATAAAATAATAATGATTTTGAGGTTACTTATAAGGATACTGTCAATGTTGTCTCTCAACCAATTTAGTTAAAACTCCACCCTTCCCACCCATAGTTCACTTGATTACCTTGTATTCCACATATTTTATTGAAATAATTATTTGAGTGTAGTCTTTTGTCTCTCATTCCACCATTTGAGGTTGATAAAAAACATCAAATTTAGAATTGCAATACTAATGCCTACCGTGATTATCATTGATGTCTTTGTCACTTCACCGATAAATTCATTAAGCTTCGTAATATCATTCAAGACCTCATAAAATCCCATGCCATTGAATTGTATCAGCCCACAAAATATTCCAATCCAACCAATGATAATGCTAAACTCAAAATATTCATTGATCCACTCCCTAAGCATAAAAATGATAAGTATACATTTGAAGTGCATAATACTTATTGTGTGATGCCACCAAAATCATCTTATGATCACCCATTGAATGCAATGATCGATAGTATTAATCATGCATCATATTTTACACCACTCATTACTTTTAATGACTTTGATATAGATGGATTTCTTTTTCTAATACTCTATCCATTCATGTCTCTATTAATTGAGTGCGTATACATGGTATTTTGGCAGACCTACACAATAATGATAATTTATGCAATGTCACATTACTTTAATCTCTTCTTATTTCTACATAGAATCTCACATTTATTAATAATCCTTACTATCATCGTATTACTCTACCCATCACCGTTAGTTCTATCACCAATATGAATTTATTTTTGGTTATTTCAAGGGAAAATTTTAGTGGCGATTCTTCACTAATTCATGAATATTTACATGTTTTAAATTTATATTTTGGAGATTTTGAGGAGTTGTGCGGAGTAAAATTTTGCCTAAAATTTCTAGGTACAAGTTACTTTTACGATTTGGCTCACCTAATGTTTATAATAAATTTCATATATATGCATGTATATCGCTAATGCCTTGAAACACAAATTAGGTACATTCACTAACATATTTAGTAAAACCTCTAATCATTTGCGAAATTCAAATGCAATAAGGATATTTTGAAAACAGTACAAATTCAAGACACCCTTGTGCATATTCCGGACATATGACCCAAAAACATAGTCTAGACACATGACCACAAATTACAGGTGTGTAGTCTCATTTGAACACCTGACTACATTTTCTAGATGCCTAGTTGTACCATGACACATATGCCCGGTTGAATTTTACAGACACCTAGCTTCTTCGCCGACACCCGACGCATTTTTTCAGATGTTCAGTTGTTCCAAAAATTCCTGACTATATTTAATAGACTCTCGGTTGCATTTTTTAGACACCCTAATATATTTTCTCCCGATGCTCGCTTATATAGCCGAAACACCCGTCTATAGATTTTAGATTCCCTATTATGCTTCATATGTATGACCATGTAATCACCTAACCTTCCATCCAAATGGTCTTCAATGCCTCACCAAGGTTCTACTGGTACTCGAAATGTGGTGGGCCAATCATAAAAAAGTAATATTTTATCTTATTTTAACCATCCATAAAAGGGGTCAGGAAGATGCAACCGCCATACACACCATATACATGTACTGTGTACTAACTAAATAATTAAGCCTTCTTATTTATTTTCAAATTAAAAATTGCAATAATATACTTAATAATACAATATTTAAAATCCCCTCTTTTGTAGAACCCATTGATGATGACATGCCTCCAATTGAGGAAAATCCTCATTATGTTCATACATTAGACATGAAACAAGAAGAATATATGCAACAACAAGAAGATATGCCTTCACTTCATGAAAATACTTATTATGTGCCTACACTAAATTACATTCATGATTACAATATGCAACAAAGAGAATACATTTCGAATAATCAAACACCAACTTTAGCTGGAAATTCTACTCTTAATTCTTTGAAAAGGAAGAGAGTAGATGACATTCCCAATAATGAGATCTACCAAACTGAATATATTTCTACACATAGTGATCAAACACCTATTACAGGTGATAATACAACCCAAAAATTTGTGTGAAAAAGATAAGTACATGATGTATACAAAAAATATATGCACTTGGGTACATTTCTAGGTAATAAAACATACTAATATATACATTATTCCTAACCAAAAAAACTAGTGGTTGACAACTTATTTTAGGCCTTTTGCTTTATATCTTGCACTTTTATCACCTTACATATATTACAAACTCTACCAAAACTTTATTGATTTATCTTTTATGGTCTAAGACACTAGCGCTAAATTAGGACATGAGTGCATAGGCATTCATGTCCCTCATGGGTGTTCCTTACCTTCTTTATCTTCTTCTTACTCTTTTAGATATTTTTACTTCTTATTAACCTTTTTAAACTTTGGGTCTGCCTTTCACGCTAATTACAAAATTCAAATAAAGGAATCATATATATACTTAGTTATTACTCTTAAATAAGGGGCCAAACATCATAAACATTATCTATCATCACCTAATCTTGCATCAAAGGCACAAGAGCATTAAAAGGACACATCTAGAACTTCCATACAAGGGACATGAGCTTCATCAATCCACATACACAACATGGGAGGGGAGTTCATTATATTCCATCATACACATTCTAAATACTCAAGACATTCTAGATATAGCCCACTATAAGCTTCTGAACTTGTAAAAGGAAACCTAGGGTGTCATTATAAACAAAAGAACCAAGAAATACATGGAGTCGAGATATAGTGCAACACTCGGTTGTAAGTTCACTCTTCGGGTGACCGCCGAGGTCATTTTGATTCCCATTTTGCATCCTCTTCATTATGTTTGATGTTGTTTGTGGGCATGTGTAGGTAGATATCTATTTTTTTAGGTTACATGTATGGCCAAAGACATTACAACGAAACTAGAGTGACACAATGAGATCAATAGTAAAGCTCCTCCATCCTAGAAAAGGCCAAAACCTGAGCATCTAAGTAGTGACTAGCACCTGTAATGGTCACTAGTGCCTAGTGCTCTGTTCTCCTATGGACACTTTTGTCCACCATAATTCTAAGTCCTCAAACCCTTGGCGATCCTTGAACACACTATTTCCAGTTTTTTCTAGTAGTTACTCATCAGATCACTCCTAGGTCGATAAAATCAGCTAAGTCATCTTCTCTCTTTCATTTTTTAGGGTTTCATATATTTGAATACTTATTACTTGTCCATTACTTGTATATTATCATTTGTATATCATTAGTTGTAGTACGTTATTATAAAATTAAGGTTTAATTAAATTTAAATTAAATCACATGGACCATTAGGAGGAATTTTAAGTTTGAATGGAGAGCCAAGTATTCATTCATTGAACCAAGACAACTTAAAAGGTAATGATACTCCAATAGAATGCAAATGTATTATTTGTAGCTGGAAAATTGGAAAGGATCACAAAATGAAAATCAAGCTTGACACAATTGAGAAACATTGTGGTAAAATATATGTATCATTTAAACAAATAGATGCTTAAATAAAATTAACACATAGATGGAAAAAAATAAAAATTCATGCATGTAAGATATGCAACAGAGTATGAAAATAAACAGAAACACTTAGAAAATCTTGTTGAGAAAGGAGGAACAATTACAACTCATCTATGAGAAGTTGTTTAATCTGATATATGATCCAAAAATATACAATTCTCAACTATTTACCATATTATAAAAAGGGTAGACCTATTTATAATTTTTAGGATTATAATTTTTTTATTTCAACTTAATGGATTCCCTAATCTTCCACAATCACATTGGTCAGATAACGGTGCTTGGGGAATGGTGAAATTTCTAGTGATGATTAAGAAGAAGGATTTGAAAGAAAAAGTAAAAAATGCATGATTTATCTCACTGTCTATTGATGAGGTCACAACAATTGACAACACATCATGGGTTTACATTCATGTTTACACTTTTGAGAACCATATAAGGAAACCTCATTTATTAATAGTCTATAAAATGATAGAAAGTTTTAATGCAGAGAAAATTTACAAGTTAGTTATTTCAATTTTGAGGGATATAACTGGAATGGATAATTATAGTATCATTACTAAGATGGTGTACATTGGTACATATGGTGCTTCAATAATGCATGAGAAAAAAAATGGTCTTTGTATTTGAATATAAACCACTACTTCCCTATATATGGTACCAATCCATTACATGGTGCACATAATTAATCTTTCATACAAAATAGTTTAACACATTTGAGAGTTTTGAAAAATTCGAAGAGCTTATCCATGACCTACATGCATATATGTCTAGCAATCCCAAAATATTCCTAGAGTTCCGAAATTTACAATTAGAGTTACCGATGGTAAAAATATTCTAAAAGATGTTGATATAAGGTGGATTTCCATGTATGAACCTACATGCAAAGTTTTTGAAGAATATCCATTGTTGGCAGGTTTTATGTATAAATATCGTAGAGAAGTTGACAAGGAAAAATATTTGTTGTATCATTTAACATATTTGGAAACGTTACTAACATTAAGTGGAATTCTCCCCATGTTGAAGGAAATCAATTATTTGAGTAAACATGCTCAAGAGAGATCCATATATATTTTTGATTTCATACAGTTGAGGAAACATGTATGTCAAACTTTAGATATTTTATACATGTCCCAAGACATTTTTAAAGGGTCTATTTTTGAGAATTGGCAAATGTTAACAGACATCAAGGATCCTAACTGCTATTTGAAATTCAATATTAAGGATTATCTTTGTATAGTTATTAATGGGAAGGAGATATCAATGCATATGTTTCAACAAAGAGTTGATTTGGTGGGAGTAGAAATTTAAGAAGTTTTTGTAGCACGTAATTTATATAACACTGTTATTTTTATACACGAATGAAATTGAGAAAGATTTCACAAAGATTATCCATAAAAATTCATGATCATTTTAAAAGGTATGATCTTCTAGAGGTCATGGGAGTAGTGAATCCCATATTTTGGAACATCATTGATGGTCATAGTGAAGAAATTGTAAGTAATTTATTTCTCAAATATATGACTATTCTGGTAAAGCATTTTAGCAAGTCCATACAGATAAATGGAGTTGAAATTAAAGGTATTTTGAAAAATATTCATTGACATCTCAGTCAACACATTTTTCACTTACCATGATTGATCAATATCAATATCTAAATGAACAAATAGAAAATGGAGCTATAACAAGGCTATGGAAAAAATTGTATCCAAGCAAATCTTGCAGAAAATATCAAAATATTTTTAGTTATATGAGATTTTCCAAATGATTATTTTAGGATCAATAGAATATGAATGTTTCTTTAGTGAATTATATTTTGTTAAATCAAAGCTTTGAAACCAATTGGATAAAAAATTGGAGACATATTTGAGATTGTATGTTTCACATTATCTCGTGGATGCATTTCCTTATAGGAGAGCACTTGTGACTTGGAATTCACTTACTGAAAGAAGAGGAGTTGATAATATAGAGAGTAACAAATATGATCTTAATACCGACCCGGGAGGTGTATGTTCTACTCGACACAATAGATGCAAATGTATCTAAGTAAAATGGCTTTCTCAAACATTGTTTCAGCTTTCCTACATTTTAGGCTTTCACCTTGGTAAGAGGCATGTTTTATAAATATTTAATCCTATCTAAAAAATTATATGAAATTGTTACAATTATTTATGTTTTTGGATAAACGATTTCAAGATATCATAGATACAATAAGATATGAAAGAATAAGATATGAAAACATTAATTATGAATAGAAATCATATATTATACTTTACATTGTTATGAAAAAAACACTAGAGATTCTATGAAAACAATATATTAATAAAGTGTCGATTCATATTGTTTCAAAACAATTTACAAAAGTGCAAAACATCTCAATTGATATTTGAGACTTATATTTCAATTCTCAATATTACAATTATTCATACAATATAAGAAAATATAGTCTCATTCTATGATGTTCCCTCTAGTCTTGTATCATCTATTAGTGCTCCTGATTTAATTAGATCTTCAGCTGTGGTATTGATACTAGTGAGATTTTCAATATCTTGTTTCGCCGCATCACCTGTGAAAGTAAACTAGGATCCGCATCTGATTTCTTCTTGAACAATATTTCTGGATCCATGCCATGCTCCTTAATTATTTTCTTCAATGTATTGTTTCTATTTATTAAGGAGCACAAGTTTTTCCTTCAATGAAATAGAAACAGTTAAAATTTTTCATGCATTCTTCAGATGAAGATCCAAGACCAATACTTCATTATTCAATTTTTCATATTTTGAATGCATTTGAACAAATAAATATTATTAGTTAAAAAGTTAAAATATGTAAAACTAAAATTTCAATGCAAAGAAAGATCTAAACTTACGACAACTTTATCTTTTTCCCACATTTACAATGATAACTAGGTTTTTTTCTCTAGCCCATTTGTTATAGTAAGCTTGGGCTTCACCATTTAAATTTTCCAACCTATTTAACATTATATCCAAAACATTATCATTATAGTCATTGCCTATTGTAATGGCACCTGAGAGAGCCTGATTCAACAATACATCAATATTTCTTGGCTCATTTTGAACTGAAGAAAATAAATAATTTATTTGGGAATGGTTGTGATAACGGGAATTTATTTCCTTCATCAAATATTTTTCCCCGGAATTCCCATGTTTTCAATGTCTCTATATCAGGCATAACAACATCATTAATATTAGCATAAAAACTATCTGCCAACAAATTATGCAACGAAATTTTTTTTAATGGATCATCAGAATGTGGTATTGGTATCTGAGTTGGGGAGGGTGTGTCATATGGTGAACTAGATGTATGTTCCTATAAAATAAGATATATTTGGGTCTAGCCCTTGATCATATTATGTGGATTAAAGGTCTCTGGATCCCAAGTACCACTCTTAATACCCAACAAATCATCATCAAGATCAAATTGTTATAAAATGGTGGTGCCCATTGCACTAAGGAGACCGCCAAAGGAGAAATTCAGAAACTTTGTTCCTGTCACAAATGAGTCAGTGCCACCACTTTGAGATAGAATTTTTTTCCCCTTGTTTGAACAAGTCTTTAGGGCAGTCGTGGTGGCATAATTTTTGTTTGAGAAGTGGGAAAAATAAATACAAAATTAAAATATGAAAAAACACATAAGAATTCAATGTTTAGTAAATTTAGCAGAAAAGTTAAAGTTTGAAGTGATTGTGATACTAATAATGTACATTATACCTACCTTGTAAAGTATGTATAAGTGTAGTTTTTTCCACTATCATTGGTTTAATCCTTGTGGATTCTGTGGGTTCATGTTGATTATGGGAAGTTTGATGAATACTATTAGATGAATATATGTATATATATAGTAACGATTAAAAATAAGCATAGTTTGATTAACAATTTTTTTAAAATAATTTTTGTTCCATTATTCATAGCTTGAAAGACTGATATTAATACCTAGAATAATTGATGAAGTTGTTCGAAGCACTTTTAATTGAGTAGGTGTAGTAGAAATCCTCATGCATTTTTGTCTTAAAACTAAAGGATTTAGAGATACATGTACATCCATGTACGAACCGGTAGAATCCTTAGGAGGTTGATGACCTCTTACTGCAGCTTGTCTTCTTACATGCGATGTAATTGATTTCTTCTGAAACAAAATTGAAAATGAGTTGAATTTTCTAAATAAATACATGGAAATATTTTGCAATAACTAAAAATTTAAACTTACCTCTAGTTCATCATTTCAAAGACAATTTACTCTCATTTTTATCAAGTGCAGTTGGAATATTAACATTTTTTGAGTTCAAACCAAGAAAGGATTCATAATATAATGCAATTTATATAATTACAACATGAAAATGTTGCAACCTCATTGCAAATAGTATATGTCAAATCATGTTGTATCATGTTGGATATATTTTTACACCAATCAAATTGTTGGCAACTTAGGGAACGGAGGATGTAGACAAGAGCCCAATATGGTATGTCGATTTTCTACCCTGTAAGACTATCCTAGCCTAAAAAAATTCTATCATGGCCTACAAAAATGTGTGTTGAACAGCTTGTACAGATAACCCCCATCTTGATTTAGAGGTGTTAGCAATACCTACACATTCATAAAAGGAAAATCATGTTATTAGCTTATTGTGATGATAAAAGAAAGAAAAAATGTAAAAATAGATTATTACCTTCAACTTGTACTCAAGTGGGACTCTAGATACTTTTTATCTGAGTCTGAGAGTAACATATTTTTATCATAGGGTCAACATTTATGTATGGAAGCCCTGTTAAGCAATGGATATCTTCTGGAGATGTCCCAAAAGAAAATTCTTGTGATGGAAGTTTGAATGTGAAGACATATGTGGATTTTTCAAAATTGGATAAAATAAATTATAGTAAACGGGTATCGCAGTGATAGTGTCACATAAAAATTATCCTTGAAAATAAAATTTATCTACCTCGTCACCGAATGTTCCATTTAATTTGAGAAATGTGGAATTTTTGGGAACATAAGGTTTTTGTATTGAAGTTTGGGTTTATCCTAAAACCTAGTCTGAGAGGATGTCAAATGGACAACAATTTTTGGATTGTAGGTGCAAATGTGTGCACTATGTAATTTGAAGCCTAATTTAAGGAATGGATAGTCATATGATCCTGTAGCATGAATCATGATTTGAAGAATTGATAGTATTATCTATATAATCCGTATGAGATGGATTGCGGAGATGATCGGTTGCATATACAAACCATCCGTAAACATACACAACCTCCCACTTGTATATGTAGTCGAATGACGCATACGTAGTTGGGAAGATGAATACATAGACAGGAGGATGCATATGTAGTCGGTGGCTGCATAAGAAATTGAGTGGATGCATATATTGATTCCTCGGTTGCATATGAAGATGCCTGATTTAATATGTAGATGCTCGACTACATATGCATGCAGGTGTCTATATATGCAACTAGACGTCTACATACACAGTCACCCGACTACATATACAACCAGACATCTGCATATATATCCTCCTACCTAAGAATACAACCTCTTGGCTGCATATACAACCACTCATTCACATGTACACTGCATGCATCCTCGAATGTATCTCAACCTCTAGGTAACATATGCAGATGCTCAATTGTGTATACAACTGGGCGTATGTATGACTATTTATGCAATTTTTGAATTTTTTCCCCTCTCTGCACCCGTTTTTGGTGCACATTTTCCCATATACATTATTCTCCTTCATCATTATATACATTTTCCCCATATTCTCCATCAACACAAAATCCATTTTTTACAATTTTCCAAAGAAAATATAGGTTGGATTTTTGTAAGGGGTATTAAAATTTACCCCGGTTATTATCACTTTTAGCTCGGGAACCCAATTTGGGTCTCCTTGCTATATGGTCTTAGGGATATTCTTTCGGTTAATTACCAATGTGTTAAGTTTATCAAAAATAAAAATTTATTACCATCCGAGGTATCCCTTTTAAGGTTCCTTCCCCTAGTTTTCCTAGGCCTTTTTCTGCAAATTCTACCCATATACCTAGTGCATCTATGAATAGGTCTTTGGTTTTAGAAAATGTCCCTCACACCTATAGACCTCTCAGGTTCCCCTACATCTATGATATTATCTACTACTTCTCACATCTCTATCTCTCCTAAGTCTTGTCATAGGCCTTTGGCTACATACACTTCCCCACATGGCTCTAGCTCTCCTAGGAATCCTAATAGGCCTTTTTTTGCACACACTACATTGCAAAATCCTATATATATTCTAGGTATCCTAATAAGAATTAATTTTCAAATACTACCTCACATGGTGATAGCTCTCCTAGGTCCCCTCATAGGCCTTCAATTTCACATACAGCTTCTTTTGGGTCCTCTCCTCATAGGATTTTATCTAGGTCCTCTAGTGCACATGATCTCTCGCACTTCCCAAAGGCATTATAGTGACCATTATTTCCTTACATTACTCTCTCCTTTATCCCTCCATGAATTTATTCTACTTTCCATACTCCTCATACATATTCTTCATCCCTCAAACATGTTGCACACATTACCACTACTATACCCCTTGTATTTGATTCACCTCCTCCCATAAAATCAAGGCCTAAGCTTCCATATCATTTTCCAGTTAATCCACCTCCTCCAAACGATCTCATTAGATAGATCAATGCTACATTCATTCATGTACATAGCTAAGACTTTTAAAAATGCAAAAACAAAACTATAATCTCAAAATACAAAAACATTCACATATTTCCAAAAATAAAAAATCAAGACCTTTGTATTTCACTTGATTTTTATCATTTTACATCATTCATGTTGTTTTCCACTTTGGTTTGATGTACATTGCGCTTATTTACTCACAACACATATGAATTCATAGGGAAGTTTGAGCATGAAGTAGGAAACACACAAATAATTACACAATGATAGGTGATGGTTGAACATTTTACCTAGACTTCATAAACATCTGGGGGCATATGTTTCTATTACATCCAAATGCTATTGTTCTATTATAGTTACTTTAAACTTCCTCATTATGATTGATTACATATATTGTGTGCATGTTATCTTTTGAGCTAACATGACTAACACATGTGTTTTGTGTAGCATTGACATCCATTGTTTCACACATTTCACCTATATTGGTTATTTACTCATGGTATCATGTTTTAACACTCTTACTTCATGCATACTTACTTGTGTATGTGTATTTTTGTTCTCTTGTTTTTTTTTCTAGTGGCATATGTGCCTATATTGTCTAACGACATCATGGGTGTCCCGTGTTTATAATGTTATGCATAACCTTTTTATTTTTCTTTGCCCTTTTTGTAGGCTTATAGGCCTTTATTATTTTGTGACACCATGGGTGTCTCATGTTTGTGAATTTATGCCTTTTGGGTGAATTTATTTGCATACTTGTGACATCTAATTTCACCATTTGTTTACTTGTTTTCTCCTACATGAATTAATACTACGAATGTTATCATTTATATGGTATCTATCTATTTATATAATATCTGCTATTATGCGGCATAATATATTACCTTAAGTTTTGTAGGTATGGGTTCTCTAAGGTGGCGACCTCTTAAACATCCTATTGTAGCCACTATAAAATGCACCTTATGCATAAGGTCTCCTATTAAAAATACCGAAAAATTATAAAATATAATAATCCCATAAAAACAACTAAATTTTTTAAACCCCAAAAATAGTGATAAAAGACACCTCATCACTCATTTAATAACCCTTACCCACTCACATTTAAATATGTCTATCCCACCTACCCATTTCATTACCCAATACACTATGGACCCTTATCATCTCACCCACCTATGCACATTGCACCCATATGTGTCACAAATTTATAGGTACTCAAAAACTACAAAACATCACTCACCCCCATTATTCCAACCCTTGACTCTTTGTGCACTTGAGCCCAAACTTGAGTATTTTCTTCTTTACTCACATATTTTGGTATTGCATGTTTTAGAGAGGTGAAGGTGGATCAAAAAGGACTAGTGCAACTCGCAAGATCACAGTTTTAGTGAAATTTCAACACAGGTTCTAGTCACACCTGTGAATGGCTCAGTAACCTTTGTGCAATTTTCAGCAAATTGCAGATGTTTTAGGTTTGCGAATGAGTCAGGTATATCATTCATTTTCATGCATTTTTTTCATTTTTCATCAATAAAATTTCTTTTATATCCTTAAATGGTTAGGGATCTAACCGAGGTAGGTACCTTAACTAAAAAATAACTAAAACATTTACTATGTGTTTGTGTGCGGGTTATAGATTCGTATAAAGAAGTTTACTCACTTTACTCATTGAAATAACCTGCAATTGTCCTTCTCTTTTCAATGGAAATGTAATCCCATTTATTTAGTAGTATTGATTTTGATATTTCTATATCAACTAACACATCTTGCAGTGATCCAAATCTAGGCATACATTTTGGCGACCATGGTGGGACCATTTTGGTTGTGGCTAATTTTTTTCTTAATCTAATATTGTTTTATTTAGGATTTTGTAGTCCTTCCTATTTGTTTTTATTTTCCTAAAAAAATTTGGTTGCAAATCTAACACTTGGTTTTACATGTCTGCTAAAAAAATCGCCGCGGGTTAGTCGAAAGCAAGACTATGTTGCAATTTTTTCTACAAAAAATAAAAAATATTGTCATAGGATAGTCACAAATTTCAATCGTGTTGTGATTTTTATACAACAATAAAAATATAACAATCTAGTTGCAAGGTAGTCGAGATGATACTATTTTGTAATTTTGTTTCTAAAAAACACATTTCATTCCTTTTTAAGGGGAATAACTAGAAAATAAACTTTATTTCATATTCATCATAGGTCCGGCGTGGTTAAATACCAACTGCATAACTATGGGAAGTACTTGGGCATAATCCCTAAAATAATTGTGAGGAGTACCAAAGGAACCCCAAAGTAGCTAGCCCATTGAGAGGACCCACCAAAGTAAAAAGGGCAACTACCCATCTTGATTAAATAGTTTTCATCAGTGAGGTGAACTAAGAGATGTTCATGATAATGACCACATCTTGATTTATTAAGAGGTATGCCCATGACCACAATTTTTTTTAGTGGTACTCATTAAGACAACATTGGTGGCTAGAGAGAATCCTAAACCCCTAGGCAGCGTAATCGACTAAGGCATTTTTGTGCTTGAAATCCTTCAATTTGTGGGCTCTGTTGTATTTTCTATTTCCCTGAATGGATGCGTGAAAGGTTTTCTTCATTTGTATGATGTTGAAGATCCTTCTCCATGGTCATGGATCACATTTGGGCCTTGTATCATTTCCAAATTCTTGTCCTTAAAGAAAAATTCAATTCTGGGCACAAATGGTGATTTCCCTACATTTTATGGTTTGACGGGCGTGTTTTCCCCATCAAATTATATCTCAACATCTTCAGCTACGTGGTCTATTTTGATTGGATGAGGCACGTTGGGTCTATGTTATAACTTGTAACTTTTTTCTATGTTTGCAAAAAGATCAATTTGACCCTACAACCCTGTTGAGTTTTGATTGGCCAATCAAATTTATAAAGGTGGAGTGAATTTATCTTTTTTCCCCAAAGGTGTATACGTGTTCATTTTTAATTGGTTGCGGCTGGTGGGTCTTTTTGGTGAAATTTTCCACTTTGGTCACATTTGTAAAAATACCAAATTGGCCCCGTAGCCCCGATAGTCTCTGATTGGCTATTCAACAAATATGAAGCGGTAGGGAAAAAGTCTTACTTTGACCCCGAAGATGGACACGTGGCCATTTTTCAAGTTATAAGTAGGAAGGTGGGTCAGTGGAACATTTTGAAGTTTTTGCCTCTTTGTACGAGGGAGAAAAGTTATGAAATAACCCACAACTCCGTTAGGGCCCACATCAAAAGTTACAAGCGGGAAGGCGGGTTGGCGGAGGAAAATTGGAAATTTTGCCTTTTTGTTAAAAAGGGTAAAATTGCATAAATGAGTCATGACTCCATCAAAGGCCCAGATTAAGCCACATGTCGAGCTTGTATTTCAAAGGTGGAGGGGCGGGGCAAAATGTGAAAATTGTGTATTTTCTCCAAAAGTCATAAAATGCAAAAGGCAACCCCATGTCTACTTCGAATCAAATTTTTTCACGTGGAAGAATCTAATCTAAAGTTGAGAAAGGGCAGAATCAATGGTTATTGTGCATTGCATCTGATTTTTCCACCATTTTTACTCCAAGACTCCTAGACATGCAAATACACATTGTTTTTCATTGTTTTTGATGAAATTCCTTGTCATTTTTGTCTGTAAATTGCAATTGAATGGATTTAGAGCTTAATTTGTGAGTCCAAGGAATTTAAAGGTTGATATTTTGAATTTCGAATTGCTCAGGCACTTGCTGAAAACGTGAATTACTAGAGAAGTTGGATGCAGAGAAAAGTTGTAGAGGAAAGAATGGGAAAATGATGAAATGATGGAGGTTACATGCACGAAGGATGAAAATGTGCTCCCAGTTAAAGTGATGATGGAGATATTTACAATGATTCACCTTTTTGAACAATTGGAAACTTTTTGTTGTAAACCTGTTAAACGTCATTTTCTGTAAATCATGATCAAACATGTAACAAACAAAGGTTCCTTGAATATTATTTTCTTGGGGGAAAGCTTGGATGTAAATTGAGTTTTATAAAGGACATGGGTTAGTCATGCAAATGGTCAGGGGTTGAATTCTTACGAGAAAATTTGAGAAAGCCCATCTTCCTAAGAGACCATATGAGAAACCTGTTAATCTCTTATATTTTAGATTTGATCATGTCAAGTTGGTACAGTAAGTGTACAACTGACCATTGACAAGCTTTGAGATTGTTCAATAAACCTTCCCTTGTTGATGAATCTAATCAACTTCGAATTAATCTGTGTTAATCTTGGGAAAAATTATGTCTACTTTTATTTCATAATGTTTTCAAATGGTTTTGATGTTTCTTGCTGCAATATTCTGTTAAAATCCCTCCGAATCACACAGGATCTCGTCCCTATGTGGCATTTGTAATTTCATTACTAGAAGAGCCTTCATCCTAGTAATGAGATAAACAATTTAAAATCACTTTACTATCATTTTGTTGATAAATATTGTTTGTAAGCCTTTGAGTGTATCTTAGGTGTGAGGAACTAGGGGTCTTTAATGTTTAATTGAGTATTTAGCTTGAGCCTTCATGTTGAATTCTCAAAGATTGTGTGAAACCGTGCAAATATGGACCTCCATTGATGCACACCTTCTGGTTGAAGGAATATTTTATCTATTCTGAAGCATTCTGCCATTTAGTTTTCTAATTATTGTGAAGGTTCTCAAAGATTTGGAAAAATCAAGTTTATCTTGCTTAATCTCCCACCAAAAATTATTTTAAAAAATGAATTCTACCTAGACTACCCGTCTTTTCTCCGAATGTCCACAAATGAATAAATTCTACTACCAAAATATGTAGAAGCAATCAGGATTCCATAATGTCTTTAGTAACCTTAACCTTGTTTAGAAAATATCACCATTCTTTATAAGTGACAACTCGTGAGAGTTAAATTGTGGTGCATTGATTATATTTTCTCAAGGTTTCCTTTCACATTTGTGCAAAGAAGGATATCTTCATTCTCCTTCACCAAAAGAGGTTACAAAATGGGTCCTCTCACCTTGGTTGAAAGGCACAACCTAAAGTAGCGAGGATAGATCAAATCCTTTTGAAGGTGCTATCCATTTCTCTAACATCTGAGTGACAAAGAACCAACTGAATCACCTCCCTGGCTAGAAAACGACATACATGATGATTTATCTATCTCTATGCTTCTTGTTAAATCTGTGATGATGCTCAGCTTACAAAGGAAAATCAATTTGGATACCAACAAGGCCCATATTTGAACATGTATCATAACACATTACACTTAAAAACAATACAAATTTCCATAAACAAACACCATACTAATAATAACACCTCATGCCAAACATTTCCAATATCTCTAGGTCACATTTGTTGTTGAGAATGCAATATCTGGAAACCTTTCATTCATGAAAAAATGTAGAAGCTGCAATTTTATAGACATTGAACAAAAATAAAAACATCCACAGAAGTTTATCAAATCTAATAACTATGGAAAATATGCAAAAATAAAATATTGCCCCTAACTAATCATATCCTGTAATAATAAATTAACAATAGAATAGACCCCACTAATCTAGGGATGTGAAAAATATGTAATAGATAATTAACGGACAAGGTTTGTTTGAAGAGCCCCCTCCAAAAAATTAGTTTAGAATTGGTGGCGAATCTCCAAAATTGACTTTTGCATGAATGGAAAATTTATGAAAAATTGTTTCAGTGGCAAAGCGACTCGGTTAGACATCGTCCATCATCTTTCGTATCACCTATGTTGGATGCCATCCAACCCAGTTATATAGTAGACAATGGACGACCGTCCACCTCGAACGGCCCTCCAACCTAGGTTGGATGGCTGGGTTAGACAACAGACAATGGATGACCATCAAACCGGTGTTGGATGACCTTTCGTTGTCTACCGTATAACCTAGGTTGGATGGCATCTAACCTAGGTTGTACGAAAGATGATGGATGACCGTATGATTTGGGTTAGATGATCGTCCAATGCGTGTCATCCAACCGGGGTTGGATAACCATACATTATTTGTTGTCCAACCTAGTCATACAACCTTGGTTGGATGACTTTCCATCGTCTGTCGTCCAACCCAATCGTCTAACTTAGGTTGGATGACCATACATTATTTATCGTCCAACCCAACCATCTAACCTGGGTTGGATGACCTTACATTATTTTTTGTCTAACCCAGGTTGTCCAACTCCGGGATGGACGACTATCCATCGTCTGTCATTTAACCCAATCGTCCCAACCTAGGTTGGGCGATCGACATTATGTTTCGTCCAAACCTAGCCGTCCCAAACTAGGTTAGATGACCATACATTATCTTTCGTCCCAACCCAAGTTGGATGGCTAGGTTGGACAACAGACAATGGACAACCATCCAACCTAGGTTGGATGGCTAGGTTGGACGATAGACAATGGACAACCGTCTAACCCAGGTTGGATGGTCATCCATCATCTGTCATCTAACCTAGGTTGGACAACAGACAATGGTTGTCCATCCAACCTAGGTTAGTCGACAATCACTATTTTTTTGATGTCTTTATTAAATGGGTACCCCCTTGCAATCCCCTAGGCTATGTATTATACCATGGCGAATATACACATAATTTATTTTTTACATATAAATAGTAGGTGAACTGACCCATACAAATGACTTTTTGGCTAATTTTTTTATGAATAAAGCGGCAACTGACTACTAAAAATTTGTCATTTCCAATTTCCAAAATCTCTAATATTCACGAGTTTCCAAAAATTCACCTCTAAAATTTTCCCTGTTAACGACTAACTAAGTTATCGTGATAAAATTTAATTACTTTAACATTATAAATTTATAAATGATGAATTAGCCTAAGTTTATTCCTAACACCCCCTCCCCCCCTTAATTCATTACGGTCTTAAGTGAATAGGAGAGAAAAATTCTCATCCTAGGAAAAAAATTATATAATATGTTTACGTGAGGTAAATATTTATTAGCACACATATGCTAAAAGAAACCTACTCTAAGGTGAATGAAATAAATTTATCATTCCCCCTTAATTTTTTATGGTCTCTTTGGATATCATTTGAACAATAGTAGCTGGAAGAAGGTTCTTCCTCTCGAATGGTGTGCAAGAGATGGAACATATTCATGAGTTGTCTTTGGATGTCTGGAACCTCTTTTGGGTTGGCACGTGTGCTCAAAAAACAAATGAGTAGTTCTAAATGTTTTGAAAACCTCTGTTGGGTTGGATCTTGGCTCGATAAAACCTCTTTTGGGCTGGCTCGTAGCTCGAAATTGGCACTAACATGAAAAACTATCCTCCATTCACTTTGCTCTAATCCGTAAGGAATACCACTATTGAGAGATCAATGAAGAATTTTTAGGTATTTCATTTTTGCCCTAAATTCTAAGTGAAAAGAAAAGAGAACTAGCTCCATGGGAATTAATTTTTGTTTTGGAACTTTATAATTATAGTGCGCTTACAATTTTGTCTCTTCTTCTGTGGAAAAATTTCCTTTTGGGATACATTGTGAGTACAAAATTGTAATTTTTATACCATCTTTACACCTTATTTCAGCCTTTGATTTTTTTACAAAAAATTGGTCTGCACAAAATCTCCTAAACCATTCATTGCATATCATAATCTAAAAATTTCAAAAAATGTTTCGTATTTTTTTGCTAAATGGAAAGAAAGTTATAACGGTTTGAGTGAAGGCTTCTTTTTTTGCAAAAAAGGTCTTCCGTGAGGCAATTTTTCTTGTTTTAGGGATCATTGGCCTCTTTGCATTTACAAAAATGTCTTGAAATTATATTTTATATCAATTGGGAGAAATTTTTTTTTCACCCAATTAAGTATTTTATCGCTAAATTTAGCATGGGATTCGATAGAATAACTAGTATATTTAGTGTAATTTTTCTTGCTAACTATGGTAGGTTTGGCTAAATTTCATCCTAGTGTTTTAAAAAGAAAAATAACTCACTTAGGGGTTGACATCTTGACCTCCTTTCTCAATTACTATTGTCCTAACAAACTAAGCATTGTAGGAGCTTTGCGTATGAAATGGGGAAACTTTATTTAAACACCAAAAAAATAAGCTAACCCTTTCAAAAGTGATTTATTTTCTTCGGTGTGTCCATGTGGCACTTTATTAGAGCAAAGGTGGTTTTAGGTTTTCCAATGAAACTGTTATGTGTTCCTTTTTCTACCTTTGGCCGCTATTTTGTGTTATTTCCCGCAGTTGGTGTTCGAATGCAAGGAATGTCTTGATGCAAGAAGGAACTATTGGGAGTAGGTTCGATGCATGGAGGGTCATCTAATTTTTGAAAGGGTATTCCTAGTATTTAATTCTGCTAGTCGCCAAAACTCATTTTTGATGGAGGTCATGTGGAGGTCCGAACGAGCAAACCTTGGCCGCTATTTGGAGTTAAATAATGCACAAATAGCTCACCGATCTACACGCTTTGCATGGATCATTTTGTAGTCTCATTGATGGTTGCTTGTGTTTTGAAAATCCTTTAATAAAAATGCATTTAGAAGGTCACTTCAGTAGGACCGACCGACATTGTGAAGGGAGCTCAGAGGATATGGATCGATCCTCTGAAAATTCCAAATAGATGTTAAACCCATCCAATTGACCAATCAAGAATGATATCTTAGATCGATCAATCTAATAAAATTGATATGGAGTAATCAATTTTAATTTAAGGAGAGGTAGGGATCTTGATTCGAGCTTGACTCCAATGATGGCTCATATAATGCAATCAACTCAGTGTGTAGATCTTACAACAAATCTCCCGCCCAATGCAAGGAAAGTCTCGGTGTAGGTTTTAATAACTTGGTCTTTCTCCAAGGATGAATGTTTTAATTTCCGTAGTGTTCTCATCTATGGAGATTCAATGCAAAAAATAGCTCTCCCAATGCAATGTGAGACCCGGTGGTAGCTCGACCAACTCGGTGGGTCTATATATCCCAACTCATTCTCAGTAAAGCCAACACAATAACTTTGTGCACACAACTCGGTGATGGATTTTTACAAACCTAACTCTTTGCACAAATCTACACATCGGTGACCTCTAAATTTGGCAAAATCCTCCAAACACAAGCAGATCTTCTTATTATAGCAGTTTCCAATTGTACCTCTAAATTTAGAGGAAAAACCCCTACTTGGGGAAAATAATATATGTTTTGATGTTTTTAATTTGCAAATTTTTTTAATCAGAGATTTTTAAATCTACAACATTATACATATCTCGCAACTATGTACAAAAATTTAGGAGTGTTGAAGCAGGGCATGTGCTTCCAAGAGGTTGGGGATAACTATGGTTCCTCCAAGATCAATATTGCAACAATAAACCCTTAACCTTCTACTGCAACACACTCTCCTTAAAGGTATCAAGGATCCTCATAGAAACTCAAAAGTTGGGATTAACCAACTCTGATACCAAATGTTAAGAATGTGATATTTGGAAACCATTCATTCATGAATAAATGAATAAATTGCAATGTTTATAGACATTGAACAATAATAACAACATCCACGAGAAGTGGATCAAATATATTAACTATGGAAAATATGCATAAATAGCATATTTCCCCTAACTAATCACATCCGAAACATCCGAGAACAATAAAATAACAATAGAATAGCCCTCTCTAATATATGGATATGACTACCATGTAATAGCTAACTAACAAATACCTAAGTTAAATTAATACAATTTAATTACTTTAACATTTAAACTTTGTAAATGATGAATTAACCTAAGTTTAATCCAGGGCATTTGAGACTATTTCTATCATATACCACACTCTGTCATACTTCTATATCGGTTTCTGACATCTTTTCAAAGTTGATATTTTTTTCCATCTTAGTCATAGGAACATATGCCCTATAATTTTCCATCAAATACATTTGTGCAATATTTCATTATTCAAATCTTATCTCGCATCACATTACCTACATTTTTTCATTTTTCTAACTTTCCCTTTCTCGGTCACATGCACGGTTGTCCTGTAATTTTTTTGTCGAGATCATTTTCCCATTTTACACCTTGCATTCTACGGTCCGTTACAAATTTTGGTCTTCTTTCTTGCAAGATGATTTCTTTTGTGTGTTATGGTTTGATTCCTTACGTGATCTCATCCTCTACGCATTATGGTATGCCACCTTTTGCACTCGGTCAATTTCACGTTTTGGTCTTCCTCTTGCACATACTAGTATTAACCTTTCATACTCTACTCTCTTGCTTACTCCAATCATATTCTTGTGCACTCATGTCGACCCTTACATGCTTTGGTCCCTTACACACTCCATTCTACCCCTTGTGTGCTCTAATCTCTTACACACTCTAGTTTATCTCCTCCATGCTCTAGTCCCTTACATGCTTTATTCCATCATTTTCTCGGTCTCCTCATTTCATTCTATTTACAAGTGCAACCTCCTACATCTTCCCTACAACCCTCCTACAAATGTATTATAACCACCCTCTAACCACCCCATAACCTCATTGTAGCCTTTTCTCAACACTTTTCCCAACTCAACACCCCAACTCCTACCACCGACTACACACTACCCAACTCATCCCCCGTGCTAGCCACACCTATCACACTGGAAAGCTACATTTCCATGTACATCACCCTTACTCGGTTTACCACTTCTAACACTACATCCTTTTGGGTCACACCCATAACCCATCCTTACCTCTTCTCCTACACTTCTCTACCTACATAACCCACTCCCTAGAAGTGCCATGTCACTCCTCTCGTATCCATCCTTTCACCTCCAAGCATTCGCGGGTACGACCAAGCCTGCCACCTCTACCGCATCATCTAGCCCACCCCTCCATCATCTTTTTTTCTAACACACTTCCTCTCAATCACACCCCTAATGACACTCATCCCTCGTTGGTCACTATTACGACTTACCTACTTCCCTATTTATCTTCTTCCTCCCTTCCATGTGCCCTAACCCCTCCTTCACCCCTCCACGTCTAACCCCCTTTGTCTCTTCAAACCCTCTCAACCTCTTCTATCACCTCACCCCACCCCCTGTCTAATCGTTCCCATGATCGGGCCACGACCCCTCACCCTCACCCTACCCTCCTCCTCCCTCCCTCCTCCCCCTCATAGTCGTTCACATGATCATATCATGACCTCTCACCCCTACCCCCCTACCCCTACCCCACCCTCCTCTCTCCTTACCCATCCCCCACCTAGTCGCACTCACGATTGGGTTGTAACCCCCTAATCCCATACCACCTTCACCCCTCCCCTCTTTCCTCCACTGATAACACCCATGAATGGCCTCCCTATATCGTCACCCCATCCATCCCTCAACTTGGAAACCGCTCCCAATACCACCACTCCATCCCATTGGGTTGTATCCCTTCCATCACCATGTCAACCACCATCGGGCCATGGGCATGGTCGGGTCTTGCCCTTCTAGTTGCACTTGTGGATGGCTCCCTCTCCCTAACCCTTAAAACAAAAAAACATAAAAAGAAAAAGAAAAAGAAACTAACCACAAACTACAAAATGATCGGTCATAGCCGTCAACGGGTCCTTCTTAGTTGGTCATAGGCATGACTGGTTCCCTCTTCCTTCCCTTTCGTAATACCAAAAATTATTTATTATTTCTAAAAACAAAAAAATTAAAAAATATATTTCATTCGATCGATCACTCCTGCGATTAGTTGACCTTATTTTCCCTTTAGTGCCGATTGCGCCACAATCGGCCCCCTTTTAATGCCAAAAATTAAAAAAAGGTCCATTTTTTCAATGTGTTGCCTTATTCCCTAGGCCCACACCCCGAGTGTCTCCCGGCCTTTGGATGGATTGTGGTGGCCTCCAAATAGTTTATTTTCCCCACCTCTTCATCTCGTTTCATATCTCATCATATGTGCTCTCGTGACCACACCTTATACCTAGTCATTCCAAATGGTGTCTCTTCGCTCCCATACTCATTCACACCCTAAATTTTTTTCCAATAACTCATCAAATGCATTGCCAAACTTGAGTCTTAACACTTGGGGACTTCCACCCACACCAACTTATCACACCATTTGTAATGATCTTATCCACCCCATGGTAACACATCATCGCTATCCATCACATTTCAAACTTTCCATATTTGAAAACTTTCCTAACACCACTTACATCTGTTCCACTATGCATGCCACCTCATTCAACATGACGACTCATTCCTCTTACACACCTTCCCACTTTCACTCACCGACCAAAAACTTGATTGGTATTCCTTCCTCCCACACCACAACATTTGTACACATTCACAACACTTGTTAATACACTCTTATCCCTATTTTTCATACATATTTCACCTAAACCAACAATCATTGACCTTCATAAGCTTTGGAAATCCCATAATGAGTCTCTTATTGACTTCGTTACATGTTGGCATGCATTCATTCACCGCCTCTCATTTCCAATCCCATAATATGAGCTCATTGACCTATCTTCTAAAATGTATCTCCCTCACATTCTACACCCCTTAAAAATTCATCCATTATACACATTTGACAAGGCCATGCACATGGCGTAATGCCTCAAGGGTGTTCATCTTATTTTTCCTTATTCCTTGCCACACATTTCATTTTCTCCTCCACCTACTAAACCCTCAAACTTCCATGTTCACAATGTTTGTTTAGAATAAATCCTACCTCTTCAACTTAATTAACTAAGAAACAAAGTAAAATTTAACTAACCTCATAATGATGGGGTTTAGTGATACTCGTGGATGTGACTGATTGTAATTGATATTGAGGTCCGTATATGAAAATATGTAGGCTCTCCTCCTGTGAGAACACCTACAAATCATAAACACTAAAAATATGATTAGTAAAATATGGGGCAGATTTCCTTGCAAAGGCTTGTCCCTGAAAATCAAAGGACTTCCTGATAAGGATGTCAATCCTCTTTTTACACAATCAAGTGACTTTCAAATTTTTTTATGACATATGATAGATAATAAATGATGAATTTTGTGACAAGTTTTAAGTTTATTACAAACATATAGCTGATAAACAATGAGAAATGAAAGATATAAACTATGGCTCAAATTCAGAATCTAAGTCTGAATTTGAATTCTCAAGAGAAAGCTAAATTATCTTCTTCGGTGAACTCTAACTCTTCTTCTTTAGAGAAATCTAAATTATCATGTTTAGTGTATTCTTCTTTAAAGAAATATGAATACTCCTCTTTAGTGTCGTATTGGTGCTCAAATTCGAATCGAGTCCTCGAGTCGGTTTAATCTTCGTATTTAGGTTTGAAGTTCAAATCCTCTAACTCAACTTCATACTGATATTCAAACCAAGAAAGATCAGCTTGAATGTGTTGGACCTCAAAGTATGCTTCCCAAAATTCCTCTATAATGTCACGGATTCACTAAGTGGACTCAAATATGCTCTGTAAACAATCCAAAGGGGTAGAGTGGATGGCACACAACTCAAGATCGTGAAGGATTTTATATTGTTCCTAGTACAATGGATGATGAACAATGAGCAATAAGTTGATACTAGTAATCTCGTGACTTGGACCACCTATTGCCATCTAAAACAATCCATGTTGGATAAAATGTCAAAAATAAATAGATTCGAAGAAATTCTAAAGGAGATTAAAAGAGATCGATAATAGAACATAAGTGATAGGAATCGCTGGAGATTTTAGGAATCGTTGGTGATTCTAGAGGATGCTTGATAGAATAATAAAATGTAGTGTTTAGCTGATTAATTTAAAATCATGACCTTATAGAGGCTTAGATAATGATGTAAAATACGTAAATGAACACATAAATAGTACCTGGATCTTGTTATAAAGATGTGAATAATTTCTAACCTTGATAACTGATGATATGAGAAGTTGATGAATCCTGAAATTGGACTAACAAGATGCTGATCCAAAAGAGCTTTGAAACTACTTGGAGATGTTTAATGAGTGCTAAGATGTTACTGGACAATAGCACAAACACTTCGATGTAGAATAATTCTCAGGTATGAAGCTCAAGCTCAAAAATGCAAGTGGATGATCCCAAAAAGAGTCTGAAAAATTCTCTTAAATAATCATCAACGATTACTTGAATCGCCAAAGTGATTTCAGTCTATTTAGCTTTGGATGGAAAATGGTTGAAACAATTTTCCAAATCAAGGTTTCTTGTTTTGGATTTCGAGGGATGAGTTGTTAATTTTTTGGGAAGTGTCGGGTTTGGCTGGAAACATGTTGGATTTGTTTAGGGAGGTGATGAAATAGGTTAGATATTGTCTATAATTTAGCTAGGTTTTTTTAGGATAAATATTATGTGGTTATTTTAGTGATTCAATAAGTGTATGAATATAGGATTATGTCGATAATTGATAGATAATAGGAAATTGATAGGATAATGAAATATGTATTATATTTAGGATATGAAGTATCAATATATACTAAATTAATTAAAGATAAACAGGTATATAACTTGGATGTGAAATACATGTTAATCAAATGAAGGGGGTGTGTTATGTAAGACTTAGGATTATGTAGATATTAATGTTTAATTAATTTAGGGGGGAATATTAATGTGTTGATAAAAAGGAGAGATGTATTTATGGAATGTTGATGCAATTAATTAAGAGGAGGGTGCATTGTAT
This sequence comes from Taxus wallichiana var. yunnanensis, assembly GCA_018340775.1. Taxonomy (NCBI): domain Eukaryota; kingdom Viridiplantae; phylum Streptophyta; class Pinopsida; order Cupressales; family Taxaceae; genus Taxus; species Taxus wallichiana. Next base: position 6,652,865 of record JADAXU010000057.1, on the reverse strand, counting down.
TAAATATTGGTGTGTTTAATTAATGATTTAGACAAGGATAATGAAGTGTAGATTTTTGGTGTCTACAATGTCATCCAATCAGATCCTCTTCAAAATTAATAAACTTCTACACCCACATCTTTTCATTCATCACGATTTATTTGGGCTCATTGTTTTGTCTAGTCCACTCACAAATTCACTCCTTTAACCAAGTCACTTTCTTATATTCTCCACAAGTTTCTTGATGCCCATCTCATCACTCTACCTCCCATACCATCCCCACTATTGTAGCATTACTCCCATGAAATTTGTGCCTATAATCATATTTATGGTCATTACATTGATTCATGTCGCCAACTTTGCAACATTATTCAGGATCTTCTTGAAAAGGTAACATCGTCATCGCACCTCCATCTCCTTTGACTTCACCTACTAACACCAATCTAATCACTTAACAAACTACTCCTATTCCAACTTATTATCCATGTATCATGCCCCCATCATCTAAATCATCATTTCACATTACCTCATAGTCATTAGGTACACCTAGTGTCTCATCATCTACATCATCCACTTCACAATCCACATCATCATATGCTTTTTCTTTGGACTCCATGCCATCATATTCCCTAGTGTATCATATTATACATATCTCATTCTTAATCTACACTGTCATGTTCTTCCACTTTGGATGTGGTCTCATTTTCATCCTTTTCAGAGTCCTCCACATTGTTACCACATTTATTTATATTTCCATCGTCTATATCATAATGTGACTCTATCTTGACCACCACATCCTATAATTCATCACTCGTATTGTTCATATACCACCCAATTATCATACACCTAATTTTCATACCTATACATCCTTCACCATGACTCATCCAGGCACCATTCTTACTTCATGTACCTCCATTGCATCATATACCATCTATTCCATTCATTCACACTCCTATTACTTATATTCCTCTTCATTTGTATCCACTTATTCTTACATCTATTCCTTACAAGTCACCTAAAATTTGTCTAATTTATTCCCCTCTTTTGGAGCATTCCTCCACATCACCACTCATTTAGGAACCCTTCTTCTTACCGGTTCCTCCTCCTTCATTCACATCATCTATCACGACCACACAACCATTTTTTCTTACACATTTTCCTCACAAACCTCCTCCACATCCAATTACACTTTCACATCATTTTGATTTTCTCCCACATTATCATTTGTTTGACATCCACTCTTACATACCCCTTCCTATTCCATGTAATATTCCTCTTATCATGCCCATCCATCACACTACCACACCTTTGTATCTCATGATTTCTTCATACATCAATATGTTCTCCACTCTTTGTCCGTATGAAATTATCACTAGTACCATGATTCATATCACTTTATCTTCTCCCATTGATCTATTTTCATGTGCTCATCCACCTAACATTATCACACATTCACCACACTCACCACCTTTCTTGTTTTCTTCATCCCCACACTCATTTCCTCCATTCAGTACTATATTACAAAATTTATTTGGCATCATTGATTCACTCATCATCGACATTGTAAGATAAAATCAAATTATCTACTTCATCTATCTCTTAATCCTCTACATAATGTCTCTCAATCATCTAGTCCTTATATGGATTAGGGGGGCTTTCATTTGTCTTCACTACCACATTCTACATGTCCCATTTATTATTCTTTTATTCATCCATCCTCGATTCAAAATACACCTTGAATATCCACACATATTACACTATCATCATTGACACAATCATAAACAAAAACAACTAAACATATTTCAAAATCCGAAAAAAATATTTATCATAAAATTGCAATAAACAATGCTTGTTCATGGATATTCTTCCACATTTTATCCATTCATTCATATGTCACTCCAATTATTGGTTCACTACTACATAATTCATTTATATTTCATTCACATTCCACATCTTGGTTTTTTCACATCTTTTGGTGAACTCTTTATTATCTTGTTGTCACATTTTGTGAGCCAATAGTCTATACTATAGTTGTTTGAACTTGGTCTCTCCTTACTTGTTGAACACTCTAACACACTTAAATTGTCTTGAACTCCATATGAAATTATTTTTCAACGCTTTCCAATGTCATCATATTCATAATAAATTCCACTCCCTCTATCAAGCCACTAGTGGTTCTAAACCCCTTGGCAAAATGAGAGAGTTGAATATCATGTCAAAAATAAATTAAAAAATCACAAGAAAATTCCAATTTCAAAATAATAAAGAAAAAGAGAAATTTTACACTCTCTCTCAAGGTTCTTTCTAGTCTTTCTACGGGACTATGTACGCCTAGCTAGAAATAGAGAAATGTTGTGACTATAATCAAATGTATCTTTGTTGGGGCTATAAAATCTTAGGGTAGTAGCAGAAATGCACGACTTACAATTTCCTTCCACTCCATCTATCACTAATCATTTGTTTCAATCAAACCTACACAATGGATCTTTTTTTCACTCATTCTATTATAGGTCTTCACTTGAATAAAAATTAAATTTCAAGTGCACACATAGGATCTTGATGAGACACAAGGCTAATATGTCACAATTTTGATGTTTAGACCTTGTTCAAGATCCCATTTTGGCTCCCATTTTGTCTCATATGCCACATCCTCCATCTCATGGTGTGCTCACTAACACTATTATTACAAACCATGTTCATACACCTACACACCTCTTACACTCCATTATTACAACCATGTCACTTTCATACTTACATTCCACCTCATTTGGAATGAACATCTATGGGCATTCACTTCTTTTTGCACACTTTTTCATAGTCACCAATTTTCATTTCATTTACCTTGCAATCATTTCTCATCACTTTAGGTTAAGGAAACAATGCTCTCACATGACCCTACTATTCATTTATATAATCACATTTTCACCTAAATATTATTAGAGAAATGTTTTTCTTACTTTCACTCATCATGCCTTCACCAAGGTACACTTTTATATCATTTATCAACTACCACTTTTCATTCTCAGTATTATCTTTGGGAAACTTACGGCTCTAAAAAAATGTCACTTGAGTGGCGTTATCACATTGTAGACACCTATAATTTAGCTCGAGCAATTTAAATACTTAAATTGCACTAATTATACCCTTTCCCGCAAATTGATGACATATCATCAATATCACACATTTTCTCTGCTATCATCGTTAATTAATTACATTACGTTAGTTAATTAACTCTTCTATCCAAAAATGACACCAATTAACGACATTTTGTTAATCATCTCTCCTTTCTATCTATATTAATTAATTATTTCTAATTAATTAAGCTCCTCTTTCTATCTACATTAATTAATTATTTCTAATTAATTAATACCCTTTCTATCTAGATTAATTAATTATTCTTAATTAATTAATTCTCTCTTCTATTTAATCAATAAATCGTCATTTATTTGATTAAAATCCTCTCATAACATAAATCATACTAACTATTCCTCTAAAAAGATTATATAAGATTGCACACCTATTAATTAATCACTTTGGTTAATTAATAAATCCCCTCAAACCCCATGAGTCACTAAAGGACAAAATAAACTCTCCTAAGGTTGACTCAACCCTTTCTAAACCTCCATTATCCATAAGCAACCCAACCTCTCCATTTATCCCACATGAAGAGGGATGTAGAGATTCTTCTATCCATTGGGCTATATAAAGAACCATCCTTCTTACCTTTCTTCTTGCCCCATGCTTTGAATAGTGCAAACTATAAACATTTTTATGTTGAGCCATTCTCCATTGTTGGAAATAGCTTCTCCATCTTACATCCTTTCACTCAAAATTGAGTAATATGGGAAGATCCAAAATGGCCTTGTAGCCATTCTTGGTAAGATTCCATTATTAATCCTTGAGATCAAGAAACAATCCAATTTGATTACTTATGTTCTTCATAGGTTCATGGTTTAAGTTAGCAATCATAGAGAGTAGGAAACAACTTAACATGTAGTTTCATTTATGCATTGAAGAAGCATTTCCTTGAAGCTCTTATCTTGATGGCTCATTGTTTAATTAACATTTGATTTTGAATTTATGTAGATATTAGTTTCAATTTATAGCTTAGTTAATAAAACATGAGCACATTTGGCATGCCCGGTGGGACTTACTCCATTCTCCAATCAAACATATAATAAGATTCTTAAATCAAGGTCCTCTCTATATTTGGAGGACCCTTGTTATAATTCATCCAATACAATTCTTGAATCATGGTCCTTCCCTTCTTCACGGGACCTTCTTCATCAATCACCCCCATGAAGTCTTCCTTCTTTGCAGATTCGTGTGACTCAAATTCCTTCTAGTCAAACTTCCGAATCGACCCATGTGTCATAATCTGTAGACTTTGGACTTAATCCTACTAGTTTACAAATGATATACCATCATATAGGTAGGTACAAACCACCTTCTTCTACTCCCGATACATCTAGCTCCACATCTTCTTCGTCCCCCACATTATCTTCTTCCATCGATCATCATCAAACATATTATAAGTATTCCATACCAATTGAACCTCTTTCTTCCAATCAACCCCTGGTGGTTGATCAATAACTCATACCAATTGATCTCTTTCAGAATGAAGAAACAATTAGGGCGTCTGTAGGGGCACATGAAGATATTCCTTTAGCAGATTACGAGCAAGGATTCTCTTTAGACTTCAATGTGTCTGCATATTGTGAGGAAAATGTTGATTCCTTTAATCAAGAAATGGATGAAGAGCCTCAAATCATAGAACTTGATTCTCCTCTTATTCTTCCATCTTCTCATTCTTCATTATGTCATGAAACTGCTGGGTATTATAGTGATCCATGGCCTATCTTCTCATCACCCAATCACTCTTTTTCTATCACAATTCCTCAACCACAATATCTTAGGGGTTAATTCCAAGTAGCCCTTAATCTTTGTCTAGGTGTGGGTCACCTTATAGTATCCCTCCCTCTACTATTTTTGGTACATTTTAAAGTAGTCCACTATATTCTATTCTTGGGGCCCGTCTAACTATCCCCTTTTATTTTATGAATGGGTCACCCCCGGGTATTCCATCATCTTCTCTTCTTGGGCCACATCCCAAAGAGCCCATCATCTTACATCTATGGTGCGCGTCCTAGTAGCCCTTCTTCTTCTATTCTTGGGTCACCTCCTATTATCCCTTCTTCCTCTATACTGCGGCCACATCCAAGTAGCCTTTTATTTTCTATCTGTGGCTTGCCTCCTAGTATCCCATCTTCTTCAATTCTTCGACCATATCCTTTTTGTTCATCACATTCTCCTTCTACTAATGTTTTTGGCAAGCCCATCTTCATTTCTCATATCAATTCTAAACATCCACATTCTTCTCCCACTTCTCGGGATCAAACAAGCCAAGAATTAGCTTATAAGAAACCTAGACATTTTTTTACCAAGCTAAGACAAAAACATCGAAGAGCTCCAAATCTCCCAACAACTCAAACGATTATAAAATTAAAAATCAAACGTGATTCTAGAATGCACACCAATGTACCCATCAAGTATGGTGCAAAGTGTAGAAACCTATGGATAGGGAACTCAAGCTCCCACATATGAAACCCATGTTTCAAAACAAATCACAATCATTTGTTGAGTGTGAGCTCACCACAATCATCGAGATTGGGGATAATATTACACTTGATAGACAAACACACTTAGTCTCTCTTATCAAAGAAATCGCAAACATCGTTGTTGGATCCTATCATGCAAAGTGACATGTTTCATCCCGATAACCATCAAAAATAAAAAATCATAAACAGTTCAAAAATACAAAAAAAGAGAGAAACATTAAAACATTACAAAAACAAAATCAAAGGTACAAAGATCAAACATTGCAATCAGGTATTGCGTACACATGGATGTTCTTTCTTCCATTTCTTTCATATTCCTCTACAATTCATCCACCATTTTCATCCCTTTGATGTTATTGTGGTTATCCTATTCGCACGCATTTTGTGACATTTATCTCTATGGTATCTGTTTGACCTTGGTCTTTCATCACCTTGGTAAATTAAAGAACGAATAATCTCTTAGAGATCCTATCACTATCTACATATAATAAAATTATTAGGAAGAATTTATGAGTGTATTTGTTGACACTATCCAATGTCATCATCACAATCACTTCCACATCCTTCCATCAAGCCATTAGTGGTTCTTAACCCCTTCTCAAATAAGAGAGCTTAAATAAGTTTTCAAAAAGTAAAAGAATCAAAATTAATCAATCAAAAAGAAAAAGCTAAAAAGAAAAATCAAATTGATATATAACTCTCTCTTGGGGTATTTCCAATAATCTATAACGACGCTATGGACACACGATAGACAATAAATAAATATTGTGATTAGAATCAAATGCATCTCTTTCAGTATGGACGCCTTTGACTAGCGAGTGGAGCAATGTATGGCTCTCCTTCCATAATCCATTCACAAATCACCTTTCAAACTAAATCATTCCTACGCATTGGCTAGTGTCTTCACTTGTTGTCTATAAAATATTTCCTTTAAGAGGTAATTCATTTCCACATTCACATGCGGGATCTCGATGAGTAAACAGGATAAGTATGTTACCAAGTGTTGCTTTTTGGACCTTATTCAAAATCTTGCTTTAGTGCATGTCTTGTCTCAAGACTTGTACCTTGGTCTAATCAATTTTTCATCAATGCCTTCTAAATATTTTCATAGCATCCTTTGTTCTTATGAATTTTTTTAGAACATCCATGTGTATAGAATGGCCTTTTTGCTATGTTTGTGGACACCTTTTCCCCCTTTAATAAATCAATCACCCACTTCCTTTCTCTCATGTGTTTCTTGGCCAACTTACGCTGGGGCATCCTTGCTCCTTTATGATTGAACATATTTTATATTAGCCTTGATCCCCCTTCTACGTGTGAAGATTTTATCTTTGAATACTCCCACCTAATTACTGGGGCATGTCACATCTTCACTTTCTCACATACATGGCATTCTTCCCTTGTACATCCCATATATTGTTGGGGGAATCCATGTTTCTTATTTTCCTGTACATAGTTTCAGAAAACTTTCAAAATAAAATAAAATAAAATGTGTTTCTAGAAAATAAAAAAACAATAAAAATCATCCTACAAAATGTCACTCTTTGGTTCTCACATGTTCGTGTGTGCAACTCACGAGATCATCTTGATCCAACTCTATCAACAAAGTTGGTTCGCTTACTATGTCTTTACTCGGGGCACAAAGAGTTGATTGGTATTGTTTCATAGTGTACAATTACTTTTCATAGGATCCAAGTGTCCTCTGTTATTCCCCTTGCATGTATCCTTTATTAGGGCACCATCTTTTAACCCTTCTCATTAATTTACATAGGTCAGAATCAAAGCTTGATAACAAAAACATTGCATTATGTTTCTCTGTTAGGTTATCTTGTTTAATTTCTCGTATTGCATTGCATTATGTATGTTGCAAGGAGTTAGACATATTTTACTTTCTCGTATTGGATTGCATTTTGTATCTTGCATGGAGTTGGTGTTTTTAGCTTTGGAAATTTTTTTGTATATGGATTTTCATGTCATACTACACTTTTGCTCATTCTTTTTAATAAGGACTGATGACATCGATCATAAGAAAAATGATGAAATAAAGTTGGTTTTTACATCGAAAATATGATAGCTATATCCATCTCTTTTCATATTCATTTTTCTTCCACATCATTCTCCTATCAACACTATTCTTCTTATCCACCTGGGACATCTTGTAACACCTTGATTTTTATAAGTTATCATGGAACTTACATTTCATGATGTTGTAACTGCAAAAATGAAGATAAATATGTTAAGACACATCTTTTGATCTTAGAGGAATGTGTTGCTAATCTGGACCCTTGTTTGCTGTAATTTGTTACTTGGGACAGAAGTTATTATTGCTTGTGTGATTGCTAATGAGACAACAGACTTGTCATATGCTTGATGAACTCTATTCGCTGATTGACAGCACACCTTGAATCAATTCCATTGATCCAAGGTATGTTGTGGCCTTCTTGTGATCGCTTTGTCGATTTACTTCTAAACCAGACTGAAGGTTGATATAAAGGTTGCAGCACCTGATTACAGGTATGAATATCTGGTACATAGATGCCAATGAAAAAGGTTCAATTCTCGAACCACACACTGTTGTAACACTAAACAGCGTAAGATAATAAGGGCCTGGATGCAAGTGGCACAGGTATGTGGAACATAGGATGAAATGTCCTGCATTGTGTTGAATACGATTGTCAAAGTGGAAAGAATTGATTGAAACTAATTAATTAAATATTAGGGGATTAAACCCTAACCTACCCCTAAGTTTTATCTTATACCCTAACTACTATCCTATATGGATTTTAGATTTCATAAGGGTGAAAATAGATATAAATTCTATTAACCTATGAACTAGGTGAATGACCTAGATATGGACTATTAAAATCCTAAACTAATCCTAACCTAAGGAAGGGGACGCATGGACCCATGTGGAAGGAAAGGATAAGGAGGGAAGGTTGGAAATTTATTAGGACAATGAATGGCATCCTTACAGGTTGCAGCGCCAAGTTTGGCGGGAACATGGGAAAAGTTGGAGGCGTCCAACTAGTTGTGAAACTAAACCATGATTGCATGTAAAAAATTTGAAATTAGAAACTCGCCAACTTGAGTCGGCGGTGGCGTGAGGAAAAGGAAAAAGGAATGCATTCAATGCATTCAATGGCATTGGTCTTAGCGACCAGCTCGCCTTGGAAAGAGGATTGGGAAGGAAGTTTGTTTGTTGTTGTGTGCATTGGGTTTTTAGTTGCTCTGCATTTTGTTCCTCCATGGTTCTGTCGAACCTGCTGTATTTTGGTTATTATCTCTATTCTTGGAGAAGCGAGGCTATTTTTGGAGCCTGTGGAAGTTAGGGGACTGGTTGGAAAGCCTAGCCGAGGACGCCGTGGAGAGAAACAACTCCAGTGGGCACGGTTTTCTTCAAACACAAAAAAAAAGGCATGTTAAGCCCTTCTCCTTAAACCATTTGCTTTTGCTTAATAGTCTCATTAAAACAACCCTGCTCTTATGATGGGGGTTTTGGCTATTTGATTTGATTGTTATGTTGAAGTGATTTTGGTTGAGTCGTTTTTCCTTGCTGAGTACGACTTGGATAATTCTTTTGTGAAATAGGTGAATGAAATAAGTCTGTTCTTGAGGGGCGATTTAATTTACTGATGTTGTTGTTTTGAATGGAATGGTTGATTAGTTAATGTGATTTTCGGGTTGAAATGTCTGTTGGGAAAGAATTCGAATTGGGTATTTCTTGCAAATGGGTAAATTGAATGAAATTGTTCATGCTGTGTGAGTTTGTTTTGACAGTGTTGGACATTCATTATATTGCCAATATGGGTTTGAGTGGTGGAATGTATTAGCTATGCGTGTATTATTTCGAGTGTGTGGCTTTTTTTTAAAAATGGAAGGATGAAATGATTCGTATGATCTCTGGTTTGAGCTGTCATTATAAAACGAACTCGACTTGAGTATTCTTGTTGTGTTTTGAGGAAAATGAGTGTTTTCTTATTAAAATAATTAATGGAACGATTTTTCTCTTCCTGTTGTTTTGAATTATGGAAATAAGGGCAATAGAGCTTCACTGTGCATTACGGGTTGAACTTGCTGTAGGTAACAACAAAGTGCAAATTGTTATCTATGAATTGTGTGCGTTAATGGATATAGAAATCCGTAAAAATATTTGACAAGGTTGTTGTATAACTTTTCCTCTAGTTATAATACAGTGTATGAGGTATGAATCCTTCTAGTAATAAGAAGAGCATAGTAGCATATTTATATTGTTTGCTCTAAGATGGATACGATGTTCTACCTACTTGTTCTTGGTATTTGTATGTGCCTGATTGAAAGGAAGTTTTGATATGGATGGGAATAGGATAGCCAGTCTATAGAATGGACTGGGTAGAACATGCAAGTTATATGTTGCGTCTTGCTGAACTCAATATATATATTTATATATATAATATACGGATGATAAATTCTTCATTGTTTTCATTAAAATAGAATATGAATGGATTTATTACCTTGTTGTTGGAAAGTGAATTCTCTCATTATTAGGATGAAAATGTGACTTGTTGTGATTGTTGTACACTCTACATGTTATAAAGACATAAATGTCTGTAGAGTGAATTATTTTAAAGGGAAATATATTATGCGGAAAGAATCATATTGTTGGATCATGTCTGTGCTAAATAGCGGATATTTGGTTAAACAGTGCAAAGAGGTAATATGATCCTTCTTCCTTGTATCCGATTAATGATTTTATTTATTTCACTTTGAATTGTTACCATTGATTGGTATCACGCCTGGATTAAATTCTCAGTACAGCTAAGAGAAAAGAAAAAGAGTGTGGATGGATAATTTGAATTAGTGTTCAATTCTTCTCTCATACAGTTGGTAAATCTGTAATTGTTATGGAATGAATTTGTACTACCTTGGTTTGAGCATCTGCATTTAATTGCTGTCTACTTTTCTCTTCAATGTTTGATTGTTGAAATTAGATGAGTAGTATGAAAGGAAAGGAAAATGATTCTGACTGGAAGTCTTATTTAAAAATCTAATTGTGAATCTTTCTCTAACTAATGTAAGGGAATGGAAATTACAACATTTATGATTAGAACAGCAGTTTGCATAATTGTGTTTTCAGTTCTTACATATGTTTGTAATCTGGAAATGTTTGAAGGAAATTACTTCTTGTAATAATTATTCGGGAAAGAGGGCGTAAATCCTTTGTCGATTGGGATGGTAATTAGATGATTGAGTTGTTATGTTGTTCATCCTTTTCGGTACTTAATTCTTGGATGATGTTCATTTTAACGTTTCATAAAAGCAGGGTTCTTTTATTGAGACAGTTAATTAAAAGCACCTCATTTTAATGACAAGTGCTTAATATGCTCGATTCAAACGAACCGACCTGCAAGTAATTTTACAGATGGAACTTGGTTATAAATGAAGACATGGTTGTTTTCTCATACTTCTTTTGATTAATCAAGATGGATTGTATTGATAGCTATTACTCCTCTACGAGGAAATGAGAAAGGAAGAAATTACATTCTTCATCTTTATGAGTTGTAATGTTGTTTGATATTATCAAGTCCAGTTGTTTGACCGCAAATGTATAGATTGTAAGACCGATGGATGAATACAAGTAAAAGTGTGATATTTTAATAATCTATGTATGGGCTTTGATATTGTTGAATAAGTTTGAGAATATAACATTATTCTTGATTTGGAATTATCCAATGTTGATGGATGAATTTAAAAGGAAATAACATCTATTCTTACCTGAATGCAAATTTTACGTTGAAATGTGTAATTAGTTCATACTTGGGTTAAGATGAATTTTAAATTGACATTAAAAGGATTTAGGTAAACATGATCTCTTAATTGAAAGGTATTCAGGATTAGCTTGAAAGCTAAGGAATATCAAATAACTTGAGAACAATCAACCTTGTAAATTCGACCGATAATAGCCTCGAATGTTTAAATTTAGAAAATATAGATATGGGAAAACATATCTATTGTTAATGAGACCTTAACTGAAGTAGGGTTAAGAAGAACAAATGAATAAGTTCATTTAAAAATTAGACCTCGTTTAAATGACGTCTAATAAGATGGAATTCTGAATTTGTTTACAGTTGTGGAAAAACTTGGTTAAGTTTAATAGGTTAAACTTATTAAGTTTATCAGTAATGGACTGATTAGTCCAAAGATTAAAGAAAGGAACCAAGAGGAGAATATGCAACCCTTCGGTATGAAGGAGAGGATGTATATTACGCTGGAAGACAAATTAAGTCTCTCTTAGCTACATACAACTGTAACGAGAATGAGGTTTAAGGATCAGCATGGTTGCTGAAAGTTGATCTTAAATATTAAGATTATAACCAAATCACACTCGAGCTAGATGTGTACTCTCGATGAGAGGATTCCGTAGGAAATTGACATAAGCTATCTACAATATGGTGTCTTCATGAAGGTGGGACCTTCATGACGACACAATGTTATAGCTGACATATTACAATGCCCTCCCAAATTAATTCATCAAGTTTACATAAGCTGGATACTAAGTTCTTGGCTGGGGATAGGAATGTGATCACGTATACGGAGTGAATCCGGAGGACTAAAGGTAACTAGACACACGGAGTCATCTAGGGACGCCACCATATGTCTGCGTATCTTTAGTTACCATGAGTAACTTCCTATACTCATTCATATTGCTAGTTGGGGTTAGAGCTTGACCTTAAACGGAAGGACTGGAAGAGACCAGGAAAGACCATTCTAGATAACAGATGAAGTGAGGTGAAGGATGTATTCCACTGATGTGTACCACATCTAGGAATATGATCATGCAAAGCATGTGAAAATCTTTGGCCAAAGTATCGCAAGTGCTGGTTGCGTTGTCCTAATCACCTAGTTTAAGATGCAGGATGTCAGACAAATATCGGTAATAAATATTCAGATAGGCTTCTTAAATGGATCACTTCGATAACCGGAAATGGTAAGAGAACCCTGTATATTCATTATATAATGCATGGATTAACATGAAGGATCGGTAAGTCGCCGAGTCATGAAATGAGAGATCGCTGAAACTCCGAGCCATAAAATGGGAGATCGGTAGTTCTTCGAGTCATTTACAACAGCATATGGTATCTATTATATGATTGAATGGCATTGAATGTGTGTTCCATATTGCAAGTATGTGAATAGAGAACATTGGTTTTAAAAAGAAATTGTGTGATCCAAATTGCATTAGTTGGCAAGAGAACAATTATTAAAACTTGAACGTGTGTTTGAATTATATAATTCATAACAGGGAACGTTGTATAAAAAAAAAAAAAAATTCCCTTGTTCTAGTATCTTAAAATGGGGATGTTACATCTTGGTATCAAAGCTGAAGGTTGCAGCTCTTGGAACTAATGAGTCCACAATTTAATAGATTTACATTTTCTTATTGAATGAAAATGGTCAAAACAAGAGGAAATGCTACGAACAACCCGTTCTATCGGTGGAGAAGCAACTCATCGCTCAAAAGCTAGATGAAATCCTTGCTGCCCTACTAGATACGAGAGATCGTTTGACTGTTTTGGAACAACAGTCAATGGGAAATGAAGAGGAGGAAGAAGAAGTTGATATAAATGATCAGCCACCTCCTGTGGACAACACCAATGGAGGGAATCTAGGTGTTGATAATAGTAATGTGAATGCTCCTAATCATCCTGAAAATAAAAGGGCAAGATTAGCAGCTGAACTTACAAATGACATAAAGAGAATAAGTCCTCCAAAGTTTGATGGAACAACCCTTGGGGACGGAGCTGAAAATTGGCTCAGTGAAATGGAGAAGTACTTTGCAATAAGAAACTTCTCCGAGGAGACCAAAGCGATATGGGGAGCATATCAGCTTTCTCATGAAGCATCATCATGGTGGGACAACCGTAAGGTTGAGTTGAATATTATCGAATCAGACATAACTTGGGATCAATTTAAGGGTTACTTTAAGCAATGGTGGTTGCCTCAACTCTATTATGATAGGAAAATGACCAATTTCGTAATCGGTCGCAAGGAAGGCTAACAGTGACAGAATACTGGGAAGGGTTTACTAAACTCCTCAAATATGTGCCGCAATACCAAGTTGACGAGAAGTTCGTAGAATACGAAAGTTCATAATGGGTCTAAATCCCATCATTGGTGGCAAAGTGGATGTCCACGGTCCAACCACCATGGAAGGAGTTGTCAAAAAGGCAATAAGATAGAAACTAAAATTGAGAGCAATTTCTGCTCATAGGAAGAGATAAGGAAGAAGATTCCCAACTCTTCTTCATCTCTCGCACCCAAAAGGGGGCCTTGGAAAAGGTTTGGTGTGAAAAAAAAATTGTTGTAGATAACAACAAGAAATCAGAATGAACAAACCTCAGTAAATAGTGTGCGAATAGCTTCATGCAAAAGTTAGTGGCAATGGACAAAAGTCATATGGAAGCCAAAATGATAACTTCAAAGTCGGTAACAAATTTGAGCCTAGGAAAGGGCCAGTTGGAGGATGCTTCAACTGTGGAAAGGACCATTACGCGAGTCAATGTCCTCTGAAAAAGGATGATCGCGATCAACAACATAGGATACACGCTGCGGTGGCTAATAGACAAGCTGAAAAGCAAGTTATGCCTATAGAATTTCGGGTAAGTTATTCGGTACACCTGTAGTCATACTTTTTGATACTGGAGCTACTGAATGCTTTATTTCTACTAAACTTGCAATGAAATTAAAAAGGAAAGGCTGAACGGATGGATAAGACATGGACAGTGCATTATGGGAATAATGTTGTCCATACAGTTGAAATGTGCCTTTTTGGGGCAATTCTTGACTTGCCCAGCTTCTCCACCGAATTTGACTCGTATGTCACTCCTTTAGGATCATATGACATCATTATTAGAGTTAATCAAGTTAGCGTAACATAAGGCAAAGGTCGATCGTTATGAAAAACAAATTTGTTGTTTTGATGACCTCGCAAAAGTAAAGCAATCATTCAAGGTGTAAGGCGTGAGGTTGCAGTTAGGAAGCTAACAACTATGCAACTAAAAAGGGCTAAAAATGCAGGTCGCACCTTGTATGCAGAAAAAATGATAGAAAATGCCGAGGAAGATAATGATTTCATGGAAAGATATCCATTATTAAGGGATTTCAGATGTATTTCCGAGGAATTACTCGTGTCTTCCACCCAAAAGAGAGTTTGAATTTGTAATAGAGATCAAGCCAGGAACTGAACCCATATCTAAGGAACCTTATAGAATGACCACCCTCGAGTTGGTAGAGCTAAAGGCTCAATTACAGGAACTTTTGACTAAGGGGCTGATAAGACCGAGTGTTTCACCATGGGAGCGCCGTAATTTTTGTAAAGAAAAAGGATGGCACGTTGAGACTGTGCATTGATTATAGAATGTTAAACAAGGCAACTATTAAGAATCGATACCCACTTCCTAGGATTGATGATCTGTTCGACCAAATGCGTGGAGCATCAGTCTATTCAAAAATAGATCTTCGATCTGGGTATCATCAACTGAGAATAAAGGAAGAAGATATTCACAAAATAGCTTTTAGGACAAGGTACGGCATTATGAATTCACAAAGTGTTACCTTTTGGGTTGACAAATGCACTTCTTTCGCCTTCATGAATTTGATGAATAATATTTTTCAAGAATACCTAGACAAGTTTGTGCTTGTATTCTTAGACGACATTCTTATATACTCTAAAATGTCAAAGAGCACCAAGAACATTTAAGGATAGTGCTGGAAGTTTTAAGAAAGAGGAAGTCAGACGGTAAAAAAGCCTAAATGTTCCTTTTATGATGCAGAGGTGCATTATTTGGGACACGTTATAAGCAAGAATGGAATAGTTGTAGACCCTTCAAAGATCGCAGCTATAACTAAGTGGCCTGCGCCTAAGAACGTGCATGAAGTAAGAAGCTTCATGGGCTTGGCAGGATATTATAGAAAGTTCATTAAGGATTTTTCAAAAATTGCTGCCCCAATCACTTCACTGCAAAAGAAGGATAAGAAATTTGTCTGGACTGACAAATGTGAATCTGCCTTTAAAAATTTAAAGGAACAGTTAACTTCAGCACCTATTTTAACTGTACCAGATCCAAATGGAAATTTTACGGTTGTAACGGATGCGTCGGAGAAGGCCTTAGAGGCATTCTGTTACAGAATAACCATGTCATAGCTTATGAAAGCAAAAAGCTTAAGTTACATGAACAGAATTATGCTCCACACGACCTAGAGCTCGCTGCCATTGTACATGCACTTCAAATGTGGAGGCATTACCTTTTAGGAAAACCTTTTGAGTTAAAAACTGACCATCTGGGGTTGAAGTATATTTTTACTCAGCCCAATCTTAATACAAGACAACGACGATGGTTAGAATTTCTGTCTCAGTATGATTTTGATATAAGCTACATCAAGGGCAAGGAAAATAGAGTGGCAAATGCTCTGAGTCGAAGGAAGCACATCTCTACTCTTATAACGTTAAGAACTCAGTTTAAGGATGAGGTGAAAGATGCCTTGGAATCAGATCCTTATTTCCAGCAAGTCAAAATAGCACTTGCTGCAGATCCAAAGGATGTGAGGTATAAAGGATTTCGTTTTGATAGCGAAGGAATTCTGAGGTTCGAAAACAAGGTATATATACCCTTGGAAAATGATTTAAGAAAGAAATTGTTAACTGAATTTCATAATTCACCTTTTTCTGGACACCCTGGCATTACGAAAATGCTTGCTGATCTTAAGCAGCAATACTTCTGGAAGGGAATGAAAAAGGATGTGGTGGAATTTGTAACACACTGCTTGGAATGTCAGCATGTTAAGGCGGAACATATGCATCCCGCTGGATTATTGTATCCCCACAACGTTCCACAGTACAAATGGTAAGTGATAACGATGGATTTCGTTCAAGGATTGCCTATGTCAAGGAATAAGCATGATATCATCCTGGTTGTCGTTGACAAATTAACCAAGGTGGCACACTTCATTGCTGGTAATTTGAAAGACGATGCACTAGTGTTAGCAAGAATATTTGTACATGAAATTTTCAGATTGCATGGAATACCCGAATTGATCATATCGGACAGAGATCCGAGGATGACATCAAGGTTTTGGCAAACGCTTAATGCGGCCTTGGGAACTAAATTAAACTTCAGCTCTCGCATATCATTCGAGATGGATGGACAGACCGAGAGAGAGTCAATCAAGTTTTAGAGGATATGTTAAGAATGTATTGTATGGACCAACGGTATAAATGGGAGGAATACCTTTGTCCGGTTGAATTTTCCTACAATAATACATACCATGCCTCTTTAAAAATGGTGCACTTTTGAAGCATCAGATGGAAGAAAATGCGTAACCCCCATAGCTGGGATAACGTAGAGGATAGAGAGGTAATTGGGCCAGAAATCCTCACGGAAATGGAACAACAAATCAAAATGATTCGGGAACATCTAAAGGAGGCTGCCAATAGGCAAAAGAGTTATGCAGACTTAAAGCGGGTTGATAGGAATTATAAACTGGGTGAGAAGGTATTTCTTCGGGTTAAGCTGAAAAAGAGCTCAATAACTTTTGGCAAGGCTGCCAAGTTGTCGCCACGTTACGTGGGACCTTTTGAAATTGTTGAAATAATCAACCCTGTAGCTTATCGTCTAGCATTACCTCCTACTTTATCACAAATGCATGATGTTTTTCATATTTCTTTGCTTAAGAAATACGTAATAGATTTATCACATGTGCTTGAATTGAATTCCTCGCAGTCCAAGACCCAGAATAATCATGGTTAAGCCCATTCGAGTGTTGGGAACTCACCAACTTGTACTTAAGAAATCGCGAAGTGATTCAATGTAAGGTCCAGTGGGACCATTTCAAAGCAAGAAAGTGTAACTTGGGAAAATCTCAAAGAAATGAGATCTACTTTTCCATACTTGTTTGATCGAAATTGAAATTTGAAAAATTGATAATTCTACCAAATTTAGACAATTATTGGTCTATTTTACAGTTATCTTAAAACACTGTTTTAAAGAGTGAATCTGTTTTTGGTATGAACTTATGAATGGAAGGACAATAACTGAATTTTGTCCTAGAAACTCCTTGAATTGGTTAATTTGATCATCGGGACGATGATTCTTTAAGAAGGGAGGAATGTAACGCCTTGATTTTTGTAAGTTATCATGGTAATTACTTTTCATGATGTTGTAACTGCAGAAATGAAGATAAATATGTTAAGACACATCTTTTGATCTTAGAGGAATGTGTTGCTAATCTGGACCCTTGTTTGCTGTAATTTGTTACTTGGGACAGAAGTTATTATTGCTTGTGTGATTGCTAATGAGACAACAGACTTGTCGTATGCTTGATGAACTCTATTCGTTGATTGACAACACACCTTGAATCAATTCCATTGATCCAAGGTATGTTGTGGCCTTCTTGTGATCGCTTTGTCGATTTACTTCTAAACCAGACTGAAGGTTGATATAAAGGTTACAACGACTTGATTACAGGTATGAATATCTGGTACATAGATGCCAATGAAAAAGGTTCGATTCTCGAACCACACACCATTGTAACGCTAGACAAAGGTAAGACGATAAGGGCCTGGATGCAAGTGGCACAGGTATGTGGAACATAGGACGAAACGTCCTGCATTGTGTTGAATACGACTGTCAGGTGGAAAGACTTGATTGGAAACTAATTAATTAAATATTAGGGGATTAAACCCTAACCTACCCCTAAGTTTTATCTTATACCCTAACTACTATCCTATATGGATTTTAGATTTTATAAGGGTGAAAATAGATATAAATTCTATTAACCTACGAACTAGGCGAATGACCTAGATATGGACTATTAAAATCCTAAACTAATCCTAACCTAAGGAAGGGGACGCATGGACCCATGTGGATGGAAAGGATAAGGAGGGAAGGTAGGAAATTTAATAGGACAATGAATGACGTCCTTACAGGTTGCAGCGCCAAGTTTGGCGGGAACATGGGAAAAGTTGGAGGTGTCCAACTAGTTGTGAAACTAAACCATGATTACATGTAAAAAATTTGAGATTAGAAACTCGCCAACTTGAGTCGGCGGTGGCATGAGGAAAACGGAAAAAGGGATGCATTCAATGCATTCAATGGCATTGGTCTTAACGACCAGCTCGCCTTGGAAAGAGGATTGTGAAGGAAGTTTGTTTGTTGTTGTGTGCATTGGGTTTTTAGTTGCTCTGCATTTTGTTCTCCATGGTTCTGTCGAACCTGTTGTATTTTGGTTATTATCTCTATTCTTGGAGAAGCAAGGCTATTTTTGGAGCCTATGGAAGTTAGGGGACTGGTTGGAAAGCCTGGCCGAGGACGTCGTGGAGAGAAACAACTCCAGTGGGCACGGTTTTCTTCGAACCACAAAAAAAAAAAAGCATGTTAAGCCCTTCTCCTTAAACCACTTGCTTTTGCTTAATCGTCTCATTAAAACAACCCTGCTCTTATGATGGGGGTTTTGGCTATTTGATTTGACTGTTATGTTGAAGTGATTTTGGTTGAGTCGTTTTTCCTTGCTAAGTACGACTTGGATAAATTATTTTGTGAAATAGGTGAATGAAATAAGTCTGCTCTTGAGGGGCAATTTAATTTACTGATGTTGTTGTTTTGAATGGAATGGTTGATTAGTTAATGTGATTTTCGGGTTGAAATGTCTGTTGGGAAAGAATTCGAATTGGGTATTTCTTTGCAATGGGTAAATTGAATGAAATTGTTCAAGCTGTGTGAGTTTGTTTTGACAGTGTTGGACATTCGTTCTATTGCCAATATGGGTTTGAGTGGTGGAATGTATTAGCTATGCGTGCATTATTTCTGAGTGCTGTGTTTTTTTGTAAAAATGGAAGGATGAAATGATTCGTATGATGTCTGGTTTGAGCTGTCATTATAAAACGAACTCGACTTGAGTATTCTTGTTGTGTTTTGAGGAAAATGAGTGTTTTCTTATTAAAATAATTAATGGAACGAATTTTTCTCTTCCTGTTGTTTGAATTATGGAAATAAGGGCAATAGAGCTTCACCGTACATTACGGGTTGAACTTGTCTTTGCAGGTAACAACAAAGTGTAAATTGTTATCTATGAATTGTGTGCATTAATGGATATAGAAAGCCGTAAAATATTTGACAAGGTTGTTGTATAACCTGTTCCTCTAGTTATAATACAATGTATGAGGTATGAATCCTTCTAGTAATAAGAAGAGCATAGTAGCATATTTATATTTTTTTCTCTAAGATGGATATGATGTTCTACCTACTTGTTCTTGGTATTCGTATGTGCCTGATTAAAAGGAAGTTTTGATATGGATGGGAATAGGATAGCTATTCTATAGAATGGACTGGGTAGAACATGCAAGTTATATGCTGCATCTTGCTGAACTCAATATATATATTTATATATATATATAATATACAGATGATAAATTCTTCATTGTTTTCATTAAAACAAAATATGAATGGATTTATTCCTTGTTGTTGGAAAGTGAATTCTCTCATTATTAGGATGAAAATGTGACTTGTTATGGTTGTTTTACACTCTACATGTTATAAAGATGTAAATGTCTCAGAGAGTGAATTATTTTAAAGAGAAATATATTATGCGAAAGAATCATATTGTTGGATAATGTCTGTGCTAAATAGCGGATATTTGGTTAAACAGTGCAAAGAGGTAATATGATCCTTCTTCCTTGTATCCGATTAATGATTTTATTTATTTCACTTTGAATTGTTACCATTGATTGGTATCATGCCTAGATTAAATTCTCAGTGTAGCTAAGAGAAAAGAAAAAGAGTGTGGATGGATAATTTGAATTAGTGTTCAATTCTTCTTTCATACCGTTGGTAAATCTGTAACTGTTATGAAATGAATTTTGTACTGCCTTGCTTTAAACATCTGCATTTAATTGCTGTTTACTTTTCCCTTCAGTGTTTGATTGTTGAAATTAGACGAGTAGCATGAAAGGAAAGGGAATGGTTCTGCTGGAAGTCTTATTTAAAAATCTAATTGTGAATCTTTCTCTAACTAATGTAAGGGAATGGAAATTATAGCATTTATGTTAGAACAACAGTTTGCATAATTGTGTTTTCAGTTCTTACAGATGTTTGTAATCTGGAAATGTTTGAAGGAAATTACTTCTTGTAATAATTATTCGGGAAAGAGGGCAGTAATCCTTTGTCTGATTGGGATGGTAATTAGATGATTGAGTTGTTATGTTGTTCATCCTTTTCGGTACTTAATTCTTGGATGATGTTCATTTTAACGTTTCATAAAAGCAGGGTTCTTTTATTGAGACAGTTAATTAAAAGCACCTCATTTTAATGACAAGTGCTTAATATGCTCAGTTCAACGAACTGACCCGTGCAAGTAATTTTACAGATGGAACTTGGTTATAAATGAAGACATGGTTGTTTTCTGATACTTCTTTTGATTAACTGAAGATGGATTGTATTGATAGCTATTACTCCTCTACGAGGAAATGAGAAAGGAAGAAATTACATTCTTCTATCTTTATGAGTTGTAATGTTGTTTGATATAAACAAGTCCAGTCGTTTGGACTGGCAAATGTATAGATTGTAAGACCGATGGATGAATACAAGTAAAAGTGTGATATTTTAATAACTGTATCAGATCGCTTTGATATTGTTGAATAAGTTTGAGAATATAACATTATTCTTGATTTGGAATCATCCAATGTTGATGGATGAATTTAAAAGGAAATAACATCTATTCTTTACTCCGAATGCAACTTTTACGTTGAAATGTGCAATTAGTTCATACTTGGGTTAAGATGAATTTTAAATTGACATTAAAAAGGATTTAGGTAAACATGATCTCTTAATTGAAAGGTATTCGGGATTAGCTTGAAAGCTAAGGAATATCAAATAACTTGAGAACAGCCGAACCTTGTATTCAGACTCCGATAATAGCCTCGAATGTTTAAATTTAGAAAATATAGATATGGGAAAACATATCTATTGTTAGCAGACCTTAACTGAATTAGGGTTAAGAAGGAAAAATGAATAAGCTCATTTAAAAATTAGACCTCGTTTAAATGACGTCTAATAAGATGGAATTCTGAATTTGTTTACAGTTGTGGAAAAACTTGGTTAAGTTTAATAGGTTAAACTTATTAAGTTTATCGGTAATGGACTGATTAGTCCAAAGATTAAAGAAAGGAGAATATACAACCCTTTGGTATGAAGGAGAGGATGTATATTACGCGGAAGACAAATTAAGTCTCTCTTAGCTACATACAACTGTAACGAGAACGAGGTTTAAGGATCAACATGGTTGCTGAAAGTTGATCTTAAATATTAAGATTATAACCAAATCACACTCGAGCTGGATGTGTACTCTCGATGAGAGGATTCCGTAGGACATTGACATACGCCAGCTACAATATGGTGTCTTCATGAAGGCGGGACCTTCATGACGACACAATGTTATAGCTGACATATTACAATGCCCTCCCGAATTAATTCATCAAGTTTACATAAGTTGGATACTAAGTTCTTGGCTAGGGATAGGAATGTGATCACATATACAGAGTGACTCCAGAGGACTAAAGGTAACTAGACACACGGAGTCATCTAGGGACGCCACCGTATGTCTACGTATCTTTAGTTACCATGAGTAACTTCCTATACTCATTCATATTGCTAGTTGGGGTTAGAGCTTGACCTTAAACGAAGGACCGGAAGAGACCAGGAAAGACCATTCTAGATAACAGATGAAGTAAGGTGAAGGACATATTCTACTGATGTGTACCACATCTAAGAATATGATCATGCAAAGCATGTGAAAATATTTGGCCAAAGTATCGCAAGTGTTGGTTGCATTGTCCTAATCACCTAGTTTAAGATGCAGGATGTCAGACGTGAATATCAGTAACAAATATTTAGATAGGATTCTTAAATGGATCACTTCGATAACCAGAAATGGTAAGAGAACCCTGTATATTCATTATACAATGCATGGATTAACATGAAGGATCGGTAAGTCACCGAGTCATGAAATGAGAGATCGCTGAAACTCCGAGCCATAAAATGGGAGATCGGTAGTTCTTCGAGTCATTTACAGCAGCATATGGTATCTGTTATATGATTGAATGGCATTGAATGTGTGTTCCATATTGCAAGTATGTGAACAAAGAACATTGGTTTTAAAAAGAAATTGTGTGATCCAAATTGCATTAGTTGGACAGAGAACAATTATTAAAACTTGAACGTGTGTTTGAATTATATAATTCATAACAGGGAACGTTGTATAAAAATAAAAAAAAATAAAAATAAAATTCCCTTGTTCCAGTATCTTAAAATGGGGATGTTACACATCCCGATCCTTCCCATTCTTCTATTTCCTTTCTCTCACCTTTTTCAATTGTCGATCGCCTTCTCTCATCACCCCATTGACACTCGAGGGGGCATCTCTCACTTCTACTAATTTTTCTTCTACACTTTCAAAATTTATCTATCTACTATCTTTGAAGTGGCATCACATACACCACCCCAAAGAGGGAAAATGTAGACACCTATAATTTAGCTCGAGAAATTTAAATACTTAAATTGCGCTAATTATACCCTTTCCCACAAATTGACGACATATCGTCAATATCACACATTTTCTCTAGCTATCATCATTAATTAATTACATTACATTAGTTAATTAACTCTTCTATCCAACAATGACACCAATTAACGACCTTCCGTTAATCAACTCCCCTTTCTATCTAGATTAATTAATTATTTCTAATTAATTAAGCTCCCTTTTCTATCTAGATTAATTAATTATTTCTAATTAATTAAGCTCCCCTTTCTATCTACATTAATTAATTATTTCTAATTAATTAATACCCTTTTCTATCTAGATTAATTAATTATTCTTAATTAATTAATTATCTCTTCTATTTAATCAATAAATCATCATTTATTTGATTAAAATCCTCTCATAACATAAATCATACTAACTATTCCTCTAAAAAGCTTATATAAGCTTGCACACCTATTAATTAATCACTTTGGTTAATTAATAAATCCCCTCAAACCCCATGAGTCACTAAAGGACAAAATAAACTCTCCTAAGGTTGACTCAACATTTTCTAAACCTCCCTTATCCACAACCAACCCAACCTCTTCATTTATCCCACATGAAGATGGATGTAGAGATTCTTCTATCCATTGGGCTATATAAAGAACCATCCTTCTTACATTTCTTCTTGCACCATGCTTTCAATAGTGAAAACTATAAGCATTTTGATTTTGAGCCATTATCAATTTTTGGAAATAGCTTCTCCATCTTACATCCTTTCACTCAAAATTGAGTAATATGGGAAGATCCAAAATGGCATTGTAGCCATTCTTGGTGATATTTCATTCTCAATCCTTGAGATCAAGCAACAATCCACTTTGATTATTTATTTTCTTAATAGGTTCATAGTTTAAGTTAGAAATCATAGAGAGTAGGAAATAGTTTAACATGTAATTTCATTTATGCATTGAAGAAGCATTTCCTTTAAGCTCTTATCTTGATGGTTCATTGTTTAATTAGCATTTTCTTATGAAGCTATGTAGATATTGGTTTTGATTTATATCTTAGTTAATAAAACATGAGCACACACATAAAAAAACCTTCTTGTAAATCTTATGACACCCAATCATCCAAACACCTTAGTCAATTGACCGAATAATCTTTTCCTTTTGAAATCAAACTATCGATGCCTTCATGTAGACTCTAATCAAAGTGGTCCATTGATAGAATTTTTAGATTCCTATCTATTTAGTCAGCCATCTAAGCTCATAACTACATAAACTACTATCATAGGGTTATACAACCCCATTTTGTCTTCAATTTTCATGTTGCGTGATCCCGCATGTTATAACACGCATCCCAAAAAGGATGAAATGTAGACACTAGAAAATTCACCTTACACATATGATATCCTATTCAAAAATACAAAGAACATTATTAAATATAATAATCCAAAAAATAAATAATCCCATAAAAACATCTAAAAATATAGAACCCCACAAAATGGTGATTAAAGACACCTCATCACTCATTTATTAACCCTCACCCACTCACATTTAATTATGTCCATCCCCCTACCCATTTTCGTCCCTAATGCACTATCATCTCACCCACCTATCCACATTACACCCATATGTGTCATAACCTTCTAGGCACTCAAAAATATATATCGACACTCACCCCCATCATTCCAACCCCTTGACTCTTTGTGCACTTGAGCCCATACTTGAGTTTTTGATTCTTTTCTCACATATTTTGGTATTTCAGGTTTTGGAGAGGTGAAGGTGGATCACAAAAGACTAGTGTAACTTGCAAGATCATTGTTTTGGTAAAATTTCAACATAGGTTTCCTATGTACCCACAAATGGCTTACAACCTCCATGTGATTTTCAAAGCGAGAGTCACAAATTCTGACGAGTTAGGTATACCATTAATTTTCATGCATTGGTTTTTCATTTTTAATTAATAAAATTTATTTTATCTACTAAAATGATTAGGAATCTGACCGAGGTAGGTCCCCTAACCACCTTAAAATAATTTTAAAAATTTTAAATGTGTTTGTATGCGGTTATAGATTTAGATTAAGAAGTTTACCCACTTTATTCATTGAAAAAACCCATAATTGTCCTTTTGTTTTTAATGGAAACATAAGCCCATTTATTTAGTAGCATTGATTTGAAGATTTATCTATCAACTAACACATCTTATAGGTGATCTAAATCTAGGCATACACATACACTCTCCTATAGTTTCTCATACAACTAGTGCGCATGCATATATCTTTTTTTTGATACAAGTGATTAAACATGATTTTCACACATGCCTAAAAAGAAGAAGAATTGATCCATGTATATTATACACTCACATTATAAAAAGGTAGAGTTGTAGGGTATGATACAAGTAAAAACACAAAGATAATTACTCATATATTTTGAAAAACATATAAAATCGGTAAAATGCACATGTTCAAAACTATACTGATTAGTCAAGACCATATGGTATGATGCTAAACCTACCACATGCTTTTCCCATGGGAAGTTACATCAACTCTCTCAAGTAGTTTCAAATTTCTAACTAAAATTTCAGGTTTTGGGATATTTTCATACTCATCTCACTTAATTCAAACCGGTATAGGGGCATGAATTACTTCACTCCTTCACCATGGAATTCAATTTCTACTACAATTTTAGGAGTCTTGGGTGCATAAGTATCCTTCCTCCATTAAAATTTAAATACATTAAAGTTTCTATTCACTTGTGTGGCAATGGGAAAGGCAAGAGAACACTTATTCTCTTTTCTATTGTGTGTCATTATTTAATTAATAGGGAATAGATTCATCTACAAAGGTGTGGTCCATAGGGTTATGGAAGGTATCGAAGTGGATAATTTCTTCACAGACAAAATTTTCTTTCCTCTTACACTCAAAGATGAAGATATCAGAGTTACTAAACAACTTTGATACCTGGTATTCTTCCTTAGCTATGTGTTTTGACACTTCATTCTTCTTCTTCTTCTTCTCTCTTTGATATTACATGTTGGCTTTCATGCAACTAACACTCTGGTTTCTCCTTACCATTGGGTACCGATCACCCCCAATTGTTTGGAAAAGTTCAAAAAATTAAGCAATGAAAAATATTCAAGCACAAGAAAAACATGAGTGTTTCTCCCTCCATAAAAAAATAGGTGTATTCATTCCTTTTTACATCTCTTTCATTTCATTTCTATGAAAATGAAAACATTTCATATTACACTTTAAAATTGAGTTAAAGTTCAAAATTATTTATCATAGACATTGACTACATACTATGTTACAGTTTCACTATTGAGCATGCCAACACCAAACACAATGGGATTCCATAAAATGAATATTTGAGAAAAGACAAAGTGTGTCTACACATAGGGTATATTTTTATTTAAGCATGTAACTTCATTTAATAATTAAATGGGGAAAAGGTAGAGACTCAAATTTTTCAATTTCCTTTTTTACACAACTAGTTTTGACAATGTACTCTTGTTAAGATAAATACAACTTTCCCATTCCTGCCTAGCATAATCTGAGGTCTCTTGTTTAGATTGTTTACCCTTTCACAATGACATGCCATAAAATTTTGATATTGTAATGAAAAAAATCCATATCAAAACATCAAGTAATAACTTCTAAACTTTATACTACATGTTTTCCTTCCTTGATCAATATTATATAGATTGGTCGATATAGTATATCCAGTCCTAACCGAGTTGTATGGTATTGGAGAGACATGTCCTCAAAATTTTCTTTCAAATTCATATTTTTTGTTGGATCTTATAATCTCTTTGGCTCATCCTTTCTTTGATGAATCATCTATGGTACCATATATAAGTAAGAAAACATTGCCTCATTTGCTAACTTGGAAATCCTATAAAATTACATTGATAAAATCACTTCCTACACTTACAAAAGGCAACCGAGGATCCCTAAATCTCACAATATCACATCTAAAATCATTAGTGTAGTACTATATACAGGTATGAGAATTATTACTAGGTCAAAACAACAATCTTTCTCATCTACAAGAACTCAAACATCTCTTTCCCAAGCATCTTAACAAGAGCAAACTCAATTCAAATGCGATTAAAGATGGTTTTTAGATGTATTTATATTCATTAAGATATCACATGTTATGTGGACATCAAATGTTATTTTTAGGCCTCTTTAGAGTAGTGTTAACATCAGTGGCAAGCAGGGATTCCCAAAACCCAATCTTTTATTTATTTTGCAATACTTCTCATCCATGATTAGGGTTAAAGATCATGATTAAAGTGTTTATAGAGATTTGAAATATGAGAAAAAATTAGGGTTTGGTAGTGACAAATAGTTTTAGATAACCAAAAGTGTGAAAAATTAACATATCCTGGAACCAAGTAGGTCAAAGACCATAAATTTGGTTCAAGACTGTACATTACCACCCCGGCGAGTTGTACGTTGCTTCCCAGTGTCAATTTCCACTTACATTCCTAGAAATGAAGCATCATTAGGCTAATATGTTCATAGAAAAGATATGTTCATAGAAAATATTGTTAACATAAGATTCTTATGATGTTTAGGTGAGGTACGAATAAGCTCTAGAAATGATATTTGACTTGGTAGATAAGAAGTTTTTACAAGGGGTACCAATCCTCAAGACTAAACTATGCAACATTTTGAGCACCGGGGTATTGATATTTATAGGTTCTGAAGAAGTGTGGTTTGTAAAGAGCTATAAGTTTTAATTTTTTCTGACATTTATATGGGATCAACCATGGTACAAGGATATTCATAGGGGATGATGGCATAAGAGACATCATAAGGAGTAATATTAGTAGATTTATTATTTCTAGGATGCATGAGAACTTGAATGTGATTAGGTGGTCATTTCTTATACTAAGAATTTTTATATTACTTCATGAGGCAATATTTACATTTTACTTTGTTGAATGCTTCTACCAAAGAGGTAGGAGAGTAATATCTCATCTTGTATTGAAGTTAATGATTGAGGGCTCTAAATAATAACTCATATAGAATTTTGTTAGACATTTTTTTATCATATCCGGTGGATAAAGTATTACGTCATTTGATGTAGGCTTGGGATGAGTCATTTTTAGGTTGTTTGAAATTTATGAAAGAATTAATGTTATTTTTGAGAAGATCATGTTATTTAAATTCACCAAGGTAGTCACCAAGCTTTCAAGTTTAACAATAGATTTTACCGAAAGGGTATGATACCAATCTAGGTCATATACCATAAGTTTTTAGCCAAAATATTGGTAGAATATTAGGAATTAGCCTTGTCCCAATATTTATAGAGATTATAAAAGCTTTGATGTGAAAGGTGGTGGTAGTAGAGATATCCTAAGATATGGAAGGGGTGATCCCTCTCATGTCTGTGGAAGTGATGTATGGAGAAAGAGGTTCTCTTTGAATAGATTGAAAGAAATTATTATGGAAGGGGGTTTGGGAAATGATAATTTCATTGAATATAAATAGAAGGGGAGGGTGACCTTGGTTTATCATGCCCCAAGAGACCATTTTTAGTCGACTAGTAATATAAGCTAGATTATTTTTCATTTGTAAGAGCTGATTTACAATGGTAGTTTGTTGTCAACTTAGACGATCAATAAGATGCATGATGAGGTGAGTAGGATAATTTTTTGGAGGAAGATTTGTGTTATTTTGTGGATCAAAATTTTATCTACTAGGAGGAGGCTTAGTATGATTGATATCCAACTTTAGCTTTCTAGAAATGTAGTCGCTAACACACTTTTGTATCAATTACATAATTATCCTACATATTTAGGGAAATTTTGAGGAAATTTATGTATAGTAGGAGGATAATAAGATTAAATGAAATATTCATGTTCCTCTTCCTCTTTATTTTCAAATATAGGGTTTGAATGCTAGATCTGGTCTATACATTATGATGTGGAGGTTTTGGCCTCTCAATATTAACAACATCTATGGAGAAACAATCAATGTAGTGAGGAACTACCTTAGGAAAATCATCATCCTCGTTGTTATTAGTGCTAAATAAATTTATATGGGTTGAAGATGTGGTAGAATGACTAAGTAAATATTCCATTGCAAAGAAAGCATTCTTGAAAAATAGTTTCAGGTAATATTTTTTTGATGGGATTGGCTATGTAGAAAATTTTTATAAGGTTCAATAGCATTGGGAAATAAAGGTGTGGGAAAAAAAGGATTATACGAATAATATGAAATATGAAATAATATTACATAGAGGTTAAAAACATCAGGATAAGATGAGAAATGTGAAAATAGTATCAATTATGCAATGGGGTTATGCATAGGGTCCAATCACATATGAAAAAATGAAAAATTGAAAAGCATAGAGATATTGACTGAATTTAGGCATGTAATAAGAATCATGTTGGGTTCACTGGAGTGTATGAAAAATAAATATGGTTCCTCACTGGGTTGTCAAACGTAGGGATGAAATATAAGTTCGTACACATGTTGTAGACACCAAAGGTGTTTAAGAAGAACTAGTGTTGTAACTATAGAGGATAGTAACCACAACCCTAGGATAACTACAAGTTTTTGAGGTCTATATCTAAGATAAAGATAGGTATCCTACTAGGATTCAAAATAAGGATGAGTGAAGAGATGGATAAATCCAAGGGATACAATATTATAAGAAAAAATGATAAATCAAAGAAAAAATACATCTACTTTTGTTTGTAGTAATGAATGACCAACCATCCACATAAAAATAATATACAAGCAACAAAGGAACTAAGAAGAGTTAGAAATACTTACCTACGGTAGGCTACGATGGATGATCTTCTCTATAGAAATAAACATAGATAGAATCGTTATGGGTAGATAAGAGGAAAATAAAGTAGAAGACCTCTAATCCTAGCTTTCTATTATGAATCAAATGAAAAATGGAAATCTCCAAAACATCAATTCTATCAAATAGGTGTAAAAATATATATGCAAATATACAATGCACATACAAATGAATTGTTTTGGGAGTGTGAAAATAGAGGATGATCTAAATGATGAAAGAGTAGAGGTATATACACATGACACCATCACCCTATTAGGAAATAAGGGATAAAATATGAAGAATAATCCCTCATAGAATTGCAACAGAGAAACTAATATGCAGAAATTATTATAGATCTCAAATAAAATTGCAGAATAAAATAACACAACACAAAGAGACAATATTTAACGTGGTTCACCCAATTTGGGCTACGTCCACCAAGAATCACTTGCTCAGATTTTATTACAAGCCACCGCTCTCTCAATACAATACCTAGATCCATTTGGAGCTATGCTCAACAAACTCTATAGAATTCACATCCAAATTCAAAACACATCTGCAATACATTTGCTTGTACATCTATCATATGCATAAGACCATATAAATAGACAACTACTTAAGCAGTTTTACAAAACCATGGGTATCAAAACCATGGGAAAAACCCGTCCCATAAACCTATGGGTCAAAAAACTCACCCATATGAGAAAAACACGTTTCCCGATATGTCAAGTGCATTTTTCGAGGCCAAAAAATTTTATGCCTAAATTTTTTTTTTTTTTTCTGGGGTTGCGCCCCGAATCTCGGCGAGGATACATGAAAAGTGTACAGTACTCTTAGTGTACAGTCTTCAACACTTTCACACATGAAAAATAGGCTCCACAACCTAACAATCTCCCACTTGGAGACTAGTTTTCCTCTGAGCAAGCTTCTCAACCCTTCACTAGTTTCGTGAAGACCAACCAAAGTTGAACACAACTTCATTTTTTCCCTTGTGACCACCTTGGTCATCATGTCTGCAGGATTCTAACTGGTATGAATATTCTCCAACTTCAACTTCTCTTCCTCCAAAGTTGTCCTGATGAAATGGTACCTTAACTGTATATGCTTTGTCCTAGAGTGGAAAGCAGAGTTCTTAGCTAGGTGTATAGCACTCTGACTATCACTATGCAGCTTACATTCCTCCTGCTTATGCCCCAACTCCTCAAGCAATTGTTGTAACCAAATCATCTCTTTGCTTGCCTCTGTGGCAGCAACATACTCAGCCTCTGTGGTTGACAAAGCCACCAGCTTCTGTAGTCGTGAAATCCAACTCACTGCTGTCCCACCTACAGTGTAAATATAACTTGTCGTGCTCCTCCTACTGTCTACATCTCCAACCATATCTGAATCTACATAACCACGTAAAGTGGTGTTTGATCCATTATAGCACAAAATTGTCCCCATGGTCCCTCTCAAATACCGAAGGATCCACTTTACTGCTTGCCAATGCTCTTTACCTGGATCACTCATAAATCTACTCACAGCTCCCACTGCATGGGCAATATCAGGCCTAGTGCATACCATGGCATACATCAAACTGCCAACTGCTGATGAGTAAGGTACCTTGGAAAAAAAAATTCTCTCCTTCTCTATCTTGGGACACTGCTCCTTTGATAACTTGAAATGGCCTGCCAAAGGAGTCCCAACCGGTTTAGCATCCTGCATATTAAACCTCTCCAAGACCTTCTTAATGTACTCTTCCTGAGATAAAGTCAGCTTCCATTCCTTCCTATCCCGAGATATCCTCATACCAAGGATTTGTTTGGCTGCACCCAAATCCTTCATAGCAATGATTCACTTAGTTGCTTCTTGAGTACTTTTATTTCCTACATGTTTTTACCTGCAACCAACATGTCATCAACATACAAACACAGGATAATATAACTTCCATCCTCAAATTTCTTTGTATACACACAATGGTCAAAATGACATCTAATATAACCTTGCTCCATCATGAAGCTATCAAATTTCTTATACCATTGACGTGGAGCTTGTTTCAAGCCATACAAGCTCTTCTTCAGTTTGCACACCATCTCCTCTTTACCTTTGACTTCATATCCTTCTGGCTGCTGCATATATAGCTCCTCCTCCAAATCACCATGGAGAAATGCAGTCTTTACATCAAGTTGTTCTAAGTGTAAGTCTTCTGACTGCAACTATTCCTAGAACAATTCTAATAGAAGTCATTTTTACTACAGAGAAAAAAATCTCATCAAAATCTATACCTTTTTTCTGTGCAAACCCCTTGACCACCAACCGGGCCTTGTATCTTTTCTTGCCTCCTTCTTCCTCTTTGACTTTGAACACCCACTTGTTCTGTAATGATCTTTTTCCTTCGGGTAGCTTTACCAAATCCCATGTTTGGTTCTCCATGAGAGCCTGATGCTCCTCATCCATGGCTTGCTCCCACTTGTTCCTGGCATCTACCTGCATTGCTTCATCAAAGCTCTTTGGCTATCCACTATCAGTGAGTAATAAATAATAAAGAGAAGGAGAAAATGTTCATGTTCTCTTCTTACCCTAGAAGACCTCCTCAATATAGGAGTTTGGGGTTCCTGTTGAGGGGTTCCTAAACTGATTCATGTGTCACTTTCCCATCCGAAAGATCCTCTACCGCTGCATATTCTTTCTTGGATTCTTCCCTGTTTTCCTACAACTGCTGCTTATACATGACTTTCTCATTAAATACCACATCCCTAGATCGAATGATTTTATTGTCCTTAATACTCCAACATTTATATCCAAAGTCATCACCACCATAACCAATGAAAGTACATTTTTCTGATTTAGCCTCTAGCTTGGTCCTATCATCCTTGTCTATATGAACAAACACCTCACATCCAAAGACTCTAAGAAATGAATAATCAACTTTCTTACCATACCAAGCCTCCTCAGGTATGCCTCCATCCAAGGAACTTGAGGGTCCTCTGTTTATCAAGTACACAGCTTGTGCTCACCGCTTCTACCCAAAAAGAAAGAGGTAGTCCTGCATGTAACCTCATGCTCCTAGCACATTCCATTATTGTTCTGTTCATCCTTTCTGATACCCCATTCTACTGCGGAGTTCCTGGAACCGTCTTTTGCCTGCGGATTCCATTCTTAGAACAGTAATCATCAAATTCATTGCTACAATACTCCCCTCCATTATCTGACCTGAGACATTTTAGCTTAAGACATGTTTCATTCTCTACCAAGGCTTTCCATTTAACAAAAGTTTCAAATACATCAGATTTGTTTCTAATACAATAAACCCAAACTTTCCTTGTTACGTCATTAAGAAAAGTAACATAATAACTTGAACCCCCAAGAGATGATACCTAAGCTGCCCCCCACACATCAGAATGCACCAGCTCTAACTTACTCTCTTTCTTTGTAGGTCCAACCTTGAGAAACCTTACTCGCTTCTTTTTCCCATATATGCAGCTTCTCACGCGAAATTGAACTTGTTTCTGTATATCTAGGAAAATTATTCTTTATGATGTTCATGCCCTTATGGCTCATATGACCGAGCCTATAGTGCCATAATGTTGTATCTGCATCTGAAGCCACAAGATTACAATCATTAGTACTATCAGTGGTTAAATACAAGGTTCCAACCTTCTTACCTCTTGCCACCACAAGAGAACCCTTGGTAACCTTCCAAGAGTCTACTGTAAATATCACAGTACAACCATCACTTCCCAACTACCTGTCGATATCAAATTTTGTCTTAATGTAGGCACATGTCTGACATCCTTCAATAGCCAAGTATTCCCATTCTGCATCTTAACCTGAATATAACCTTTTCCAACTATGATGTAAGGCTCATCATCACCAAGAAAAACATTCCCAAAATCTCCTTGAACATAATCAACAAAATAATGCCTATGTGGAGAAGCATGGAAAGAAGCCCCGAATCTAAAACCCAAGATTCAGTAATATTGTGCAAAGAAAGAGTCAAAGCATCCTGACATAAATTACCCGATGCCACATTTGCCTCCTTGTTTTCTTCTTGTTGTTTCTTCTTATCCCGAAGCTCCCAACAGTCCTTCTTTGCATGCCCAGGCTTTCCACAATTCCAGCATATAATCTTGTTCTTGGATTTTTACCTTGCCCGATCTTTTGATTTTCCACGGTTTCCTCTATTCTTCTATCTCCCTCTAGTTTCCACTGTCAAAGCATTCCCTGAAGTAGAATATTCCCCAAAGCTTTTTCTTCACATTTCCTCACTTAGAATCACCCCTACAACATCCTCAAACTTCAACTTCGAGTTAGCTGGAACCGAGTTACTTACCGCCATTACTAGGCTATTCCAACTCTCAGGTAAAGAGCACAAAATTAATAAAGCCCTAACTTCTTCATCAAATTCTATTGTAACCGAAGCTAGCATATTCACTACCATATTGAAATCATTTAAATGATCTCACATCAATTATTCTTAGACATCTTCATATTAAACAAATTTTTCATTAAAAATATCTTATTAGAGGCAAAGGGTTTTTCATACAACTTCCCTAATGCATCCATTAGATCTTTTGTAGTCTTTTCCTTTGAAACATTAAATAATACCGAAGATGCAAGACTCAGCCGAATCATTCCAAGTGCCTTCCAATCCAACAAATCCCATTCCGCATCTATCATACTCGAGGGTTTGTTCACCTTCTCAGACAACGGAGTATAAAGATCCTTCTGATAAAGGTAATCTTCCATCTGCATCTTCCAAAGACTGAAATTCTACCCGTTGAATTTATCAACCCTAGATCTTCCTTCATCTGCCATAGCTCCCACTCAAGCTAAAAATTTCCCTGTGATTCAACACTTCAACAAACCAAACCAGGCTCTGATACCAATTGTTAGGAAATAAGGGATAAAATATGCGGAATAATCCCTCACAGAATCGCAACAGTAGAAAACTAATATGCAGAAATTATTACAGATCTCAAATAAAATTACAGAATAAAATAACACAACACAAAGAGACAATATTTAACGTGGTTCACCCAATTTGGGCTACGTCCACCAAGAATCACTTGCTCAGATTTTATTACAAGCCACCGCTCTCTCAATACAATACCCAGATCCGTTTGGAGCTATGCTCAACAAACTCTATAGAATTCACATCCGAATTCAAAACACATCTGCAATACATTTGCTTGTACATCTATCATATGCATAAGACCATATACATAGACAACTGCTTAAGAAGTTTTACAAAACTGTGGGTATCAAAACCATGGGCAAAACCCGTCCCATAAACCTATGGGTCAAAAAATTGCCCATATGAGAAAAGCACGTTTCTCGATATGTCAGGTGCATTTTTTGAGATCAAAAAATTTTATGCCTATTTTTTTTTTTTTTTTTTAAGGCGCGCCCAACCTCGGCGAGGATACATGAAAAGTGTATAGTACTCTTAGTGTACAATCTTCAACACTTTCACACATGAAAAATAGGCTCCACAACCTAACACACCCACACATGATGATGTCGACTATGTAAATACCAAACCTAGCACCAATGCCCATGGGTGATTGAGTTGGCCTTGGGGGAACCCTAAGGACATGGGGTGTATAAACATGAGGAATTTTATCTAGAAGATAAATGAAGGGAATGATGAAGGTATATGATGAGAAAAATAAGGGATAATAATGCGCATGGACATATATAGGGCCCCTATCTATATATTTTTGGCCAATCCCAATATATATATAGAGTTCTAGTTGGCATCCCTCTCTCGACTCTCTATATAGCCGGGGAGTAGGAGGCTATATGTTATATAAAGTCGAAACAAGTGAAAGCCATGAGACAAGTAGACATTGTGGGTATAATGTGTGATCAAAAGGAATACAAGAGGAAAGGGTAAGGGAAATATGGCATAATGGAGACATATCTCAAATGATGTGGTCTAGCCCATGTGACTAAGCTTGATCACACCCCAATCTTAGCAAGCACCTTAAGATACCCAATTAGGAGGAAAATACACTAACCCCATTTACACTAGAGAAATAATTAGTAAGTTTGATAAATGATGTGTATAAACATCAAACCCGTGAAATGTGCTACATCATTGGGAAATAAAACTAATGATGAAATAGGAAAGACAATTCCAATCAATAAATAGTAATTTTATAGTGTGTGATGTGTAGACCATGGAAATTACATGAATGACGAAAATTAAAACAAAACAAATGAAAACCTTCCATTGTAAATCCCAAAGGCACCTCGGATTAGATCGAGTTGAAGAGAAAGGTTTAGTGATGCTCTTTGTTGGATCCATTTGATTTGTGAATTTTTTTATTTCTCTAAGATATTCCAAATGGAATATAGATCAAGATACGACATGAAATGATTGATTTGACATTATTTTGGCATAATAATGATATAAATGAGTGATTGATTCACCAAGAAATTATACTGAATAAAAATATGAATCCTCAATATTTTTGATGATGATTTGTAAAGGGAATACCATTGATTTATAGCTGAGGAAAGTGAATCCTAACAACAATTTTAGATTGAGTTGATTTGGAGATAACTAAACATGAATAATTTGTTTAGTTGAGTTTCCAGATTGATTAAAGAGTTAGAATGCTATTCTAGATTTGCATGGATGAGTCATTGTTGAGTTGGCAAAGGGTTACACATGTTTTTGGATTTTAATTTCATATATTTTATTTTATTCACCCAAAAGTGTTGTGAATGGTTGATTTTGGAAGAATGTGAATTGATTTTGGATTGTCATGACTTGGGAGATATCTTTAGTTAACTCAAATGCATGATTTGAGTTAATTTGAACACATCCTCTTGATTATAATAATGATTTTTAGCTTTAGTCATGACTTTAGTCAACTTGAGTTGAGGAGGTGGATAGGATTTGAGGATATTTAATTTATTTAAATATGAAAGTGGACATGTGTGGATTTATTTAATTAATTTGATATTAAATTAGCTAATAAAATTATAGGGGGTGATAGGGTGCAATATAATTAATTAAATTAATTCTAGAGAAGGACAATGGGTTTAATAATATTTTGAATATTTATAATGTGTAGTGGTTATTTGGGGTGTTTACATTTTCCCTCTTTAAAATGTTATTACATAGAGTAATAACGCTTTAAAGATAGTAGACGTGTAAAACCATGAAAAAATGATAAAAAAGTGGTGATGGACTACCAATTTACCATGGTGAAGCATTTAGATGCCCCAACGAGTCCGGATTAGTATTGAGGAGTGCCCCTCGAGTGAGTGGGTGAATGTAAATGCGGTGGAAACCACTTGATAGAGAGAGAGAGTCATAGACAAGGAGTGAGGAAATGGATGAGAAAATTAGTTAACTAGTCAAGGAGGACTAAAATTAAGGTATTAGGGTTAAGAGAGGGAGGTTACAGAGTAGAGAGGGTGGGAGGGGTTTCAAATATCATAGTTCATATTTTATATTAGAGTTTATTTTCCCCTTGAGTGATATTTTTCTTTGAGTTTGGAGATAAATGGCTTGCATTCTCTCAAGCTGCATCATGTGGATTTGTGTCCAAGAGTTTGGATGGGTGGTGATGAGGACGATGATGGTATGTAGCCCAAAAAATATTTTTTGGTGTATTTATTACATTTTTAGGCCTAGGAGAAAATTAAAAATGATGCTAACACACACACTTAGGTGTGTTAATGTGACCTGTGATGTGCACTAGTGTAGGAGTGTACACGATAACATTCATGTATGTAATGCATAAACATGATGAAGAAATGTGCTACTAGCATGTTGAATGTGCTAGAAAAGAAGTAGACACATGAGCATGACATAATGCTAGTATAGAACGTGACATGCTAACATTATGATGTATACGCTAGTGTGCAGATGTGCTATAGTATAACTCATAAGTATAGTGCTAACATAGTTAAGAATATGTTAAAGAAAGTTAGGGTTGAAATTGAAGAAATGAGAATGGGTTAAGGGTCTAACAATGTTGTTTTTGTATTTTAGGAGAGATTATATATTAGATATGTGGGAACATCATGGATGACTTCGGGTCATTTGAGAGTATGTATCCAAAAAGAGAGTAGATGGTTATATGCACTATTGGAGGTGAAAAGCATGTCATATATATAGATTAGATTCCCGATATCATATTAGATCACTACTTATTGACCATATTAGTCAATGATAACATAGTGAGAGAGTCAAAATTTCATTTTCTAACATGGGAGATGAAAGTGACATTGGAGGATGTACCATATTTTATGAGTTTAGATATAGGGGAGAATTGTATAGTGATATGGTAGTGCAACACGGATCAAGGCCCACATATGGTCATTGTTTGGATTAGAGGACATTTATAGGAGGGCATGGTTGTTCATCTATATGAGTGCATGGAGGATGATACCATGGCTAGATACCAATATACCTAATGGATCTTATCAACACTACTTACTTGATAAGAAGATTGATAGTCATTTCCATTTCTAGGATTGATTAGCATATTGTCGAGTTGATGGAGTCTACGACAATTTTTGCATGGGGGCCTTGCATTCTAGCTCACTTGTATAGAGATTTACATTTGATTGTATACAAATGTCAGAGGAGCCTTGGTCTGGCTACATTACTTCAGATTTGGTCATGGGACCATATTTCCATTAGCCAAACATTGGGGTTTTTGAGAGATAGAAGTCTAGGAGCCATCAAAATTCGGATGGGAGACAAAAGGTGTTGGTCATAGGGGACACTAGGGTGACATAAATTTTATAGATGTGATTTTGATGATGATTTACAACTACACATGATCACATGGAGACCATATAGGTGGTATACAAGTGGAGTACAAATGATACAAAGTTGGTTATAATGGAGGTTGACCATTTCATGATTAGGAGTTGTGAGCACATTATGGAGAGATATAGAATGAATGGATCATGAGGCAGTTATGAGTTATACATAGATATACTTGAAGGAGATCAGTGGTATGCATGAGTGGGTGAGAGATAGTGGATTTTGGAACATCATTAGATAGAGGGTTGTGAGGGAGCTTTTTTAGAAGAGTTATACCACATGTTTGGGATACAAGCCCATATTGAGGATCTAGGGATGACAACAGAGTACACCATGGTATGTAAGTATTATTCCCTTGTCTTACTATTCCATAGGTGGATTATAACAACGTAGGTATACTAGCAATAACTATAGGTGCATTGCAGAGAGAGGGGTAGAGGTGGAGGCAAATTGGGCTGAGACATAACATATAGGCTCACTCATTTGACAAGGGACCAGTTCACTTGTGTAGGATCCAATAAAGGTTGGATAAAATCCAACTCCAACATAGGTTCAGCTATCATGGTACAAGGTTCCTAATTCAAGTTGTGTATAGAGTTTCCATTAAATTATGTTATCACCATCAAGGCCACCGAGTCCTATTAGGTGATGGAGATGGAGATGGGGTTGATGGTGATGGTGATGATGGTTGGGGAGATGAGGGTGAGGAGGATGTTTGGGGTTAGATTTCACAAGTACCACTCTAATACCATCGGTCGCAGGATATCATTATAGGATCAGAGAGACATGGTTACACGAGAGAGATATGTTATTTTTATCATGTTTCATAGAAAACTACATTAGATACAACCGGTGACTTCTAAGATAGATCATCTTGCACATAGGTACAATAGCTAATTGTGGAGGAGAGGGATGTCGCTTGCTAAAAAGTAAAGGTAGGTGAGATGGGATATGTCACTTTTCACATGGTGGATTGGTGGGCTAGGAGATGTGAGTACATGATATGATCATTGTATTGGAGAAATTAGGATAATTCATAGGGCCCATTTATAGTCGAGGACAAGAAGTAGATTCTATGAGGACATCTAGACCTCTCAATGAGCCTTATAGTCATTTTAAATTTAGTAGATTTATCCGTTCAGGACAGAATACACACATTTTGATATCAAAGTCCTTTACTTAGGAGATTGAGTCATCCATGATTTGATGTATGATGGATGCACATTTTGTATTTTTGTTGTATATGCCTCATGATGAAGGCACACATTTGTGTATATGGATGCCCTTGATGAAAATTTGATGTATATATATGTAGATGAAATTTTGAGATGTAGACATTGGATATGGACATTTGACATTGTATATATGATGATGCACGATGGTTTTATTTTTATTTTGGTTATTTTATGTTTATTTTACATGATGGTATACATAGTGTAGATGATGATTTTTATTGTGATTTGATGTTGATAGATGAAAGTGATGACATGCTCATAGCTTAGATTCCATTTAGATGATGTATTTTAGAGCAACCTATTTTGTTATTGCACATTAGAGTTAGCACCATGATTATTGAAAAACCATGATGAAAAACCCATATGCACGTAGAATACACACACACACACACACACACACACACAAATATGTAAAAAAAAACCCAATATACACTATAAGATGATATACACCATGGCTATGAATAAACTAAGATGCTTACAAAATACTTGTAATTGGTTAAAAAATGTAATACAAAAATGTAAAACAAACCCAATATACACAATAAGATGAATATACATCATGGCTATGAATAAACCAAGATGATAACAAAATACTTTCAATTAGTCAACAAAAAAAAAAAAAAAAGAATGAAAAGTAATACCCAATATACACATAATTTATGAATAAGTCAAAATGATGACCAAATACTTGTAATTGGTCAAACAAAGATAAAAATGCAAAAATATTATACACAATTAAGACGATTACACCAAAGTATATACAAAATAAGATACTAACAAATCACTTACAATTGGTAAATACAACAAAATGCAAAATAAATCTAAATAAAGACATATAACTATGCCCCTAATGTGTTCCATAGTGAGGATTAAGAAAATTTGAATGCCCTCAAGAAAGGATACATGTAAGGGGATTGGATCAGGATCAAGAGTGAAAGTTAAGAAACTCCCAATGAAACTCTTGTTGGATCTCATTAAAAAAAGATTTGAGAGTGATTGGATAACAACTTCCAAGAAAGATACATGCAAGGAAGAACATGAGAAAAGATTTCCCAAGTGAAATACATGTTAGGGTTTGATTGATTTCTTGATAATCATGTAGGATAGTTTGAAATAATCAACTAGGATAATAGTTGAAAAATTGATATTGTTGGTTGTGTTGATAGTTCTGTAAGAGTTTTTTTTTGAAACATTTTTTGAATGTTTTGATTTTTTTGTTTTGAATTTTTTTAAGATTTTGAAGATTTTTTATTTTTATTTTTTTGAATATTTTAATTTTTTTATTTTGGAATATTTTGAGTTTTGAGTTTTTGATGTTTTGAGCTTTTTATTTTTATCTTGGTAAAGAGTGCACTATTTGAAACCTATGTTCAAACAATTGTAAACATTTCATTCCATTGGAAAATGGATAGATGATATAGTGATAGATGTCTAACTCCATTCTTGACTCCACACAACTAGTAAGATGTGAGGGCTCAACACCGAGAGCTAAGAAGGACGTAAGACAAATGAGATAATGATGTGCAAATGAAGATGATGGATGCAAAAGACGA
Source organism: Taxus wallichiana var. yunnanensis (assembly GCA_018340775.1). Taxonomy (NCBI): domain Eukaryota; kingdom Viridiplantae; phylum Streptophyta; class Pinopsida; order Cupressales; family Taxaceae; genus Taxus; species Taxus wallichiana. Next base: position 6,611,351 of record JADAXU010000057.1, on the reverse strand, counting down.
GGTTAATAATGGTCCATTTGGGAAAATGTGACTCATCTCCAATTAAGATTATCTAACTAATTCCAAGATGATTTCACTTTATAGGTCATGACTAGAATTAGATCCATTAGGTGGCCTACTATTGAGCAAGATCTAGTGTAAGGAATGGTTGTCTCTCTTAACATGAGAAACTAAATTGATTTTTGGATTTTGTATGATTAAGCACTTTTGATTCATAAGTTTTTAAGGATTTTTTTTATTTTTTTGAAAAAATGACCCCCTACATTTTCCCCATACCACTAATAAGAGGTAAGGGTTCAACACCGAAGACAAGACATAGGTGAGTAAGGGTACCTTTCTCTTTTCCCAGTCTCACACTACTAATAAGAATTGTGGGCTCAACACCAAATACTGTGAAGGAAAAAGGTGTAATGATTTTGATGATTCTTTTTTATTTTTGATTCATTTTTCTTGTTTGTGTATTGTGCTTATTTTGAAAGATAGTTTTCCCCAAATCTTAGCCCCACGTGACTAGTAGGATAAGGGATCTTCACCTTAGACTAAGAACTAGACAAAATATCTAGGTAAAGAAGTTTAGTGCTTTCTGTTAGAGAGAGAGAGAGAGAGAGAGCCCGTTCGAAAGGAGGATTTTCCTCTAGTAAGCTTCTAGACAAGACTATATGTAAAAATATATGAAATGGTAGAAAATAGAAGGATGAGATACAGGGCCCTTCATGAACAACATTAACCTACTTCTTATAGGTGAAGAATGTGAAAATATGATAATGAAATTTGATAGATATATTTTTCAATGGACGAAATGATTAAAACCGTTTGTACAAGTGGTCACCCATAATGTGGAAAAAATCACAAAATGAGATGTTTTTTACTTTTTTTTATTGTTCAAATGAATTTGATGAATCTTTTTACAAGATCTTTTTCTCTTTTTTTCATTTTTATTTCTCAGGTTGCGGGTTTGAATGAGACTCATCATAGAAAGAGGTCCATATTTATGAATGGTGATTGGTCCTAATTTATGAGACTTGGATGGATGAGATCCAATTCAATGGAGTAGATAGAAAAATTTCAATAAATCTATGATTTGATGATTCTTGATTTATGAGACTTGGGAAGATGAGGTACAATTCAATGGGTATGTGATTGGAATTTTTTTTGAGATCAAAAACCTATGTGAGGATAGAGGTAATTTTTCGATGTAGAATATGTTGAAATTCATATTCCCAATACCTTTATTGTGATTTTATCTCATCAATGTCGGATCTTCATCCGTGAATGGCATGATGCAAGGAGCAAGGATTGATCCATAGATGGGAATCTAAGGCATATTTTAGGTTGTATAAAGAAAATATTCAATGTTTCTCCTTTGTCTATAAATGTTATTTTGATTTTATGATTATTGATGAGTGCTTCAATGTGTAAGAATTTGTGTTTGTGATGTTAATATTCAAAAGGTCATGAGGACCAAATGATAGGATTAGATTGTTTGACCAAATTTTGTGATTAAATCTTGAAATGGTTGTGTGTTGATACCCCTAGAACACTCACATCATGGAGTGTACAAAAAAATGTCTTGGAATGGAGGTGATGTTTTAGTCAAATTCATGAGAGGAATTTGTGGAGATGTCTTCTTTGAACTGTGTGACAATGTCATGAGAAGAAAACGAAGACTTTGCATTGGATAATTGTTGTGAAACATTAATAAATTCAAGATTGATTATTTGAGGTATTATGGACGTGGAAGGTTGATGTTGTTGTAAGTGTCCAAACTTATTGTTGTTGCATCATTACAACACAACTAGGATGTCAAGTGTAAGATTAGGAGATGAAATGATGGAATCAAGATCATTTGTTCGATGATTGACCTTTTCTTTAGATTCTTCATTTGTACCATGCATTGGAAAGGGGTATGAAACTCTTTCAAATTCTCATTTGACATTTGAAGATAGTTGTCCAAAACACTTTCAATTTTTGATTGAGATAACGGAAGAGTATCCAGAGAGAAATTGATTGGTTTTGGTTTGTAGATCCTTGGCCCTTGTCATCTTGATCGTTGAGTTTCATCATGTAAAGAGTCTTGGAAAATGTTCAACTCTTCACTAGAAGTTGTGGTAGTTGACATGTTTTCTATTTTGATGGCTCCATTGTCAATTAAGTCTTGGACATAATGGCGGAGATTTGAACAATGATCCATAGAGTGACCTTTGATGCAGTGGTATTCACAATATTCTGATTCTTTATACCACTGTAGGTTTTGGTTTCCCTTTTGCAAAGGGTATCATGATTGGATATATTATCATATTAGCACTTGCTAATTGATGAAATACACTAGAGAGACTTTCTCTAAGAGGTGTAAATTTTCATTTGACTTTACGTGGAGTAGTTTCTTCACTAGGGAGTATGATTGGTTGTTTGGTTGATTTCTCATTGACTTGGGAAGCCATATGAGAGATTTTTTTTGACATCTCATGAAGTTTTTCTAATAACACTTCATTTGATGTTTTTGCATGAGCCTACCATTGTACTAAAGGTAAATACCTAAAGTGAAGAGGTGGTTCATGAATTGGTTAGGATTATGGTTAAATTATGACTGTTAATGTCGGAAAGATGTTTTCTTAGTTTTGAATTTGGAAAGGTGAATGTTAAGATTTTGATTGATGAGATGTGATTTGCTTAAATTTTGACAAAGTGAATGTCCAAAAGATATAATTCTTTGATTAGTGAGATGTGATATACTTAAAATTTGGAAAAAGTGAATGTCCAAAAGATAAGTATTTGGTTGATTGATAAAACATTTGCTTAACTTTGGATAAAGTGAATACCCAAAGTTAAGACTTGTGATTGAATTTTGATTTTTCTTAAACTTTGATAAAGTGAATATCAAAGTATAAGACTTAGATATGTTGAGATGATTTCTCTTAAACTTTGATTACTTATAAAGGTTAATATCCAAAATTTAGACCTAGAATGATTTTTAAACTTAAAAGTGAATTATCAAAGTATAAGACTTAGAAAGGGAATAGATTCTTTGTTCTTAAACTTTGGAAGATATTGCTTAAATTTTGTGTGAATGTCAAAATATAAGACTTAGAGATTGAAAATTTCTTAAATTTTGATATGGATGTCCAAAACTTAAGACTTTGACACTTGACTTGCGGATTTTCTTAGCTTGGATAAAGTAAGTACCCAAAGCAAAGACTTGTGATTGAAATTTTGATTTTTCTTAACCTTGATAAAGTGAATACCAAAGGATAAGACTTGGATTGAAATGGATTGCTTAAATTAGGATATGGGTATCCAAAACTTAAGACTTAGACTTTGATTTAAATTGAATGATGTGCTTAAACTTTGGAAAGTGAATCCAAAGAGTAAGGCTTAGATGTGATGAATTCAATTTGGAATGGGTATCCAAAAAGAAAGAGTTTGATTTGGAAAAATAATATGATGTTGATTTGAGAGAAGAATGTGGAACAAAAACTAATTTGATTCAATAACTTGGATGAAAATAATGGTAGTAGGGAGAAATTTCAAAGAACTTGGTTTGGTTATTCAAGCTTCCTATATATGGATCTCTCTCTAAATACCAAGTGTTACCAAATGAGCGTGGTACACTAGAAAATTTCTAGTCGTCGGACTTTACTTTACCCCCCCCTTGATTAATAAAGCTAGATTTTACTTTGCTCGATCAATCAAATTGGGGCCATCACTAAGGATAACATTGGCTCTAATTCTCATGTTGTACTAGTCAAGTAGGTGGGGTACTCATTTTCATTGGCTAGTTCCTCAAGGTGCCAACTACTTTGGGGTTCTTGTGGTACTCCTCAAAATGAGTTTTAGGACCATGTCCAAGCACTTCCCATAGTTAAAGTGGATGGGAATAAACCCTTATCTGAACCTATAATACAAGTTTTATAAAGTTTATTAAAATAAAGTTTTTTTTTTCTTTGATCAAGGTAACCTACATACAATGTTAGAAGTTTGGTTGAATTTTCAAGGTAGTCTTCATATGATGCGGTCCTACACACAATAAATTAGTAGTTTTCCTATAGCAAAACATGATATAAAACAAAAAAAACCAACTTCACCATTTATGATTCTCAAGATCACCCGAAAGGGTGTGAGAAAGAGCATACATAGTTGGTTTGGCTAGATTAGATTATATAAAGATTAAAGCAAAGTAAGTGTTTAGATGTATATTTATGAAAACCTACAAGAAAAAAGGTTAAAGAAACAATGTTAAGACAATTATTAGAAATGATTTAACACGTTAGAAAATGAAGAAAATAGTAAAAAAAAAAGACAAACACATAATGCTAGCGTATGCAATTAGGTGCACTAGTGTAACCATTAATTGGTAGTAGCACACTCAAGTAGATGCACTAGTGTAACTATCTCATGATAGCGCACTCTCAATTAAATGTATTTCGTGATAAATGACTTTTCCTTCTAATAACTTATTAGCACATGCGTGTAGAGATACACAGATGCGCAAGAAAGGAAAATAAAAAAATAGTGTTACATAGCATGTGAAGGACTACACTAGCATGCATGTTGAAACACATGTAGCGATAAATCACATGTAACACTAGTACACGTAACCTATAGATGGATATAAATGAAGAAAATGACAAAAACTGATTATTTTTTATTCTCTCTATTTTTCACCAAAAAACCTTGAAATTTTAACAATAAGTCTTAAACAACACAAAAAGAAAAGTAGATTAGCGAAAAATAATCTAAAATGAATAAAATATGTGTGGGAACCCCACTGGGCATGCCAAAATGTAAACCATGGAAATTACAATAAATGAGGAAAATTAAAACAAAACAAATGCAAACCTTCCATTGTAAATCCCAAAGCCACCTTAGATTAGATCTAACTAAATAACAGGGTTTAATGATGTTATTTGTTGAGCGATCCATTTGATTTGTGATATTTTGTTGATTTTGATGCTCCAAGAGACTCTAATAAAGGATAGATCTTGAGATACGAGCATGAGGATGATTGATTTGACATGATTTTGGTAGAATAATGGTATGAATGATGATTGATTCACCAAGCAATTAAACATAATAACAATATGAACTCTCGAGATTTTGGTGGATGATTTGTGAAAGGAAATACCATTGATTTATAGCTAAGGAAAGTGAATCCTCAAGCTAAGTTTAGATTGAGTTGATTTGGAGATAACTAAACATGAATTGATTTGTTTAGTTGAGTTTCCAGATTGATTGAAGAGTATGCTTTTGTTCTAGATTTTCATGGATGATTCATTGTTGAGTTGGCAAAGGGTTGCACATTTTTGGATTTTAATTTCATATCCTTTATTTTATTCACCCAAAAAATTTCATGAATGGTTGGATTTTGGAAGAATGTGAATTGATTTTGGATTGTCCATGACTTGGGAGATATCTCTAGTTAACTCAAATGCATGATTTGAGTTAATTTGAACACATCCTTTTGATTATAATAATGATTTTTATCTTTAGTCAACTTGATTGAGAGGTGGATAGGATTTGATATTTAATTTATTTAAATATGAATGTGGATATGTGTGGATTTATTTAATTAATTTGATGTAGTTGTTATTTGGGGTGTCTACACTCATTAAAGGTTATTCTCATTTTATTTATCCATTATTTTCCTAGGATTGTGTAGAGTTATTCCATAGTAGGCATAATGATTTTTTAATTTTTTTTGTTGGTCCTATTCATATAAATATATTGACATGTCCAAAAGAACACTCATAACATAAATTATGCTTGAATGTGAATCTACGACGATAAATTAAGTCTAGAAAATATGTTTTGTGTAATTGAATTTTATCCACATTGTTATTTTGTTGGGGTTAATCATTGATTCAAGTATGTGTGTATAGTAGGTTAATCCATTACTTTCTAGGTATGATTCGTATTCGAGATTATTTTGTAGTCATTGTTTCATATGGAACCATGCTTAACTCTTGAGCATGTGGAGTGTACATTCTTAGTCTTCACTAGGTGTGTAATCAAATATTTATTTGTAATAAAAACATCTAACATGTGTGATACTTCATCCATTTGCATTGTTTTTCTTTCTCTATGTGCCCTTACTCTAATTGCTTGGTTTTAAAGTGAAAGTATTGATTATAAATATGAGGCATTACTTTCTCTATTTAAACTTTCTCAATTGTAATAGGAATTACTTACTTTAGTTTCTCTTGCTTAGGGATAATGGAAAAATTGTTGCTTTATTTGTATATGCTATGTAATATTAGGAACTATTTGATTTGATATAGTTGCGATTGCCAAATATTATCGTTGGAAAAGGAAGGTACTTTATTTTAACTTACTTTTTTCTTATGGTGATTATGCACTTTATTATGAATTTTCTTATGCTCTTGAGGTGCCGTGTTTTTTCCTTTATTATATTCCTTTTGTATAATGTGCATATGAGTGAGACATTGGGTATGATCATGAAAATTCAACATTGGTTTGTTTCACTCCCATTGATGCAATGATAGTTGCAAAATTCTTTTCTTTGATGTTGTATTAAACATTTTTGTTTTATTTGGTTCAGATTAAAAACTAAAAATAATAGTGTTTCTTATATTTAATTCACACAAAGATACTATATAAATAAATAGGTGGTTGCACTCCTATAAACTAGGAGGTCACTACAACAATTAACCCCACAAATCTTTCCTATTATATCTCATAATAAGCTATCTACGTGAGTTGTTATAACTCACACAACTTACTAACATAATTTTAATATTACATTTACCACACACAAAAACTATGGAATACTAATCATTTCCTAACAATCCCCCTTAGTGCAAACATGGTAGAAAAACGTTCACACTCTCAACTGTAGTATGCTCACCTCTATGTGGCATGCCCATCTTCGTGGCTCATGACCTTGATATAAATGAAGGGATCTTTGCTCAACCTTCCATGGTTTTCAACAGGTTTACCATGAACCTGGATGTGAATAGGTTCCATTAAATTTTCATCTCATGTGGTTTTTGTATTTCCACAAATGTTTTCAAGATCCATGAACTGCATACACTAGTGTTTTTGCTCTCTACAACATTTTTACATTAGGAGGTAACATAAGGAAAATCTCACATATGAATAAATTTCACATTACATCACATAAGAACACAATGTTCTCAAATATAGCCATTGTTATTGATCGTTGCCACTTGATCTTGAATAGCATAGAAACGGCCACTACCATTGTAAGTTGCCCTTGACTTTAGCTGATTTGGTGCAGAATGGAAATGAAATATTGGTACTATGTCCCCAGTGTGAAATTTATATTTATTCACACAAAATAATAACACCAAAATGAACCACAATGGACACAACTAAAAACAAGAACTCTAAAACCACAATGGAAAGAAAAACATATACCAAAAAAATTCCACCACACTTTGTGTGGCCCCATCATTGGTGATTGGCGAGAGGTTGTTCATCGACCTCCACCTCATATGCCTCCATCCTCCTATCAATAAAACTTCTAACTCGGTCGATTTGATCATGACGATCAATTACATACCTAAATTAAACATCAAGTTCAACTGAAAATACATTTGTAAGGTAAATTTTTTTGAATTTTAACACTTTTACAATAATATGTATTTGAGCAACAAGACTCATAAATTAGAATTGACAATGATAGAACTTATCCGACTATTTTGACATTGATTGGACTCGCTTGATGACATTTATTTTTAACGCTTTCAACGGCATAAAATGACTCAACTTGACTTTAAACAAATGATTATAAAAACATCAATTAAAAAATAATATTTAATTACTTTAATAATAAAACAATATGTAACAACTCTAGACCTACTATTTACTAACTCAATGACAAGACTTGTGCTAATAATCGCTACACTCAAATATAATGAAACTTAAACTTAATTTTACTCAATAGTAACAAATATCAATTTTTATAAATTCATTTTCTTTTTGTTAACAAAACTATAAACTAAGCTAATGAATTCACACATAAATGACTCACTTTACTCCACAAATATGAGAGATGGTGAAAAGAAGTAGAGTTATGGCATGCATGATAGAAGACTTGATGAACACACACGATGTAGGTTATCGTGGATGCAGTAATCCACTGAGTCACGAGCTCATGTACTTTGGATTTGATGTTCGACAGTCGATGCTATCTTTGTTGAGTTGCAGTGTTGATTATTCAGGCTACACATTGGTGGGTGGATATATACCTATAAAAATCTCTCATGCAACAACACTGAACGTAATACAAGGATGACTATTACTTTGCAGTGTGGTGTGAAGTATCTGTGTAGATGTATATGTGCACGCACAGCTGAAAAATCAACTCCGACAAGGCTTGAAATGGATGGCAATGTCGATGCAATTGGTTATAGACTGATGTCGAATACACAGGTAGTATAGAAAAACTGATATGCGATTCCCACTAGACTATTACTTACGAGAACAACCTGCAACGATGATATTTTATCGATGATCACAAAGGAAATTTTTCTTAGGTGAAAATTGTTCTTCTTCATAAGTTGAATGATTTATAGTTGTTGACATAGAAGTAGAAGAAAAGGTGTCTAAGGTACAAGTCTCGTGCATGTGTGGACATTCATGTGACAAGTCCTTAAAGGTATCAAACATAAGGGCCTTATCTAGTTATGATGTTAATCTAATAAACCCTCTTTGTAAGATACTATTTTGTCTACAAATTGAGAAATAGACTCACTTGATCGATTAAGAAATGATACGGGAAAAGGAGTTACCAAGCCTTGGAAAAACATGTGATGTTGTTCTTTATAATTTGGATTGAAAGTGGATTTGTGTATTAATGATATAAATTGAGAAAAATAAGTATTAATAGACTCGTCAGGTGTTGGTGAACTGCCTCCAAATGCTCAAAATAAATAGGATTGGTGGTATGTGATAAAAAAAAATACAGAAGCACTAGGTCTTGTAATATTGAATAGCTACTAATGGATCCACCAGGTAAACTATGAAACCATACTAATGCAAAACGAATGACACCATATGGAAAAGCCTTAAGCAAAATTTAATCATCGCGCACATATAGTTGTAGACGTCTACAAACAAAGTCAATGTGCTGGGAAGGATCCTCTTTTCCTATGAATATGATAAACTTGAGAATATGAAATCTAGATGGGAATGTGTCATTGTAAATGTTTTATGCTATTGATTTACTAGTAATATAGTGATTATTAACCCAACTATTAAACGTCTTAAAGGAAAAATGTAAGCTCTTGACTTACATTTTGTAATTCTCCTATAACTATGGAGGTGTATAGACTCAAATATTTTACATTGTGAGAAGGTATATTGTTGAGCCCAAATTTTGTCTAAAATATAATAATTTTGGATAATTTATGCATAAGGCACTTTTATTGTGCGTGCACACACTATTTTTCTACTACCCAATTTTGATCAATGCAACATGTTTGGATAAGAAGGGTGTATTCCATATCAACACACTTGTAAATATTAAAAAAGGACTATAAGGTGGTGCATATAGTATTTCAACGATTTCTATACCACTCATGTATGTGAACTAATCAATCAGGTAGATTCATAAAGGATCCAAACGCAAGAACATGATGAAGGATTTTGGTTGAGAAGAAATTAAGGAAATGATAAATGCCAAGTTAGGCCACATATGTTTCAAATTGAAAATCATTGGCATACTTAGACAAGGAAGATACAACTCAATTATAAGAAACAATTGGCACACTATAATGAGATTGAGGTAACACATTAATGGAGCATAATGCTCACAGAGTTAAAGCCTCCATGTAAGGTAGAAATGTTGGGAATTGAACCATTTATTGATGCACACCACCCTCTTGATTTAAGGGAAAATTTTGTAAACATGGCTCAAGGGAAAATGTAATTAATGTTGAAATAATGAAGGGAAGGACACCATCGGTATGAATAGCCCTTAAAGTGTTTAAGATTGTGTTCGTTGGAGAAGGATCATCAGATCGATAAATGAGTCATCGGTGGATGTTGTATTATATCATTTTGAGTATGTGATTGATGATCTCCTGGATTTTAGTATAAGCATTGTCTTTGAGTTATGAGTACAAGGATAATATTATAATGGTACCCGGTGTAATGAAACACATTAAACAACATATCAATAAAATGTAAAATGTTCATGATCATTTTTGTGTATGATACAAGTCATTGAATTAATAGTATTGTTATGTGTTTTTGTGCATTGATTCAAATAATATCACTCTTCCTAGGTGAATGGATTAATAAAGAACACCAAGTATAGTTTGGTGGCAACTCATCATTCGTGCCAAAACCGACTAGGAGTGGTTCCTTCCTCACACCCCATGTGATCGGTCCAACATGATTGGTATGTTAGGACAAAATGTGGGTGTTACAAGACCTTGTAGTGTGTAGTAACAAGAAATATTCATGTGTGCAAGCCTGGTGTAAAGGAGAAAATTAGGTGTGAAACATTTTGGCTCCATTTCCAGGAGACATTGAATTATGTTGCTATGATAAGGTTGGAGAATGATGTTTTATCTCACTTAGGAGAATATTGAGCACTAGTTCGATAGAGTATAATAAACCTTTGCATAAAAACACCACAGTTATCAATACTTATCACCAAGGAATTGGTTATAGAGGCACCTCTATGGTATTCTTTATGAGACTTTCTTCAACAAGATACATACCAATCTATATGTTTGGTTAGTTTCTTATTGATTGAACAAGATTATGAATCTTGGGAAGAAGTGTAACTAGACTCTAGAGCACACTAGAATACTTGCACAACAGTACACAATGTGGACACACACAGTGAATTTGTTTTGGAGGGGATAAATTCATATACATGTGATAGAATACATCATTTACACCACTTATTTCTTTAGTTGTTTGGATCCTAGATAAGATAGTTTCCTTTGGAGATCAACAGGTTAATGGTTGACTTGGGCATCAAAATTTCCATATAAAGAGCTAAAATCCTATATGCATGAGCAACACAAGAGGTTGATGGAGGGAAGCAAATGTTGCACTATGACATGGATAGTTTGAATGAGTACATGTTGTTGAGGTGGTAGTAGTACATAAATAAGCTCAAAGAAAGGAAATAACTAAGAATGGTATGTGTCGAGAGGATGAATCAACCTCAAGAACTTCCATTGATAACCAATTTGAATGTGAATGGAAGGAGGGATTTCATAATAAATATGAATATCCAGGAGAGACAACACATATGTTGCAAAAAACTAGCTTTGGAGGATGATGACGTATAGTACAATGTAGATGGAATTCTTTCCCAACTTGATGTGTGTGCTCATGCACTAAGATTTGTTGACATTGAAAATCTAGTGTATATAGATAATTATTGTGAAGAAGAGTCATAGAAGGATAAGGGAAATAATTCCTAGATGGCACATTCCCTTACACACTATAACAAGTTTTTCAACTCAAGTAGTTGACCAATATTCCATTCACATGCCCTCGGGATATACCTATTATGCACCATTTTAGCATGATCAATATTATACAAGAAAGTCGGTTTTGTAGGAGTGTGCATGGAAAAATTGGGAATGTGGTAGAAAAGCAACAATTAGTGGAAACACAACCAAGTGAGATTTTTAAGTGTGATTTCAATATAAATAGTGTTCAGTCACTTGAGAAAGTGAAAATAGTGCAAAAAAATCAGGAGCTTAAGAAAAAATTACTCCAAAAAGGTAGAATTACTCTCCCATGAAATATAGGTTTACTTATTAGATTATATATGAGATGCCCCTACATATCCTAGAATGCTGTGGAGTGGATAATTCTACGAAATGTGCATAAGTGTGAGATCATATAGAAAGATAAAGGGAACACTAACCCAGTATAAGAAAATTCAATTTTCCACTACCTTATTATATTGTGCACATACATGGTAATGCTGAAAGCATGCTATTCAACAATTGGTAATCGACTATGACAAATTAAAGGTGGCTTCCTTAAGGAATTTGATATTCTAGAGTTTGAACAATAAAATATCTCCACATTGAAGGATATATGTTAAGAGTTGAATAAGATTTTGCATATATATGAGGCACATTTCAAAACTCTAATAGTTAAGATTTCGTATGAGATCCATGCCTTTATGACACATGCAATGTTTTGTACATAGATTACTCATGCCATTCAAGTGTACCTTATCACACAAAAAAATTACTGATCCAAGAAAGATGTTAGAGGAATCATTGCATGTTGAAGTAGTAGATAAAATTGACATTGGGTTAATCCCATTTATGGAGGAACAAATAATGTCTATGGAAAAATAGTTAGAACGAATGACTATAAAAAGTGCTAGGGAAACATGAAGTAGCATTTGGTGCAGCGACTATGAATTTGAATGTTACACCAAGAAAAAATTACCCTAACGAAGTGTGCATGCCATGATAAAGGCCTATGAAATATGAGGAGAAGGCCATGATGTGAGGAACTACCCATTATTCCATTGTGTAACCTAAACAAAGGTATCAATCTATGACAAAAATTTTGATGCCCACACTCACAACACGAAATATTTCCATGTGATAGACCAAATACATGAGGCTCAATCCCTTAGGATAAGGGGAAAATTTGGGGGATAATAAGGAGGAATACAAGGAAATGTAGGTAGACGAGGAGGATGGAGATGTGTTGGGGAAATATTTCCACCAAGAACTTACTAGAAGTGTGGATTTTTGGACCAAGTATCAAATATATTTCTGTTATTTTTAGTATGCACTATTATAGAGGAGAACACAATGTAGAAGACTACCTTGACCTATATTTCTTGATTAAGGAAACAAGTGAGAATGATGCACACATGGTAAGAATTTTTGTACCTCACTAGATGTGTATATAGCTAAGCCAAGTGTACCAAAACCAATGCTTTCTTCAAGGTCAATATTACAATGAGAGAAGGGTGGAGGATAGTCAAATCAGTGATGAAGGCATGTTGTGAGGCATAGTGTTAGGTTTATGATCTTGGTGTTACATCTCTGGTTTGAATCTCACCATGGTTTACTAAAACCCTTTAGCCACTTCATCCCCACAGTCGCTCACCCTACTCCTCTCCTCCTTGCTTAGAGGTTTCTCCCTTCGTGGTGGCACCCAACCCCCCTCTTGTTATTCCTTTGTATTCTATGGAGGACATGGATGTTTCCATTCCAACTAGTGAGTATACCATTCCTGATGTCCAGCTCGGTTTATCTAATGCCTATCCTAATTCTTTGGATCTCTCTGGCCATAATTTTCCTTCTAACTCTGTTGCAGAAGGGAAAAGGTGAACTTTGAAGATGACATTGTAGCTGATAATGTGAACACCACTGAGCACCCCTTGGATGATGATATGGAGGTGTCTAGTTTTGTTGTTGCGGGCATCAATGTGGATCAAGTTGATACTGCCACTGCGGAGGATTCTGGTATTGATATTGTTGAGTTGCTTCAAAGTGTCATTGGTAACATCAACAAAACTTTTACTTGTTATCAAAAATTGGAAGGCTTACTTGGATGGCACTTGGGCTCATCTTCAAAATGGTTGTAAGGAGTTGATTATTATTTCTAACACTATTGTTGATACTTTTGTGCATGAATCATTTAAAGTTCTTAAAAATATGATAGATATGTAGCCCTGTTTGTGGGCCTTTTTGCTCTTTTTGGAATGTTGGTCTCTTTTTTACTTTTGTCTAGTTGTACTTATGTTTTGTAATGCTTTATCTAGCCTTTTGGGCCCGTTGTAAAAAGGATGTGGGTCCTTTCAACACCCTCACCATTTACCAACTTCCAAAACAATATTACAATGAGAGGATCTTTTGTACATGCACAATATTCTAAGTCCCCCATAGAAGAAATCAAGTGTGAAAAATTGTAGTCAATGAAAGTATATGGTGATGCATGTGATAGATGGATGTCCTACAAGAGATAAAGGAATTGGCTATATATCTTCAAGGAGAAAATGAATTCCTCGGGGTATATATGCATTCTAGAAATAAAGTAAGAGGCTTTTTGCATATGAAGAATTAAATAGGGATGAGTTTAGAAGATTCTTTAGAATATTATGTATGGAAGGTGACATCCTACACCTTAGGGAATATATCTCTCAACAAATCAAGGACTTTTCGTGTGAAAGAACCTTGTTCAAGTGAAGCGAAGGGATATTAAACCAACATAGGATGAATAATATGACTAGGAGATTATATTTGATGCATGTATTGATGGTTGTAATATCAATTTGTTATCCCAATTTTTGAGTTTTACGATAAAATTGAGATAACCAATCAAATTTTTCATCTTTCGGGGCCTTATAATTTTTCACATGTTCTCATAAAATCTAATATTTTGGCCCCAAAGTGACTTTTAAAGTGATTTTTGGGTTTTGGGATCACCACAAATATTTGCATGTTAAATGGCATATGCCTCCCGAACCTCGAAACCCAATACACTATAGTATTTTAGATTATTGGTTTTAAAAGCATCATAACATTAACGGTTAACACATGTTTTATGTTAAATGATTTATGAACCCTAACTGTGATACATTATAGTGTATCGAGTTCTCAAACTTATCATACATTGGAACATCCAGCAATCTAAGCATGTCGAATGTTAGGTTTTTTCCAAACCGGAAGCCCAAAAGTTCTTTGCGTCGGGTTTTTGGCGGTAGGAAGCATCTCAACATGTCTTCACAAAAGGATGTTTTTGTAAACCATATCCCGATCCCCAAAAGACACAAAATCCCTTTGTGTCAGGTGTTCGGAATTTGATGGAATGAAAACATATCATTTCAACTATAGTTAATTCCCTTCCTCAAGTCAACGCACTAATTGCCAAGTCAAATTTAAGTCCCACACGTGTCATTTAATGTGTAATTAATGTGGTTTGGGTTATATATAGTCATATTTTCCACTTCATTTTCACTTGTATGAATTCAAATTTTATCTTGTGAACTTACTTGTAGACCTCCTTCTTTCAAAAATCAAGTTTCTTAGTGTTTTGGGCATTTTTAATTTGTTTTTATTTGAGCCCATTTGGTTTTACGGTATGTCCTAACTTACTCATGGGTTTTTCTAATTTTTTGGATGATTTTGATTTTTTGCCTTTCCTTGTCTGTTTGGCATGAGTTGTTAGGGTTTTCACCTTCTTCTTTTCTATTTTGATTAGTTTGAGGGTTTTTCCTCAATTGTTTGTTCCTTGTCATGATGAGAAAGTAACTCTTTCCCTAAAACTCATGTTTAGACATTTGAATCGAGTTTTTCACCATGATAGGCATGTTCAAAACCCAGACTTGAACTAATCGGGATTTTGAACCTGTCTACCATGATGAGAAACCTGACTTAGTGTTTCAAAGTTCTTGAAAAACTTGACAAGCCTTGAACTCTAACTCGTCTACTTTGGAATTTTCAAGGTGCATGACAAGTGCCATTTCTCGACTCAAGTTTTTCGAGATCTTGAAGTATCAAACATTAAGGTATTTATGATAGTGTAAAAATTTCACACAATGTACAACAAGTCTTATTTTATGACAGTGTGTCAAGTTTTTGTAGTGTAAAACATTAACAAAATTTTGGTCGGTTGTCAAGTTTCTCAAGGTGCCCGACAAGGAGTGATATGAAAACGGTGTTTTACTTTTTTCACTTTTAACCGTTTCAAAGGATATTCAATTTTAATCAACTTTAAAGGCCTTAATACTCCAAAATATTGATTAAAATATGATTTAGGAATGATTTTAAAACTAAAATTAAATTTGTAATTTACTCAAAATTTCACTATTTGATCAAAGTTAGAAAATCACAGCTGTTTCGATTTCATTGATTTCCCAAATTTATCAATTACTGATTATAGTTGCATCCATATTCATATTCTAAATTTAAATTACTAGAAAATATCATAAAACTGAAAATAAAACTCAGAACACAACACCCAAATTATTTACGGGGTTAGGAATTCCTACGTCCCTAGGTTCTTAGTGAACCGATCCATTAATAATTTTAAAAATGCAAATAAAATAACCTTTACATTCAACCAATAATGAATCAAAAACCTGTAAAATGTGACATTAGAGCTTTGAAGGATATTAATGGAGCTTAGCCATTGTCTTTTACCTTCCTGATCCACTTGCAGTTGTGTCTCCCTTGGGTTCTACGTCTTTGTGTGACTTTAACAGAAAATAAATCTACACAAAAGTTCCAAATCGGGAAAATTATCATACCATCATGATTGTCTCAAAATTTTGAACCAATTTTCATTTATAACTTGAGATTTGGTTTTGAGTGGAAGTGCCTCAAAAATAAATTTTTGCAAGTAGGTCTATTCTGCCCTCTCACAGATATGTCACTTATCTTCTACAAAAGCCTACGAGCTCCTTTTATACCACTTCTCCAAATGTTCCAGGTTGGTAAGTCTACCTATTATTTTGGTGCAGGTTAAGGGTTAGAATCCCTTTGATTGCATTATCCACTATAAATAGTAAATGGAAATATTTATCCTTATATGGGAATCAATCCCATAGTCCACGAGAGATAATTTTATCCAAACCTTTTAATAAGGCTAAACCATCCTATTTTCATGTGGAATGGCTACGCATATCATTTTTCTACCAAAATTGAGGTCCACGTGCTCAAATGGAGTGGTGCCATGTGTCAGCATGTGATTGGTTCACCTTTTGCCACATCACTTTTTCCCGCAAGTTTGACTTGAATTTTGACTAACCATATCTTTCGCATACAGAATCAGATTTGGTCCGTTCAAAATGTGTTGGAAATATCATGACAAGCTCTCTGCAACATAAGTGATTTTGTGAGATCCAAGACAATAATTTTCCATTTTGACCAACTTTGACGAGATGTATCTGGAGCTTAGAGTGTCTGTTTTTCACATTCTTATAGTCGTCAAAAAGATCTCTAAAGTCTCTACTATGCATTGCCATGGTTTAGGGAATTTTAGGGAACATTTTACACTGAAATTGATTCCCTAATCACTCATCCCTATTGAGAAGGCTTTTTGTCCACAAAAAGTTGTGAATCAACTCACAAAACATGTTATCTCTTCCTGCATTGCACAAACACATACAAGAACTCTAAATAGCATTATAGATTTGATAAAATGCAAATATTGATTAGATAATTACATAACCGATTAAATAATAACACCCAATTAAGCTAGTGTTCAACTGAAACGCTGCAACCACATCAACTCGCACACAACTATGAACTTGTCATACCCCACTTATAATGCCATCACAAATAACTAACCGAAAATAACAATCATTCTAATATGGAAATATAGTGTTCAACTGTCACTTTTTGATATGACTGATTACCAAAATTATAATTTCATAAACACATATCAAGATACTGACATCTACTACCCACAATTAGGCTAGTGCCCACTTGTCCATCTCAAACTGTAACAATTGTAAATATTCACTATCAAGAATAATTAAACCATCAACACCAAAAATGGCTATAGTAAAAATCTGAATGTGTCAATTCTACCCATACAATGAACTATAAAAGGATAGATAACAAATTGTATGCTTACCCAAATTGGTGAACTACCATAATCTGCAAAATGATCACCTAGTGTAACTTTGCAAACTAGTTTGTTAGTGTAATAAGTTTACACCCTAATTATAACCACATATGATAGTTACAAAATCAAATTTTCCCAAAATGGGGGTATTCAAAATTAGTGCAATAACACATGTGGATACAATAAGTTTTTCTATTTATTACAATATCAAACAGGTGTCCAAATGGGTCTTAGAAGCATATCCATAAATTTACACAAATGACAACATTATTAAACTGCAAGTTTCAAATTAGACATTTGAATGATGCCCATATCCCTACATACTCTCTTTCAAAATGGAATGACCAACCAAAATGTGAGAAGATAATATGAGTATGATGAACCTATCACTCAAATCTTCCCTACTGGTTGTTTCCATTAAAATTTTCAAAGCTAAATATCAACATAGGAATAAATCCTTTCATCAAACATCATGAATCCCTAAAATATAGCTCTGAAAATGTTTGCATACTATCAACAGTTACTGCAATGCAAACATAAAATTGAGGAATATTTTACCCATCCAATTACTTGGATTTTTCCTTTTAGGTGGTTTTACTTGCCCAAGTACCAAAATGAGCATCTACATGAGTTAGATCCAAAACTGTTGGTTTGACATTATTGTTATTTTTAACAACTTTCCAATGTTGCTTTGAAGGAACATACCAACACATCTTAACATCATGACCATTCCTTTTACAATGGGAACAAAATTTAACTTCCCTATTTTTAGGAGTCTTACCCATTTTACCATTTCCTGAGCTTTGTCTAGGAGAATGATTCCTTTGTTTAGGAGAGGTAACTTTTTTCCATTTCTCGCCTCTTCATAGTGAGATTGGTCTTTAGCACCTACCTTATAATTCAAAAAAGGCATTAACTTCTTTAACATAGTTTTCCTCTTCCAACAATAAGCTATAGAATGATTAGTACCTTCACAAAATGTGCAAGGAAACACATACTTCTGTCTACCAAAGCTATATTATTCAAACTGAAAGAGTGTTTTAGAAGTTTTAGGATTTAATTTCCCCTTAGTTCTATTTTTAGTGTAAGTGGGAGGAGGTGGAATTTCATTACCTTGTTTACCTATTTTCTTACACCTTTCATTGTTCCTCTTGATGGCGGAATCTTGCAAATCTAGTGGCATAGAATCTGTGTTATTAGAAGCTTGTCTTCCTTCAGTTTCTTTGGAAATTTCTCCAATCTCCATTTTCCCACTAGAATAACCCAAACCTGCAAACCAAGGTTGTTCCTCTACCTGTATTGGGTTAGGATCACCTTGTCCATTTTTACCAAGGCCCTTTCCATTAAATCCCATCTTAACCATTAGTTTATACCCAATTTCCTTAGTGTGTTTTTCAAACTGACCCAAAGGAATATCTGAAACTGAATGAGAGGAAGAATTAATAGAAGAAGATGAATAACTTACATCACACTTCTCACATAGAACCTACATCTGAAGAGGAAGTTTTTTCCTTTTTGTGTTCACCTTGTTGTAGCTTTACCAAGAAGGCATCCTTGGTCTATATTTCTTCATGCAACTCTTTAACAAAAACCATTAACTTCTTGCTCTCTGCAAGCATCTCATTGACATATTCCTCTTTCTTGGTTATAGAGGATTGTGGTTTAGATTTTAACCATACTATTTCCTCTTCTAAGGAATAAAAATTAGCTCTTAGGAAAGAGTTTTCTTCCTGGAGTTGATGGTTAATGGCTTCAAGTTCATCAATCTTCTCTTGCTTAGATAGCTTTCCCATGATTCCCTGTTCCTACAAACACAACTTTACTTCCACAAAACTACACTGAACAAAAGAAGTAAGCCTCAAATTGTCTGCAAAACTGAAACAAAATTTGAAAACTAAAACCAAAAGTTTCCACACACAATCAAAAGTTATTCCGGCTATCTAACTACTCTAATACCAAAACTTGATCCGAAAACGGGTGTTTTATTTTTTTACTTTTAACCATTTCAAAGGATCTTCAATTTTAATCAACTTTAAAGGCCTTAATACTCCAAAATATTGATTAAAATATGATTTAGGACTGATTTTAAAACTGAAATTAAATTTGTAATTTACTCAAAATTTCACTGTTTGATCAAAGTCCAAAAATCACAGTTTCCCGATTTCACTTGATTTCCTAATTTTATCAATTATTGATTATAGTTGCATCCATATTCATATTTTGAATTTAAATTATTGGCAAATATCATAAAACTGAAAATAAAAATTAGAACACAACACCCAAATTGTTTACGGGGTTCAAAATTCCTACGTCCCCGGTTCGCGGTGAACCAATCCATTAATAATGTTAAAAATAAAAATACAATAACCTTTACATTAACCAATAATGAATCAAAAACTTGAAAAAATGTGATATCAGACCTTTGAAGGACATTAATGGAGCTTAGCCATTGTCCTTCACCTTCCTGATCCACTTGCAGTTGTGTCTCCCTTGGGTTCTACGCCTTCATGTGAATTTAACAAAAATAACTCTGTCAAAAAAAAATATCAAAATAGAGAAAATGATCATACCATCATGATCATCTTGAAATTCTAAAAAAATTCATACATAACTTGAGATCTGGTTTTGAGTGGAAGTACCTCAAAATCGGGTTTTCTAAGTAGGTCTATTTTTCCCTCTCAGATACATATCACTTGTCTTCTACAAAGGCCTACGAGCTCCTTTTATTTCACGTATCCAAAGGTGGAGGATTGATAATTATACCAATTCTTTTGGCACAGGTCAAGGGTTTAAATCCCTTTGATTGCATTATCCACTATAAATAGCAAATGAAAATCTTTTATTCTTATATGGGAATCAATCACATAGTCTACGGGAGATAATTTTATCCAAAACTTTTAATAAGGATAAACCATCTTATTTTCATGTGGAATTACTACACATAGAATTTTTCTGCCAAAATTGGAGATCCACGTGCTCAAATGGAGTGGTGCCACATGTCATCATGTGATTGGTTCACCTTTTCATCACTTTTTCCCACAAGTTTGACCCAAACTTTGACTGACCATATCTTTCGCATACGGACTCGGATTTGGTCCATTCAAAATGTGTCGGAAAGATCATTACAAGATATACATAATAGAAGTGATTTTGTGAGATTCCAAGATAATTAAGTTTCCATTTTTACCAACTTTGACCACTCACGACCAAAATTTGACTAGACATATCTGGAGCTCAGAGTGTCTATTTTTCACGTTCTTATAGTCATCAAAAATATCTCTGAATGATCTACTGCATTTTCATGGTTTAGGGAAGTTCGGGAACATTTGACACTAAAATTGATCCCCTGATCAAGGAGGAAAATCATACATGGGGTTTTTCAGGATTTAAAGTGTGCGAGATCAATGTGGAAGTTCTAGTTTCTATTTTTGAGCATCCATAGGAGTCTTGAATGATTTTTAAGATTATCCTTTAATTTATAAATAAGGAAGGAAAATCCAAAGTAAAATCATCTAGAAGTGAAAAGGAAATGAAGTACAAATATTAAGGGATTGTTCCCCCTTGAAACATTGATTATAATATTGACATCGAGGGACACAAAGTTGTGACATATAGATATGGATGAATTTTGGAATAGAGTCAATAACCCCTCAAAGAAAAAAAAGGATGCAATACATCTATTATAGTGGCTTGGATCTCTCTATAACATTCCTTATCTCCAAAAATGTATTAAATTCATCCTTGTAGTGACCAATCA
The DNA here is from genome assembly GCA_018340775.1 of Taxus wallichiana var. yunnanensis. Lineage (NCBI taxonomy): Eukaryota > Viridiplantae > Streptophyta > Pinopsida > Cupressales > Taxaceae > Taxus > Taxus wallichiana. The sequence continues at coordinate 6,590,035 of JADAXU010000057.1, read as the reverse complement.
TTACAATACTTAGTTTAGGGTTGTGAAGAATCAGGATGGAGAAGTGGTAATCCACTTGGACATGAAATATTTTGAGGAACTTGTTTTCTAAAATAACCACCCTAGTTATTTAGACAACTTACAATTCCATTCTAGCTCTAGTTCAAGTCTTCGAGGTGGTATGCACCTTCTAGTTGTCTTCTTTGGCACATTTGCATAGTTTTAGTTCTTCGTGTGCGCGTTTTTGCCCCCTTCCTACTTCTTCCTTGTGCTTCCCCTTCCCTTAACTTCCTTCGTGTAACTTGCATGCGTTCTTTCCCTCCTCCCTTGCATTCTTCTATTTCCTTCCATTTCCCCTCTACATGGAATCATTTTGCTTCCTCTTTCCTTCCCATGTTGTTGCGCACTCTTTACATGCACTGTGTACTAGTCTTACAATTCGTTTTACTAGGAATTCCTTATGCACATGCCTTTCCTTCTTGAATCCCATGCATCTCCCCACATGGCCTCATTCTCCTTTTGTAGCTTTCCTTTATGCGCTCCTTTGTGCATTTTCTTTCATGCATCCTTTTCATGCACGCTTCTCCTTCTTCTTTGCACATTTGTATACCTCTGTAGATATGCACCCTTCTTCCAATCCTTTGTGCACCCCTTCATGTGCACTCGCAAACCTTTGTATTCTTCCCTCTCACGCCACTTGCTCCCGTGTATGCTCCCAACTTGTATCCCTCTGTGCCGGTCATCAAGAGCCACATGTCACTCTTGGGAACTTGTCACCTGAAGTGCACAATAAGAAACCTATTAGAGAGTTCCATCTATGCGCCAAATCCTTATGGAAAATGAATGCATGACACGTGGTGAAAAAATACAAAAAAAAAAGTTGGCTAAATCCTTCCACTTGATCGAGATCATGACATGTGTCTTACGTGTTCGTATTATCTTGTAAACTTCAAATCACCATGATTCTACTACTAAGTTCATATTCATGCACACATGGTCTTGTTAGAAAGCTTCTAACATGGGCTACACTCTATGGTTTTCAAAATAAATTCTTTGAGTGATTTGGTAAGTGAAAATAGGAAACGTAATTTTAGTCATTAATGCACACATATAGTTGACTCAACCACCCATATTTGGTCGAATTTGGTCTCTTTCCTTCTTCCACAAGTTACCAAACATGGGGAGGTGGATCTGATAGTGCTACATGAACATTTTCAAGCATTTATTGCTTGTTATTGGTGGTTAAAAGCTGAAACCCGATTTTCCCTCTCTTTACCCTCCTCTTCTCTCCTTCTATATTTTTTGAATGATGTTCATTTTGAAAAGGTTGGACCCTCTTAGTTTTCTAGAGCATTAATCGGAGTAGTGGTACTTTGCATTTTGAGTTGCATTCCTCATAAATGGTTCATTGCATGTGGATACTTTCTTCTTTCCACCATTAGTATAGATGGTGCATCATTTGGAAGTAATAAAAGTATTGTTTTGTGGCTATTCTCTACATGGGCTTGTATTTTGTTGTATCTTCTTGATTTTCTGTTGCATTTTTGGTATGGTGTGTATATTTCATGTCCCTTGCAAGTTTCTTTTCTATTGTGCTCCATGAAAGTGAGTGTGTGAGTGTTTTTTCAAACCGTGGCACGTATGTATGTCCTCCTATGCGCACTTTACCTTATTTTCACTCATATGAGATTGTTCATCCCCTTCTTTCTAGTGTTATCACCTCCCTTTAGTATAGGATTTCCCTTGTATGCATCGTCTTCTCCCCTGGTCCCTTTGACCGATAGAGTACGATTAGATAGTTACATTTCCCTTCCTATGAATAGATGTAGCAATAGAAATTAGCAGAGGAATTTTTCCTTCTTTAGAGGTATTTATCAAGCGCAAGGTCCCACAACTTAGAGATAGTCCAATGTTGCCTAGAATCCCCAATTCATCCTAATATGGGAAATTTTGATCTCCAATAGTTTTTGGCACACTCGGTGGGACCAGTTTAAAGAGATATACATCTTCATTTCAGTAAGTTTGATGTGTTCTTATTGATATCCATCATTTATAGGCTTATTTTAACACACAGGATGACTCCCAACACTTATATGTATATATATATATATATATATATATATATATATATATGATTTCAGCATCCTACACACATATTTCATGAGAAGGATACATACTAGAAAAAGCACATCAGTTGAAGAATCCTTTGAATATCTCCAACTATCTCTAAGAATAATAAGTAGTAGAGTCATGGGCACATCGCCATCTTTTGTGCACATGGCACATTTCACTCCACCTCTTGGAAGACCTTTCGCGCACTTTACCAAGGTATTCAAACCCTTTCTATCCATGGTACAACCGAGAAATATGCCATTTTTAGCTTTAATGGTGGTAATCCTTTGGATCTTCTTGCACAATATGATATACCAGTGGATGCACTCAAGAGTATTCCATTTTTCACTGGTGAGAATCAAAATACCCCTTCTAAGAAAATTCAAAGCATTGCAAATGTCCTGTTCAGTTCATCTAGTTATAAAAGATGTAACTTTAAGGCTACTAGTTTTCTCACTCAAAGGAAAAGCATTTTAGTGGTATAGAATATTAAGACCTGCCTATATTATAGACTGAGATGGACTTGGTACTACACTTTGAAATCAGTTTGAGGAGAAATCAGACAATATCTCCTCACAAGAACAACTCACAACCATCAAGAGAGCTCCCAATGAGCTTATGGCTAAGTTCAACTTCATATTTCAAAAAACTTGGGACAAAATTCTAGCCCTCTTAAGACTAACCCCTCAAGGTGCTTTTCTCTACTTATTAAGAGCTTTTAATTCTGACATTGTAGTAATGATAGAATCTATGGGTGTTGTGTAGCTCCCTGATTCCTATCTTATAGCCATTAGAGCAGAAAAATTGCTTAATCTAAGCTAGTAAGATAGCCCCTAGACTGACTACACCCTTGTTTCCTAAACTACCTCAAGCAACCCAAATTTCCATTGTTCCAATTTCTTATCAAAATTCCCAACCCATTTCCTCCACATTCTACTCTCCCGATCATAAAAAAGGATGAAGAAATGAAATCCTTGATTAGAAACTTGTCAAATAAATTCATATCTTTACAAAAATAGCAGTGCAAGCCTTCAAAAGTAATTCTAACTAAGTGTTCAATCAAATCCATCAACCCTTCAAAAATCAATATCCAAATCAGAGATATGGGAAAAATCGATAGAATGATAGATGACAGGATTACAATGCACACCTCCTATTTAGACATTTTCTCTTACATAATCCCTCCCTACACCAAGCTTAAGCAAAGCACTAGTTTTAATTCGAAATAACATGGCTCAATAGATAGAGTGGTCTTTTCCTTGAAATTTACCACATATTCAATACAACTACGTAAATTCCTTATGCACAAAAGTTTTCATGATTCAAAGTGCTTCAAGTTATGAGCCTTCCACTAGCACGCACAAACCTCATAATGAGGAACTTACGAAGCCATTCCTAAAACAAATCTTATATTATTTTGTGTTTATGACTTCTACACAATGAATCAAGTTATGGACAACTCAAATAGTTTGTGTGCACATGTTGCTTTGATAACATAAGGCACAAGAAAAGGTCATTGGAAACTAATGTGCAACCTAGTACTTCCGACAGTCGAGAATGATTCACTTCTCAAGCGAAGGATGGTTTTGATCAAGCCAAAAAAATTGGCATGCACATTACCACGACGAGGTTTCGTGCAATGTTTTATTTGAAGCTATGTGTGCTTTTCATTTTGTAGGTCAAGCCTCTGCGCAGCTCAAGGTGCCAACTTTAGTGCTGAATAGTCAAGGAAAGAGAATGTTATGCCTCAAATACACAATTCAATGGGCTTTCCATTCAACCTTATGTATTATATGAAGAATATAAATGTAAATTTCATAAGGTGGGATGCCTTGGCTATTCCATCTCAAAGCATGACTGTTACATGAAGCTCGACATAGCTTTCATACGCTTATCAAGTCATCCAAAACCTCAAATTGTTGTTAACATATGTCAAGAAGAGGAGATGCAAGTGAGTAAATTTTTTAAAACCCCGCCCTTTTATATGTCCTTGATAGTAGGAAAACATCGTGTTCATAATTGTATGATTGACACGGGGGCTACTAATTCACATGTCATTCCTAAGAAAATTATTGATATCCTTTTAATTTAAGTACAACCTTGTTTATAAGAATGGTGAAACCGGCCTTTTCATTGATTTCAAAGACTTGAATAAGGAATAATTGAAGGATCGATATCCTTTTCCTTCTATGGAACAGATTATTCCGACAATGGCTGGTGTGAAAAGGTTCTCTATGCTAGATGGTTATTGTGGTTTCAACCAGATCATAGTCAAGGAAGAGGATCAATTCAAAACAACATTTAAAACCAAATGTGGAACATATGCACCGCTTGAAAGAATGAATTTTGGTTTATCAAATGTAAGCACAAAATTCTAGAGAGTAAAGGACATTGTCTTAGAGGGATATATCAATGAGTTCATCTTAGTTTACTTGGATGAAATAATTGCCTTCTCAAAGCAAATCGCAGATCACAACATGCATCTAGAGAAAGTCTTTGAGATTTCTTGAGAATTTGGGGTGTGTCTCAAACCTAAAAAGTACAATTTTTTTGTTGCACAGGGTAATATTTTGGGCCATGTGGTGTCAAAGGATGGAATTTCCATTGATCCAAAATGCATCTCATCCATTCTCTCTCTCTCTTTTCTTGTGCACAAGAAGGCCTTGCAGTCATTCCTAGGAAAAATCAACTTTGTTAGGAGATGTATTTCTAACTTTATAGGATTGGTCAGGCCTATCACCTTCATGCTCAAAAAAGATACAATCTTCAAGTGGACAACTGAAGGAAAATAAATCTTTTAAAAAATCAAGCAGGATTTTACACACACCCCAACACTTATCATACTTGATTATGCTAATGATTTCATCCTCTATGCATATGGAGCTGATGTCGATGTTTTATTTGTCTTAACATAAGAGAATGAACAAGGAATGGAGTGTCTAGTGGCTTTCTTAAGTCAAATACTTTTTGAAGGATTATGAATTGATATATAGTCACATAGATAATCATCTCTTTGCCATCATGTACATTGAAGAAATTAAAGAGTATTTTCACCACAAATCATGTCAAGGTTCTAGTTTCACACTTTGTAGTGTGAGATACTTCGTCATGGGAGAAGAAATTAGTGAGAAAAGGGTTAGGTGGGTGACCAAAATCATGGAGTATAATGTGACTATCAAATCCACTAAATTGGTTAGAGATAATGCACTCTATAAGCAACTTGCTAAAGATGCACAAAATGATCAAGAGACTTCTTTTTTATTCGTATGAAGAACCTTTGCGCGCTAAAGTTAAATAGGCGAAAATATTAGTGTGTGTGGATGGATGGGAGACATGTAAATATTCCTCTCTTTTGGCACATACCCTCTTGGTCTGAACAAGGAAAGGAAAAGACATCTGAGGTTTCATTCTATTTCATATGTGCCGATTGATGGTGTTCTCTTCAAAAGATACATTGATGGTGTGTGATAGATTGTATTAACAATGTGCGAGTTGATAAAGCATTAGCTGAATTTCATGATGGATTATCTAGTGGACACTTCTCTACCAAGGAAACAACAATGAAGATCATCAAGGAAAGATACTTTTGTCGTGCGTTGTTTGCAGATGTGCACAAGTGGATCATAAAATGTAAAGAATGTTCTTTCTTTACAGCTAAAAATAAGTTGGAAGTACTTGCCCTCTTACTTATCCAAGTGAATCAATATTTTGCGCAATTGGGTCTTGACTTCATTGGAATGATTAATCATCCTTCAAGCATGGAAACAAGTGGGCATTGACAACAATGGACTACTTCACCATATGGATAGAAGTTGGCAGCCTCAGGAGGTAACTAATTCAGATAATCCTTGACTTTCTCGAAGGTATTGTAACAAGGTTTGGCATTCGTGAAACCATTATCTCTAATAATGTTAAATCCTTACAAATCATTGTCCTGGCATACCTTATGTGCATGCCTTTCCTTCCTAAGTCTTGTGCATCTTCCCAAGTTCCCTCATTCTCTTTTCACATCTTTCCTTTGTTCATTTGCTTTCATGCACCCTTGTCATGCACACTTCTCCTTCTTCTTTGTGTATTTTCATACCTTTACATATATGCACCCTTCTTCCCATCCTTTGCACACCCCTTCATGTGTGCTTATAAACCTCTTCATTCTTCCTTCTCCCACCTCTTTCTCCCACACATGCACCCAAGTTGCAACCCTTTAAGCCGCTTATCAAGAGCCACGTGTCACTCCCAGAATTTTTCAACCGAAGTGCTCAACAAGAAACTTATCAAAGCATGCTATATGTGTGTCAAATCCTTATGGAAAATGAATGCATGACACATGGTGAAAAAAATAAAAATAAATAAATTGTCATCCAAATCCTTCCATCGATCGATCGTGACACTTGGCTTGCATGTTTGTATTACACTACAAAATTCAAATCACCAAACTTCTACTACAGAGCTCATATTCATGTGCACCTAGTCTTGTTAGAAAATTATTGACATGGACTACACTCTATGGTTTTCAAAATCATATTTTGGTGGGACTTGGTAGGTGAAAATAGGGAAACATGATTTCAGTCATTAATGCACACATCCAATCAACTCAACCACCTAGATTTGGTCATATTTTGTCTCTTTCCTTCTTTTAAAAGTTACCCAACAAGGGAGGTTGATCGGACGGTGTTTTAGGCACATTAACAAGCATTTATTTCTTGTTATTGGTGGTCGAAAGTTGAAACCTGAGTTTCCCTCTTTTCCCTCCTCTTCTCTCCTTCTTCTATATTTTGTTGAATAATTCTCATTTGAAAAGGTTGGACCCTCTTAGTTTTTTAGAGAATTATTCGAGTAGTGTTCCTTTACATTTTGAGTTGTAAACCTTAGATTTGGTTCATTACATGTGGATATTTACCTCTTTCCACTATTGTAATAGATTGTGCATCATTTGAAAGTAATAAAATTCTTGTTTTGTGGCTATTCTCTGCGCTAACTTGTACTTTGTTGCATCTTCTTACTTTTCTATTGTATTTTTGGTATGTTGTGTATATTTTATGTCCCTTGCAGGTTTCTTTTCGATTGTTCTCCATGAAAGTGAGTGTCTGAAAGTTGCTTTAGACTCGACACATACTTCTTCCCTCCTTGTGTGAATTTTCTCTTATTTTTCACTCATCTGAGAGTGTTCATCCCTTTCTTTCTAGTGTTATCACCTCGCTTCATTACATTATTTCCTTTTATACATATCCTTCTCACCCTAGTCCCTTGGAATGATAGAATTCCTAGGAGTAGTTGTAGTAATATAAATTAGTAGAGGAATTCAGCCTTCTCTGGAGGTCTACCTCAAGTGCAAGGTCCCACAACTTGAGACAGGTCCCATGTTACCTCAAAGGCCCAATTCCTCCTAATTTGGGACGGGTGTAATTTTGAGCTCCAATGAGAACTCTTTAATATATTGAACCTCAATGAGTATATTGATATTGATCTCAAGTAGGCCCAAAAGGTTTGGGATGAGAAAGAGATAACATGTATCAAGCATGTAAATAAAATTTATCTCCTAAAACCCAAGTCTATGGTTGGCATGTTTTTAAAGGCTTTGCCAAGGGGTGATTTTATACCAGAAATCAATGTCATTATAACACTCCTGAGTAGAGTATTCATTCTTCTTGAAGCTAAGGAATTTTAAGAATAGATATATCAATTCCTCTCTATCTTGAAGAAGAATAAGCGAGTTCTTCAAGTGGGGAGAATTCATCAGTGACACCTTACATGAAAAATTGAAGGAAGTGTATATAATAGGGAAGTTTTATATGGCATCGTATTTTAATTATGCACTAACAAGAATGAGGATATATCCTAGATTAAACACACAATGAACTAGAATTTTAGTTCGTGTCTATGAATTCTACCCTCAATCGTCCCTAAATAGAATCTTGAGTCATTTCTGAAGGGTGAATAATACCTTTTTCTATAGCATCATCTACAATTGGACAAATGCCTCTCCAAGTACTAGTGCACCGATGCATCCTAGAATGTTGTATCTCATTAGGTATGTGTCTTTCTCTAATTACCAAATTTCACCTAAATTTGAGTTAGAGGATTCTAGGATTCTTCATACCTATTGTCAAGGTTTCCAAGTGAAAAGTGGATTTTGAAGGACTTGGTAAGGAAATTGATTGATCTTCACAAGTTCCAAAAATAAATCATGAGGCTGGAATTCATTTCTCGATATCAATTAGATGATACACATGTTATTCGGTAATCAAGGAAAATAATAATTAATATCAAACCTTTTCATCCAAGGCTTAGATTCGATTATTGGGAAGTACTAACAAGACTTAGAACTCTACAATTTCACTTTCCTAAGCTCAAATATGTTTGGATTGATAACAAGGGCGAGGTAGAAATAAAGAGTAAAGATTGGAGTCGGATGAATCTAGATGAAGTAACCAGGAATAACATTATAGATATTATGGGAGGCACGGATGATGATGGGAATGCCTTGGATATCATATATGAACAAACACAAGTGGAAAAATTAGGTTTTCCCCAATTAATTTGTCAATTAAGGAAGTAATGTCTATTAAGGAATATGTAGCCCAAATTTTTATTTGAATAAATCATTGAATATTTTTAATGAACATTCTACCAAAGGATCCCAATTTCCCAAATATGAAGATAATTCTCACGTCGAAGTGGGTCCTTCCCAAGAACCTAAGGATAAAGGTAAAGTTCCCATCAAGAAGGTGAAGATTAAGTTTTTCAAAAGTGGAGGAAAATCTCCACCCCTTTTTACATTTCACCCACCACCATTGTCAACATTGATTCCCATTCTCCTTGGTGAGGTCAAGGAACATCAATCACCACCATGGCCACTCATCCCCTTTTAGTTTCCTCCATCCTCATCACTCATGTGGTCCCTCTTGTGACCTTGGCCCCATATATGTCACCTCTAGTCATTTACCTTCCTCGTGTTCCCTCTCCTCATTCTTGTACCCCTCACATTCTATCTTGTCAATCTATGTGCCATGTAATGGGATAGGGCACAACAAGAGTCTACCTATACTTGAGGCCCAAAATGAGGAATGGAAAGTATATTGATGGAATGTACCTTCACCTCCCATAGCCTCCAAAGGGAAATTAGAAGGTAGGGACCTCGAGAGAATGTATGAGGGTACCCCTCCTCAAGAAGAAGAAGAATAAGTGGAAAAATTTGGTTCATGTGAAGGAGAGAAATGAAATGAGAGAATTCAGTGAAGGAGGTTGTGCATGATGAAGATCCGACATATGCAAAGGACAAATATAAGGATGAGACCATGAACATTGTTGAGGAAGTGTAGGATGTTCATGATGGAGGCCCCAAGGGAGAAGAGAAGAAGAAAAGTGATGGGGGCCATCATAGGAAGGCTTGGGAGCTGAACGTGTAGATGGGAGTAGCACGTAGATGAACATTGAGCAAGATGTGCCCGGGGAAGGCACAATGGTGGAAGAAGGAAGGAGGTGATTCTACGGCCACCTCAAATGAATTATATAGATGATAAAATGAAGGTGTTGCTGCAAGGTTCCAGAGCATAGTGTCGAGAATATATATATAATATGTGTGTGTGTGTGTGTGTGTGTGTGTGTGTGTGTGTGGTGGTTGGGAATTGATTGATCCATAAGGGGAAAATATGTGCACTAAAAATATGATCTCGTTAAGCATGAAAACCCACATGGAGCAGAATGAATTTGAAATTAATAATAAGGCTTATGACAAGAAAAAATGAAGAAGGTTCTAGGCATATTCATCACTATTATCGACCCCATAGAGCTGATAGATGAGCAAGCCAATAATGTGTTGAATAAAATTTCATTCGAGGTCATGCACAAGAACTTAAGTAAGTGGGGCAGAATAAGAGTTTTATTGGAAGACAATAAGAAAATAGAATAGGAGGTCCAATGGCTCACAAAAAATTGGAGAAAACAAAGAGGCACACAAAGTATGCCTATAACAAGGCCACCCAGATCATAAGTGCCATCAAAACCACACACCCCAACCTGGTGGATAGCACCTAAGATGAGTATCCATTTAAATTACACTACTTAAAATACTTAGTGTGTATGATGTTGTATGAGAAGAAGTATGTGTAGGGGACATTAGAGGAAGAGTTGGTTGTACATCAATAAAAAAATAAAGAAGCAATCGTGTGCATAATAGTAGAATATGAGGTATTGAGCACAATGATTAAGGAAGCCATGAAGAGAGAAGGTTACACATTTCACAATCATCAAGACCTTGATTCCATCCTTAGCGAGCACACCACTCAAGATGATGTTGAACTAAAGCAAGTGCATACCACTAAGAATGTAATAAGGTTGTACAAAATTAAATCATGGTAGAAGTGGTGTGGAAGAGGGATTTGCTTTAAGTTGTGAGAGAAACACTTAAGCAAGACTCAAGGATTTGTGCCCCTTGGTTATGCGCATGATGGATTCTTTGGAGGGAATTACATTAGGCCTTATTATAATAATTAGGGAACTAAAGGATAAGGGTGAATAATTGACCCCTGAGAAAGTGCCAAATATTACCGGATCGGTGTCGATACAACTACTACGGAGCTTGAAGGGTGGGAAGATCTAGAAAATACCTTGAACACAGAGTTCCTAGAACTACTCCAACCACCACAAGATTGATTAAGTGTGTGCATGTGGAATAATATTATTCTTTTATTCATTGGGTAGTTACCCTCATATTCTTTATTATTTCATTCTTTGGAGGACATTCTATGGTACAAGTATTGCCAAGGATGGATAATATCCCTACTTTGTGGGGCAATATTTGTATAAGGAAATGGCCAAGTACTAGCCATGCACGGATATATGAGTTGGGTGAAAGGGCATGCGATATAAAAAGAGGAAGTAAGAACATGAGAGTTTGCGAGAGGTACGTGCACCATGAAGAAACAAAAAAATGCACAAGGCCACGTGCATGCAGTAACATTGAGGACTTAGCCAATTTTCCAGATAGGGATAAAAATAGAAAAACAAAAGATGGAGTTTCACTCAAGAAATATCTAGAAATAGACAAAATCAAGATGACTTGATGGACAAGAAAAAGATAAGAAAACATATGCAAGGCAAGGAAAATACAATGAATTGAGAAGGCTAAAAATAGGATTAAAGCATGTAAGGTCCGAGCTAATTATAGCTTCATTTATTGTTAGTACCGCTTATAAAAGAATGCATATTATTAGAAATTTGCATTTAGGTGGTAAAGGTAAATTCCCACACTATAAATATATGTTATGCTTCATTGTAATAGCTAGCTAGTAGGGTTATGGAGATAATGAGTTAGTGTGGGTTCTAACTATTGATACGAAGTATGTGTGAGAGTGTGCATGGTCCAACACATTGATGTAATGGGTTGTAATGTAATCAATTCATATGTTATGCAAAAATTGTGATTAAAATGAAAAATTTCTTATGGATTGCTAAGGTTACTATATCTGAGTATGGTTTAATGGGGATTCAAATATTATTGGTAATTCTATACAAAGACTAGTTTCCTTATTATATGTGTTGTTGAATTTTCATGCTATGATGTATCTTCTTGTATGAATGGTTGTTATGGTTATTGAACATATATGCTAACATTTTGCTAAACAAAAAAGGAGGAACCAAATAGATGTGTGCGCTTGGGTGAGCTTCCACATATTTCTGGATGAATTTCTAGTGCACATTACTATATTGAGTAATCAAAGACTCCAATGGATGATGTTTGATACAAATAAATCCATATGGAAGTAGTGGAGAATTATAAAGTCATGGAGGTCTAAAAACATGCTATTGATAACAAGGAATGAAGAGACAAGCTAGAAAAACTTTCACATCCTTGGAAACAGAGATATCTAATGCAACATTGTATTACTCATATGTTATGGGGTATTCGGGACTCACACAACAAAGTAGAAAACAAAATTGGACAACATGGATGAAGATCTCAATAAATAATCCACAACATTTGACATCCTCAAATATTTAGATGGATGAGGAAGACAAAATTTGGTAGATTTTGTGCCCAAGTATTGAACTAAACAACTCGAATGAGTAGAAAATATTGTTAGGAATGTAGCATAAGCATGGATAGAGCTATCACACATTTGAAAAAATAACTATCATGGGCCAAACATAAATATGTAGGAATCAAGGATACCCTAGCCCCAACCGAGCTCACTCAACTCATTTAGGAGACCACAAAGCCGCAAATATGGCAAGAAGTTATCCAAGAGCACTTTTCCACTCGGAATGAATTTAAAGGATAGGTAACTAAAAAATAAGATAAGTACTTCCCTATTTCTACACCATGAGTATATGTACCATTATGTAAATAATTGTACCAAAACATTCATTAGAACCCATCATTCCCTGTAAACCTAGTCGAGTGAGTGAAGAAAAGGAACATTTCCTTATGTCAAATGTTTAAGTTTTGGTAGGTTGATGCCTTGGTGTTCCCACGATAAAACAAAAGTTTGTGTATAGTATTCATAAAAGTTTCGTAGAAGGATTGTTCACAACGGCTAAGAAATCAAGAAGTATAAGATAGAGGTTGTTTAGTAGTTTTTGATAGGGTTCTTCATCACTTGGTTGTCTCAAGGAAAAGACAACATTTTGAAGTACAAGGATGACATTGATAGGGTTCTTAATTGGATTGTAAATTAAGGGTTAGATAGAGGAAAATCGTGAGGATCTCTAATGTAGTCTTGTTTATTTGCTCAAATGTTATGCGCACTAGCACCTCATCTAGTCTAAACTGAATACTCACCCAAAGTGTGCATAGCTACCAAGTCCCTCATTTGCATTTTCTTGTCAATATGTTAGTGCACATATTCATAATGTTAATTTACCAAGTACTCAATCAAGCATACTTAAGCATTTCATAAGCTCACTTTGGAAACACATATAATAAGGAATCATAATAGATTAAACAATCACAAAGATTAATTGCACCTTTACATCACCATATTTAGACATGTCAACAATCATAATCCAATCACAATAATCCATTATATAAAAATCATTACATACTAGAAACCGAATACAAAACCAACATTACAAAACCAAGCCCAAGCCCAAGCACTCAAGTGTCAACCCCTAGAGAGTAGCATAACCTAGAAACATACATGGTCCTTCACAACAAGCCATTCATCAAGTATTTATAGGGGTGGGGACTTTCCCTTCACCACCCATGCACTCTCCTAATAATAGGCATGCCCAAAAATAGCCATGTGTACTATACATGCATGCTTTTACATAACAACTAATAATAGATTATCTTATAAATAAGACTTTCTTTAATCTTATTAATATCCTCCATGTGTGTGTTTGATCTACATGTTCATTCTCCAAAAACAACATTTCATTTCTCGCCAAGTATTCATGCTTTATCTCTTTTCTTAGTCAGCACTCCATCTCAATTTTCCTATTTTTAGCCCATGATCAAAAAATCGCTTAAGTCTTGAATTCTGTATATATGGGTGTGAGCCTCCTATGCGTTGTTTAAACCCTTCTTGCGCATGACTCTACACCTCCCTTGCACACCCCAATCCTCTAAGTGCTCCTCATACTTAGGCATTTTTTCTAATCAACATTACCTCACACTTGGTGCATTACTCATCCTCGACAATGGGGTTTATTTGACTTATCCTTCCAAGGAAGGAATGAATAATGAATCATCCAAAGAATAAATAATATGAATGCAAAGAATAAGGAAGAAAGGAAGGAAGAATATTCAACATGCATTGAGCCCTTAATCCTCAATTGGATGTAAAAGCTCTAAGAACTCCTTATTGAGGGTTCACTCCATATCACCCCACTCTACTAGACATTTCGTAACTATCTCTTGTATTAGCCACTCCCTCATCATCTCCTTATGCTTCAAATCCCTTATTACTATATCTATACTTGAGAGGAACCCTTCCAAGCCATCCATCTTCCGCATGACCAGGGACCTCATCTCTTTAAGCCTTTTTTTGTATTTTTCATTCACTATCTTCAACGAATCCCGCTTCGCACAATCTCAACCAGGATTTCTTCTCAACTAAGCTTCCCCTCCTTCTTCACATCCTACACACTTGCCAAATATTCCTCTTCCCGAGTGTTATATTCTTTGAGAATGGGTTCAAGGTCTTGACAATGGTCAAAGGCCCATCCCTCCTTCCTCAAAGCATCCTTTATTTTTTGCAACATGGCTTCATATTCCATAATTTTCGTGTTATGATCTTTTTTTTTTTTTTTCTTCTTTGTTGCTTTATCTTCTTTTGTTGGCCCCTACACACTTGAATTTTCTTGTAGCAACATATGCACCAAATCTTGCAAGTAATGCAGCACCAAGGGATATGTATCCTTGGCCCTATCTTCAAATGCTATGTGTGCCTCCAAAATCTCATCTACGATGTGGACTAACATGTCCAAGAAAACATTCATGTGATTTTCATCTTTCTCTTTCTCTTTAGTGAGCTACTAGACTTCTTGCGCCTTAACCCTTTTATCTTCCACTAAGTTCCAAATGGTGGATGCCTTGTTCATATTTCTACATGCCACTTCTGCCACCATCATTTTGAGAGTGTTTCTAGCTTTCTCATGTGTAATCTTTGTTGGCCTCACCGTCAACAACTTCTTTAACGCTTCTTTAATTTTCCAATGGAAAATGCATGACCTAAAATTTCAAAATTGGGCTCGTCCATGTGCGTTTGCATGCTCCAAGACATCATATTTCTTGTATGCATGGATGCCCCTTGTTCATTGATGACATCCCATCCATATAACTTCTCTTTCACCATAGTTCTCTAGAATCATGTGTGTATCACCTCTTTACGATCATCAATACATTTAAATTAAGGTGTGTGTGTGACCTCATACTTTCTCTTATGTCTACTAGTGCACATCCCAAAGGGTACATGTTTCTCGTTCTAAGTGTGCACACTGGTTCTTCCCAACACTTCATCACTTTTTAGCATCTTATCTCACTTATCTTCCTCTTCTTCATGCTCTAGATGGTCTCGCACACACCTCATGGACCGTGTGCATTTCTACATCGTGTGTGGTGCTCTCTTCTTTATGTCCTTCTTTCTCCAAGTCATGAACTGGAGCCTCTTGTTCTCCAACTTTCCTCTCTTGGTTAATCTCTTTTACCACATCCTCCTCATCTCCGTATCACCCCTTCACACTAGCCTTTGTATCCTCTTCATCTTATTCTTTGTGCTCTACTTGGGTGGTGAGGTTGTTGGTGACTTCACAGGTTCAAAGGTCCCTACTCCACTATTTCACTCTTTGCGCATCCTTTTGAAGCTTCCTCTAGCCCCATGGTCAAGTGCGGTGTTATCCTCTCTCTCTCTCTCTCTCTCTCTCTCTCTCTCTCTCTCTCTCTCTCTCTCTCCTCTTCCTCTTCCTCCTAATCCTTAGTATTTCCTTTCCCTTCGGACCTTAGAGGAGTGACCTCGCACCCTTTAATTGTTCCAACCGTTTATTTTCCCTTTGGTGGGTCTGGAACCTTCAACTCATCTTCAACATATTTTTGATGACTAACTTGGGCTTTAGGTATATGTATACCTTCGTTGCCTCCTCATTCCCAACTTCCAAAGTCATGGAGTTGATGTTGATATCATCTGATATCAAGTTTTTAATGTAGGATGCCCTACTTGGATACACATAAGTCTTTTATAGCGTGTGGTAGTCACATTCCACCTTATCAACATCGAACCTCAACTTACATGCATCTAAAAATTGATTCAATGATTCTTGAAAGTAGTGTGGTGTGAATGCATACGGAAATTTACACCACAAACTCTTCTTGCCATTCTTCGATTAGAACCTTATGATTCGAAGTGCTTTGATAAACTATGAAGTCTACCTTTCCATCCAAAAATTATGGGCAAGTTACTAGGGATGTGCCACTCATTCTCAAATTCCTCACGCATTCTCCTATACCACATCTCCACCCTTAGTTTATATGCTCCTATGACCCCATCACAGGTATAATCTATGAATCGTTTGGCAAGGGACTTGTTCTCCAATGGGTACTTCCACATTTTTTCCTTGGGGCCATTTAGAACTCCAATCTCCATGAAAAAAATTGATATGAGGATCTTGATCCTCAAATTCTCGTGCCCTTTTCCACTTCCTCAATAATTCCTTCTACAATGAAATCGACAAGGTTGTACATTGTTCCTTCTACCATCTTCTTTGCAATGTGGAGCCACTTCTTATTCACCTGGCCCCACCTCTCCTGTGCGTTAACCTTGGTGAGAAGATGTGTGGGAATCCCGACAACAAGGTCGGTGATTTTATAGACATCCATGACATGCCCTCCCTTTTGATAGTTCATTTCCACCATCATGGCATCCACTCCTACTTCATCATCTAAGTCGGTGGAAATATCATTTCCTAAGTTGCGTAACCTTTTCATCCTTCCAATCATTGGCATGATAATGTGCACTCGTCTCCTAAAAATTAGAAGAAGTCCTCATGTACTCATGACATCCACCAATGGTATAGGCGCTCTAGTTTTCCAAAGTATAGAAACTCATATATCTATAATAATCCCGCACCTTACAAATTCTTGTACCCTTTATCATCATAAATTGGTTTATCATTAACAATCATCTAGTTGGTATTCTGCACCAACTCACTCTCTATTTGTCTCTCATTTACACTAGAGCGATGATTGTAAGCACTTACTTTGCACTTTCTAACATGGGACTCCCAAACGTGTCTCGTGATAACTCTTTTTGGATATTGCATCTAAGAAAAAATCTCCTTAGGTGTTTCCTCAACCTTGACCTTTGGGTCCTTCTTCTTTCCTTGCCCTTTTTTCATAATGGATGCTCATTTGAGTGTCATTTCTCCTTTTTCCCTCTTGATCTGAATCTTCCCGTGCCCTAGGTGTTTTAATAGCTTTCAAATTCTCTACATGATCACTTCCTTGCTACTTATCCTTTGTCAACTTGTGCCCTAGTTTGAACCCGTGCTTCAAAACCCTAATCTAAAACCCTTCACAAATCCAAACCTTCACACCTCTTAGCCTTAAAATTCCAGAAAAAGAGCTCCATAACAGTTGTGTCCCTCTGCAATATGGGTTTTTCAATCTTCTCCACACTTCTTTGCACTCTCATATTAGTTCACATACTTCACACTCATTAAACCTCAAATTATTCACAAGGAAAGGTGAAGAATAAACCTTCTTCGGCATCTTATTTATATATTTTCCAAAAATATCCCAAATAAATTGCTCGCTTAACTACCACCGTATCTTGTAACTTTAATTACATTTTTTCCAATTTTCTCTACTTTCTTTCACACGCAGTAGGCATAACCTTTTGGCACATATACTACTTCCAAGCCACATGAATCCTCATGTACACTTTCCCGTGCTACTACACATATTTCCTCTACACTTTTCACTAAGTAGTCCATCCTGTTCTTCCTACCTCACATTACACTGCGCATGGCTTCTTCCTTGTGTGTTCTTCATCCTAAGAAATTATTCATGAGCACCATCATTCTTAGTAGCTATAACACCTTTTTCTTGCATGAAACTTTCGAGAGCATCCTTAACTTTACACTTTCACAAATGCAACTATATCAACTTTCCTAAGTCTTCTAATCTTCTTATAAATATTAAAACCAATAGGTCTCTTTTTTGTGCACTTATACCTGGTTCACCCCACACTAAAAGTATGTATCCACCTCAAAAATATAAGTATCCAAAGTATAGGATAAAGTGTCGCCTATACTTTGGGCACTATAAAATCAAACTCTTGAAAGAGAAGTATCCACCTGTAGATGTGCCCTTGCAAAACAGGATTGTTGACTAAATATTTGAATTCCATATAATTTGTATAAATGATAAACGAGGTAGCCAAAAAGTACCGCCTAAATTTATGCGATTCATAGATCATAGAAAAGGCTTCACATTCAATGGTAGTGTAATTATGCTCTACAGCGTCAAATTCCTGATTGCAAATCATATAGGATGATCCACATTTCCTTCCCTAGGTTACATCAATATTGTGCCAATGGTCATACCAGAGGCATCAATATGAATGTGAAAGGGGTTACCCCAAGAAGGAAAGTGTAAAATTGGTACGGTAGTTAATATTTCCTTCAAAGTCTCAAATGCATGTTGTTACGCACCACCCCAATGGAACTTTCCTTCATCCTTAAGAATTTCCTCCAAAGTGGCGCGACAATCTTTGCATAACCGTTAATTTTTTTGTAATATCCCATATGCCCCAAGAATCTATGCACTTCACTCTGGTTCGTAGGCTCCTCTAAACCCAAAATTACAACTATCTTGGTTGGGTCTACCAATAATCCTTCCTTGCAAATGATGTGCCCAAGAAACGTTCCAAAGGGTGTAGTAAAGATACACTTTTTAATGTTAAGAGATATGTTTAACTACCTACACCTCTCAAACATGAGCCTTAAGTTATCACGGTGATCCTTGACTAAACCAATAGTTAGTTCAATCATCCACATATACATGTAGGCATGAAAGTCCTGCACAACAATGCGTGAAAACACTATTGGCACATTCTTCATCCAAATGGCATAACAGTATATGAAAAACTTCCCCATTTAGTGGTGAAATTTGTCTTCTCTAAATATTATTTTGCAATGCATACCTGTAATAACATGAGAATCCATCTGTAAATGAATATATCTCACGCCTAATAAATCATTCAAGGATTTCCTCTATGAATGGGGTGGGAAAAGGATCTCAAACACATGCAACATTGGGTTCCCCATAATCCACACAAATCTTGATCCTTCCATCCTTCTTAATGCTTATAACCATGGGGCTAACCCACTCAGATTCCTTTATAGGCTCAATAATCCTATACTTAAGCATTTTATCAATCTCCTCCTTCACATTCACATGCAAGTTAGGATTCATCCTGTAGGTCCGCTTCCTAACCAGATGTGTGCCATCTTTCAACTTAATTTTCATCTCACCTAAAGAGGGGTGCACTCCCTTCAACTCGTGATATCCCCTTGGGAACAAATCCTGAAGTTACAAAAGAGCCCAATGATCTTGGCCACTTCTTGCTCTAACCAAAGAATCCCCAATTATGGCTTCCTTTGGCTCATATTTAGTACCAATGTTTACCTTTATCATTTTCATGGGCACATGGTATGCACGGGATTTCTCATCTGCCATGTCCATTACTTCACGTGCACCGTCTATATGGATAACATCTAGGTTCTCAACCTCTTCATCATTGATCATATATACCAGCTTTCCCTTTTCGTTTCCTTCCGGGCACATCCTAGCTACATTTCTGTTGACTCCAATATATCTTCTCGCTTCTCGTGGTCGCTCTCGTCAAATAGATCAAGCACAAGCTCTTCTTCTTTTGTGTTATCCCCCAATGTGATGTACTTCATGATCTATAGAGATTTATGTACATGTGGTTTATTAGAAAAATAATCAAAGGTTTGGATAATACCTATAGTCATCTCATGTTAGTTTACGGTCTCCTATTTATCTCATCTTGTACGTACCATGTGCACGCACATCCACATAGTGTGGAGTAGAACTTATGTACCTAAAGTGATGACAAGAAGGCCTCTTGGTCTTACGCTAATAGTATCTCATAGTTATGGATGTGTACCAAAGCAAGAGTCTTCCCATGATATTCACATATGTGTGTAGGTATATTTCTCTGAGTAAACCTTATGGAAAAGGTTATTCTCACTTCTCATAATTCCAACAAAGTTATCTCTATATGTTTCCCATCAGCACATTGTTGTCCCGTGAAAGGTATAGACCAGCATGTTTCTTCTATCCCCTTTATTCTTCCACTAATTTTCCATGGCACACAAGAATGTATCGGATTTTCCTCACTAGTATACCATGGTACTTGAGTTGAGCCTAAATGCCTCACCATACATGGTCTAATCATTTTGGTAATTTTTCCTTTCATCTCACATCGACCATCTCGTACGTGTCATGATCCAAGTTATCACAAGAAATTATTGTAGTAATGCTTATGGACTGCGTCTTCCCCTATATTATTGCTTCCTTTGATGGTTCAACATTTTCAGGATCATGCATTGTGCATGCATAAATCCTATTCAATTCTTCCTCACTTAAGGGCTAAACATATGGTGTAGCTTTCCCATCATCTAGGGGTATGATAACGCGCTCATATTTGTTCTCAAAAGTGATGTATCCTTTATTAAAGTGCAAATAAATATTATTTGCATACCACCAAGGTCACCTAAGCAATGTTGTAAAGTTGTCTACTTCAGCTAATTCCAACACCTCAAAGTCTTCAATAAACTTGGTTCCCTGTATATTGATTGAAGCACTCTTCAAAACCTCAATAAGCATGGCCCTAGTCTTATTCTCCATATACATCACATTTGAAGATGGCTGCAAGGATGTTCTTCCCATTTGATTTCATGCATCCAGAGTTACTCATTTACCTCAAAGCACTTGTATCTCACCAAGAAACCATCAAAAACTTCACCCAAAGTAATCTCCTTATCATACTCATGGTTATGTGGTGGAAAATTCACATGTACTATCTAACACTTGTGCTCAATGCCAACACACGGTAATTTTTCACATACCCACTCTCCTAGCAAGGGGATAATATTCTCTTAGCACAACAGCTTGCATACCTCCTTGAAATCATCCACATCCTTCTGTGGGAGCTCAACATTCTTCTCTTGTTCTCTCATGTGCATTTGTTCCTTTAAGCATTGTATTTCACCCTACATGTCTCTAATGAATCCCATGGTATTTTGATAAACCTTCTTTTGATGTGCAACATCTGGATACTTAGCATATATCACATCTTCTTTCCTAATGAGTGGTTTGGCCTTGAGATACTCACACGCTCATACTACTTCAGCACGTGTAGTAACCAAAATGGTTTGTAACTCGGTATTAGTCATCTTCTTTAGGTATCCACTTGATCAAATTTCGAGTGTTGTACTTTAATACTTCCCACACCTTTGTCATTATTCTTATTCTTGTTCATGTTCTCATACAAGTCTAGAAACTCCTCTAACTTGTGTTGTTTCCCACACCATGAGAAGACTATATTCTGGGGACAATCATGATAGTAATGAGTTGGGGACCCACAATTATAACAGGTCCCATAGGAAAATCTACTTTTGACACTGCGAGCTTTGCTTCTATATCCACCATGGAATCCACCTCCTTCATTGTTGTGTTCTTCAGAAGGTCGATTGTTTGTGCCTTCGAGAGCCACTTTCCACTGTAGTCTATTGCAACCTAATCTCGCATGCCTCATGAATATGATCTATCAACTAACAATCCTTTGTATCATGAGTGTACACATTACAGATATTGCAGTACATAGATACACTCTTCATGGTTGGGCGCTTCAAAAGAGGAAAATTATGAACATCATGGTCCTTGTGGAAAATATCACAATCTAATAATAATGTGCACACCGACATGCGTGGGAAACCATCCTAAGTATGTGTTTCAACTTCACAATCAGTGCACCATATACCACTACACGTCTCATGTGTTGAATTGTGAGAGATCTTCTCTAATTGTTTCAATATGGCATATATCTGTGCCTCCAAGAATGGGCTCACTCAAGTATCAACACTTCCAATAGCCTCAGCATGTAGAGCTTCTTCCAAGGCCTCATGTGGATCCATATATGTCTTATGAGATAAAGCTCTTCGAAATGATGTCAACAATCCTCCAACGAGCCATTATGCAGGCTGACTTGGATGAATGTCATGAGACGATTTAGACAACAAAGTCTTAAAATGTGTGTCATACTCTCTCAAAAAAATTTACAAACCCTTCTTGATATCCTTGAGTGTGTTGATGCTTTGTTGCTTGAACTACGTAATGTGAAACTCAACCAAAAATGTAGTGTGTAAAGCATTATAATCCACCACAATCTGATGTTGATCATACATCCTATACCAACTATGCACACGCCCATAAAGTGTAGTGGAAAATTGACTTGCCTTCCTATCTGAAGTTGTGATTCCCTTAGTGTGCCATAGTAATTCACACTTATGCACATGCTCGATGCATCTTCTATACCTCTATACTCTAGTAAGTGGAGAGATATCTCATAATAGAATTGAGGTGTCTGTTGTGGTTGTAGAGGTTGGTTTGATGGTGTCTACTAAGGCTGATGTGGTGGTGATTGTGGTCCCTATCCACCCGATCCGATCATAAACCTCCACCATGGTTCCCTTAGTGCGGTGGTTGACCTAATCCTCTTGATCCTCCCACGCCCGTGCTCTAGGCCATGCTCCAGTTGTAGTACTAAACTGGACATCTATTGTCTACGTTGTTGCAGCTCCCTAGCGAGGTGCTCCCAATAGTTTGAGTGCCAATACCCTATCTTAATGATTCTCCTAAAAATAACCTTGTTAGAGTACTCCCAAACAATGGCACCTACTGTGTTTTCATGGGTGTATTCATAGTCCGATGCACTTCTTAATTCAACATGAAATGATATCTACCCATATTTGCTTGCTTACCTCCACTAGATGGCCTTTCAACAACTACCTCTAGATTTGGAACACCATGCACAAAGGCTAACTGGCTAGGTGGGATTAGATGCACGCACATGGTCCTCATTCTTTCCTCCAACACAATCTCATCTGAAGCCGAAAGGGACTCTCTACTGCGCTTTCGTAAAGTTGGGAGGACATGATGCTTTGTGGCTCCTTGTCTTCCATGAGAGCTTCAAAACCTTTGTGATCCATCATTCCCCTTAACTCGAGTGACTCTTCAATCTCCCACGCTCGTGCCATGTCCCTCTCGTGTGCTTCATTAAACCTAATCCATCTTTCCTCTCTCTTTCTATCTTCTTCCTGGGCCTACCGCCATCCTTCCCCACACTTTCTCCTACCCCTGCGCATGATGGGGGTTTAGCTAGCCATAGGGAATCTCTCCAAATCTAGTTTTATGATCAAAATCTTGATTGTCGAGGCAACATGCACAAGTATGATCTTCTGGGGCTTGCACTAGAACTTAAACTTTGCTTCCTCAAGGCAACAATACATGGTAATTACATACTCCAATGTATAATTATGTTACACTCCATCCCACCAACAATCTACAAATCTATTCCACTCCACATATGCATAAAAAAGAGTCTCGATAATCTTCTTTTGTCCAAATTCGTGGTCGAGGATGCCAAGCTTTGTTTGACATGTACTACCAAGCACTAGTACAATTATGCTTTGGGAAAAATCCGAAGAACGTCTCATAAAGTTCATGATAAAGATTGTCTTCCGCCCACTTCCGTATTGAAATCGGGTCTAGTACTATACCTATGTCAAACTTATATTTTTGTCTCCCACCTAGCTTTGAATGCTCTCCGAGCTAATTGATACTCCATCTACATACAACATCTTGACAGTCAATTTGAAAAGAAGTCCCGACAACAGAACCAAAATGTAGTCTTGTTTATTCGCTCAAATGTTATGCGCACCGATACCTCATCCAGTCTAAACTCGAACGCTCACCCAAAGCATGCGCAACTGCCGAGTCCCCTCCTTTGTATTTTATTATCAATATGTTAGCATAGATATTCATAATGACGATTGACCAAATACTTAATCAAGCATACTTAACCATTGCATAAGCTCACTTTAGAAACATATGTAATAAGGAATCATAACAAATTAAACAATAACCAAGATTAATTACAAATTTAGATCACCATATTTAGACATGTCAACAATCATAATCCAACCACAATAATCCATTGTATCAAAAGCATTACATACTAGAAACTGAATACAAAACTAGTCATTACATAACCACGCGCATGACCCATACACTCAAGCGTCAACCCCTAGAGAGAAACATAACCCAAAAACATACATGGTCCTTCACAACAAGTCATTCATCAAGTATTTATAGGGGTGGAGATTTTCCTTTCACTACCCATGTACTTTCCTAATCATAGGCGTCCTAAAAATAGCCATGTGTATTATACATGCATGCTTTTACATAACAACTAATAATAGATTATCCTATAAATAAGACTTGTTTTAATCCTATTAATAGCCTCCATGCATGTGTTTGATCTGCATGTTCATTCTCCAAAAATAGCCTTTACTTTCCCGCCAATTTTTCATGTTTTATCTCTTTGCTTAGTCAACACTCCATCTTGCTTTTCCTATTTTTAGCCCATGATAAGCAAATCGCTAAGTCCCAAATCTGTGTATTTGGGCGTGAACCTCTGCGCGTTGTTCCAACCCTTCCCGTGCATTCCTCCCTTGCGCTCCCCAATCCTCCGCGTGCTCTTCATACTTGGGCATTTTTCCTACTCAACAATACCACATAAAGGTAAAAATACCGCAAGATGCTAAAAAGATCCACCAGTCATTAAGAGAAGTTATAACAAAAGTTAGAGTTGTAGAACATTGAAGAAATATGCAGATCACTAAGGATCCGCCAAGATATCGAAGAAGTCGTGGCTCATTGAGAATTTGCCAAACACTACAAAAAGTTTTCAAGACCGAAAAGCCACAAAAGTTAAAACAAAGGAAAAGCCGCATAACGAAGACAAAGACCATAATTGAAGACACAAGGTCATGATCAAAAGAAGTGACTTTTGGGTAATGTTTGGTATACATATTTATTAGGATTGCTTGTTATAGAAGTAGGATATAACACATGATAAAAGAGATAAGAAGAAATATGTGTAAAGGAAGATATAGAGATAGATAAGGAGATAAAAAGATGAATAGGGACTAGATGTTAGATTAGAGAAGAGTGTGTGAGAAGAACTAAATTATGAATTGTAATCTATTTTTCGAGAATAAATACAAAAAAAGTGATTGTTCTAATAATGCATGCTATTATGATTTTGTGTTATAGTAAGTGTATTGGTTTATTTTGAACTTCATTCCTCTAGCATATCCCTTATAAGGGAACGAACCACTTAACCCTCATGATATCGTTGAGGCTTAAGGTCAACAATGATTGAAGATAAAAATGTCAAATGAAGTAGATAGAAGAGTGAAATGGAGAAGTGGATAGAATTGTTAAATTCGGGAAGGAAATGAACAACAATTCACATATCCTATAAAAATATTGGAAATTCGTATGGGATTTTGATTTTACTCTTAATTATGTTATATTAATTGTTGTAATGCATAGGATGAAGAAAATATTTCTCTTGTGCAATTTAGTGCATGAAACCTAACAACTTATACATTAATCGATTTTGTTTTGGATTTTAATATTGTTTAGAAACATTGGTGATTTTTTATTTTTCAATATATTTTTCGACATGTTTTGTGCACTTAGGAATGAGGAATAATGATATAGGCATGCGAAGAATAATGGTCATTGTCATGGTTTAAATTTGATGGCTACTTGTACTCATTAACCATTTTTGAATAACGATAATTTGTTAATAATATCTTTCAAATATAGAATACATTACCATTAACAAAATATGAAAAAATTATATATTTGTTTTAATAGTATTTAATAGATATATGCATTTCACTAGTATTTATATATAAATCTATATAAAAAAATGATTATATTTTATTGATGAAAAGGAATCTTATTTATAAGAAAATAAATTATATGATTATTTGTAAATTATGCAAAATATTTAACGGCCAAAAACACGTAAAGGGCCATGAGATATGGAACTCTAATAATTTTTCCTACTCAACAATACCACATAAAGGTAAAAAAATACCGCAAGATGCTAAAAAGATCCACCAGTCATTAAGAGAAGTTATAACAAAAGTTAGAGTTGTAGAACATTGAAGAAATATACGCAGATCACTAAGGATCTGCCAAGATATCGAAGAAGTCGTGGCTCATTGAGAATTTGCCAAACACTACAAAAGTTTTCAAGACCGAAAAAGCCACAAAAGTTAAAACAAAGGAAAAGCTGCACAACGAAGACAAAGACCATAATTGAAGACACAAGGTCATGATCAAAAGAAGTGACTTTTGGGTAATCTGTTTGGTATACATATTTATTAGGATTGCTTGTTATAGAAGTAGGATATAACACATGATAAAAGAGATAAGAAGAAATATGTGTAAAGGAAGATATAGAGATAGATAAGGAGATAAAAAGATGAATAGGGACTAGATGTTAGATTAGAGAAGAGTGTGTGAGAAGAACTAAATTATGAATTGTAATCTATTTTTCGAGAATAAATACAAAAAAAGTGATTGTTCTAATAATGCATGCTATTATGATTTTGTGTTATAGTAAGTGTATTGGTTTATTTTGAACTTCATTCCTCTAGCATATCCCTTATAAGGGGAACGAACCACTTAACCCTCATGATATCGTTGAGGCTTAAGGTCAACAATGATTGAAGATAAAAATGTCAAATGAAGTAGATAGAAGAGTGAAATGGAGAAGTGGATAGAATTGTTAAATTCAGGGAAGGAAATGAACAACAATTCACATATCCTATAAAAATATTGGAAATTCGTATGGGATTTTGATTTTACTCTTAATTATGTTATATTAATTGTTGTAATGCATAGGATGAAGAAAATATTTCTCTTGTGCAATTTAGTGCATGAAACCTAACAACTTATACATCAGAATTAATTTTGTTTTGGATTTTAATATTGTTTAGAAACATTGGTGATTTTTTATTTTTCAATATATTTTTCGACATGTTTTGTGCACTTAGGAATGAGGAATAATGATATAGGCATGCGAAGAATAATGGTCATTGTCATGGTTTAAATTTGATGGCTACTTGTACTCATTAACCATTTTTGAATAACGATAATTTGTTAATAATATCTTTCGAAATATAGAATACATTACCATTAACAAAATATGAAAAAATTATATATTTGTTTTAATAGTATTTAATAGATATATGCATTTCACTAGTATTTATATATAAATCTATATAAAAAAAAATGATTATATTTTATTGATGAAAAGGAATCTTATTTATAAAAAATAAATTATATGATTATTTGTAAATTATGCAAAATATTTAACGGCCAAAAACACGTAAAGGGCCATGAGATATGGAACTCTAATAATTTTTCCTACTCAACAATACCACATAAAGGTAAAAAAATACCGCAAGATGCTAAAAAGATCCACCAGTCATTAAGAGAAGTTATAACAAAAGTTAGAGTTGTAGAACATTGAAGAAATATGCAGATCACTAAGGATCTCGCCAAGATATCAAGAAGTCGTGGCTCATTGAGAATTTGCCAAACACTACAAAAGTTTTCAAGACCGAAAAGCCACAAAAGTTAAAACAAAGGAAAAGTCATGCACAACGAAGACAAAGACCATAATTGAAGACACAAGGTCATGATCAAAAGAAGTGACTTTTGGGTAACTCGTTTGGTATACATATTTATTAGGATTGCTTGTTATAGAAGTAGGATATAACACATGATAAAAGAGATAAGAAGAAATATGTGTAAAGGAAGATATAGAGATAGACAAGGAGATAAAAAGATGAATAGGGACTAGATGTTAGATTAGAGAAGAGTGTGTGAGAAGAACTAAATTATGAATTGTAATCTATTTTTCGAGAATAAATACAAAAAAGTGATTGTTCTAATAATGCATGCTATTATGATTTTGTGTTATAGTAAGTGTATTGGTTTATTTTGAACTTCATTCCTCTAGCATATCCCTTATAAGGGAACGAACCACTTAACCTCATGATATCGTTGAGGCTTAAGGTCAACAATGATTGAAGATAAAAATGTCAAATGAAGTAGATAGAAGAGTGAAATGGAGAAGTGGATAGAATTGTTAAATTCAGGGAAGGAAATGAACAACAATTCACATATCCTATAAAAATATTGGAAATTCGTATGGGATTTTGATTTTACTCTTAATTATGTTATATTAATTGTTGTAATGCATAGGATGAAGAAAATATTTCTCTTGTGCAATTTAGTGCATGAAACCTAACAACTTATACATCAGAATCGATTTTGTTTTGGATTTTAATATTGTTTAGAAACATTGGTGATTTTTTATTTTTCAATATATTTTTCGACATGTTTTGTGCACTTAGGAATGAGGAATAATGATATAGGCATGCGAAGAATAATGGTCATTTATCATGGTTTAAATTTGATGGCTACTTGTACTCATTAACCATTTTTTGAATAACGATAATTTGTTAATAATATCTTTCAAAATATAGAATACATTACCATTAACAAAATATGAAAAAATTATATATTTGTTTTAATAGTATTTAATAGATATATGCATTTCACTAGGATTTATATATAAATCTATATAAAAAAATGATTATATTTTATTGATGAAAAGGAATCTTATTTATAAAAATAAATTATATGATTATTTGTAAATTATGCAAAATATTTAACGGCCAAAAACACGTAAAGGGCCATGAGATATGGAACTCGGAATAATTTTTCCTACTCAACAATACCACATAAAGGTAAAAAAATACCGCAAGATGCTAAAAAGATCCACCAGTCATTAAGAGAAGTTATAACAAAAGTTAGAGTTGTAGAACATTGAAGAAATATGCAGATCACTAAGGATCTCGCCAAGATATCAAGAAGTCGTGGCTCATTGAGAATTTGCCAAACACTACAAAAGTTTTCAAGACCGAAAAAGCCACAAAAGTTAAAACAAAGGAAAAGCCGCACAACGAAGACAAAGACCATAATTGAAGACACAAGGTCATGATCAAAAGAAGTGACTTTTGGGTAAATCTGTTTAGTATACATATTTATTAGGATTGCTTGTTATAGAAGTAGGATATAACACATGATAAAAGAGATAAGAAGAAATATGTGTAAAGGAAGATATAGAGATAGATAAGGAGATAAAAAGATGAATAGGGACTAGATGTTAGATTAGAGAAGAGTGTGTGAGAAGAACTAAATTATGAATTGTAATCTATTTTTCGAGAATAAATACAAAAAAAAGTGATTGTTCTAATAA
Organism: Taxus wallichiana var. yunnanensis; assembly: GCA_018340775.1. NCBI lineage: Eukaryota > Viridiplantae > Streptophyta > Pinopsida > Cupressales > Taxaceae > Taxus > Taxus wallichiana. The sequence continues at coordinate 6,560,999 of JADAXU010000057.1, read as the reverse complement.
TGCATGCTATTATGATTTTGTGTTATAGTAAGTGTATTGGTTTATTTTGAACTTCATTCCTCTAGCATATCCCTTATAAGGGAACGAACCACTTAACCCTCATGATATCGCTGAGGCTTAAGGTCAACAATGATTGAAGATAAAAATGTCAAATGAAGTAGATAGAAGAGTGAAATGGAGAAGTGGATAGAATTGTTAAATTCGGGAAGGAAATGAACAACAATTCACATATCCTATAAAAATATTGGAAATTCGTATGGGATTTTGATTTTACTCTTAATTATGTTATATTAATTGTTGTAATGCATAGGATGAAGAAAATATTTCTCTTGTGCAATTTAGTGCATGAAACCTAACAACTTATACATCAGAATCGATTTTGTTTTGGATTTTAATATTGTTTAGAAACATTGGTGATTTTTTATTTTTCAATATATTTTTCGACATGTTTTGTGCACTTAGGAATGAGGAATAATGATATAGGCATGCGAAGAATAATGGTCATTTGTCATGGTTTAAATTGATGGCTACTTGTACTCATTAACCATTTTTTGAATAACGATAATTTGTTAATAATATCTTTCGAAATATAGAATACATTACCATTAACAAAATATGAAAAAATTATATATTTGTTTTAATAGTATTTAATAGATATATGCATTTCACTAGGATTTATATATAAATCTATATAAAAAAAAATGATTATATTTTATTGATGAAAAGGAATCTTATTTATAAAAAATAAATTATATGATTATTTGTAAATTATGCAAAATATTTAACGGCCAAAAACACGTAAAGGGCCATGAGATATGGAACTCGGAATAATTTTTCCTACTCAACAATACCACATAAAGGTAAAAAAATACCGCAAGATGCTAAAAAGATCCACCAGTCATTAAGAGAAGTTATAACAAAAGTTAGAGTTGTAGAACATTGAAGAAGAAATATGCAGATCACTAAGGATCTCACAAGATATCAAGAAGTCGTGGCTCATTGAGAATTTGCCAAACACTACAAAAGTTTTCAAGACCTGAAAAAGCCACAAAAGTTAAAACAAAGGAAAAGCTCAGCACAACGAAGACAAAGACTATAATTGAAGACACAAGGTCATGATCAAAAGAAGTGACTTTTGGGTAATCTGTTTGTATACATATTTATTAGGATTGCTTGTTATAGAAGTAGGATATAACACATGATAAAAGAGATAAGAAGAAATATGTGTAAAGGAAGATATAGAGATAGATAAGAGATAAAAAGATGAATAGGGACTAGATGTTAGATTAGAGAAGAGTGTGTGAGAAGAACTAAATTATGAATTGTAATCTATTTTTCGAGAATAAATACAAAAAAAGTGATTGTTCTAATAATGCATGCTATTATGATTTTGTGTTATAGTAAGTGTATTGGTTTATTTTGAACTTCATTCCTCTAGCATATCCCTTATAAGGGAACAACCACTTAACCCTCATGATATCGTTGAGGCTTAAGGTCAACAATGATTGAAGATAAAAATGTCAAATGAAGTAGATAGAAGAGTGAAATGGAGAAGTGGATAGAATTGTTAAATTCAGGGGGAAGGAAATGAACAACAATTCACATATCCTATAAAAATATTGGAAATTCGTATGGGATTTTGATTTTACTCTTAATTATGTTATATTAATTGTTGTAATGCATAGGATGAAGAAAATATTTCTCTTGTGCAATTTAGTGCATGAAACCTAACAACTTATACATTGTGAATCTGATTTTGTTTTGGATTTTAATATTGTTTAGAAACATTGGTGATTTTTATTTTTCAATATATTTTTCGACATGTTTTGTGCACTTAGGAATGAGGAATAATGATATAGGCATGCGAAGAATAATGGTCGCTGTCATGGTTTAAATTTGATGGCTACTTGTACTCATTAACCATTTTTTGAATAACGATAATTTGTTAATAATATCTTTCGAAATATAGAATACATTACCATTAACAAAATATGAAAAATTATATATTTGTTTTAATAGTATTTAATAGATATATGCATTTCACTAGGATTTATATATAAATCTATATAAAAAAATGATTATATTTTATTGATGAAAAGGAATCTTATTTATAAAAATAAATTATATGATTATTTGTAAATTATGCAAAATATTTAACGGCCAAAAACACGTAAAGGGCCATGAGATATGGAACTCGGAATAATTTTTCCTACTCAACAATACCACATAAAGGTAAAAAAATACCGCAAGATGCTAAAAAGATCCACCAGTCATTAAGAGAAGTTATAACAAAAGTTAGAGTTGTAGAACATTGAAGAAATATGCAGATCACTAAGGATCCGCCAAGATATCAAGAAGTCGTGGCTCATTGAGAATTTGCCAAACACTACAAAAGTTTTCAAGACCTAAAAAGCCACAAAAGTTAAAACAAAGGAAAAGCTGCACAACGAAGACAAAGACCATAATTGAAGACACAAGGTCATGATCAAAAGAAGTGACTTTTGGGTAATCAAGTTTGGTATACATATTTATTAGGATTGCTTGTTATAGAAGTAGGATATAACACATGATAAAAGAGATAAGAAGAAATATGTGTAAAGGAAGATATAGAGATAGATAAGGAGATAAAAAGATGAATAGGGACTAGATGTTAGATTAGAGAAGAGTGTGTGAGAAGAACTAAATTATGAATCAGTAATCTATTTTTCGAGAATAAATACAAAAAAAGTGATTGTTCTAATAATGCATGCTATTATGATTTTGTGTTATAGTAAGTGTATTGGTTTATTTTGAACTTCATTCCTCTAGCATATCCCTTATAAGGGAACGAACCACTTAACCCTCATGATATCGTGAGGCTTAAGGTCAACAATGATTGAAGATAAAAATGTCAAATGAAGTAGATAGAAGAGTGAAATGGAGAAGTGGATAGAATTGTTAAATTCGGGGAAGGAAATGAACAACAATTCACATATCCTATAAAAATATTGGAAATTCGTATGGGATTTTGATTTTACTCTTAATTATGTTATATTAATTGTTGTAATGCATAGGATGAAGAAAATATTTCTCTTGTGCAATTTAGTGCATGAAACCTAACAACTTATACATCAGAATCGATTTTGTTTTGGATTTTAATATTGTTTAGAAACATTGGTGATTTTTATTTTTCAATATATTTTTCGACATGTTTTGTGCACTTAGGAATGAGGAATAATGATATAGGCATGCGAAGAATAATGGTCACCGTCATGGTTTAAATTTGATGGCTACTTGTACTCATTAACCATTTTTGAATAACGATAATTTGTTAATAATATCTTTCAAATATAGAATACATTACCATTAACAAAATATGAAAAAATTATATATTTGTTTTAATAGTATTTAATAGATATATGCATTTCACTAGGATTTATATATAAATCTATATAAAAAAAAAATGATTATATTTTATTGATGAAAAGGAATCTTATTTATAAAAATAAATTATATGATTATTTGTAAATTATGCAAAATATTTAACGGCCAAAAACACGTAAAGGGCCATGAGATATGGAACTCGGAATAATTTTTCCTACTCAACAATACCACATAAAGGTAAAAAAATACCGCAAGATGCTAAAAAGATCCACCAGTCATTAAGAGAAGTTATAACAAAAGTTAGAGTTGTAGAACATTGAAGAAATATGCAGATCACTAAGGATCTGCCAAGATATCAAGAAGTCGTGGCTCATTGAGAATTTGCCAAACACTACAAAAGTTTTCGAAGACCGAAAAGCCACAAAAGTTAAAACAAAGGAAAAGTCGCACAACGAAGACAAAGACTATAATTGAAGACACAAGGTCATGATCAAAAGAAGTGACTTTTGGGTAATCAAGTTTGGTATACATATTTATTAGGATTGCTTGTTATAGAAGTAGGATATAACACATGATAAAAGAGATAAGAAGAAATATGTGTAAAGGAAGATATAGAGATAGATAAGGAGATAAAAAGATGAATAGGGACTAGATGTTAGATTAGAGAAGAGTGTGTGAGAAGAACTAAATTATGAATTGTAATCTATTTTTCGAGAATAAATACAAAAAAGTGATTGTTCTAATAATGCATGCTATTATGATTTTGTGTTATAGTAAGTGTATTGGTTTATTTTGAACTTCATTCCTCTAGCATATCCCTTATAAGGGAACGAACCACTTAACCCTCATGATATCGCTGAGGCTTAAGGTCAACAATGATTGAAGATAAAAATGTCAAATGAAGTAGATAGAAGAGTGAAATGGAGAAGTGGATAGAATTGTTAAATTCAGGGAAGGAAATGAACAACAATTCACATATCCTATAAAAATATTGGAAATTCGTATGGGATTTTGATTTTACTCTTAATTATGTTATATTAATTGTTGTAATGCATAGATGAAGAAAATATTTCTCTTGTGCAATTTAGTGCATGAAACCTAACAACTTATACATTAGAATCGATTTTGTTTTGGATTTTAATATTGTTTAGAAACATTGGTGATTTTTTATTTTTCAATATATTTTTCGACATGTTTTGTGCACTTAGGAATGAGGAATAATGATATAGGCATGCGAAGAATAATGGTCGCTGCCATGGTTTAAATTTGATGGCTACTTGTACTCATTAACCATTTTTTGAATAACGATAATTTGTTAATAATATCTTTCAAATATAGAATACATTACCATTAACAAAATATGAAAAAATTATATATTTGTTTTAATAGTATTTAATAGATATATGCATTTCACTAGGATTTATATATAAATCTATATAAAAAAATGATTATATTTTATTGATGAAAAGGAATCTTATTTATAAAAATAAATTATATGATTATTTGTAAATTATGCAAAATATTTAACGGCCAAAAACACGTAAAGGGCCATGAGATATGGAACTCTCGGAATAATTTTTCCTACTCAACAATACCACATAAAGGTAAAAAAATACCGCAAGATGCTAAAAAGATCCACCAAATCATTAAGAGAAGTTATAACAAAAGTTAGAGTTGTAGAACATCAAGAAATATGCAGATCACTAAGGATCCGCCAAGATATCAAGAAGTCGTGGCTCATTGAGAATTTGCCAAACACTACAAAAGTTTTCAAGACCGAAAAAGCCACAAAAGTTAAAACAAAGGAAAAGCCGCACAACGAAGACAAAGACCATAATTGAAGACACAAGGTCATGATCAAAAGAAGTGACTTTTGGGTAATCAAGCTGTTTGGTATACATATTTATTAGGATTGCTTGTTATAGAAGTAGGATATAACACATGATAAAAGAGATAAGAAGAAATATGTGTAAAGGAAGATATAGAGATAGATAAGGAGATAAAAAGATGAATAGGGACTAGATGTTAGATTAGAGAAGAGTGTGTGAGAAGAACTAAATTATGAATTGTAATCTATTTTTCGAGAATAAATACAAAAAAAGTGATTGTTCTAATAATGCATGCTATTATGATTTTGTGTTATAGTAAGTGTATTGGTTTATTTTGAACTTCATTCCTCTAGCATATCCCTTATAAGGGAACGAACCACTTAACCCTCATGATATCGCTGAGGCTTAAGGTCAACAATGATTGAAGATAAAAATGTCAAATGAAGTAGATAGAAGAGTGAAATGGAGAAGTGGATAGAATTGTTAAATTCGGGGAAGGAAATGAACAACAATTCACATATCCTATAAAAATATTGGAAATTCGTATGGGATTTTGATTTTACTCTTAATTATGTTATATTAATTGTTGTAATGCATAGGATGAAGAAAATATTTCTCTTGTGCAATTTAGTGCATGAAACCTAACAACTTATACATATGTAGAATCGATTTTGTTTTGGATTTTAATATTGTTTAGAAACATTGGTGATTTTTATTTTTCAATATATTTTTCGACATGTTTTGTGCACTTAGGAATGAGGAATAATGATATAGGCATGCACGAAGAATAATGGTCGCTGTCATGGTTTAAATTTGATGGCTACTTGTACTCATTAACCATTTTTTGAATAACGATAATTTGTTAATAATATCTTTCGAAATATAGAATACATTACCATTAACAAAATATGAAAAAATTATATATTTGTTTTAATAGTATTTAATAGATATATGCATTTCACTAGGATTTATATATAAATCTATATAAAAAAATGATTATATTTTATTGATGAAAAGGAATCTTATTTATAAAAAATAAATTATATGATTATTTGTAAATTATGCAAAATATTTAACGGCCAAAAACACGTAAAGGGCCATGAGATATCGAACTCGGAATAATTTTTCCTACTCAACAATACCACATAAAGGTAAAAAAATACCGCAAGATGCTAAAAAGATCCACCACATTAAGAGAAGTTATAACAAAAGTTAGAGTTGTAGAACATTGAAGAAATATGCAGATCACTAAGGATCCGCCAAGATATCGAAGAAGTCGTGGCTCATTGAGAATTTGCCAAACACTACAAAAGTTTTCGAAGACCTAAAAGCCACAAAAGTTAAAACAAAGGAAAAGCTGCACAACGAAGACAAAGACCATAATTGAAGACACAAGGTCATGATCAAAAGAAGTGACTTTTGGGTAAATCAATGTTTGGTATACATATTTATTAGGATTGCTTGTTATAGAAGTAGGATATAACACATGATAAAAGAGATAAGAAGAAATATGTGTAAAGGAAGATATAGAGATAGATAAGGAGATAAAAAGATGAATAGGGACTAGATGTTAGATTAGAGAAGAGTGTGTGAGAAGAACTAAATTATGAATTGTAATCTATTTTTCGAGAATAAATACAAAAAAAGTGATTGTTCTAATAATGCATGCTATTATGATTTTGTGTTATAGTAAGTGTATTGGTTTATTTTGAACTTCATTCCTCTAGCATATCCCTTATAAGGAAATCGAACCACTTAACCCTCATGATATCGCTGAGGCTTAAGGTCAACAATGATTGAAGATAAAAATGTCAAATGAAGTAGATAGAAGAGTGAAATGGAGAAGTGGATAGAATTGTTAAATTCAGGGAAGGAAATGAACAACAATTCACATATCCTATAAAAATATTGGAAATTGTATGGGATTTTGATTTTACTCTTAATTATGTTATATTAATTGTTGTAATGCATAGGATGAAGAAAATATTTCTCTTGTGCAATTTAGTGCATGAAACCTAACAACTTATACATTGTAATCGATTTTGTTTTGGATTTTAATATTGTTTAGAAACATTGGTGATTTTTTATTTTTCAATATATTTTTCGACATGTTTTGTGCACTTAGGAATGAGGAATAATGATATAGGCATGCGAAGAATAATGGTCATTGTCATGGTTTAAATTTGATGGCTACTTGTACTCATTAACCATTTTTGAATAACGATAATTTGTTAATAATATCTTTCAAATATAGAATACATTACCATTAACAAAATATGAAAAAATTATATATTTGTTTTAATAGTATTTAATAGATATATGCATTTCACTAGTATTTATATATAAATCTATATAAAAAAATGATTATATTTTATTGATGAAAAGGAATCTTATTTATAAAAATAAATTATATGATTATTTGTAAATTATGCAAAATATTTAACGGCCAAAAACACGTAAAGGGCCATGAGATATGGAACTCGGAATAATTTTTCCTACTCAACAATACCACATAAAGGTAAAAAAATACCGCAAGATGCTAAAAAGATCCACCAATCATTAAGAGAAGTTATAACAAAAGTTAGAGTTGTAGAACATTGAAGAAATATGCAGATCACTAAGGATCTCGCCAAGATATCGAAGAAGTCGTGGCTCATTGAGAATTTGCCAAACACTACAAAAGTTTTCAAGACCGAAAAAGCCACAAAAGTTAAAACAAAGGAAAAGCTGCACAACGAAGACAAAGACCATAATTGAAGACACAAGGTCATGATCAAAAGAAGTGACTTTTGGGTAACTGTTTGTATACATATTTATTAGGATTGCTTGTTATAGAAGTAGGATATAACACATGATAAAAGAGATAAGAAGAAATATGTGTAAAGGAAGATATAGAGATAGATAAGGAGATAAAAAGATGAATAGGGACTAGATGTTAGATTAGAGAAGAGTGTGTGAGAAGAACTAAATTATGAATTGTAATCTATTTTTCGAGAATAAATACAAAAAAAAGTGATTGTTCTAATAATGCATGCTATTATGATTTTGTGTTATAGTAAGTGTATTGGTTTATTTTGAACTTCATTCCTCTAGCATATCCCTTATAAGGGAATCGAACCACTTAACCCTCATGATATCGTTGAGGCTTAAGGTCAACAATGATTGAAGATAAAAATGTCAAATGAAGTAGATAGAAGAGTGAAATGGAGAAGTGGATAGAATTGTTAAATTCAGGGAAGGAAATGAACAACAATTCACATATCCTATAAAAATATTGGAAATTCGTATGGGATTTTGATTTTACTCTTAATTATGTTATATTAATTGTTGTAATGCATAGGATGAAGAAAATATTTCTCTTGTGCAATTTAGTGCATGAAACCTAACAACTTATACATTAGAATCTGATTTTGTTTTGGATTTTAATATTGTTTAGAAACATTGGTGATTTTTTATTTTTCAATATATTTTTCGACATGTTTTGTGCACTTAGGAATGAGGAATAATGATATAGGCATGCGAAGAATAATGGTCGTTTGTCATGGTTTAAATTTGATGGCTACTTGTACTCATTAACCATTTTTTGAATAACGATAATTTGTTAATAATATCTTTCGAAATATAGAATACATTACCATTAACAAAATATGAAAAAATTATATATTTGTTTTAATAGTATTTAATAGATATATGCATTTCACTAGGATTTATATATAAATCTATATAAAAAAATGATTATATTTTATTGATGAAAAGGAATCTTATTTATAAAAATAAATTATATGATTATTTGTAAATTATGCAAAATATTTAACGGCCAAAAACACGTAAAGGGCCATGAGATATGGAACTCGGAATAATTTTTCCTACTCAACAATACCACATAAAGGTAAAAAAATACCGCAAGATGCTAAAAAGATCCACCAGTCATTAAGAGAAGTTATAACAAAAGTTAGAGTTGTAGAACATTGAAGAAATATGCAGATCACTAAGGATCTGCCAAGATATCGAAGAAGTCGTGGCTCATTGAGAATTTGCCAAACACTACAAAAGTTTTCGAAGACTGAAAAAGCCACAAAAGTTAAAACAAAGGAAAAGCTGCACAACGAAGACAAAGACCATAATTGAAGACACAAGGTCATGATCAAAAGAAGTGACTTTTGGGTAACTGTTTGGTATACATATTTATTAGGATTGCTTGTTATAGAAGTAGGATATAACACATGATAAAAGAGATAAGAAGAAATATGTGTAAAGGAAGATATAGAGATAGATAAGGAGATAAAAAGATGAATAGGGACTAGATGTTAGATTAGAGAAGAGTGTGTGAGAAGAACTAAATTATGAATTGTAATCTATTTTTCGAGAATAAATACAAAAAAAAGTGATTGTTCTAATAATGCATGCTATTATGATTTTGTGTTATAGTAAGTGTATTGGTTTATTTTGAACTTCATTCCTCTAGCATATCCCTTATAAGGGAACGAACCACTTAACCCTCATGATATCGTTGAGGCTTAAGGTCAACAATGATTGAAGATAAAAATGTCAAATGAAGTAGATAGAAGAGTGAAATGGAGAAGTGGATAGAATTGTTAAATTCAGGGAAGGAAATGAACAACAATTCACATATCCTATAAAAATATTGGAAATTCGTATGGGATTTTGATTTTACTCTTAATTATGTTATATTAATTGTTGTAATGCATAGGATGAAGAAAATATTTCTCTTGTGCAATTTAGTGCATGAAACCTAACAACTTATACATTGTAACTGATTTTGTTTTGGATTTTAATATTGTTTAGAAACATTGGTGATTTTTTATTTTTCAATATATTTTTCGACATGTTTTGTGCACTTAGGAATGAGGAATAATGATATAGGCATGCGAAGAATAATGGTCGCTGTCATGGTTTAAATTTGATGGCTACTTGTACTCATTAACCATTTTTTGAATAACGATAATTTGTTAATAATATCTTTCAAATATAGAATACATTACCATTAACAAAATATGAAAAAATTATATATTTGTTTTAATAGTATTTAATAGATATATGCATTTCACTAGGATTTATATATAAATCTATATAAAAAAATGATTATATTTTATTGATGAAAAGGAATCTTATTTATAAAAAATAAATTATATGATTATTTGTAAATTATGCAAAATATTTAACGGCCAAAAACACGTAAAGGGCCATGAGATATGGAACTCGGAATAATTTTTCCTACTCAACAATACCACATAAAGGTAAAAAATACCGCAAGATGCTAAAAAGATCCACCAGTCATTAAGAGAAGTTATAACAAAAGTTAGAGTTGTAGAACATTGAAGAAATATGCAGATCACTAAGGATCTCGCAAGATATCGAAGAAGTCGTGGCTCATTGAGAATTTGCCAAACACTACAAAAGTTTTCGAAGACTGAAAAGCCACAAAAGTTAAAACAAAGGAAAAGTCTGCCTGTGAAGACAAAGACCATAATTGAAGACACAAGGTCATGATCAAAAGAAGTGACTTTTGGGTAGCTATGTTTGGTATACATATTTATTAGGATTGCTTGTTATAGAAGTAGGATATAACACATGATAAAAGAGATAAGAAGAAATATGTGTAAAGGAAGATATAGAGATAGATAAGGAGATAAAAAGATGAATAGGGACTAGATGTTAGATTAGAGAAGAGTGTGTGAGAAGAACTAAATTATGAATTGTAATCTATTTTTCGAGAATAAATACAAAAAAAAAGTGATTGTTCTAATAATGCATGCTATTATGATTTTGTGTTATAGTAAGTGTATTGGTTTATTTTGAACTTCATTCCTCTAGCATATCCCTTATAAGGGAGCGAACCACTTAACCCTCATGATATCGTTGAGGCTTAAGGTCAACAATGATTGAAGATAAAAATGTCAAATGAAGTAGATAGAAGAGTGAAATGGAGAAGTGGATAGAATTGTTAAATTCGGGAAGGAAATGAACAACAATTCACATATCCTATAAAAATATTGGAAATTCGTATGGGATTTTGATTTTACTCTTAATTATGTTATATTAATTGTTGTAATGCATAGGATGAAGAAAATATTTCTCTTGTGCAATTTAGTGCATGAAACCTAACAACTTATACATTGTAACTGATTTTGTTTTGGATTTTAATATTGTTTAGAAACATTGGTGATTTTTATTTTTCAATATATTTTTCGACATGTTTTGTGCACTTAGGAATGAGGAATAATGATATAGGCATGCGAAGAATAATGGTCATTGTCATGGTTTAAATTTGATGGCTACTTGTACTCATTAACCATTTTTTGAATAACGATAATTTGTTAATAATATCTTTCGAAATATAGAATACATTACCATTAACAAAATATGAAAAAATTATATATTTGTTTTAATAGTATTTAATAGATATATGCATTTCACTAGGATTTATATATAAATCTATATAAAAAAATGATTATATTTTATTGATGAAAAGGAATCTTATTTATAAAAATAAATTATATGATTATTTGTAAATTATGCAAAATATTTAACGGCCAAAAACACGTAAAGGGCCATGAGATATGGAACTCGGAATAATTTTTCCTACTCAACAATACCACATAAAGGTAAAAAAATACCGCAAGATGCTAAAAAGATCCACCAGTCATTAAGAGAAGTTATAACAAAAGTTAGAGTTGTAGAACATTGAAGAAATATGCAGATCACTAAGGATCTCGCCAAGATATCGAAGAAGTCGTGGCTCATTGAGAATTTGCCAAACACTACAAAAGTTTTCAAGACCGAAAAAGCCACAAAAGTTAAAACAAAGGAAAAGTTGCACAACGAAGACAAAGACCATAATTGAAGACACAAGGTCATGATCAAAAGAAGTGACTTTTGGGTAATCAAGCTGGTATACATATTTATTAGGATTGCTTGTTATAGAAGTAGGATATAACACATGATAAAAGAGATAAGAAGAAATATGTGTAAAGGAAGATATAGAGATAGATAAGGAGATAAAAAGATGAATAGGGACTAGATGTTAGATTAGAGAAGAGTGTGTGAGAAGAACTAAATTATGAATTGTAATCTATTTTTCGAGAATAAATACAAAAAAAGTGATTGTTCTAATAATGCATGCTATTATGATTTTGTGTTATAGTAAGTGTATTGGTTTATTTTGAACTTCATTCCTCTAGCATATCCCTTATAAGGAGCGAACCACTTAACCCTCATGATATCGTTGAGGCTTAAGGTCAACAATGATTGAAGATAAAAATGTCAAATGAAGTAGATAGAAGAGTGAAATGGAGAAGTGGATAGAATTGTTAAATTCAGGGAAGGAAATGAACAACAATTCACATATCCTATAAAAATATTGGAAATTCGTATGGGATTTTGATTTTACTCTTAATTATGTTATATTAATTGTTGTAATGCATAGGATGAAGAAAATATTTCTCTTGTGCAATTTAGTGCATGAAACCTAACAACTTATACATTAGAATCGATTTTGTTTTGGATTTTAATATTGTTTAGAAACATTGGTGATTTTTTATTTTTCAATATATTTTTCGACATGTTTTGTGCACTTAGGAATGAGGAATAATGATATAGGCATGCGAAGAATAATGGTCGCTGTCATGGTTTAAATTTGATGGCTACTTGTACTCATTAACCATTTTTTGAATAACGATAATTTGTTAATAATATCTTTCGAAATATAGAATACATTACCATTAACAAAATATGAAAAAATTATATATTTGTTTTAATAGTATTTAATAGATATATGCATTTCACTAGGATTTATATATAAATCTATATAAAAAAAAATGATTATATTTTATTGATGAAAAGGAATCTTATTTATAAAAAATAAATTATATGATTATTTGTAAATTATGCAAAATATTTAACGGCCAAAAACACGTAAAGGGCCATGAGATATGGAACTCGGAATAATTTTTCCTACTCAACAATACCACATAAAGGTAAAAAAATACCGCAAGATGCTAAAAAGATCCACCAGTCATTAAGAGAAGTTATAACAAAAGTTAGAGTTGTAGAACATTGAAGAAATATGCAGATCACTAAGGATCTGCCAAGATATCGAAGAAGTCGTGGCTCATTGAGAATTTGCCAAACACTACAAAAGTTTTCGAAGACTGAAAAAGCCACAAAAGTTAAAACAAAGGAAAAGCTGCACAACGAAGACAAAGACCATAATTGAAGACACAAGGTCATGATCAAAAGAAGTGACTTTTGGGTAATCGCTTTTGGTATACATATTTATTAGGATTGCTTGTTATAGAAGTAGGATATAACACATGATAAAAGAGATAAGAAGAAATATGTGTAAAGGAAGATATAGAGATAGATAAGGAGATAAAAAGATGAATAGGGACTAGATGTTAGATTAGAGAAGAGTGTGTGAGAAGAACTAAATTATGAATTGTAATCTATTTTTCGAGAATAAATACAAAAAAAAGTGATTGTTCTAATAATGCATGCTATTATGATTTTGTGTTATAGTAAGTGTATTGGTTTATTTTGAACTTCATTCCTCTAGCATATCCCTTATAAGGGAACGAACCACTTAACCCTCATGATATCGTTGAGGCTTAAGGTCAACAATGATTGAAGATAAAAATGTCAAATGAAGTAGATAGAAGAGTGAAATGGAGAAGTGGATAGAATTGTTAAATTCGGGGAAGGAAATGAACAACAATTCACATATCCTATAAAAATATTGGAAATTCGTATGGGATTTTGATTTTACTCTTAATTATGTTATATTAATTGTTGTAATGCATAGGATGAAGAAAATATTTCTCTTGTGCAATTTAGTGCATGAAACCTAACAACTTATACATTAATCTTGATTTTGTTTTGGATTTTAATATTGTTTAGAAACATTGGTGATTTTTATTTTTCAATATATTTTTCGACATGTTTTGTGCACTTAGGAATGAGGAATAATGATATAGGCATGCGAAGAATAATGGTCGCTTTGTCATGGTTTAAATTTGATGGCTACTTGTACTCATTAACCATTTTTTGAATAACGATAATTTGTTAATAATATCTTTCGAAATATAGAATACATTACCATTAACAAAATATGAAAAAATTATATATTTGTTTTAATAGTATTTAATAGATATATGCATTTCACTAGGATTTATATATAAATCTATATAAAAAAAAATGATTATATTTTATTGATGAAAAGGAATCTTATTTATAAAAATAAATTATATGATTATTTGTAAATTATGCAAAATATTTAACGGCCAAAAACACGTAAAGGGCCATGAGATATGGAACTCGGAATAATTTTTCCTACTCAACAATACCACATAAAGGTAAAAAAATACCGCAAGATGCTAAAAAGATCCACCACCATTAAGAGAAGTTATAACAAAAGTTAGAGTTGTAGAACATTGAAGAAATATGCAGATCACTAAGGATCTCGCCAAGATATCGAAGAAGTCGTGGCTCATTGAGAATTTGCCAAACACTACAAAAGTTTTCGAAGACCGAAAAAGCCACAAAAGTTAAAACAAAGGAAAAGCCTGCACAACGAAGACAAAGACCATAATTGAAGACACAAGGTCATGATCAAAAGAAGTGACTTTTGGGTAATCATTTGGTATACATATTTATTAGGATTGCTTGTTATAGAAGTAGGATATAACACATGATAAAAGAGATAAGAAGAAATATGTGTAAAGGAAGATATAGAGATAGATAAGGAGATAAAAAGATGAATAGGGACTAGATGTTAGATTAGAGAAGAGTGTGTGAGAAGAACTAAATTATGAATTGTAATCTATTTTTCGAGAATAAATACAAAAAAAGTGATTGTTCTAATAATGCATGCTATTATGATTTTGTGTTATAGTAAGTGTATTGGTTTATTTTGAACTTCATTCCTCTAGCATATCCCTTATAAGGGAACGAACCACTTAACCCTCATGATATCGTTGAGGCTTAAGGTCAACAATGATTGAAGATAAAAATGTCAAATGAAGTAGATAGAAGAGTGAAATGGAGAAGTGGATAGAATTGTTAAATTCGGGAAGGAAATGAACAACAATTCACATATCCTATAAAAATATTGGAAATTCGTATGGGATTTTGATTTTACTCTTAATTATGTTATATTAATTGTTGTAATGCATAGGATGAAGAAAATATTTCTCTTGTGCAATTTAGTGCATGAAACCTAACAACTTATACATTGAATCGATTTTGTTTTGGATTTTAATATTGTTTAGAAACATTGGTGATTTTTATTTTTCAATATATTTTTCGACATGTTTTGTGCACTTAGGAATGAGGAATAATGATATAGGCATGCGAAGAATAATGGTCGCTGTCATGGTTTAAATTTGATGGCTACTTGTACTCATTAACCATTTTTGAATAACGATAATTTGTTAATAATATCTTTCGAAATATAGAATACATTACCATTAACAAAATATGAAAAAATTATATATTTGTTTTAATAGTATTTAATAGATATATGCATTTCACTAGGATTTATATATAAATCTATATAAAAAAATGATTATATTTTATTGATGAAAAGGAATCTTATTTATAAAAATAAATTATATGATTATTTGTAAATTATGCAAAATATTTAACGGCCAAAAACACGTAAAGGGCCATGAGATATGGAACTCGGAATAATTTTTCCTACTCAACAATACCACATAAAGGTAAAAAAATACATGCAAGATGCTAAAAAGATCCACCAGGTCATTAAGAGAAGTTATAACAAAAGTTAGAGTTGTAGAACATTGAAGAAATATGCGAGATCACTAAGGATCTGCCAAGATATCGAAGAAGTCGTGGCTCATTGAGAATTTGCCAAACACTACAAAAGTTTTCGAAGACCGAAAAAGCCACAAAAGTTAAAACAAAGGAAAAGTTTGCACAACGAAGACAAAGACCATAATTGAAGACACAAGGTCATGATCAAAAGAAGTGACTTTTGGGTAATCTGTTTGGTATACATATTTATTAGGATTGCTTGTTATAGAAGTAGGATATAACACATGATAAAAGAGATAAGAAGAAATATGTGTAAAGGAAGATATAGAGATAGATAAGGAGATAAAAAGATGAATAGGGACTAGATGTTAGATTAGAGAAGAGTGTGTGAGAAGAACTAAATTATGAATTGTAATCTATTTTTCGAGAATAAATACAAAAAAAAGTGATTGTTCTAATAATGCATGCTATTATGATTTTGTGTTATAGTAAGTGTATTGGTTTATTTTGAACTTCATTCCTCTAGCATATCCCTTATAAGGAACGAACCACTTAACCCTCATGATATCGCTGAGGCTTAAGGTCAACAATGATTGAAGATAAAAATGTCAAATGAAGTAGATAGAAGAGTGAAATGGAGAAGTGGATAGAATTGTTAAATTCAGGGAAGGAAATGAACAACAATTCACATATCCTATAAAAATATTGGAAATTCGTATGGGATTTTGATTTTACTCTTAATTATGTTATATTAATTGTTGTAATGCATAGGATGAAGAAAATATTTCTCTTGTGCAATTTAGTGCATGAAACCTAACAACTTATACATCAGAATCGATTTTGTTTTGGATTTTAATATTGTTTAGAAACATTGGTGATTTTTTATTTTTCAATATATTTTTCGACATGTTTTGTGCACTTAGGAATGAGGAATAATGATATAGGCATGCGAAGAATAATGGTCATTTGTCATGGTTTAAATTTGATGGCTACTTGTACTCATTAACCATTTTTGAATAACGATAATTTGTTAATAATATCTTTCGAAATATAGAATACATTACCATTAACAAAATATGAAAAAATTATATATTTGTTTTAATAGTATTTAATAGATATATGCATTTCACTAGGATTTATATATAAATCTATATAAAAAAATGATTATATTTTATTGATGAAAAGGAATCTTATTTATAAAAATAAATTATATGATTATTTGTAAATTATGCAAAATATTTAACGGCCAAAACACGTAAAGGGCCATGAGATATGGAACTCGGAATAATTTTTCCTACTCAACAATACCACATAAAGGTAAAAAAATACCGCAAGATGCTAAAAAGATCCACCAGTCATTAAGAGAAGTTATAACAAAAGTTAGAGTTGTAGAACATTGAAGAAATATGCAGATCACTAAGGATCTGCCAAGATATCGAAGAAGTCGTGGCTCATTGAGAATTTGCCAAACACTACAAAAGTTTTCGAAGACCTAAAAGCCACAAAAGTTAAAACAAAGGAAAAGGCTGCACAACGAAGACAAAGACCATAATTGAAGACACAAGGTCATGATCAAAAGAAGTGACTTTTGGGTAACTGTTTGGTATACATATTTATTAGGATTGCTTGTTATAGAAGTAGGATATAACACATGATAAAAGAGATAAGAAGAAATATGTGTAAAGGAAGATATAGAGATAGATAAGGAGATAAAAAGATGAATAGGGACTAGATGTTAGATTAGAGAAGAGTGTGTGAGAAGAACTAAATTATGAATTGTAATCTATTTTTCGAGAATAAATACAAAAAAAGTGATTGTTCTAATAATGCATGCTATTATGATTTTGTGTTATAGTAAGTGTATTGGTTTATTTTGAACTTCATTCCTCTAGCATATCCCTTATAAGGAACGAACCACTTAACCCTCATGATATCGTTGAGGCTTAAGGTCAACAATGATTGAAGATAAAAATGTCAAATGAAGTAGATAGAAGAGTGAAATGGAGAAGTGGATAGAATTGTTAAATTCGGGGAAGGAAATGAACAACAATTCACATATCCTATAAAAATATTGGAAATTCGTGATGGGATTTTGATTTTACTCTTAATTATGTTATATTAATTGTTGTAATGCATAGGATGAAGAAAATATTTCTCTTGTGCAATTTAGTGCATGAAACCTAACAACTTATACATTAGAATCGATTTTGTTTTGGATTTTAATATTGTTTAGAAACATTGGTGATTTTTTATTTTTCAATATATTTTTCGACATGTTTTGTGCACTTAGGAATGAGGAATAATGATATAGGCATGCGAAGAATAATGGTCGCTGTCATGGTTTAAATTTGATGGCTACTTGTACTCATTAACCATTTTTTGAATAACGATAATTTGTTAATAATATCTTTCAAATATAGAATACATTACCATTAACAAAATATGAAAAATTATATATTTGTTTTAATAGTATTTAATAGATATATGCATTTCACTAGGATTTATATATAAATCTATATAAAAAAATGATTATATTTTATTGATGAAAAGGAATCTTATTTATAAAAATAAATTATATGATTATTTGTAAATTATGCAAAATATTTAACGGCCAAAACACGTAAAGGGCCATGAGATATGGAACTCGGAATAATTTTTCCTACTCAACAATACCACATAAAGGTAAAAAATACATAAGATGCTAAAAAGATCCACCAGTCATTAAGAGAAGTTATAACAAAAGTTAGAGTTGTAGAACATTGAAGAAATATGCAGATCACTAAGGATCTCGCAAGATATCAAAGAAGTCGTGGCTCATTGAGAATTTGCCAAACACTACAAAAGTTTTCAAGACCGAAAAAGCCACAAAAGTTAAAACAAAGGAAAAGTCAGCACAACGAAGACAAAGACCATAATTGAAGACACAAGGTCATGATCAAAAGAAGTGACTTTTGGGTAATCAAGCTTTGGTATACATATTTATTAGGATTGCTTGTTATAGAAGTAGGATATAACACATGATAAAAGAGATAAGAAGAAATATGTGTAAAGGAAGATATAGAGATAGATAAGGAGATAAAAAGATGAATAGGGACTAGATGTTAGATTAGAGAAGAGTGTGTGAGAAGAACTAAATTATGAATTGTAATCTATTTTTCGAGAATAAATACAAAAAAAAGTGATTGTTCTAATAATGCATGCTATTATGATTTTGTGTTATAGTAAGTGTATTGGTTTATTTTGAACTTCATTCCTCTAGCATATCCCTTATAAGGGGAACGAACCACTTAACCCTCATGATATCGTTGAGGCTTAAGGTCAACAATGATTGAAGATAAAAATGTCAAATGAAGTAGATAGAAGAGTGAAATGGAGAAGTGGATAGAATTGTTAAATTCGGGAAGGAAATGAACAACAATTCACATATCCTATAAAAATATTGGAAATTCGTATGGGATTTTGATTTTACTCTTAATTATGTTATATTAATTGTTGTAATGCATAGGATGAAGAAAATATTTCTCTTGTGCAATTTAGTGCATGAAACCTAACAACTTATACATCAGAATCGATTTTGTTTTGGATTTTAATATTGTTTAGAAACATTGGTGATTTTTATTTTTCAATATATTTTTCGACATGTTTTGTGCACTTAGGAATGAGGAATAATGATATAGGCATGCGAAGAATAATGGTCATTTGTCATGGTTTAAATTTGATGGCTACTTGTACTCATTAACCATTTTTGAATAACGATAATTTGTTAATAATATCTTTCGAAATATAGAATACATTACCATTAACAAAATATGAAAAAATTATATATTTGTTTTAATAGTATTTAATAGATATATGCATTTCACTAGGATTTATATATAAATCTATATAAAAAAATGATTATATTTTATTGATGAAAAGGAATCTTATTTATAAAAATAAATTATATGATTATTTGTAAATTATGCAAAATATTTAACGGCCAAAACACGTAAAGGGCCATGAGATATGGAACTCGGAATAATTTTTCCTACTCAACAATACCACATAAAGGTAAAAAAATACCGCAAGATGCTAAAAAGATCCACCAGTCATTAAGAGAAGTTATAACAAAAGTTAGAGTTGTAGAACATTGAAGAAATATGCGAGATCACTAAGGATCTCAAGATATCGAAGAAGTCGTGGCTCATTGAGAATTTGCCAAACACTACAAAAGTTTTCAAGACCGAAAAAGCCACAAAAGTTAAAACAAAGGAAAAGCTGCACAACGAAGACAAAGACCATAATTGAAGACACAAGGTCATGATCAAAAGAAGTGACTTTTGGGTAATCAAGTTTGGTATACATATTTATTAGGATTGCTTGTTATAGAAGTAGGATATAACACATGATAAAAGAGATAAGAAGAAATATGTGTAAAGGAAGATATAGAGATAGATAAGGAGATAAAAAGATGAATAGGGACTAGATGTTAGATTAGAGAAGAGTGTGTGAGAAGAACTAAATTATGAATTGTAATCTATTTTTCGAGAATAAATACAAAAAAAGTGATTGTTCTAATAATGCATGCTATTATGATTTTGTGTTATAGTAAGTGTATTGGTTTATTTTGAACTTCATTCCTCTAAAGCATATCCCTTATAAGGGAACGAACCACTTAACCCTCATGATATCGTTGAGGCTTAAGGTCAACAATGATTGAAGATAAAAATGTCAAATGAAGTAGATAGAAGAGTGAAATGGAGAAGTGGATAGAATTGTTAAATTCAGGGAAGGAAATGAACAACAATTCACATATCCTATAAAAATATTGGAAATTCGTATGGGATTTTGATTTTACTCTTAATTATGTTATATTAATTGTTGTAATGCATAGGATGAAGAAAATATTTCTCTTGTGCAATTTAGTGCATGAAACCTAACAACTTATACATTGTAACTGATTTTGTTTTGGATTTTAATATTGTTTAGAAACATTGGTGATTTTTTATTTTTCAATATATTTTTCGACATGTTTTGTGCACTTAGGAATGAGGAATAATGATATAGGCATGCGAAGAATAATGGTCATTTGTCATGGTTTAAATTTGATGGCTACTTGTACTCATTAACCATTTTTTGAATAACGATAATTTGTTAATAATATCTTTCGAAATATAGAATACATTACCATTAACAAAATATGAAAAAATTATATATTTGTTTTAATAGTATTTAATAGATATATGCATTTCACTAGTATTTATATATAAATCTATATAAAAAAAAAAATGATTATATTTTATTGATGAAAAGGAATCTTATTTATAAAAATAAATTATATGATTATTTGTAAATTATGCAAAATATTTAACGGCCAAAAACACGTAAAGGGCCATGAGATATCGAACTCGGAATAATTTCTAACGTCCCAACTATAGTTAAGGACCCCAATAATATGACAAATCTCGTATAAGTGTGAAACGAATTTGTCATAAAAGGAATCTTACGCAAATAATTGTCGGCATTTCATTAACAATAATAAAGGTATAAAGTTTTCAAGTAAAATACAAGAGACGAAGGGAATCAAAGCTTCAACCGTTACATCCCTCCCAACAAACATTCAAACAAAAAGACAAAGAAAGGCGCAGTTAATTAGGACCGTAGATGCAACAAGATTCGCGTATCACGCCTCGGGCCCACCATCCCCCAAGTATGCAGGATCTGAGGATCACGCCCACCAATACTTGAGTGGCCCTTTCGTCTAACTTGTGAACTCTCACCAAAAACACAAGTCTCGTTTTCTTTGTCAAAGTAATTCATTTGGCTTTGTCGCTTACAAATCTCCAACATTATTGGAGCCCAGCTGTAGGTTTGACACGACACTCCACATACTTGGCCTTCACTCCCACTTCATATCTGACTCGCCACCTTAACCCATGACGTGTAAGTAACCCTACTCTTTATATATTATTTTCGGCTTTTTCCCAAACACGCAAGGATTTAATTAGACGGCCACCTGTCACACAATTTTTCGGTGATGTTCATTAGTCGTATGTGACGGTTGTTTCAAATATTTTCGTGTTATAATCACGAAACACGCCTAAATGGTTGTCAAATTTAAGTCCTGGTCTGATTCACACGTCATCCCGAAATAAAAATCATAAAAATAACGAGATTTGTAGGTGTACCTCTCGTTACACGTTACAGGGACACAATTGACTAAAGCCCGAACTAATTAAGATTTAATTTGGCACAGTGCAGTGTTGTTATCATGGAATAAGCATCAACCCTACAAGTACAATCCTTCGCCTCAACTGTGTACGCATACAATTATTTTTGGACAAATAATAGTACAGCGGAATCTTGATATGAATGAATATCTCTAGTTACGTGGATGTGCAAGTAAGAGAGCATCTGTAATTTAGCTATAAAAATACAGTTCGTGTGTTTACAGGTGGTAGTCTTCTTGTGCTCATTTAGAAAGCAAACAAATTTTATATGGCGGCTCAATTCGCTACATGCGTTTCCGCCTGTAAATTCATGACGCTGTTATTGCTTGTGATGGATGGAATAGAATGTAGAGTCCATGTTCCCGAGCTTTCTGTGAAGGGAATTGTTGGTGTAAAAGTGGGTGAGCAAGAAAAGGGATTGAGAGTGGAGCTTGTCCACAGAGATTCATTGTTATCTCCCACCAATAATATGACGTCCGCCGAGCGCCTGAAGCGAGCAATCGAGCGCAGCCATGAGAGGCTACAGAAACTAGATGAGCTGACCAGGACTGGTAGTAATAAGTTGGCGGAGGATGCGGAGGGTCCAGTGAGCGCAGGAACAGGAGAGTTTCTGTTGAAGGTGTCGCTGGGCACACCTGCCTTGTCATACTCTGCAATTCTGGATACAGGCAGTGACTTGACATGGACGCAGTGTAAGCCCTGTGTTGAGTGCTATAAACAGCCCACCCCAATCTTCGATCCCTCCCACTCCTCTACGTATAGAAAAGTTCCTTGTTCGAGTTCCATGTGTCAGGCTCTTCCCTCCTCTCTCTGCTCTAAATCCGAGTGTCAGTATCTCTATACTTATGGAGATTACTCTTCCACTCAGGGAATCCTTTCCACTGAGACGTTCACCCTTTCTTCCCAAAAACTCCCCCAGATTGTGTTTGGGTGCGGGGAAGACAACGAAGGAAGCGGGTTCTCACAAGGAGGGGGCTCATAGGCTTCGGAAGGGGTCCCTTGTCGTTCATCTCGCAGATTGGCAGCTCTGTGGGAAACAAATTCTCTTACTGTCTCATGTCGATAAACGACCCCCTTCAAAAACCAGTCCATTATTGGTGGGAACAGGCGCAGGGCTGAGCAGCAAGAGCGTGAGCTCCACTCCTCTGGTTCAAAACAGAGCGCAAAAAACGTTTTATTATCTATCATTGGAAGGAATAAGCGTTGGGTCCAAGTTGTTAGACATCCCGCAGAGCACCTTCGATTTTCAATCTGATGGGTCGGGCGGAATCGTCATCGACTCGGGAACAACCATCACATATTTAGAGCAGAGCGGTTATGATGTTCTGAAAAAGGAATTGGTGTCTTCCCTTAATCTTCAACAAGCGGATGGCTCCTCTATCGGCTTGGATCTCTGTTATACCTCTGCAGCTGCTTCTGCCAAATTTCCTACCGTCACATTCCACTTCAAAGGAGCCGATTATGTTTTGCCCACTGAGAATTATTTGATTGCCGATACCAGTGGTGTAATCTGCCTTGCAATGTTGCCCAGCTCTGGACTTTCTATATTTGGGAATTTCCAACAGCAGAATTTCCATATACTCTACGACCTCGCCAAAAATACTTTGTCCTTTGCTCCTACTGTTTGCGATACCCTCTAATTCTATGCCTACGTCTCTCACCATCGTGCATCCATTTCTTCTTTCTGTAATTCTATGCTTTGTTAACTTCTCTCTACGCGTTAATATCTACGGATATATTTCTTTATTTCAGAACAATTATCTATAATAATTTCCTATTATTTGTAGCAGACATGAGGGTGTTCTTTCTTTGGATTAAAATTTGTAGACTCGTGCAAAACTCCGAAAGAAAAAGGACGGTCCTCTCAATCATATTACGCTTCACACGCAAAGAGTTTGGCAAGAAAAAACGAAAGGGTATTTTACAAGATTAAATGCAGTTACACTGCTGTTTTCACGGGCCCAATAGCTGACAATTACATTTCCAATCGCCCGCACGAATAACAAATAAATTAGAATGATTGAATATTCTAAGGAAACTAATCAATACCTAATGTCCGTTGGTTTCTTCTAAAACAATCATCCCTGTGACTCAAAAAAGTTAAAATAGTTCTAAAAGGGGACAAGAAGTCCCTCCTCTTTAATGGGAGAGGTTCCCTTATTCAGAAACGAACTTATTTACAAATATACAAAACATGATTTGTTGGTTAAACTTGGATACCACGAAAGTGTTTTCTATGAAGGTCATCAATTACAAAAGGATTTGAGGAAATGAGAGCATGGAAAAGAGCAGAAAGGCAAACATGCAGAATTATAGATATCAGAGTAATTCTTTATGTATGCGAAGTCACCGTGAATTGAAAACAAGATCATTCGTATAGAACAAGTAAGATGGAATTTAAAGACACAAAGTTCTGTAAATAACATCTCTAACGCAAAAGTTTCTTAACGTAACACAGATTCGTTATCAAGGAAACAAAGTTCCTTCTTGGTTATGCAAGATCACCGTGCTTGCAAAGTTGAAGAGTATGCAATCGATGAGACTAACGAATTTGAGATAAATGATCTTCACAAAGAAAACAAATGAAAGCTTAGAACAAACAGAGATCAGATAGACAAAGAAAGGAAAGTCCTTCTGTATTGATTTCTCTATAATCTATTTACACTTGCAGAAAATATGCCAAGTTCTTCCTCCTCTTCAAAATGGCGCAAAGAAGGCCATTATATAGCTTACAATTCGGTTACTCCTCGTAACCGTTTCTTTTAACTAGAGAATAGTTAAGGAATGCTAAACGCAATTTCTTAACTAATTACATGGAATACGAAAGGAATGGCGAGAAGAGAGAAGGAAGGGGAAAGAGACAGGTGGCCAGTTCTGAGAGGGACCCACTGTCTTTGGAAACCGCTGCTTGAGTTTCTTCCACGTCTCAGCCATGTCCTTGCCACGAGGGACACGCCAGAATTTTTATCTTGAGAATGACAATGAATATCTTTGGAAACCCCATGTAACCGACGTCTTGAAAGTTTCGTCCTTCAGCTTCGCTTCTTTAGTTCTCCCAAGCCTCCTCCAGGATCTTGATCTTCATATTGATAATAACAGAGCTGTAAACCAGGCTCGGAAAGGAGTTTCAGAGGGAGGGGACATGCGCGGGTTTTCAAATTGCAAGGGTTCGAAACAATGTAAGAATTGCAAAGGAAGTTTTGCCCGTTACATAGCCGTTGAGGAGAGAGAAGGATAATTAATGCGCATTTGAATTCATATTTTGAAAAACAGCATATTCGGGAAGAGCGGGAAACTAAGTATGGATGACCGTTGGTTCGCTTGGGACAAGTGAGACGCGAATGCGCGAAACACGCGGCTCGGCCGATTCGGGTGAAACAGGGAGAGGACGCACAAATGCATTTTGGGACAATTGGGACGGAAAAGAGCGAAGTGCGCGACTCGGGAGTTTCGGCCGAAAATGGGACAACTTGCACTTTTTTAACTTTGGGACATTTGGGACATGAAAGCGCGGTTCGGGCGAATCGGCCGAAAATGGAACAAAAGGCCCGTTTGGACTTGGGACATTCGGGACAAAAAGTTCCGGAGTACGCGGTTCGGGTGTTTCGACCGAAAATGGAACAGAGTGCACTTTAAGTTCGAACTTGAAAATGGAAATTTGAGACAAAGTTTGAGACAAAAGTTCGCACGCGACTCGGCGGTTCGGGCGAAATTGGAGCAGAGCGCACTTTTGAAATTGGGACATTTGGGACAAGAAAGTGCGAAGTCGCGGTTCGGCGGTTTCGGCCAAAAAGTGGAACATCTCGCACATAACCCGGGACACTTGGGACAAAAACTTCCGACGGGCCCGAAAATGGGACAAATTCGGAGGTTTCGGCCGATCGGGAACAAAATACACTTTTGTACTTGGGACAGTTGGGACAAAAATGTCCGACAGGCCCGAAATACTTACAGAATGACCCAAAACTTAGATTTTTTTGACTTCAAGACTTTTTCACACCACCAGCTCGACAGAAAAGACATTTAAACTCAAAATTTTGAAATTTTTACTTTTGACAGAGCGGGGAATTTTGAGTGGACAACAGCTGGCTCCTTCTGGGGATGACTTGGCATAAATTCAAGGAATGAGACAAGGCAAGAACTTAGACAAACTTCGGTGAAGCGGACTAGTGCCTTATCCATTGGGCAACGAGTCAAAAACAAACCAACACGAGAGGGCAACACACAAAAACAACGAAGGAAACACACCAAAACAACGAAGAAGGAAACACACCAAAAGCGAGAGAAGCAAAAACACATACGAATATACAAAGGACTCCTAATCACCTAGGACTTGAACAACTTGAGATCGCCCACTATAAGGAAGTGGGAGAGAAGAACCATCCATGTAATCAAGATAAAAGAATTCTCACCAAAGAAAGTGTCGATCTTGAAAGGTCCGAGCCACAGGGAATCAAATTTTCCATGGCTGCCACGAGGTTCATGTCTTTTATCCCATAACAGTACGATGTCTCCAACTTGGAAATCTCTGAACCTAGCTTTCTTGTCAAACAGGACCTTTACCTTCTGCTGGTGAACAGATATCCTATCAGCAACCACCAATCTGTCTTCATTCAGCTTGTGCAGGTACATAATTCTCTTGTCCAGGGCATCACTGAAACTAGTATCCTCGATGGCCTTCATTAGATGCAAGGCCGGCAGTTCCACTGTCACTGGCAATTGAGCTTCACTCCATATACCACTTGAAAAGGAGACATTCCAATAGCTCTCTTTGGTGTAATCCTGTCTGCCCAAAGAGCATCATAGAGCTTCTTGTGCCAGTTTCACTGAGACTCATTGACTAACTTCCTTATGATAGTCACCAGATTTTTGTTAGTAGATTCTGCCTGCCCATTTCCTTGAGGGTAGTAATCTGAAGAGTGAGCCAAAGAAATACCATACCCATAGCAGAAGTCCATTATCTCAACTGAAGAGAAATTCGAGGCATTATCTGTTACAATCTTGTTAGGCACACCATACCTTACCAAGATGTTCTCTTTGATGAAGCTGCATACCACTTCAGAAGTAGTGCTCTTGACCGGAATAGCTTCCACCCATTTGGTGAAGTAGTCAGTGGCAGTAAGTACATGAGTGTGACCAGCACTAGAAGGGGATTGAGTGTACCAATGAAGTCCAAACCCCACTTTGTTGAAATGGTTCCTCAATCACAATCGGCTTGAGAGGCAAAGAAGCCAATTTAGGTCTTCCCACAAAGTCAGCGAGCCTCACATTTATCCACCCACTTGGATGCTCTCGAACAAAGAAGGCCAGTAGTATCCTCCCGGAGTATCTTGTGGCGGTGTGCCATTGATGAATAGTGCCCTCCACATGCACGATCATGAAAAGGCGAGAGCAATTTTCTCTGCTGTTCCTTGTCCACACACTTCAAAAATCTCCCATCTAAGCCACGCTTGAACAAGGCATTTTCCCACAATACATATTGCGCTGACCTCAATTTAACAGTCCTCTTTTCTTTGGCAGTTAAATGAGGGGGGCATTCCCCATAGGTGAGAAAATGGGCGATGTCAGCATACCATTCATCAACCGAACTCAGGAACAGAACAGTAGGAAGGTCAGCTTTCTCCTCCAGCAACTCATGTTTGGCCCCTTCAGCAATGAGCTCACAAAGACCTTTTCCACGAACCAGCTTGGTTGGTTTGATATCAATGTCATACTCTTGGACCTTAGCCACCCAGTTCCCTCTCTTGGATCCAAATTCTTGCTGTGTAAGAATTGACTTAACAGTTGTATCTGGAACCAGCACCATAGAGTGAGAGTTGAGGATATAGAAAAGCGAAATTGCTTGCGGCTTTGACTACTGCAAAAGCATGCTTCTCCATCATGGTGTATTTTAGCTCATGATTCTTCAGGATATAGCTCATGAAGGCAATTGGTAGCTCATGTTTATCGGAGTCTTCTTGGGTTAAGACAGCAGCCAGGGTATTATCTGTAGCATAGCAATAGATGATGAAATCTTTGCTGAAATCGGGACAGGCCAAAACTGGAGTTTTAGCGATAGCTTTCTTGATACCCTCAAAGGATTCCTTTCCTTCAGAAGACCAACCAAATGTTTGCTTCCCTTTCATCATCTGAGAAATATTCAAAGTTAATTCAGCAAAATCAGGGATGAATCTTCTTAAAAAATTGATCTTACCGAAGAAGGAGTGCACGCCCTTTTTACTGGTTGGGAGAGGAATTTGCTGGATGGCTTGAACTCGTTCAGGATCAATCTTAATACCATCCTTGGAGACAATGTGCCCTAATAGTTTTCCCTCTGTAACACAGAAGACAGATTTTTTAGGGTTCAGAGAGATTCCATGCTCTCTGCATCTCAGCAGAACTGTCTCCAGGTGATCAAAATGATCCGCTCTTGTCTTGGAAAACACTGTCAGGTCATCAAGGTATATGACAATACACTTCCCTTTCAAGCTTCCAAAAGCCAGATCCATAGCTCTCTGGAAAGTGGCACTAGCATTAATAAGCCCAAAAGGCATTCTCTTGTAGGCAAAGGTACCCCAAGGAGTGGTGAAAGCTGTCTTGTGTTGATCTGCGATGTCAACCTCTACGATTGTATCCAGAGAAATCCATCAAGCATAGATAACATTTCAGATCCTATTCTTGCTTGCAATATTTGATCCATCATAGGCAAAGGGTAATTATCTTTTAGAAGCTTTGATTCGGGTTCTGAAATCAACACGAGATCGGATCTCACCATTTTCTTCTGACGAGGCACAATATTTGCAATCCATGTCGAATGGTGAATAGGAAAAATAATTTTAGCCTTCAACAACTTCTGAATCTCCTGAAAGATGGTGTCAGCTATTTTGGGGTTGTACTGCCTTTGTTTCTGCTTGAAAGGCTTAATTCCTGGTTTGAGAGGAATCGAGTGCTGCATATCTTTTGGCTTGAAGGCTTTCAGATCTTCATAAGAATATGCAAGAACGTCCTTATACCTTCTTAGAAGATCAATTGCTTTTCTCCTTTCATCTGCTGTACAACATTTTCCAATATTTACCAGCTTAGGGTCATTAGAACTCCCAATATCAATCTTATCATACTCAGCTGATTGCTGAGGTCCAGTAGAAGCTTTAGATTTCACATACCTGTCATGCTTATCAAATAGTTCCTCCAAACTCACCAACCCTTTAGGAATCTTGTTTCCTTTGAGATTGATGCATCCATCTTGATCTGTTTCTTCTCCTTGGGTGACGGCTTGGTCAGAGGACACACTCTCACGAGGCAGGTTGTCACTTCCCTCAAAATACAGTTGTTCGAAATTACCCTTGAGTTCCAGGAAGGAAAGCAAATGCTGGTCATCGTTGAAAACTTGCCAGTTATTGGTATTGTCAGGTACACTAGGCCGGTGGACCATTTCAATAGTGAACTTATCCTGAGAGAATTCAGGATGGGGAATCAGTAGTGACCCTGAGACAGCCAGTGAATCAGCCCTGCTGTTCTTTTCTCTAGGTATTGCTTCAATAGAGAAAGCATCAAGGAATTCAATGGAATCCCAAACCTGATTCCGGTAATGCTTCAGCCTCCCATTTTTTACCTGAAAGAGGTTTCTGACCTGCTTCACAATCAACTCTGCATCACCACGAGCCAGAAGGTTCTTCACACCTCGTTCTTTGGCCACTTGCAGTCCAAGAATGAGAGCCTCATACTCTGCTGTATTATTAGTGTTTTCAAACTGCAACTTAAATGAAAAAGGATGTAGGCATCCTTCAGGTGACACTAGCAGGACACCAGCTCCAGAACCAGCTGAGGAACAACTTCCATCAAATTCTAAAATCCAAACCCCATTAGGATCTCTAGGAGACACTTTGGGGGGTGGGATTTCATCAGGGGACATAATCATGTAGTTGCCATGACCCATATCCTCATAGAGTATTTGTGCTCTAGGATCATCCGTTTTCTGCACAATATACTCAGACTGCTTTTCAGGCAACAACTTCTTCATTTGTCCATTGACAGGCACGAGTGCATGCGACCAGTCCATCTGGATTTCCCCACCCACATCTTTGCAGAAGTTCCTACTTAGCAACATCCCATATGAAGGAGGGATATCTGCTACTAGGATGGTAGCCAACACTTTCTTTTCAGGCAAGGCAACAAAAGCCACTTGTGCATCTTTAATCCTTCCAACCAGAGGCACTTCTTTACTCTCCATAGAGTAGCAAGATCCATAAGTAGTGAGGTTAAGCCTAAAGCATGAGCTACTTTAGCGGCATGACATTATCAGAGGCTCCACGAATCTATGACACAATTACTGAGTCTATGGCCAGCTATGAGAAGTGTTACATAAAATGGTTTAATTTTGTCACCAGGCGAGGTGACAGCAGCTACCAGACTGGGCTGTGGTGCAGAAGGAGGAGTAGGTAGAAGGCCTTTAGAAGTGGTCTTAGAGTTGGAATTAACAAAGTGGATCATTTTGGCAAAGGCTTTGGGATGGGTTTGATAGTACTCAGCTTCTGAGATTTGTACCTTGGTCTTTTTCAGGTGATCAACAATATCAAAGGATCCAGAAGTGGACGGGCCATCATCATTTGGAATTCTAGGCTTATCAACTTTAGGAGAAAAAGAAGAAGCAACTTTGGTAACTGGATTGATAGGACTCACCTTCTGTGTAGACGAAGTAGGGATAGGAGATCCTCTTCTTGCAATTACAGGGATAGTTGCCGACTGCTCCTTGGATTTCTTAGGTGGCTGGGTCACCTTCTCCCTCTGCTTTGTCATTCTCGAGTCATGATAGCAAAAGATTCACTGTTCATGTCTGCTACCACTTCATCATAATCATCAATGCCCTCAGTGGTAAAGAAATTCACTCGAGATCCCTCAAGTTCCTCTGCCTCATCATCAAATTCTCTCGCAAACTCTTCGCAAGCTTCGTTATCTTCATCATCATCTGGTTCTTCAACTTCACAGGTTGCATTCACAGGGACTCTAACAGGAGGTCCTTCAAGTGCTAATCTTGTTTGAGAAGTAGGCAAACGATTCCTGGGCTGGAAATTTCTCCTCGGAACATCTGCATAAGGAGCGTGCTGAGCCAGTTGTTTCTTTATAGCAAGAAGATCATTCGCAAGCTTCTGAACTAATGGATCAGTGTTAGGTCCAGGGTGGAAGAGGAAGAAGCAGCAGACTTAGATTTGGAAGTGTCTCTTCTCAACTTCCCTGACATGATCAAGTCATCCTCGACACTAACAGCCAGTTCTTGATCCAGAACTAACGTTCCGAGATTAGCCCTTCTTAGTGCATAACTAACTTTGGGCGTTTGAGCATTTAGAAAGAAACATTTTTGGATTTGATCAACAGGTCGGGTATTTACAGGAATTTTGTTGATCAGTCTGTTGAATCGAGCCACAAATTCTCTCATGGGTTCTGATGAATCTTTCTTTATCTGAGAAATTTGGGCAAGCAAGGCATGCACATCTTCTGCCGGCTTGAAACGGTTTTCGAACTGAGTTCTCATTGTATTCCAGTCGGTGATGGCACCAGCCGGAAGGTGATAGAACCAATCAGCAGCATTATCCTGTAACGTCTCAACGAACAGTCTTACTGAGACGTCTTCATGTTCAACTCCCAAAACTCCACATGCAACTATGAAGGCTGCAATATGTTCATCAGGATGTACTTTGCCATCGCCTTTAAATTTGGGGAAGTTCTTCCGGTTACCTCTGGGTAACTCATGCAAAGGCTGAGTAAGGGCCAGAGGCCCGACACGTTGACCCCATGGCAATTGTGCCGCCATTCTTGGAAAAATGGCTTGGAGAGGAACTTTAACACCAGCGAGAGTCAAAGCTCGTAGATTGGGACTAGCAGGTTCTGAAGGAATACCACCCGTAGGACTTCTATCTTGAACAGGTGGAGTGCTCGTTGAACGAGTTCTTCTATTTCTTGTTGAAGGGAAAGGAAAACCTGCTTTGCTCAAAAGCTGGCCCGAGAGTCTTGATACCAGGGTCCTTCTCCCTCGAGTAAAACGCGAGTCGCGGATCAAAAGATGATCAAAAATTACTGAACTGGAATGTGATTTTCCCCAGCGGAGTCGCCAAAAACTGTTGGTTTTCAAATAGGACTTTTAAGAAGAGCAACAGTCAGGGGACAAGAAGTCCCTCCTCTTTAATGGGAGAGGTTCCCTTATTCAGAAACGAACTTATTTACAAATATACAAAACATGATTTGTTGGTTAAACTTGGATACCACGAAAGTGTTTTCTATGAAGGTCATCAATTACAAAAGGACTGAGGAAATGAGAGCATGGAAAAGAGCAGAAAGGCAAACATGCAGAATTATAGATATCAGAGTAATTCTTTATGTATGCGAAGTCACCGTGAATTGAAAACAAGATCATTCGTATAGAACAAGTAAGATGGAATTTAAAGACACAAAGTTCTATAAATAACATCTGCCAGAACGCAAAGTTTCTTAACGTAACACAGATTCGTTATCAAGGAAACAAAGTTCCTTCTTGGTTATGCAAGATCACCGTGCTTGCAAAGTTGAAGAGTATGCAATCGATGAGACTAACGAATTTGAGATAAATGATCTTCACAAAGAAAACAAATGAAAGCTTAGAACAGAGATAGAGATCAGATAGACAAAGAAAGGAAAGTCCTTCTGTATTGATTTCTCTATATCTATTTACACTTGCAGAAAATATGCCAAGTTCTTCCTCCTCTTCAAAATGGCGCAAAGAAGGCCATTATATAGCTTACAATTCGGTTACTCCTCGTAACCGTTTCTTTTAACTAGAGAATAGTTAAGGAATGCCAAACGTAATTTCTTAACTAATTACATGGAATACGAAAGGAATGGCGAGAAGAGAGAAGGAAGGGGAAAGAGACAGGTGGCCAGTTCTGAGAGGGACCCACTGTCTTTGGAAACCGCTGCTTGAGTTTCTTCCACGTCTCAGCCATGTCCTTGCCACGAGGGACACGCCAGAATTTTTATCTTGAGAATGACAATGAATATCTTTGGAAACTGATGTAACCGACGTCTTGAAAGTTTCGTCCTTCGTAACTGCTTCTTTAGTTCTCCCAAGCCTCCTCCAGGATCTTGATCTTCATATTGATAATAACAGAGCTGCAAACCAGGCTCGGAAAGGAGTTTCAGAGGGAGGGGACATGCGCGGGTTTTCAAATTGCAAGGGTTCGAAACAATGTAAGAATTGCAAAGGAAGTTTTGCCCGTTACATAGCCGTTGAGGAGAGAGAAGGATAATTAATGCGCATTTGAATTCATATTTTGAAAAACAGCATATTCGGGAAGAGCGGGAAACTAAGTATGGATGACCGTTGGTTCACTTGGGACAAGTGAGACGCGAATCAAACACGCTGAAACACGCGGCTCTCGGCCGATTCGGGAAAACAGGGAGAGGGCGCCTGAAATGCATTTTGGGACAATTGGGATGGAAAAGAGCGAAGTGTGCGACTCGGGAGTTTCGGCCGAAAATGGGACAACTTGCACTTTTTAAACTTTGGGACATTTGGGACATGAAAGCGCGGTTCGGGCGAATCGGCCGAAAATGGAACAAAAGGCCCGTTTGGA
Source organism: Taxus wallichiana var. yunnanensis (assembly GCA_018340775.1). Lineage (NCBI taxonomy): Eukaryota > Viridiplantae > Streptophyta > Pinopsida > Cupressales > Taxaceae > Taxus > Taxus wallichiana. The sequence continues at coordinate 6,527,225 of JADAXU010000057.1, read as the reverse complement.
CTTGGGACATTCGGGACAAAAAGTTAGAGTACGCGTGTTTGGCGCGCTTCGGAACTCGGGACGGTTGTCGGGCGAATCGGCCGAAAATGGAGCAGTGCACTTTAAGTTTGAACTTGAGAAATTTGAGACAAAGTTCGAGTCTGCGACTCGGCCGGTTCGGGTGAAATGGAGCAGAGCGCACTTTTGAAATTGGGACATTTGGGACAAAAAGTCACGAATCAGCGGTTCGGGCGGTTCGGCCGAAATTGGAACATCTCGCACAGTAACTTCGGGACACTTGGGACAAAAACTTCCGACGGGCCCGAAAATGGGACAAATTCGGAGGTTTCGGCCGATCGGGGAACAAAATGCACTTTCGTACTTGGGACAGGTGGGACAAAAATGTCAAACGGGGCTTGAAATACTTACTGAGAATGACCCAAAACTTAGATTTTTTCGACTTGAAGACTTTTTCACACCACCACCGGCGACGAAAAAGACATTTAAACTCAAAATTTTGAAATTTTTACTTTTGATAGATCGGGGAATTTTGAGTGGACAATGGAAATCAATAAAAATTCAAGAAAATTTAAAATTAAATTAAATATTAAAAATCTAGAAGTTTTATAATCTTATGTAATTAAAATTAAATAATAGAAATTAATAAATAATAAAAATTTAAAATAAAAAATAAAAAAGTAATTAAATTTTAAAAATAAGTAAAAATAAAAATAGTAAATATGAATAAAAAATTTGATCAATCAAAAAGGCTCCATGCCTCACTATTTGTATTATATAAAACAAAAACCTAGATGATCAAGGTAAAATCCAATTACAAAATCCATCAGAGGATGGAAAGTCCGATAGAGTTTAAAATAAAACCATATACATATTAAGATCATACTTAAATTTATTTTCCCTCATCATCAGAGGAGCTAGTCACCATAACAGTTGGCATTGCAGCATCTCTCACATCCTCCTCAAACACTAGTGTAGCAATGGATTCTGTGAGCTTCGACTCTTCAAATTTCTCAGTAGGGATATTCAACATAGAACAAATGACGTCCAATTTTTTACCTTACAACATACTCTCCATAGCCAAGGCTTTGGTCAATTTCCATATTTGATCCAAGCGCAAACCCATGTCAAAACCCAGTTGTTCCATGTCTTCGTGAATCACATATGAGTTGCTAGCACCAAAGAGCACGTCTAAATCCCAATTATTTGATAAACCTTCAAAGTATCAAGTCACGGTAGTGGGTGACAAGTATCAATCATTACTTTAACCACCTCTTCCACTGCAATAGTTTCCTTGAGCCTAATTGATAGTTGAGCCCTAAGCGGTTCGTCGCCATCCACCGAGAGCGGCTTGGTCTTTGACTCCCTCAATCGAGCTTGTTGCAAAAATTCCATGGCCTCCTTAGCGGTGACTCGGTGCCTTTTTCCAAGAGGCATCCTACATTAAGCAGTTGTCGAAGCTTGAGGTCGTTCACTAGCCCAAGAAAGGAGTAGTGAACATCGTCAATGGAATAATTGTGCAACAAATAATCCTTCATTTCCTTCACAATATTGCTTGTCTCATGGCTTTGCCTTTTCCATCTTTGGCATGCATGGCCTCAATGACTCTGGTTTTCCTTTTTCCATAATCTTATCAAAGAAGTGAAGCTTTTGATCAAAAGACTTGTGAGAAAGGGGGTTAAAAAAACAATTCACATGCGTAAGAGATATTCTCACCCATGACCGAAAGATATGGCATTTATTTTGCTGCATGGGAGGAAAAATGAGGGGGTACAAATCATAATGACTAGGAGTGTTGGGCATGAACCACATCGCCACTTGTGCGGATGTGATAGGCTCGTCTGAGTCGCAATAAATCACCCATCTGTTTCATTAATTCATCAAGATGAAGAATGATGAGTTTTTCATTATTGTCGATAGCTTTGACCCCCAAATTGAATAATTTATCCATAATTTTTTTATTCTATGAGTGTGGAGGACGCCTTTGTGTGATTGAGCATAGAAATACGATTGTCCACGATGTGATATAAGTTCCAGTGCTCCATGTTTCCTTTATTTATCACATTAATGATAATTTGAGAATCACCTTCAATGATGAGATTGCTCCAACCCTTTTACGTAGTGATTTAATAAATATTGGAAAATAAATAGATGTTAAATCTTAAATATGCAACAACACAAATTTAGATATGCAATAAAGTACAGATTTGACACAAACAAGTAAGCTAATAAATTTGAAACCCTAAGTTCAAGAGAGAGGATAAGATAGTTGATTAGCAATAAATATGAAGTTATGACGAGTTGGAAAAATGATGAAACAGAAAGCGAGTGTCACAAACGAGCCTATAAAAAGGTATAATTATCAGAAATGTCGGGATTAGGGCGCTGTGCGGGGTTAGGGGTGCACAGGTGCTGCAAACCTCCTCTGGCGCTTTATGACTCGCTCGTAACCTCGAAACTCAATTTCATAGGGTCATGAGATATTTGTTCGATGTCGCCTTTAGTCGCTTTTACTTTATTATTTGATCACTAAATCTGCCTAAAACCTTCAAAGAGTAAAAGAATCTACAAAACCCCAAAACATATGAAATCCTAAAAGGAAAAAAATTGCAAATGGGGAGTTAGACTGACCTCTCTGTGGTCACTGAATGAGTGAACTTAGGATTTGGTTGCTGCACTACATTTCAGATTCCATGTAGTTTTGTGTGTGTGTGTAGAATCGTGCCCTAGGTGGCTCTTGTGCAAGTTGCACTTGATAGCGAGTAATAGCTAGATGTAGAAAATGTAGATAGATGTGTGCATGGAAAAATGAAATTCCCATCCTATGAAGTGTATACAGAATAATGCAGTCCCTTATCCCTTGTGTGGGTACTAGATGGATGCTTTGATGCTCTTGTAATGCCTTTGGATGTAACCTTAGGCGATGATAATAGATGCTTAGTGCTTGGTACCTTATTATGATCACATAGCTTTTTATTTATATGATTCCCTTATTTGAATTTCATAATTAACCACTAAAAGGCCAACCGCCAATAAAATAAGATGCCCAACAACTAGAAAAGACCCAAAAGATGTAAGCAAGATCTGAGGTTGGGGCATCCAGGAGGATGGGGACACCTGGCGTTGACGTCATGGCTAGGCGCTAGTGTCCAGGACTCGAAAAAATTGAAGTATCAAAATTCAGATGGGAAAGGTATGTGAGACCAAGGAGGAAACCATAAAGCAACAAAGAGGCCAAAAATAGTGGTCGATTAATACTTTTCTCGCTTAGGACTCATATGAATAGTGGTATGTGATCAGGACCTAAAAACATACCCAAAGTGCGTGATTTAGTGTCTACATTTTCCTCCACTTTATGTTGTTGAGTGAATTATCGATAAAATAAAGTAGATAAGAGATGCGTACCTAATAACCATGTAGATCAATGGAAAAAAGCATGCCAAGGAGACAAGAAAAAGTGTGAAGTGATAAAATATGAAGCATGAAAGCTAGAGAAGAGGAAGTGAAAATGACCCTAGGGGTGAGAGCGCATGTGTGATGTCACATTGTAATTATTGTTGATGTCATTTGATTCTTGATGATGTGACTCCTTCTTCCCATAAGGAAAAAACTGCAAAAGAGAAGAACAAATGAGTTGTCAAATATGTGTATATGAAAATTTGATCCAAACAAGTAAAAAGTGTGTAGAAAGCATGTAAAATGAGAAAAGGAACATGTGCGTCTTATCCATGATGAGTGAAAAGAGTAGAAATGATCCTGAAAATGCTGAAGAAGAATGAGTTTTTTGGGAGATCTCATGCCAAGACTAATTTATTTGGGTGATCTCACGTCGATTGCGCCTAATTGCAATTTTTTTGGAGCTCTCATGCCAAGTGCGGAAGAAGTGTAGGGAGAAAGGTCTAGTGTTATTCTCCAACCTTTGACTACTTCCCAAAGTATAAACACCACTGCAGATGGTGTGTTCAAATCCAATCTAGTTTGATCGAACGTGAAAATAGAAAAGATGGTAGAATGCAAGCATGTCGAGTCTTTGAGGACTATGCTTGACCTATAAAATTTATTTTGTAAACTCACAGTAATAAAGCTGTGCAAGCGAGAAAAATTGTGTAACTTCCACCCAGTCATAGGTGCCTAGGAAGGGTTACGGGCGCTCGAGGCACTACTATCTATGTTTGGGTGTTGGTGTCTCTAATGTCTTGAGGATCAAGTCATATTTTGGGTCATTCTTGAGGCCCGAAGACGTGTTATAATGGTATTGAACTATGCTTTACTATGACTGTGGATTGTTGCATGGGGTGTGATTCACCCAATGATGCCCCCGTCATTTGGGATGTATATGACATCGCGAGGAGGATGCGGCCCAAACAAGGACTAGACACTATGATAAAATTGAAGCCATGTATGGGGGAGGTAGTGTGCTTGGTAGAAACCAAGGAACACACAAACAAAGTGGCTGGAAATTTTTTTAGTGAAAACAAGATAAACATGCATGTATTAGACAATACGTGAACTAGCAAGCAAGAAGAAAATGTGTAATCTAACAAGAAAAAATATAGTATAAACCATGAAAAGTGGGTTGCAAACATGGGACATCACTCACAATGTCACAAGATAATCGAGGCCGAAGTGGCCAAAAGCATAAAGTGAAATCGAGAGAACAAACAATACATAGTGCAAAGCCCGTAAACAATGAAAAACAATGGAAAACAAAGTAACAGACAACCATGGTGGAAAATAGTTTTTGCAAGATAAATGTTGCACATAAAGCACCCATTAACATGTTAGAAATATAAAAAGTATGTCAAAGTGTGTATAATTGTTATGTTTGTGGAGCTTGTTTTCATGTTAGAGTTTGGACACCTTCCATGTGTTACACTCGGATATTTTACGGTGGACCCGCTCGCCGGTGAGTGGGTCGAGGGTTCGGGGTGAAGCCCTGAAGTAAATTTTCATGGGTGGTTTATTAACCCATGGGTAATGGGTAACCGTTATGGGCTAGTTTTGGGCCCATGGATTTTCGGTACCCATCATTTTGTAAAACCTGCCTCTTCGGCTACCTATTGATGTACTTATATATAGATGGACATACAATAGGATTGATATGAGTTTTTTTGTGAAGGTGAATAGTGTGTGTGAATTCAAGTGCGAATTCGAGAGGGTTTGTTGAGCACAGCTCCAAACAAGATCTGGTTATTGTAATTGTGAAGACTGTTGGCTTGTAATAAAATATGAGAAAGTGTTCTTGGTGGATGTAGCCCACATTGGGTGAACCACGTTAAATATTGTCTTCATGTTTTGCATATTTCATTTCTATAATTTCTATTCATACTTCTTATTATTGCGATTCTGAGGAATTATTCCACATTAGATTCTATTAATTCCTAACAATAATTTGATAAGATGTAGTGTACTAGTATGAATAGGAAGTAGTATAAAATGAAACAATAACACCTATGATGTGTATGAAAGTGGATGCCCCGAGAGCTGCTTTGTGGGACTAGTAAGAGGTACAGTGCCAAGCATCCATGTTGTGTGTAATGATCTGTGTAAATTTTGCGATCACAACTAGAAGGAAAGTGAATGTGCATGTGTATATGATAAAGATAATGACATACAAAGTATTTGTCTAACATAGTAAGAAAAGTGTACATGTAAGAATAAGTAAGCAAGACCAATATGAACCCAAGACATGTAGTATTTCATGAGTGTGAATGGAATGGAATGTAAAGTAAGTGTGATAGGATCAGTGTGCCCCCAAGTGAATGTGAATGAGTATGTATGAGATGAGGTTCATTTATAAATTCCCCCTCATCAGTCGAGAATTAACGATAGAACAAGAGTGCATCATTAGGAAATGATTTGAAGTATGCACTAGATAGTGTAGACACCAAATTTGGGTCACACTCCCCTTAGTCCCATTTCAATAAGCTAATATAACATATTCACCTAACCACGACCCCTTTACCCCACATTCATGTTAATTTAATTACTTACAATTTTATTAATGTCCATCCTCACATTATTTATTAATTTAATTACTTTAATTAGGTTAATTTACACCTCACCTAGACACCTCACCATGGACTTATTCTTACCCTATTAATTAACTAAGACTTAGTATCTACTTATCTTAACCAAATGGGACTTAGTCTAACCCTAAAATTAAATTCCTATTCCTTCTCAATGAGACCCCGCTTATCTAAGTGCTAACCATCACTTGAGAACTAGAATGACAAGCAAACCACGCCAAAAATAGCTAAGATATGCTATTTTTGGTAAACCTAGGATTTCCCACCCTAACCAATGTCGGTTAATCCACAACCGACGCCATCCACCTTGACCTTCATCGATTACCATATATACGAGTTTGCAACCTTTTTCCCAAGTTGGTCACTTCGAGTTTTGGAGAGAGCTATCTGCATTCAAGCACGAACCAAAGTTTTCTCAACATCAACACGTCGAGATACATTCAGCCGAGGGCCTAAACAAGTACAGGCTGATCCGAAGTTATTGGCATTCACGGTAACACTCTAGGAAGCACTACTGTGAGAACTAAATACCAAGTTCTTCACAGATTGACCATCACCGTCCTTCACCCAACTAGGCTTGCAAATACAAGTACATTTGATTTTGCATCATTTTTGTACTTATTTAATAGGTTCTTTATCTTTTTGTTATTAGATCTTATTTTTCCCTGTATTCCTCCATCCCCACCTTCCTTCCCATCTACCTATCTAGCCAACCCCAGCCTTCTGACTTTCCCTACCTATCCTTTATACCTTCCCGAGTCTTCCTCATATTATTATGAACCCAATCATCCCTCCTTCACTCTCTGTGCAATCATAGAGAAGCCTAAAATTACCTTTTATCAACTTTCACCAAATTTCCCCTACCAACATCAATTGCATTGACCATCATCGGTTTCCCCTTCACCGACATCGATCACCCGAATGACGTCAATTATTATGTCTCTTGTCAGACTTTCACTAAACTGACCTTAATACCCCAAAAACCTCATAGAACCTTTCCAAAACCTAGTACTCTACCTATAACCTCACCATAGACCTTCCTAACTCTCTGTGCAAACACAAAGAGAGCCTAGACACATGTTTCTGACATTCAGCCACACCCACAGGAACCAATATCGGTCATCTTAAACCGGTATCGATCATACCTAAACCATCATCAGTCACACACTAACTGGTGTCAGTCTCTATATCTGGTAGACTTCCTTAGACTAGAAAGCCTCCTAATTCCCAAAATCAATCCCAAACTTCACCAAGTATTACCCAGACCCTACCTATGATCTCCAGACCACCTACTTAGGACCTTTATTAGTTTAATTATTAAAGCATCTAATTGGATTAACATTGATAGTAATTTGAGATACCTAAATCAAAACACTAACATTATATTCTTTTAGTTGCATGTTCATTTACTTTATATTGAATTATATATATCAGTGGATTGACAACCATCGAGGAAGTATCACACTTCCTAGATCTAGCTCACGCTAGGCAATCCACTAACCTTTTGTTATTAACTATGTTTTGTGGTCTTGCTTTGCATTTCAGGTAGTTCCTCCTAGCCAAAAGGAATCTCACATTATTAGTTTGGATAGGAAATCAGATTCGCATGCACAACCTTCAACCAACATTACAACAAGTATTCCTCCTTGGCTTATTTACCCTTATATGTTTCATTAATCTACTAAGAATCCAAGTGAAATAGATAGATATGATCTAAAAAACGTAAAACATAGATAGTGCGTGAATTTGGTGAGGTTCATTTCAGATTGAGACCCTTAACGATCAAGTATGAATAATGGAACTAGATTACATCATAGGGTAGTGTTTTTGTTGAATGTGTGTGAGAGAGATTTGTTTTGAATGCATCGAGTGTGTAGTGTGTAATGTGATGATGTGAGGTTCATGAATGTAGTGAGCCCTCAACGCAGTCAAGTGTGTGAGCAGTAACACAAGAGTGCGTCATCGGGTAATGACGATACAAATGTATCAATATGTGCAAGACACGTGTCAAAGACTAGATGCAAGGTGTAGAGTGAAGAAGTAGAAATGCGAGACACTGGTAATGCTAGAGGGGGAAGGATAAGCATGATGCACCCCACGTGTTCACTTGTGAGTGTGTTATCCGATAAAAGTGAAAGAAGAGGTTCATCCACCCGATTCTTGCGAGAGATAAAAGCATGTGACCATGCTCTAAGACTAGCAGTGTATGAGACAAATGATGTATTGATGAATGAGTCATATGTTCTTGAGATCTGGATGGTGATGGAAACCTATGTGAAGGAGAATGTGGAGGTGATGAACATCAATGTGAAGGAGACTATGGAGGTGATGGAAACCTGTGAGAAAGGAAATCTGCGGAGGAGATGAACACCTATGTGATTGAAAATGAGGTGGTGATGTATACCTATGTGTAGGAGTTGTCCGAGTGATAGACCTAGACTGATGATATGGAATAGTAGGTCAGTGAGAGCCGAGTAGGTCATACACAAACAGGTGAGTTAGGATCAAATTGTGATTTTGATTCAAGAGGTCATGGGGACCTAGATTCTCTAGTGAGTGCAATGAAAACCTCAATAGGAGGTTGTGTCCATGGTGTGCATGGTGGAACATCATTGATAGTGATGAATTTCCTATTGTGAATGAAATTTAGACACAAGTGGTTCATGGAGATGATAACATGAGTTAAATGAATCCAAGGAATACCTAAGAGCATGTCACACCCTTTGATTGAAGGTTCCATAAGAAAATGTAAAAGCATAGTTTGAGGACCGACGGTAACCTAAGCTCGACATAACCATATGATTTAGGAACTTGACATGAAATTTGTGAGAGTGGATAACCGATGACGACAAGAAGTGTAATAAAACATGTGCTTACATGAAATAATGGATCAGATATAGTTTTATTGATAGAAATAGATCCAATAGAAGCAGTAATATACAAGCGATCAGAAGAGAATGTGTCATGAAAGTCATGATCGGAGAAAGAAATTATCGGTGGAGATGCCTCAACATGATAAACTAGAAAATCAAGATCCCCCAATGTAAGAGGAGGCAGGCTTTGCGCGATATGTATGTTTAGTTGAAGACTCACTTGTTTGCTTGTCATTTTTGGAAGAGAATTCTTGAAGATCTTGAGCTTTTGATTTTCATTAACTAGCGTAGATGTCATAGGCTTAGGAATATCGATTGCATTATTATCGATAAGATCTTGAATAAGATTTTGAAGTTTGAAACATAAATCTGTAGAATGTCTAATGCATTGATGATAGTCACATTTGAAATTTTTATTGTAATTGCGACCTTTAGGAAGAGATGGGTCTAGATTGAGCGAGAGGAGGAAATGTAATGATATCACTCTCGATGAGTTGTTGTAATAGAATATGTGGAACACAAGGAAATTTAGTAAACGTACACTTAGGTGAATACCATTGAAGCTTTTCAAGATTAGATACAAGTGTTGTGATGGAGATTTAGCTTTAGTAAGTTTAACAGATGACTTGAAATTTGATTTAATTTGAAAGCACATAGAAGATCAATTATGTTCATGATACTTAAGCTTGCCTATAGATAATAGTTTAATTTAGCGTAACTTAAGAGTATGTCACAAATAATCGAATGATGGATATGTCTCGAAGATAACACTCTCTTGGAGAAGTGGTAATAGAATTTGGACAAATAAATATTGAAGTTTAAAATCCGCATGAGGATGTTAGACATGGGTAAGTGGACCAAGTTGGGGGGCCAAAAGGGGTCTTAAGTGGACATATTTTTTTTGAAAAATAAAAATCTTTAACTTCTACGAGTTATTTGAAATAGTTACACTTAAAATTGGAAGATGTTATAAGAACATGAATCATAGCATTTTGAGTCTAGTTTTCAAGCTACTAAATTTTATTGAAAATGGTTAAGTTTAAGTGGGTCAAATAACTAAAATACCAACATGTGCTCATGATTTTGTTAAAAAACATAGTAGAGTGAGTTTCATGCCCCCACCATTTTTGAGCACTATTTAATATTTTTGAAAATAATTTGGTAGAAAGATAGCTAGGAGCATCTGGTTTGGGCTCCATTTTTTTAATGTTTTTTAGCAAGTATTTTTTTATGATTTGTCTAGTACAAAAAATTTAAATTCTAAAAAAATGAAGCTCCAATCGTGCCCCCTAACTACCTCAAAAAATATCAAAAATTAGATTTTTTTTTAAAATATGTATAGAATTAGGCCTAGTTTGGGCTAGTATAAAAAAATTAGTTTCAATGAGCCAAAAAAGATACACGACAAAAGATAGACATGTTTAAACTTCAAAAATAGCTACAAAAAGGCATAGTTAGAAAATAAATAATATGAAAACCTTATATTAGTCAGAAAATTTGAAAAATTATATTTTTAGAAAGAAGAAAGTTTTCTCTATGTCATAGTCATATTTTTATTAAATGAATCAATTGTTTTAATGTGATTTATCATGGTGGAATAGGAACTTTAGTATTTTCTAAAAAAACATGTTGTTTGTTGTGTTTGTGCAGGTCCATGCGTTAGGCTTGGGGATCCAAACCGGATCCAAGCCTAGAGGCATGCCTTGGAAAAAGGGGAATAACATAACGCGTATGCGTTTACAAGTTATAACACATATAGGTTATGCTATTTACATATTTTATGGGCCCCCAACGTCCTTTTCACCTCTTTCATGGGATTTATGCCCTCTAACTATTTGGTATGCAGATTCATGTACATTATTCACAAATTTCAAGTAGTTCATCTTGTCTCCTACCCCAATATATATATTTTTTCAATCATGGTTGAAAAAATACAACGTAAGATAAGAAGAAAGTAAAAAAAAGACCAGATCTATTGGAAGAGTTGAGGATAAAAAAGTGATGAGGATGAAAAAATTCATGTAGGGCAAGGTACATCTGCTATATCAAATACACCTAATCTTTTAGAAAATTAGGATGAAATACATAATGAAAATGTAGAGAATAATGATTTTGCACAGTGAATATTGATATTGATATTGAATTGAATGATAATGTTAATATGGATGAAGAAATTAATATGAATCCAAATGTTGAACCTTTACTTGAGAATCCAAATGTTAATATTGAGTAGTCACCCTTATTGAATAATGTCTTGAAAGAGATTGTTGCCTTGAAGTGCTGAATTTTCATTTCTTAGATTGATGGCATCCTGTATGAAAAATGTTTAAACATCTTCCCTTGAGGCCTATTGAGGTTTGGTACTCAAACAAAAAAAAAAACCTTGCTTCAATTACATCTCCTTTTATATCGAGATAGGAAATATGCCGGATGAGGATGGTAGCAATTAATATAGTTGGTTCTTTGTAATTAGATCGTGCAATGTTGATTGTTTCAAGAATTTGCTTGGATGTATTTAGGATGTATTACTCCTGTTCATTCATTGCAACATGATATACAATAAGCTATGGTTCTTATTGATTGCTCATATTTATGTTTATGTTAATTCTTTGCATGAATGCAACTTGAATAAGATAAAATAAGGCGTATCTATTGACCTAAGTAACTAGGTTGAAATAATAAGTATTTGATACAAACAGTTGTTGTGTTTCAATAGTAGCAACTTGTAAACACATGGTTAAGTGTCACCTGTCATATGATCAAACTATGACGATACAAACAAAATACAAGGATACTTCGTGTTCACTTGAATAGGGTACAAATGTACATATTTTTCCTAGTAAACTAAATCAAGCTAGTAACTAATAATGGACATTGGTGTTTATGTAAGTTGATGAAAAATGAACTTAATAACTTAAGAACATACAAGAATCCCGACACTATGATGGAGATGATTGTGTAGTGAATGTACGAATAGGTTTCATGTGGCTTATGTGCGAGTCACGAAACCATGTTAGCTAAATGATGCCCCAAAACTATGGCCACAGATTGCAAAGGAATAATTGTATTGTCCATCACATTTCTTACGTGTCATGCCCATGAGGCTACACTGTGTGAAGATACACATAGTTATTTGAACCTTTAAAATATTTAACTAGATGATATACTGTATATTGGCTAATAATGAGTATTTGAACCCTTGTAGTTGCACATGGTTATCATAGCTTGTCTAGTTGGATTCTAAACATTAATTATTGCTAAATTAATCTGTTGTAAGCTATTAGTCATTGAAGGCATCAAAATAATTAACTAATGATGAAATAATTTCAACGGGGTGTTGTAAATGACGTTACTCATTTCAGCGTATGACAAATTAAGGGATTTCATAACTCTCATATGTTGGAATTTAATTACTATGTGATTAAATTCATTGAAGGCATTGACTGTAATAAATGATTTAGTAAAAAAAATCCCTAATTCTGATAAGGTAAAAAGAGGTGTTACATAAAAAACTATGAAAAGACAACTTCTCACCTCTGTGAAGATAATATGAAAAAACAGTAGGAGGAGACACTACAAATGAAGATCAAATTGAAAATTCACGACTCGGTAAACAATTTTCTTTGAAAGAATAAAAGTTGAACATGTAAGGATCACGAGAAAAACTCATCTTTACTATCAAAATTCAAAAGTCGGGGACAATATTTCTCACAAGATTAGAACAAATTATATAAATTCATTTAATAATATCCATTCACATCTTTAAAGACCAACCACTAAGAACATGTTGCCAAAATAACCACCTTGGTTATTTAGGAAACTTGCATAGATTCCATTTTGCTCGACATCAAGTTTTCGGTTTCGCGCTCTTGGTTTTATAACTTGGCACTTTTGCTTGGTTGCAATTCTTCACATGTGCACTTTCCGTCTTTCCCTTGTGATTTTCCTCTCCCCATATTCCCTAAGTATCACATACCTTCTCACGTGCACTTATTCCCCTTTTGCAATCTTCCTTTGCACATCATAAATTTATGCTCATCTTCTATGCGTTCATGTTTTATCTGGTGCCTCTTCCTTCTTGTTGCCACATGCTCATTTAATCAAGTTTCACGCACCCACTTGCATACCCTTACAGATATGCCCCTTTTCTTTCCAACATTAAGCACACCCTTTCACACACCTCCCTCACCCAATTTCTTTCACGCATCCTTATCTCACTCACCTTTACTTCTTCCTTGTATACTTGCATAACTTTGTAGATATGCACCTTTTCTTCCCACACTCATGCACTCTCTTGTGCACGCTCTCCACAGAACCTTTGCATTATTCCTTTTACGCCTCTTTCTCATGCATACGTTCTAGTGCAATCCATTGCGCTTCTTATTCGATCTACATGTCAACTCATTAGTTGAAGTGTATAACACACAACCTAGAATAACATGCCAGACTACACACTTTGAATCCTCACATCAAATGAGAACCTAACATATGGAAAAATATAAAACAGATTAGCCAAATATTTCAGCCGATCATGGCATGCCATGTGTCAGTGTGTTTAGTTTTCACTACGAGATCTTTAGACCATCACAACTTCTGCTGCGCAGAGCTCGGATTGCCATGTGTTTGGTCTTGTTGGAAACCTGCGACGTGGGATACAATCTAGGATATTAAAAATTAGATTTTGGAGGAATTTTGTAGGTGGAAAATAGGAAAACACATTTTATACATTAATGCACATCCAGTCGACCCAACCACCCAAATTTCTTTAGATTTTGTCTCCTTCCTTCTTCCACAAGCTAAAAGAGCATAAGGAGGTAGATCGATAGCCTTGTAGGTGGATTTACAGGAATTTATTGTTTCTTGTTGGTGGTTAAAAATATGAATCCAGGTTTACCTCCTTCTCCTTCTCCTTCCTCCTCTATCCTTATTCTTCTATATATTGTAGAGCATTGCTCATTGTAAAAGGTTGGACCCCCTTAGTTTTCTAAGAACATTGTTTAGGGCTATGCTCTTTAGCATTTTGAGTTGTAAGCATCAAATCTAAGCCTTTGCATGTAGATGATTTCCTCTTTCATTTCTCGTCGATTATGCATCACTTAGAAGCAATTAAAGTTGTGTTTTGTGGTTATTCTCTGCCCTAGCTCAAGTTTTACTACATCTTCTTTCCTTCATTTGTATTATTGATATGTTGTGCATATTTAATATATCTTACAAGTTTTTTTTTATGCTCCATGAGAACAGGTGTGTGAATGTGTTTCAAACTGTGGTACATTTCTCTGTCCTCTCCATGCATTTTTTCCTTCATTTTTCTCAAGGCTGGGTGTGTTCATCCCCCTCTTTTATGGTGCTATCACATCCCCTTAGTTTTGGTTATCATTTTCATGCATCTCCTTCTTACTATGGTCCCTTGGAATCGTAGAATAGTGATAGGTAGATGCATTTCCCTTCATAGGAGTAGTTTTAGCAGTAGAAATAGGTGGAGGAATTCAGCCTTCTCTAGAGGTCTGTCTCAAAGAGAAATTCCCACAACTTGGAGATAATCCCATGTTGCCTCAAATTCCCAGTTCATCCTAATCTAGGAAGAATGCAATTTTGAGCTCAATGAACCCCTAATAAATAATTTATTGTTTGTATGCTCGTAATACATTGACTTAAAGTTTGAGATATGTTCTATTGTCATTTGTAGATTAATTTATGGCTGGAAATCAAACCATGGAAGATGTAAAACAAATGATAAGTGAAATGGTTGAAAATGATAAAAATGTGAAGGATCTGGATCTCGATCATAGTCCAGTTCAAAAAGATGAAGGGTCTAGATCGAAGTAACTTCCAAGGGTCACACAGGCTGCCCAAAAAGTTCTAAAAACAAATCTAAGGATGGGAAAAGTATTAAAATTGAGCTTACACATTCGAACGTAGACCATTAGGATCATAAAACACATCCAATAAAATATTAAATCTCACGAGGCAATGCATCCTATGTAAAACTTTATTCCTACAAAAATATGGAAGAAGAATCAAAATACTAGGTGGTACCTACACGAGTATGGAAGAAAAATCAAAACACGGAAAAAAACAATCATTAGAGAACTTACATAGAATAACGGATAAATCAAAGTGGATAGAACAACACTTTTTTATTCAAATTGATCTACCTTCCTAAGGTTTTGAAGCCCCAACAGAAACAATTTGTGCTCTTCTTCCTTCCACTAAACACTTAAAAAAATAGTAAAAAATTCTTGATTGTGCTCTTTCAAACGATGCCTCTTTTTTACCAAATGTGTGCATGCACAATATGGCCATAACATTACTTGTCACAAAGAAATGCATGCATAACGGTTTCTTCTATATTTTATTATTTATTTTAACAATGATTGAAATTATGGAAATTTGTAATGTTGAAACTTGTCAATCATTTAATAGAGGGCGGTGGGAATTGTCAATCTCTCGAATGAAAAGAGCGGCGGGGAGGTGTCAACGAGAGAATGTGACAAATGTCAAAAGTATTTTGTATTGAGTATAGAGTAGGCCTATCAACCTAATTAAAAGTGAATTTTCATAATGTGCCATTGTAAATGTCTCTATAGACATATATGTGAATTCGGAAATATATAGAATTTATGTGAATTATTTTACAAAATATATCAACAAAACAAAAAATTAAAATATTAAAAAAAACACACTAAACATGACACCTCTTCATTCTTCCGATAAAGATAAAAGAGTTTCATTTATCCTCTTGAATTTATCCCTACACCAAAGTAACCATATTTAAAGGTACCCATATTTTGCTTTTTGAAGTTGTAATTTTAAATTTTCACTAGCTTACAAGACCAACTTATAATTTTCCAAAAATTTGAATGAAATAGATGAAAACCAAAAGGGAAATTAAGGATGATTGAATCTATATTAGATGATCATTTCTCCAAATTATGATGAATCAAAACATGCTTTGGCGAAATGAGGCCACAAATCCATCTTGTTTTTCTTTCAATGAAAAAATTGTAATGACAGTGATTTGCAACGGGTTTTGTTGCTCTCATCAAATTTTTAAGAGATTCCTTTACAAAGTCTTAACATCAATTCAATTTTTGACTACAATACATATTCTTCTAAACAATGTAAACTTGAAAATAAAATCAACCTCAACATGAATTAAACTATTTGAATCCAACACAAATATTGCTTCTAAAAAGTACAAACATGAAAATAAAACCCATCTCAACATCAATTAAATTATTTGATGTAACATAATTGCTTTTAAATAACACAAACTTGAAAATAAAACCCATCTCAACATCAACTCAATTATTGACTACATTATAATTAATTCGATAGAATTAATCATTATATGACCTTTTTTGATAAACAACAAGAAAAATAAACAAAATAAAACAATAAAAAAACGATTGAATAGAATAATTGTGGAAAAAAACAACATTATGATGTAGAAATTTGATTGAAATAAATGACAAAATAAAATGGAAATTAACTATGATTGAATCGAGACATTGTTTCTTCATAAATTATAATGACTCAAAACATGTCGTGAAGCAACACGGTTTGGTGGAAAACGATAGAATCGGGCCTCAAATCCATGTTCTTGTTTTTCCTTGAAAAAAAATCATAATAACAATGGTTGTGATGGATTTCGCTGCTCGATCAATTTTCTAAGAGATTCTGCTAGTGCAAAAAAAGTAGCACCACGAGATTTGAAAAAACAAATCTCTACTTTTTGCTAACATTGGGTTACCTCTCAAGTTGTGGGACTTGTGGGATTGAGATAACCCTCCAGAGAAAATATGGTTCTTACTCCTAAACTACTTGCCACAATATACTCCTAATGTAGGAAGAACTATCTAATCTTATCCTAATATTACTTAGGGACCAATAAGAGAGAGTGCATGAAAATAAACCTACACTAAAAGCGGTGATACACCAGAAAAGGAGGTGAGAGACAATCTAGTGAGGGAGAAAGAGAAAGAAATGAAAAAGGGAAAGGCCAGACATAAGTGACATAGACCCCAACTTCATTTACCATATATTATCACATGAAACATAACATAATGAAATTGTTTGAGAAATACATGCACAACATAATACAATAAGTAAAAGAGAGGCAAGGTTGCAGCTAAAATGAGCAAGGACAGACAAATGTGTCACAAAACAAGCTTTATTGCAATAAAAGTATGCACAAACCATTATAGTTGTAAAGGAAGGCACAAGAACACATTGCCAAGCCCAAAATGGAGGTTCATGGCTCACAAATGCTTTGGAACAAATTTTATAGAGTTTCATTACAGTTTTTGAATGTCCTCCTTTCAAAATGAAAGATTTTACAATATATAGCTCGAATGAAAGAGAAGGAAGAAAGAGAAGAGGGAAAAGAGAAGGGGCATGACTTTTCTAGACTTCAACCACCAACAGTCTACATTAAAATCCTTTGCAAAGCACATGGGCACCTTACAAAGCCATCATTTAGTCTATTTCATCTTGTAGAAGCAAATGAAGCCATGCTTCATCAATTCAGTGATTGAGCTACCTGATTTGATCGTTTGTGTGCCCAAAAAGTCCTCTTCTTCTTTTGAAATCTGTGTTTTACATTTTAACCTAATAAATTCCACCAAAATCATATTTTGATGATTTAAAATTGAAGGGATCGATGAGAGCTTTCCAATGGTATAAATTTTTTTGATTTGGAGCTCGAAGTCAAAAGATATGGCCATTTGAAGATTTACCAGTTGAGAGGCACATGAAATTGACACATGACAACCTTTAATTAGTTCGGGGATTGGCCTCTGTCACATGTACCTACTTTTCCTTTTGCCAAGTGTCTACCTCCCATTGGGTCACAATATTAGGCTTTACTTCTCTGTTCACCATCTGTTCTCTCTTTTTTACCTTTTATGGGTTGCCTTTATGAAAATACGACCAATAAAACTTTGTCACGTTCCTTCGGGATGTTAGATTGTCCTTTAACTTTTTCAATCTCTATGACATGTGGACCAATAAAAATAATCCACACCCCACATTTTAGATCTTAGACCCTTAGAACCGTGAGCCAATAAGAAACAACCACGTTTCTTCGCAATTTTCCCCTTGACTGAAAAATGTGAAATACAAGCCAATGGGAAGGCTCCACGCACTTGCATGTTAGTCCTTGAATAGCCCCACCTCTGAAAATTTTGAAATGCCATCCAATGAGAAATATCTATGCTTTGATGTTGTCATAATTTAATTTTATCTCCACGGACAACTACAAAATGTGAGTGAATGAGAAAGCTCCACGTTTCCACAGTGTCAAAACTTGTCAATCTTTGCTTCGTGTTTGGATCTGATTGGACGAGCCTTCACATTTTCATATTTATGAAATGTGATCTAATAAAATGGCACCACGTAGCTCATTTCTTTCCTTTGTATCGCGACTTTCCAATGTTCCGTGGGTTTAAGAAAAACCCACCTAAGTCTTCGACCGAGCTCCTTCGTTTCATGGCTTTTAGAAATTTTAGCCCATTGAATTGTTGCCAATTGTCTTTGACCCTATTTGACCTAGCTAGAACACTAAGCTCTTGCCACGTAGCCCTGCTAATGTTTTCATTGAGTTTGATGGGAATTTTAACGTTAGTCAGATTTTCTTAATATAGCCTGCTAATGAAGCCAGACCACATGGATTTTTTGAATGCCAACGACTAGGGCTTTTGGGAAGTGCAATTTGACAACCGTTTGACTGTCACAGACTTGTAAAAATGGCTAAGTCCATTTTTAAATCTTATTAAAGCCAAAATAACTTGGGGGGTAATTTTGGATAGCAAACCTTTTGAGCTTACCTTTAAAGGTTTATTTAACACATAGCTTGTATCTCTGAAGAAAATATTGTCTCACCAAATAATTCCGACTTCCCCGAAAATGTAAGGTACATTATAATTATCATCGTGCTCTTCGTTGGGCCACACTGAGACAAGAATCACAAGATTTGTACTTGAATCTAACCATTTTATAAGCGAAACATTTCTTGAATTAACTATTTCTGCAAACATTATAATCAACAATGAAGTTTTAGAGGAACTTCAAACCCTAGCGATAAGACTATTAAACATCAAACATGACCCTATATTTTCTTCTAACTTGAACAAAATAACATGAAAATTTAGTCGTTTGAGGGCACAAACTAAAATTTATCGAAATTTAAGTTCTGCATGCTAGACTTTATTATTTTTGAAGTAGGTATTGAAGAGTACTGAATCACTAAAATGATCATTAATGATGAAAAATGATGAATTGGATGAAAATATTCCTTTCTTATAAGCCTGTGTAGAACAAATAAGCATTTTAAGCCGTTAATATTGAAAAATGAAAAACATGGTTCAAATTTTATCTTTTTGAGTTCACAAATGAAAATTTGTAGATAGGAGATGAAAATTTACTATTATTTTTGTGTTTAAAACTACAATTGATGAATGCAAAGCGAAATCAACCATGTATAGTTAAAAATGATGAGATTTATCTAACTTCGGATGAATTTTATGCTTTCTTTAACCGAGATCACAAGATTACTGCAACAAATAAGCATTCAAGTAGATTTTATGAGAAAAGATTCTAGATCATTAAAAGTTCAAGAATGAATGCACTTTTACTTACAAAAATTAGAGGAAAACACTTTGTTTAAGTGAAGATCGAGAGCTTCTAGATGAGCTCTTCTTGAAATGACAAATTTTTTTGCTTTATTATAACCTACATATTATGTTTCACATTTATTTTGTTTTGATTTTTGCAGAATTTGGAAAGAATTTGTATCATCCTGCTCTTTCAAATCTTTGCCTCTATTTTTACCGATTGTGTGCATGCCCAAGATGGACATAACATTTCCCATTAATAAGTGATGCATTCATAATGGTTTCTTCTATATTTTATTATTTATTTTTATTTATTTTAACAATAATTAAAATTTTGGCAATGTGTAATGTTGACACTTGTCGATCATTCAATAAAAAGGGCGTGGGAGTTGTCGATTCTTGAATGGAAAAGAGAAGTAGGAGGTGTCAATGAGAGAATGTGACAAATGTTAAACGCATTTTGTATTGAGTATAGAGTAGGCCTATCGGCCTAACAACACAAATCAAGGAGAGCATAGGTCATCAATGCAAATCATAGTGCACAAATAGTGATGCAAATCAAATATTTTGTTCATATATATGCATGTGAGTAATCTTTGTAACTTGCCCAATTTTAATTGAGGCAATAAATAATTTAGACTATAAAATATTGTGTTGTGTTATACACACAATATTTCACTTTACTAACTCTTCTTCTTAACAGAAACATTGATGTATTACCTTCCCAGGAGCGGTGTTCTCAATGATACTCCGAGGAGTAGACAAAAATAATTACCTACATCCTTTTGGTTAATTCTTCATGGAATTCTAATAGTTACATCCACTTTGATCCACAAACAATTTTTGACTCCGCAACTACTATCCTTCACATGTGGCTCCATCTTTCCTTCCCCTTTATATATTTGCTACATTTTGTGAGTCTTATGTGTTATGTGACATTTTTCCTTGTACCAAAGAATATTTGTTGTGTAGATTTCCAATTTACCTTGTTCCCGAACAACCACTCCTTCATTTAGTGGGTTCCTTTGATATGTGAATTTTCTTCATTTCGTGGAACCCGCCAACTTGCATGACATTTCATTGTATCATGGAATCCATGTTTTATTGGGGTTAGCACACCGGTTGTACAGACAATATATCAGATCTAAGCATACATGCAAATAAAAGCGGATATTCTACCAGAATAAATATACAAAACAAGAGACATAAATCAACACCAGATTTAACATGGTTCACCCAGTGTGGGCTACGTCTACCAAGAAACAAGCCAATCTATTATCCAAATCTTTGACAAGATATACAATCTTCCACACCTCTCAGATGTTCAGTACTTTCTTCCTTCAAGATTTTGCTCTACCACCAAGAATTCTCTCTCACCAACCTTTTTCAAGTTCTTTATAATTCTTGTTGATCATTACTTCTAAACCCTAGCTTTTGTGCTTATATATAGTCATTTATAGACTTAGGGCACTTAGCCATGCAATTACAATTAATAAATCTATTTTAATACTAAAAATAGATATAATTCCCGAGAGTTAATTAAAACTTTGTCGCACACGAATAGCGACGCTTGATTCTACCTAACCGTTAGTTGGTTCCTACTTGCCCTTAACCGATGTCGGTCTTCCCGACCGACCGATGCTTGATGCTTATATCGATGTCGATTCTTGTGTTTTCCAGCAAGTTCCAATTACATGCTAAAATGAAGTAATTGAGCTCCACAACTCAACATATTTTGTGGATTTTTCTAATTTCTTTGTATCACAAACTCTTTGTTCCATGGCTTTCTAATTTACCTTGTTTTGCGGACAATGACTCCTTTGTTCCACGGGTTCCTTTCACATGTGGATTTCTTTTGTTTCACACGTTTCCCTAACTTGTGTGGATTTTTTTGCAAACTTCTCCAACACTTTGCAGTTCACTTCTCTTCCATCACAATGATGCATGATATTTTTCCTTTTTCCACAACATATTCCCCCACAATGATTTTTATTTGTTCTATGGGTTATGGTTAATCCACGAAACACTAATTTCTAACTTCATGCGAAACACTAAGTTCCTTTGTTTCGCGACTTTTCAAAAAAAGTCTCTTAAGTCCTTAACTTAAATGAAGTATTCCAAATAACATGGTTTTTATTTTATAAAATAGTTTGGTGACTTTCGGGGAACATATTCCTGTTAGATAGGTTGATCAGTAGCCTGATATGTCCATTAGGCTTGGAGTTAGCATTCAAATTAGAATTCTTTGTGAGATCAGGCTTCTCCTTTATCTGCATATATTCAATTTACTTCCCACTTCATTCCATGGAACACTATATTCTGACATAGTCTCTAAACTTTTCCTCACAACCTTTAACTTGTGGAATGAAAATGGAATTGACACTTATGTAACAAATAACTTATTCAAAAGATCTCCACAAGTATTGAGGAAAAGGGACTCAATCAATTATCACCACATAATAAAATTAGGGACCCTCCAACAACAACAAGGAAAGAAAACAAAACAAATAACAACTATTTACAAGATGTGATAGAAAAAATTAGTGAGAAGGTTTAAGATATATCCCATTTCTGGAATTCAAATTATCTCCCCATCAAGCTTAGATAACTCAAAAGAGTTAGCCTACTTACATGCAACTTGATGATATATGGCCCACTCAAAAGTGCATCAAACTTAGAGTTCCGCCTTGGTTTAAATCTATTTGGATCCCATTTCAAAACTAGATCTCATGTTTTGAAATCCTATGTGTTGGATTTGTTTTCAAACCATTATTTGGTTGCATTTTGATGTTCCTCTAACTTGATCATGGCAAATTTTCTCAGCTCTACAAGTTCAACTTGCTTTGCCATTTTGATTGTTCTTTCATCTTTTCCCTCTAATTCCAACTGATGCACCATCTCCAATGAAGGAAATGTGTTTGTCCTCAGCTGAATAATATGATCACCATAGCTTTCTTGCAATTTAAATTGTAATTTTGATGAAAAATCCACATATTTTTGGATAAATTGAACAATTTACCGACCTCTGTTAAAAACTTGTCAGCTGACCTCATTTTCTGGAATTGATGGTCTTACTTTTAGAACATTTAGCATTAAGTGTTCTTATATAAACCATAGTTTAAAATTAAATAATTTAAAATATTATATATATTTTAAATTATTTAATATAAACTACGTGTTTATGGTTAAATTGATTTTATAAATCAATTAATTAACGATTTAGGGTCCTTTGCGAGAAGTCACACCCGTTTGACCTATTTAAATAGACCCTATGGGTCAATTTTTTTATTATGAAAATCAAGAATTCATGTGGGTGAATTATTTTCTTGGAGAGAAGTGAGTGGATCAAAGATTTAATTGGGTTGTAATTGTTTCTCACATAAATGGAAATCTTATTGAGAAGTTTCACCGTGGGTTTTTACCCCTCGAGGGGTTTTCCACGTTAAACATTGTGTTACTATGTTATTTTAATTTTATAATGTTTAATATAGTTTAATGATTAATATTTGACATGGTTGATAAATTAACACCTCGGAACTCACATGGTATCGAGTAGGCTTTGTTTAATAGTTTGCAAAATTTAAAATATCTGTTTTCCTATGGTTTAAATGTGTAGGAAAATAATTATTTTAGGGTAAAGTGGAAGGTATCCCGAGGATGGGACAACCCTCTATAAAAAGAGAGCACTTCTAATTTTATTATTGGCGGATAAAGACCCTTGGAAAGGGAATATATTTGTGGTGAAGACATAATTAAACATGTTTTCTTATAAACCTAAACTTTCATGCTTTAACATATATATGCTTTGGATGTTTATTTATATGTTTTAAACTATACATGTGTTTAAATAATTTAACAACCTAAACTTATTCTAACCTCTTACCCCATTGGCATTAAATCTAACTTTGATTGCTTTTGGTTAGGCTATGATAAGTCTTGGACAACCCGTATAGAGAAGGCAAGGATGGTAGAAGGGTGGATTGGCTGCCGATCCATACAACATATAGTTTAAAATTAAAAAAACCTAAACTCTTTAATCTATGTGCTTTGTTATATAATCTTTGACCCCTCGAGCCTTGTGCCTAGTGTCAAGAAGTCAAGTCAAGAAACAAAGGTGTTGCACAGAATCTAATATTTTGATCATACCAATCGAATGAGAAGATATTGTTCAACAAAATTCAATCTCTTGGGTTGATATAATATATAATAAAATTCATTAAAAACTTTATAGAAACACATGCTTTATCACTATATAACTAGTGCTTGGGGGCCTACATTGATGTTGCCTTTACTTTATTGGTAAATCAAATTGATAAGAATTTAATTATTGACTTGTGCCAAGCTTTATTTATATCTATTACTATGAGAGTCTTTCTTGTTATGTATGGATCCACATGAACATCATCGATTGCATTTCTATATAGATGTGGAAAGTTTAGTTTACACTAATTCAATGTATGAATAGATGTATACAATTAAATACATCTATTCTAATTCATTTCAAGGAATGAATATTGAGAATGTATGAAAATGGAATATTGAAAAAAATTCTTTCATACACAAAATAGGTATCTAAGAGAAATGATAAGTTAACAAATTTTAGTAAACTGTTGTGAGATCTTATGTACGATGAAATTTATAATGGGATCCAAAAACTTGGGTTGAGCTTGCTACGCTTAAAAACATAACTTTATGTATTTTTTCCAATAAAGAATAAATAAATAATTGTAATTTTGTAACCCATTCAAGACTTTCCGTGTGATATTTCTACAATACTAGATTGAAATATGATTTTTTTTGTAATAGATCTTATATTAATTTTATTATGAATGACGTCTCACTAGATTAAATGCAAATTTATAAGGGATCATGTATTTTGATGACACATGCATTTCTCTTTTTCCAGGTTGTTAACTTCTTGCATTTTCACCCATAAAAAGGTGTTTACATTTGGTCTTCCTCGATGGACATTGAAACCCTTTCTCTCCACTAAATTCATAGTGGACATGACTAAAGGGAGCTCGACAACAGGAAGGAATGAATAAAATTTATCCCTTGGGGATTTGAACCACAGATCGACCACACCTAAATCAAGCAACCCAACCATCTCTCCACACCCTCTTAACTCGGTAGTTTTTAGATGGAGACTAATTTTATATTATTCATCTCATGTAGTGAACCCTCCTAAATGATACCTAGGATGATACCTAGGACTTAGTCCCACATTGGTTCCATGAAGATATTTCTATGAATTCAAAATGCGTACGACATTCAAAGATTGTTGTGGCTTAGGCCAAGCCTATGGGTTGTCTTGATAGATGTGCCAACTCTTTAAATAACTCGAGATGTGATGGATTTCTAAAATATTTGGATTTTGGGTGTCAAAAACAAAACTTACCCGATCCTAGAAATGAATTGCAACCCATAGCTAAATCTTAACTCAATCGAGCCTCTCGGTTCTAACAAGGAGCTAGGATCCTTGTAAATTTTATTGAAGAATATATTTTTTAAAGAGAGAATCTAAAAATAATATTTTTTATTCTCATTTTTTTCTAAAAATGAATGTTTATTCATTGATAATTGAGGAAAATATGATTAATTGAAGATTTTTATTTTTTCTCACAAAGAGTTGTTTTTTTTGTCAATTTCAAAGGAGTAAGTTATAAATTGTGCGGAGTGCATTAAGGGCATTTCCACGGACCTCGTTGGGGTTTCACCCCGAACCTTGCTTCATGCTCATGTTTTCGATGCCTTATGTGAACAAAACCTCACCTTTGTGTACTTGTGAGAAATGTCAATGGATGATGGTATAATAGTGCTTATATTTAAAACAAACCATATGTGTTGTCTAAATTTGAAGCCTTGGTTTAAAATCAGTCTTATCTCCAAATATAAAGGATTAAAGAAGATAATGAAGATGATAGATATATATATATATATATATATATATATATATATATATATATATATATATATATATAGATAAAAACATTTCTAAACTCTAAATCAATATGTGATTACTAAAAATTATGTTATATGCATATTAAATGAAATTTGGGGATTCCTTTGTGTACAGTATTGGAGACGTCTAATACTGATTGCATCTAATAAATTTACAATATTGAAATATTGAAATTTTTGTTTCAAAAATTCAATTTATTGGTAATATGACATGGTTAATTATTTAAGCATATTATCATTTAAGTTGTTGTACAACTTGTTTTTTCCCCTATCACTGTAAGATTTATAGATGGTTAAAAGTAAAAACAATAATGATTTATATTATGTTTATTATGATAATGCATGTTTATATGGATATTGTGATTCTAACCATGCTTTGGTGTTATGATAGATAAAAAATATACAATTGGATATATGTTGAAGTTTGGTACATGTGTCATTACTTGAAGGAGTAAAAAGTAGATGACATTTTCCATCTTTTCTACTACAACAAAATATAGAAGTGCGATGGAAGCATCAAAAGAAGCATGTGGCTAAAGTGGTTGTTGGAAAATATGCACATGGAAGTTAAATGAAGTACTCCTCTTTTGTTTGATATTCATATTTTGATTTCTCTTGCTAAGAATTTAGGTCAACATCAAAGAATAAAGAATATAAAGATTCATATGCGAGTTCATCGAGAAAAGGTGCTATGTAGTGATATAGATCTCAATCTTTATCATGATGAAGATCAAGTTACGAGATATGTTTATGAAGCCATTGTGTGTTGTAAATTTTCGAAAGTGTTGTGCAATGCTTGACCTTTCATAGTTACCATTAAGGGGAGTATGTGTGACAATGTCACATCCTAATTACCAATCATGTGTTTTCTTCATATCCTCTATACTTCTGCTCCAATTTAAAGCGATGTAAAATATTTGTTTATTATCTTAGTAAAATTATAACTCTAAGTTTACGTGTCTTTTGTCTCGTGTGTTACATTTATTTTAAAGGAGGTCATTAGCTCCTAGAGATGTTGGTATAGATTTTCCATGAGAAAATGGTAGATGTAGTCTCACAAATCATGCTTAGCCTAAATCATAACTTCGATTTATAGATTCCAAATCCTTTTGTACTAAAAGGTAAGTTGAGCTTGATGAAGGTGTATAAATCCTTCTAAAGTGATATGTTAGCCTAAACCTTAACTATGGTTTATGGATTTGTAAATCTGTTATATAAACATGTAACTCGGCATATGTTCCCCACTTAATATTAAGGGGTTGTTATAACATTTAATATTAAGTGTTCTTATATAAACCATATTTTTAAAATAATAATTTATAATATTTAATATATATTAGATTATTTAATATAAACTACATGTTTATCATTAAATTGATTTTATAAATCAATTCATTAATAGTTTTGGGTGCTTCACGAGAAGTCACACCCATTTGAACTATTTAAATAGACCCTCGAGGTCAAATTTTTATTATGAAAATAAGGAATTCATGCGGGTGAATTGTTTTACTAAAGAGAAGTAAGGGGATATGAGATTTTACTTGGGCTGTAATTGTTTCTCGATAAATGGAAATCTTACCAAGAAGTTTCACCGTGTTTTTTTACCCCTCATGGATTTTCCACGTTAAATATTGTGTTCTATGTTATTTTAATTTTATATTTTTTTGTATAATGTTTAATATAGTTTAATGATTAATATTTGACATGGCTAATAAATTAACTCCTCATACCTCACACTTAGCACCATCTTAAGATAATTTTATTTACCTTGGATAAGGTTCTCGGATGGAGATAATTGTGATCCAATAGCCACCATATGATTTTCTTCTACATTTAACTTTCTTGGCACTACTTTTAAGTTGATGGCATCAAATTTTTCCATGAGATCACATGATATATGTCTCTATGATTTAATAAGCTTATTCTTGGCAATGTGCCTTCCTATGACCTAATGAAGAACCAACTTATTATCTCCAAAAACTTGCAAGGCCTTAGTATGTCTTTTCTCTGCCAATAACAACCCATGAATTAAAGATTCATATTCAACTACATTCTTAGAGCGTGTAAACTATGCAACCTATGGTAAAAGAAGAATTTCTTTCCTCTTTGTAGAAACTAGAACTACACCCACCCTAGCCCCATTTATGCTTCTAAAGACATCGAAAACATCTTCCATAAAATAGAAGCATCATCTTATTATTTATATGACATGGGGTTGCAAACTCTTCTTCATGAATGTAGTAAGTTCCCAAAATAGTTTCTATAGTTGTTTCATAAGGTTCAAATTCATAATGATCCTTCACTCATTCATATAATAAAAGTTCGTGTCTTGAACATGGAGGAGTAAATTTTGTATTGACAACAATTCATTTTATTCCTCTTTTTGGATTATGCAATTGGAATTGAGAGGTGTAGGGTCATAAGATTCAACATGGTAGTAGGCCATTTGATTATCTTTCATGGTAAATATTTTACCATATCTGGTTCTTAATAGCATGTGAGACCAATTTGAAGACAAATACCCACTCAATTTGGTTGTGAAATCTCTTGATAAGAAGATGGAAAAAGGAGGCAAGTCAATGACAGAGATATTTTGAGTAATAATTAGGTTAGGAAAAACATGAAGGGTCAACTCAATATATTTTATAACTCCTAATATTTTGACATTTAAGCCATCAATTTGTAGGACTCCCCTAGATGTTGGGTTGTACTCAATTCCTAAAATGTCTGTTATTTTATTAGGCATCATAAAAATACTAACACCTAAATCTATCATATATTTATGTACTAGGTGATTTCCCACAATCAAATACAAGTAGAAGGGTGGAGGCTTTAAAAAATTACTTGTTCATCCTTTGGTTGGAATAGGTTAACGTAGAATTTGACTTCCACATAAGCTGGTTCGATTATAGAAGATACTTTAAAGCTTCTTGTAGTAGATCCCTCTAAGATAGAATAAATAAGGTATCCCACATCGTCACATTGATATTTGTCTTCTTTTTTTCAACAATGTTCAAAGGGATACCTTTGTGTTTATGCATTGAATGCACAAAGGATTCTTTCCTTGTATGCTCAATATGTAGAATTGGTACTTTAGATGGTAGGATTTCTTTGTTCCATGGGTTTTCTATGTATTGCAAAATTTCTTCTATCAAGGCAGAGTCATTTGGATAAAATTCTTGGTGTGCTTGACTTAATTCCATGGATTAATTTTATTTGAGAGGTAGAATTTGCACTGAGGATGGGATGGATAAAAAACTCCCAATTGTCGTTTCTTTGAGCTTGTATTATTCGTGGCATGAATTTACGGTATGCTTAACTTATCTATGATTTGAATAATTACACAAATTTTTTTTGGAGTACGAGACATAAGATTGGATTCGAGAAAGTCTTGTGTTGCTTCTCCATTGGAATTTTCATTTCCATAAATGGTTCCTTCGATTGAAAAAAATTTACAACATAAGGGTATGAAATTAGACACCAGATTGCACATGTATTTTGATTATTTGGTTGACTACGTGAAAAACCCACTCAAAATCTTGAATAACATTATTCTACACTGGAACAAGAGCTTTTCTTGTACTTAGAAGTAGGAAGCGATTGTGTAGGATTTTGTAAGGGTAAATTTAGATTATGGCCCTAGAACCTATTTACTTGATTATTCTACTGTATCACTAATTTGGATATTGAGCTCTCTATTTCTGATTGCTTCAATTATACATTTTATTAGAATATTTCCCTTAATTAAAACTTGGGTAGGTTTTAGATGTCTGAGCCAACTACTTCTTGAGAGAGACAATTTCATTAGATAATTTTTACCAAGGCTCTAAGGTCATCATTATCATCTTTATTATGAGAGGAATAAGATGTGGAGGAATATAATAAATCATTTGGCTCAAGAATAGGAGCAAGGAAAGGTTTACTATTTTGAGGAAGTTCAAGAAATAAGGGAGTAGTTAATATAGAGGTTATTTTACCAAACTTGTATTAAAAAAATTCATATATAATAGCTATTGTATATGCATTGGGTAATGTCATATCTCTAATAAATTATATCATTATAGAAATATCATAATTTATAGATCTTGGAAAGTATAAGAAAGAACCTTGAGGGTTGGTATCGGAAGATATGAAATTCTATGCCATGTTTTACGATATCAAAAGTTGAAATATGTTATGAGCTCATTAGGGGCCCTTATAATGAATTTTAAATATTCTAATAGACAAATATTGTCTTCATTTTCTTCAAACTATTGGTTGAGTGCTTCTCCAAGATTTTTCCATGAAGGGATTGAAGCACATTGTATACTTCTATTTCATTGCAAAAATTTTCCTTATAGAGAAAAGGCTAAAAGTCTAACTCTTACACCATCATTAATTACATAATGGAATGAGCATACATTGGAAATATTTTGGATATGTTTTATAGGGGTAGTGCTATTTTCATTAGTAAAGAATGGAATACCTTTTAAAGAAGAAACTAAAATATCATTATGTGTTGTTAGGGCCAAAGGACTACCTCCATTAAAGGTTACAAAAGGTACATTTCTTTGATGTACCATGAGGGAATGCTTCTTGTATTTATGATGGAGAAATAAAAAGATCTACTAGGAGGAGGAGGAGTGGAAATACTTCTGCTAAGAGGTAAAATAGATCTTTGAACTGATCTTTCTCTTTTTCTTAGGGTGAAAGTTGTAACAAATAAAAAGATTCTACTCTTGATACACTCTTGTCTCATTTGTATCCTTCTCATGAACTAGGGACTGGACTGCATGAATATAATATATTTGCACTTGGTAGTCACAAGATGTGTAGAAAGATTCCTCACAAGGCTGAAATCCACTAAGACACACACCAATATTATGGAAAGAAGACAAAAAGTGAGTTATAAGCGACTCATCTTGTCCCACCGTACACAAAAAAATGTTGTCACCTAAGATTGTACTATTTTTTAATCTACTAGATTTAACATCTCAATGAAATATGGAAAGACCTCTAAAGTTTGGGACAATGATGCCTTTTGAGGTCAATATCCAAATAAGGCTATCTTTTTCTATCCTAGTTCAATACGACTAAATAACCAACACTAAACTATTGCTATTTAATATTATCCAAATAATTAAAAGGAACATGGTTGAGAGAGATAAATGCTAAAATAAAGAGAGGTGATTTACCAAACTAGAATAGGGCTTGATTCTATCTCTAGGGACTTAGATAAAACAATACATGTAAAAATCCAAGGAATGCACACAAAAATTTGGAAGAAATAAACAAAATAAGACTGAAGGTGAGCAAGAGGATTGAAATATTCACATTAAACACTAATGTATTCAAAGGAAATAAATCACACTTGCACATAATATCAAGAGATTATCCATTTATAAGCTAAAATAGTGGAGGTGAGTGAAATCTTCACAAAAATGTTACTGAGAGGTCTCTGAGAAAAACCTTGGAGCTCAAAAGGACATAGCTCTTGGACTTAGCAGAAAAGTGAACCATTTTCATGTGTTGTCCCACTTACATATATAAAAATTGAGATAGGAAGAAGATGAAAAATGATCACATCGAAAATCAATGAATTCAACCACCCTACCAACACCAAGGACAAATTTCCATTGATTTCATAGGCCAGTATGGGTGCATGACATTGTTCCAATCGTACACCATAATATCACCAATGTAGGAGGATGACACCATTCAAAATTAAATTCTTGTTGTTGGTGTAGACACCCCAAAATCACTATCCTAGTCCCAGTATTGTCCTAGTATATCCAATTATTCACCCATTCGTGATTGATTACTTAAATTGATTAATCACGTGCATTTTACCCTTTGGATTTATTAAATTAATCCCTAGTCCCCCTTTAGCTAAGTTAATTATAATTTATTAATTAATTAAGTGTTCACATTATAACAATTACTTAGACTCCACTTGGACTCCACATCCTCATCCCAATCAACTCCACATAGACTCCACTTCACTAGTCTAGTCAACTACACTTCTAGAATCCTAGAAAGGTGGGGGAAATTGAATTACATGTACAACCACCTTTTTGGATGCAACTTATACCAACTAAATTCCATTACTTCCCTAAATGTCCCAAACTATTGTGACCTCCTCAAATGCTAGTTTTAGCATGTGCATTCAACCATCTTTAACCAAATTCTAACCTCTATAAAATGCATGCTTACATTCTTACAAATCTTATTGAATTTAAGCACAATTACTCTATCAAATTTTCATTCCAATATCTACATATTGGAATCTCCCAAAACTATGTTTATAGCATTGGTCAACCCATGTTTGAAGGTCATTCAAGATCACCCACAAATCAGTCATTTCAAAAGGTTACATAGCTTCAAAGCTCATACAATCTTACTATATGTTTCTTGGAAAGCTTCGGGAGGTTTGCATTGTTTTTGTGTATCTTTGAGTTATTTTTCATAACATACATTTTGGAATGCCGGTGGGACCACACCCATCTCCTTTTGTTTATGTTTCATTTGTTATTCATGTGTTTCATAGTGAAAATTTTGCAAATTATTCTATGATTTGTGTGCATATTTTCTCGATTGTTTGCATGTGTTCCGGGGTGAAAAAATCAGTTGTACAATTCAAACACAAAACAAACATTTATTTTTAATGCATTTTTCAGCTAATTTACTTGATTGTGTCATTGCGGAGAACTAACTATGTGTGTCCAATTTGGAGGGTTTATTTTCTCCTTTCTAGTTTTATGATAACCAAGTTTCTTGTTTAATTTATGGTATTAATTTTGTGTTTCCTATTTCCACATAATTGCACACACACAATAAACATAGTGATCATTAGATTTTATTAAAAAAATTAGCCAAAAAAATTAGATTTAATTTTAGTTTATGTAACGTCTTGGTCATGACCGTTACTATGATGACTTCCACTTTTGACATTGCAAACATTGACATGTGATTTGTCTTAGGAAGGTGTATTATTTTGACGTTGAAAATCATGTTTGCAATGGATAAGTTATTATTGTTCAAAATTCATGCTAGCTGTAATTTTGTTTACTTAGAAGTGAAACCATTATGCTATGTGAAATATAGGTTGTAAATCTATATTGTTGTTTCACATTTTCCATATGCTAATAGCACACCTTGAATCAATTCCATTGATCCAAGGTATGATTTAGTTCTTATTTATTGTCATCTTGTTAATTGACATGCTAAATGAAACATATTATGAAACCGAGCAGTATTTTGTTGTAAATTGTGAAGGACCTAACTTCAGGTGTCCTTACTCGACATCATGCTACAAATTGTAAATTTGGACCTCCTTTATTAATGTTTTATAACACTGATCAACATGAGGAGATTAAGGATCTTTTGTGGGATAATAAGGCAAATTCCTTAACCTTGGTCAGAATGCGTCTTTGTTATTATTTGGATCTGACCCAAACTATAATGTTGCCCTATTGGATTTTTGACCTAAGGTAATAATACTTACCTAGGACCTATTACTAAACTATTTTGGTTGATGCCTAAAACTAGGTTGTGGTTTCCTACCTTATATAAATTCTAATCTAAGAGGTGATGACCTAACCTAAGGAGGTATGTTATATGGCTAGGAGTCTTGAACTAACCTAAGATAAATCCTAGTGACCTAAGAACTAAGGTGGAAAAACCTAACCAATGCTAATGTAACCTAAACTATTACTAAGATGAAAAGGGGACCTATGGGTCACTTGGAAAATGGAAGGTTGGTGGTGGTGGTTTCTAAGTTATTAATGTGAATTGATTTCATTCCTTACATCTTAAATTCGCCAAGATTGGCGAGAGGCATAAGAAGATGGTGGGATGCCTAGTTGGCATCATTGCTAAATTTAAAATGAATGGAGTTCTTGAATTTTGTTTCACCAAATTTGAAGTGGCGGTGGCGTAAGGAAAGAGGGGGAAATAACATTCAATGCATTCAATAGCCTCAAGATTAGTGGAGGAAACCACCTAGGAGTTAGGCAGGAGGAATTGGAGAAAGTTGTTGGTCATTTGGATCTTTCTGGTTTTTTCTCTACATGAGAGTTTAGGTTCTTTGAACTAGCAAGCTTGTTTTTGACCCATTGTAATCATGGGTATCTTCGAATATTTCTGAACTTGTGGAAATGTAGAGGAAGTTGGGAGATGACTATTGACGTTAGTAAAAAGAAGAGATTCTTGAGAAGATCAACCAGAGATCTTCTGCAAATCAAGAAATTTTATCAGGCATGATAGGCTCTTCTTGTTAAATAGTTCTACTTTTTACTAAGCATCTTCATTAAAAGAACTCTGCTCTTAGAAACGAATGGTTTTGTAGAAATGCCTTGGTGTATTTTTTTTGTGATCTTCTACTTGAGTTTGTTGTTTGGAAAAGATTCAAAATGGGTTATTTTCTTGATGAATGTTGAGTAAATCGTGTTTATTTATTTGAAACTGGAAGGTTTCTTAAGTCGTGTGGACTTCTGATCTCCTGTGCTAAAATGGTTTAAGGAAAAATAATGATTGGTTTAAAATTTGATCGGGAATATCTTCCTTTGTTAGGAGAAGGTAAAGAAAATTGATGTTTCAGTTAAAATCTAAAGTGGCTTTGAATTTTATCACTTTTGTTAAGTTATGTTGAAATGGGTCTTCAGATTTGTTGTTTTCTTGTGGATTCAAACTTGTTTTAAAGCAACAGTGATATGTTGACACCTTCTGAGCTTAATATGTTTTGAATTTGTGAAATTTTTGGAACTATTAAGAAAGGATTTCATTTGGTTTTGTTCTTCCTTGCTCAAAATCAGTAAATTACGATTTAACTTCTTCTCTTGGGACTGTGCGAGGATATTGATGTTTCTCTCTCTCCTCCATGTATGAATTGGTTTGTGAATAACCTTTTGATTTACATCTGTAGAAGTTGTTGAAAGAATGGATTAGTTCAGTTTTAGTTAATTGAAGTATATGAGTTAGAAGGGTTCGATTTTACTCTTCTCCTTCTTTTGGGTTTGATTTTGAGAACCGACTTGGGGTTGAACCTCCCTTTGAATTTCCTTCATCTTGTTCAAATCTGGGATGGAGCCCTTTCTTTCTTACGTATGGACTATTTCCTTGATTCCTGTTAAGTGGGTACATGGTTGGCTTGGTTGTAGCTTGTATTCATTTTCTTGAGCACATAGGAATACCTTGTAGGTTTCTCTCTATTTGGGAAATGAGGAAACATCTAGGCAGAGGCTATCTTCACTGAAATGAAGCTAAGGAATTAGTTGTTGAGCTTGTTGCTTTGAAAACTTGTATCAATTTTGTGTTGTTGTGACTATTCTCTTTATTTGATGAGAAGCCCTCTCTTTGACCCTACCTTGCTTGATTCAGTTGTTTATCTTATATCGATTCAATTTTGACTATGTTGTTTGTGTGGCAGTGGTTGTTGAATTTGGATGCTGTTAGGTAAGGATCAGTCCGGTCTTCTTGGGATGTCGATTGTGTTTAACCTTTTAATAGGATGGATTATTGGGATCTTCTCTCTATTTTTGAGCTAGGTATGCATCGTTGTTTTTCTTCAAAATGTAAAAAGGATTTGCATTCGGTTCTTTCTCTTCTCTGAATTGTTGAATGCCATGTTGTTTGTTGAACACTGAAGGATGACTTAAGTTGTTTTCTTTTCAACTATTTGTTGCCTTTCCTCTGTATTAACCATGTTGAGGCTGAATGGGTAATTAGGCGGGATCTTGCACTTCTTATTCCCTTGAATTGATAAATTGGAATTGGATTGATATTGATTCAATGTTGGAAAGAAGGAAATTCTTGTGTAGAATATTATTGGTTCATCCTAAATTCCATCCTTTTTGATAGAATGAATTTGGCTTCTGATATTGCATGAAGAATTATGTTAGTGTTGTGGATTATGATTAATTGCTTCTTTAAAATAGTTTAGTTTTGAGAACTGTAGGGTTGGTACCCTTCTTGAACACTTGTTTGAATCAAGAATGAATTATATGCATCTATAGTATGAGTCGATAAGTAATTGAGATGTATTATCACTTATTTGTTGTAATCCTTCTTGTGAAATTACTGGTTGAAGAGTGTTGCTTTGATCATGATCCTTACATAATGTATTGTGGATTGCTCATTTTGACCTTCCTATTAGGATCCTTATTCCTTTATGAGATATCTATCTGAATTGCTTAATGTTTCATAAAATCGAGTTCTTTTTATGAGACAGTTAGTTGAAAGCACATCGTTTTAACATTTAGTGCTTATCATGCTCAGTTCGATGAACTGACCCATGCTAGAAATTTTTGTAGATGGATTCCATAAGTGAAAAAAGAAGACAAGTTCTTTTATGATGCCTCTTGTGTTTACCTAAAGGCTGCATCTTTTATGAGGAATTATTATTCTTATTGTAATATAATTGAAAAAGGAAAAGTTGTATTCTTGTTTGAGTTTATCAATGCTGATTGGCAGGAATGAAGTCTAAAATTTTAGACTTGTAAAATGTATAATTTACTTGAGGAATGGGAAAAGGATTGATTGTTATTTGTATTTGATGTATTATTCACTTTGGGTTTATTGTAAAGGAAATTTTGTAAACTTGTCATTATTCTCTCATGAACCTATCTGTTTTGAATCATTTCAGTTGAACTCAAATGAAATTGATAGGAAGGGAATTGATACTTTATTCCTTTATCAAATGCAACTTCTAAGTTGGCACGAATAGATGGAAACATAACTAGGTCATGATGGTTTACTAGATGACGTAAATAAAAGAGAAATCTATTTATAACTCTTGTATAAAGTAAATGGTAGCAATGAACCCTAAAAGAATATAAAGATAAAAGAAAGGTAATCATTCTAAGGGGATAAGCATTTTGTTAATACCTTTTGAGAAAACATACTCCCTCTGGTTAAATCAAATCCAGAATATGGAAACTGAAATGAAATAAATACATATGTAATGAATAGACTTCATCTTAATGAAGTCTATTAACAAGGAACCAAAATCTAAATTTAATCATGCTTAAACTTGGTTAAGAAAAGTAAGATAATCTTACTGTGGTATATTGATTCTATTTATGAGCTTGAATCTTATGATAAGATACATGGAATGAAATACAAACCTTTGGGAAGAGGGATTGATTGCATATTTATCTACATGGTAACTATCAATCATTATGGTTAGCAACCTTAATGAACAAAGAAATTAAGGATTCAACAGGGTTGCTGAAATTAAATCTTAATTAAGAAGATAAGTAAGTGTTTAACTTCTTAATTGGATATGTACTTCCAGATGAGGTGATTCCATAGGATGTTGGTACACGCCAACTATAGTATTGTGACATCATGAAGACCGGGGTCTTCATAATGGCACAGTGTTGTAGCTGACACATCACAACACCCTTCCGAATTAGATCATCTAGATCTACATAAACTTGGACTTGACCTTAGTTTTACCTTAGGTTAGGTTAGGGACATGCCTTCATATAGGGGAAACTCATGATGACTAAAGGTAACTAGACACATGTAATCGACTTGGGTCGATTGAGTATGTCTATGTACCCTTACTCACCACTCTATACCTTTCTATGTTGCTAATCTAGGTTATGGTAAACCTTAGACAAGAGGACTGATAGGAGTCAGTGAAGACCATTCTAGATAACAGATTAAGTGGGGGTGAAGGACATATTCCGTTGTGAGTATGTCATCTAGGAATATGATCATGCAAAGCATGTGAAAATATCTGGCCAAAGTATTGCAAGTTGCTGGTTGTGTTGTCCTATATCACCTAGTTTAAGAAGCAGGATTTTAGATGAATATTGGTAACAAATATTCAGATAGGCCTCTTAAACAGAACACTTCAATACCCCAAAAATGGTAAGAGAACCAAGTATACTTAGTATACAATACATTGAGTCAACATGAAGGATCGGTAAGAAACCAAGTCATGAAATGAGAGACCGATGAAACATCGAGTCATGAAATGAGAGATCGGCAGTTCATCGAGTCATTACAGCTGCATATGGTTATTTGTTATGAGATTGATTGGCATGGAATGTGTGTTCTAAATCATGATCATTTAGAACAGAGAACATTATTTAAAAAATTGAAACATGTGTTCTAAATTATGATAATTTAGAACAGAGAACGCTATTCAAAAAAGAAACTCCTATGTTTCTAAAACTTTAAAATGGTAATGTTACATTATCACAATTTATCAAACAATTAGCCATTTAAAAAAAAATTAAATTATTTAACCCTAACTACCTACCCATCCACCCTTTCCCCTTCACCCTACCCCACTTCCCCCTCCCCAGACTATCTTGGGTAGCTCGGCCAAGATGACCCTACCCACAACCCTATCTACCCAGCGGACTCAAAAATTCCCTTCTCACCTGATATAACACCCCCTTCTTGGCGAGAAGGGCTCACTAAGCCCCTCCCCTTTATCCCCAAACCCTACTCCCTAACTACCTTTCAGAGACACCCCCATCCCTAAATCTAGACTCAACCTTAGAAGCAACCAAATCCCCCATCTTGGCGTGACTCGGACGACCAAAGACCCTTCCTACGTCACCCCGAATCTGGTGAGCCCTACACTCACCGTGCTCTTTCTCTCAAATTCCTTGTGAGCCCTCCATCCTGAATCCATCCATCCTTGCACAACACACTTTGCGTCTTCACCATTTCTTTGACATGTGACACACAACATCACACCAAATCAATCCCAACTTGCCCAAGCTTTGATCAATTATAGTTTTGTTTTAGGTTTATAAATTATTTAAAAGTATTTGATTTATAATATAGGTTAGAAACTTAGGGTTTGTGCTAGTTATTTTTTTATTATGATTTATTTTTATTAAGCTTAAGTTCCAACTTCATCTTGTTACTTTTATTATTCTTGTTATTATTAACTCATATTTTCATTAACTTCAATTTAGTTTGTTCTTTTTCCTTAAGTTCATTAGGAATTTTTAATTACTTCCTTTAATGAATTTTAATTTGGCGTTTTTAACCTTAATTAGGACCTTGAATTATTATTTTTAATCATTTTTCTTAACTAGGGCTAATCGTAACATTTGGTTTTACAGGATATTGGGCACATTAGCTCCAATTTATTTTCTATTTTTAGACATTTTATCAACATATCCTCACTGCGGACCCTTTTTCTTTTCCCTTCCTCATCAATTGTGCCAATATAGACTAATAATGAAATTTTCTTGCATAGGGTTATTGGACATTTCAGTCTAATTTTCTCACCATTTTATCAACATTTACTCATTCTTGTCTATCGAATAATTCTTTATAATGTGTTTTTCTTGTGTTTCCTTCTTTGTTTTTCATTTTGTGAAGTTAGTCAGAACACATTTCACACACATGCTCTTATCTCGCACTTATTACAAGTGATCTTGAGAATCATAAACATGAATTTGTGTCATTTTTCATTGTTTTCTCTTTGTTTGACATTGAGAAAACTACTAACACTTGTTTATAGGACCGCATTATGAAGACCACTCAAAACTACTAACTATAGGTTTCCTTGGTAGTGATCTCATTTAAAATTACTCATTTGTGTGTGTAGGGAATCACTGCTAAATAAGATAAAATGAACATTTTTACACATTGTATTTGTAGGTTCGAGATAAGGGCTTAAATCCGTTTTCTATAATTTTGGGAAGTATTTTGGCTTAAGCCATAAAACTCATTGTGAGGATTACCACAGGAACCCCAAAGTAGTCGACACATTGAGGGAATTGTTGACAAAATGGGTACCCCCATCCCAACTAACTAGTAAAACCTGTGAGATTAGAGTCACGGATATCCAGTAGTGGTGACCCTAGTGTGATTCATTATGAGCAAGATCTTTCCTCGGGGCTTTAAAGGTGGTAAAGTAAATCCGAAAGCTAGAAATAGCATTGCACTCACTCTTGTATACTACTGACACCTAGTTGAGTGAACCACCTAGGAATCCACACCTTTTCCAATCTAATCTAAGGTAGAGGCCAACTCTCACTACATCATTTTCCTTTTTTTCATGTGTTACACACATGTGTTTCACTTTTGTCATTCACGTTTCCTCTCCCATTCACCTTATCACTTTGTAAATGTGTCTAAGTCTTGGGTTATAGACATCCATATCCGCACTTGAGTACTTTCATCATTTTCATCTAAGTCTTGACATCATGATACTTACTTTATCACGATCAAGCACACTCTTGATCACCTTGATCATTCATTTTCTTAATTTTTTTGTTTCACGTTATCTTGTTGAACTCTAAGCATTTCATCATGCGTTGTCACACTTCACATTCACTTTGTTGAATTGAAGACATCTTCACTATCTTTCTCCCATCATCTTACGTCATTGTATTGCACATTCACTTTGTTGAATTGATGACCTCTTTCATATCTCTCCCCCATCATCATGCATTTTCATACTTCTTAATCACTTTGTTGCATTGTTGACATTCTCATCATTTCTTCACTTCTCTCTTTAAATAATTCACTTTTCTTTAGTTTGAGATCATTAATCAATCACTTTTCCCTTGTCTCTTATCTCCACTTTTGTGAGATTTGGACATTTTCATCATCATTACCTCTCTTTTTATGATTTTTTTCTTTTTGCTATTTTTGTAATTCCATTTCTTTCTTTGTGTCTCCTCTTTCAACATACTTTTTTTAAGAGTAGACATCTTTCATCATCTTCTTAAGTCTTATCTTTTAACACATTAAAAAAGAATTTAGCACCTTTCACCACTTTTTAAGTCTCCTCTTTTCGCACTCACTTTGTCGTAAGGTGAGCACACTAACCTTCTTTCATTTATTCCCTCTTTAAGTTCACTTTTTTCAAGGGTCATGAAGCCTTTCAAACCTCTTCATAGTTCTTAAAAATCATTTTTCTAAGAGATCTCTAAACTAACACATTAATCCCTCCTCCATCATAACATCTCTCATTTTGTTAAGTGTTGCAAAGTCCACCTTCTTCGTCACTCTTATCACTCATTTTGATTAAGAGTTGATCGTGTCTAATTTGTTGCTTCTTTTCTCCTTAAAATCCATTTTTGTTATGGAATAGAGCACACATAACCTTTTTAGTCCTTTTTCTCTTAAATCTCATTTTTAAGGAGTTAGGAAATCAACTAAACCTTTTCACCTCTTCCCTTTTAGCACTCATTTTTCTAGGGTCAAGTATTTTTCACTGTCTTATCTCTTCCATCTTAACATTCACTTTGCTAAGGGTTGAGTTTTCTATCACACCTCTTCTTGTTTCTCCCCTCTGTCAATAATGGTGGAATAATGACATCGTGATTATAGTCATTTTTGATGGGAGGAAAGAAATACTTTCCATATCAGTTCTGATGAAGAGGATGAAGACCAACTTAAAAACCTTTCTATCAATGCCACTTTACGAAAAAATAAAGACTAATTCCTTCTTCATATTCTTTTAATG
Source organism: Taxus wallichiana var. yunnanensis (assembly GCA_018340775.1). Taxonomy (NCBI): domain Eukaryota; kingdom Viridiplantae; phylum Streptophyta; class Pinopsida; order Cupressales; family Taxaceae; genus Taxus; species Taxus wallichiana. Next base: position 6,486,322 of record JADAXU010000057.1, on the reverse strand, counting down.
GGAGAAATATTTACCTCATAATTTGATGTGGATGAATTATAAGCCTTAAAAGAATGACCTAAATCTCTTAAGGGTCCACCATTCAAGTCAAAAAAACATGATGACATAGAACCAAGTAAAAAAAAAAATGATAATAAAGGAAAATATAATGCTTCATACTCTAATCCCAACCAAGCCTTGCTCTATCAAATCAATGTAATTGTGAAACAATTAGCTCTCTTATCCTCTACATTTACTAACAACGATACCAAAGGTATCAAACAAATGAAGAAAAGTGAAAATACATTCAAAACTCATTTTGAGACCAATAAAGAGAACAACAATCGTACGCATGATAAATCACCATTCATCCCACAAACCAATTCACCATTTTCTCAAGAGTGAAAAATGATGAAGGACACCATTTCGGGCATGCAAAAACAACACAAACAATTCAATTTTGATGAATTTTGTCTTTTGGCGCTCATTTTAAGATCTAACCTTAGTATTAAAGGTGCCTCAAATTTTTGTATGTCTTGTTCACTAGAATTCTGAAATATGTGTATTCAAAGGATAAATCCATGTTGAACTCAAAAAAATCTTGTGTTGGTACAATAAATATGATGTGAATATTCCTTCCCAGTTGATGTAATCATAACAATGTTGTTATAGGAATATTTTCATGTAAAACCTATTAAAATAGTCGGATCAATCCTTGTAAAAATCTTTGTGTATCGTCTTTTGTTAATCCTCATGCAAATTGCATTTTGTTTCTCAGCGCCCGAAGGCACGTGGCATGTTTTGATTGGTTTCACCATTTCTAGATTTACATGAATATTTACAATGTTTACATAATATGCAAAGTACAAATAAAATCCTAAGACCCGATCGAATATTCCAAGGAATATTCAAGGTCATACGGTGTAAAGTGAAAATACATCCCTACTTAGTGAAGGTAAACACGTGTATAAATAGTATTGGAGTGGGAGACAAAATTTTTATGCACTCTTGCATTATGTACCCGATGAAGAGTAAAGTAAAAATTTATGCCTGAAGCCCAATGGAGGACACATGTCAGTGTTTCAAGAAAAGTCAATAAGCGGGTGTTCGAGTCAAACTTGTAGTGTTGCATTCATTTGAAAAAGTGGAAAAATTACAAATAAGCTCCACAGTCTCGCCGCTCTCAAAATAACACATGTGGATGGATTATATTCAAATAAAAGGGGAAAATTGAATGGAGGGGTTTTAACACATTTATGGATTCCACCATTAATGCACGAGTGCATGAATCAAGGTAATATTTTTTAAAAATTCAATCATTTCAAATCATTACCTTACATACGATAAATTATAAGCCCTAGCTCTATTAAATTTACAACATAGAGAGAAACATTTGACTACGAGAGAAGATCATTCAAGCTAGAAGATTTAGAGCCATGGGTATAGGGATGAGTTTGAAGGCTTACAAGAAACAAGTGAGTTCTTTCCTTACATTTGTATCATTGTCATTTGATCTTTAATTTGCAAATAATTTAGAGGGGAAATTGAAACACATTAGATTAAGACCATGGAGTTAGGATTTTATGTTGCTTTCTAGTATCACTAGTATTTGGGACACTATTACAACTAAAAATATGTTAAACACCAAATTGGGTGATTTTTACAAAGATTCCATGCTTCAAATAAAAGTTAGTTCATGGCCGCATTGATGCTAGCCACATTATCCTAGCCACTGCTTTCCCTCCTCTCATGCATTGTTTAGAGCTAGTAAGAATTTGTCTTTGAGAACTATGATCCGAATGAGGAATTCCTAGATGGAATCGGTGAAGTAATATTAACTCTAACACCCAGAGAATTTAGATTAATGTTAGGGTTACCCAAAATTGTGCAACCAATAACCATAGACATAGAGTCTTCTTTAGCTCATTTTGAAGCCAAGAAGAAAGATTATGCTAGGCTCATGAATACTAAATGGTTGTTGATAGATAGAAATTCTACCACAAGAATCCCTAAGAAATTAGTCATATCACATTTTATGGCAGAGGTTGAAGACATAATTGTATTGTTAAGTAGAATGATTGGTTTGGATATGGCTTATGAATTTAAAGAATGGATGTGTCCATACATTGTGGTTATCTTAGAAAATAAAGGAATTTTTTTGGGAAAAACTCATAGCTACATCAATCCACACACAGCTCTTCAAGTTAGCCACAAAAATCAACATGGGCACCACTTCTAATCTTGAGTTCTATATGATGTCATACTTGATTTACAATATTACAGGACACAAGATTTTCTTGGCCTCCCACATCAATGAAATTTCAAAGATCATAGAGTATATGATGTTTATCCCTAGCTAAATATGGACAATTGGAAAAGAAATGTCAGACTAGTAAATGATGCATTTTTTGCACCTATAATATGTCTTTTCAAATCGAATGGGAACAATATAGAATATCTGAAGAAGCCAGGAATGCAATATTGGAGTATGGTTGATTTTTTATTCAACATAAGTTGTTTACCTAGGTAGTTGATTTGATGGGCACCCATACAAATTTACTAGATATGTGGATGACAAGTGGGCCTTGTGTGAAATTTCTAGTCAATTGGCACTAGTGCAAAATGATTGCAGGCAAGCACAAAACCAATATTTAATTTCCTATTAGGATTGGAGGATATCCTTGCCCCACTATTTCAAAGGATAGACTAATGGAAAGGTTTGAAATGGAAAAATTTGAACCTAGGTCCTAGTACGATATCGAATGGGTTATTAGTTATGCTTTAGGAAGTTCATATGAGCATGAGCCTCATTTTGAGGATTATTGGATGAATTACAAAGATGAAGAGGAATTCAGATTCATATATTTTTCTCGAATGACCCTCAAACAAATCATTGATTTTAAGATTGGTGTAGTACCTCAAGGAATAACAGATGACCAACAAATAGTGAGTCAATACTATATTGACCAAAATATTGAGGGACAACCAATTACTCCCATAGTTTGGGGTGAAGAAGAATCAGACAATCCACATAAGATAATTTCTAATGTAATGAGAAGGAATTTGAATTGGTTACAAAGGAAAGGTATGGACTTGTCTATCCAAAATAAAAATGTTGAATGAATTCAGAGATTTGGGAATCTTGAAGGAATATCTTCCTCCTTTAAAAGAAGGAGCTGATAAGATTGATCCATTAGGAGGAAGAGCTCATCAATTACCTAATAAGATACCCACTTCAAGTATTACGATGAATCAACTTTTACTTCAAGCAAGACTCAAACCTCTATGTCTATTTTGAAACAAAAACTAGAAGAACTGATCTTAAAATCTATGCAATATGCCCCCATCACCTAAGTAGTGCCTATACAAGCTAAAGGGTTAAGCATAACCAAACCAAGGACTCCCATAGTAATATTTATAGGATCATCTAGCACTTTGGAAAGAAGATAAGGGAGCTCTAGCGAGTGCTTGATATGTAATCTAAATTAAATAGTGCCAAAGAAAGAGATGCACCAGACCTCAATAATTTTGAGAGAGCTAAAAATAAATTCAAAATAATACAACCTTTGGTAAGGGATACTAGAATTTCAATGAAGGAAAGTGGTCATGATTCAAAGAAACACAAAAGAAGAGAGCCTGAAGTGATTGATCATGTTCCCCTCACTAAGGCTCATAAAAATTTGGTTGGTACATTAGCGGGAAAATAATACTACCAAAGGTTCGGAAAATATTCATAATAATCCACTTGTACCACCGAGGTTACAACTACAAAATTATTTCCATCGGGGTAGTAGTAGATTTGGCCCAAGATAAAATAACTCATAGTATCCCCATATCTAATCAGCCTAGTAGCATTATAACGAACAAGGGAAAGGAGAATCAAGTGTAATGTAGTTTGAGGGTCAAAATATACCTCAGATCAGTCCACATGAACAAGTGAAAAATCCAATTGAAATAATAGATACAAATGCACTTGATGAAATTCCTCCACTTGAAATCATTGATGTAACAATTGAAATATATAAATTGGGAGATAAAAGTGTCCCTCAGGTAGAGGAGTAGATGAAAGAAGTTTCTAAGCCATCAAATGTTGAAACAAAGGTTCAAATCCAAGATGTTCACATTGAAAGTTCAATACTTACAAGGAAAGAATAACCAACGAGTCAAGGGATAGTAAGTGAAAAATCTATAGAAAGCATTATCTCTACTAAGGATCACCCTCCGAAAGACTCAAAAGTTATACATGGTGATAATGAAACTCGGGATGAGGGCCCTCTTGAAGAAATTGTGGTGAAATCAATAAGTGAAGATATTAAAATGATGAAGATCAATGATAAGGACAATGTGTAAATTGACGATAAAGATAAAGGATCATCAATGTGTCCCAATCCACCGAAAAAGAGGAGAAATTACTAAAGTAAAAGGCCAATAGTGTGCAAAATTAGGAAGATATTTCCACTGAACATCAGTCTCAAAAAGAGATAGATCATAAAAATAAGGAAGAGTCATCAAAAGTGGCAAGTCTAATAAAATAAACTCTAGAAGAAACTGTTGTCTCCAAATCACTGCACCCCCCCGAATGGCTTGAAATGAATCATGAAATTCAGTGTGATTGGGACACATGGAATCACCTCTCAAGCTGTGGGACTTGGGCTTGAGGTGAACCTTCGGAGAAGGCCAACTTCCTCTTCCTAGACTAAACACAACACTACTTTTGATGTAAGAAAGATGGCTAACTAGACCTATACTAACATTTCATGGGATTAGGGAGAGAGAATACAAGGAAAAACCTATTCTAGAAGTGGTGATGCACTAAGAAAATGGGCGTTCAACTTCAGGAAGGGTTAATGTGGATAGAATGCATGCATCATTGGCCACCTTCACCTATTGTAACTTGGAAAGGGTAAAAATACCACAGACTAGAAGCACACGTTCCTTCGCTAAACTTTAAACATACACAATAGAGAGATCAACTTTGATTTGATACACAGATAATTTATCAAAAGGATAATCACAAGCACATGTCCAGTATCCACTTAAGTGATAATAATAATGCAACTCTTAATCAACAGGAGGAAAATAGTTTCTCACAACTGATGAGAAGTAATCACACTATTCTTTTCATAATATGAAACAAATAATCTGAAATAAAGGTAAACTAATCAAATAATGCTAAGGAATCACATTCACAAGGCATGTAATGATTAATCATTCAACACAATAAAATAGATTTTCAAGTGCAAGTAAACTCTGGATATAATTAAAAGGTTTCAAAAAACTCGAAAGCACTCTTCCAAGCTTGAAGAGCAACTTCCCACAAATCTCTAAAAATGTCTCTATTTTAAACAATGGAAACATTCCACTATTTATAAGTTCCTAGGCTGAGCCATTACAGTTGGGCCTTTAACTAACATTTAACTAAAAATAGTAATGTCATTAATAAAAGGGAACATGCTCCCATAAAAATAGAAAATTTGTTGCAAAAATTTGACCAAGTCAACCCTGTAACTTTGACTGATTCTGGAGCTTGAACCTATCCTTTCATGGCCACTCAGCTTTGGCCTGATTCACCTACATCTCCTTTCTCTACAAGTTTTTGTTGTCCTTCCTCCCAAACATCCATTCGATGTCTATACTCAAAGAAGTGCTTGATAACACCCTGGGTTTCTTCATCTCCAGGTCCACACGCATAGTGATTCACTACGTCCGCTATCTCAATCTCTTTCGTGATCCTGGTTGGAAACCTTCAAAGTTTATTTGTGACTTTCCTTAGTCTCCCTATGAAATTATGACATAGAACCAGTCAATCAATGGAGTCACTATTGAAATTCTTTGCAACATCGTCATCCTACTTCACCAAATCTTTGAAATTTTCTTTAATCTGGTCTTCGGGAAGAGCATCGATATTTTCATTGAAGAACTTACAGTTGGCATTGTCAAACTCCTCTGAGATATCATTGAGGGAATCCATAATCTCCACTCGCTTCTCCTCCATTTCTTGATCAGATCTATAAAGACTTTGACACTATAATTCTATAGCCCTTTAATATTCAAATAATTTAGAGGCATCATCAATGACCTCTTCACGCAGAAGTAAATTAGAATCTTCTTCTCTAATGTCACTCCATGTTGCCAAAGTTAAGTTTAAGTTATTATTATATTCAGAGAAAGATTCGTCCATTTTAGCAATAGTCATTTTTGCAACCTAGTAAATCACTATAAATCTCAATGGCTTCCTTAGTCAAAGGATTGGCCTCTGCAAGATTCTTTCCATCCACTCATTTACTTATTCTCCCTTTACGGCCTAGCTTCTCAAGCTCATGATAGGAAATATCATCAATTGTAGATGAAATTTTCATGGCCACGATAGTTGAGATGTCAGTGGATGGAGTGGGCTGGGTTACTCTACGTAGCAGTGTAGTGAGCTGCTCGACTTTGGCCTTAAGCTCATCCTTGGTGGCCTTATCCTCATCGTATTTCTCCAAAAGGCCCCCTAGAGTAGTGTGTACATCCCGCTTGGCTTCTTCATGAGTATCCTTGCCCGGTGAGAACTTTGAGATCCAAATGAGTCTGTTGTGGTGATGGTTTCTTTAGTTTTCCCCTCACTAGGGGTAGCCACCTCTATCACACACTCCCCAGATGGATTAACCATCAGACTTGATACAGTTCTCGGTCTCTTAGCCTATCTTTTGGGCATGGAATCCAATATACTGAGATCTATCACATCTCCCAGAGGAACCTTTTTCTTTTACTTAGGAGTTTGTCTAAACAGCCACTCTAGTATGGATAGAATCGAGGAAGATGAAGTAGCAGATCCGATACCTAAAGCATCAGTTAGAGTAAGATCACTAGAAATTGCAGCTGATATTTGAGAAAAGGTAGTAATGACGGAAGGGGTGGGTGTGAGGACAGCCATAGGGATTGACAAAACAATGATAGGGGTTGAAATTGAAGAAAATGGGAGTGTCAAAGGAAGTGAAGAGGAAATGGGTGACCCAATATTTTCCCTAGCTGATAGAACAGAAGTGATGAAAATACCTGGGCCATAGAAGGGGATGGGAAGGAAGAAATGATGGTAGAAGTGGAAGGAACTGATATTGGAAGTGATAATGGAGGAAGGGGAAGATGTGATGGATCTTGAATGACACTAGGGGAGTCACTCACTTCAACTACCTCAGTAGCTGGCACTGTAGATGTTGTAATCTTGGGAGCAACAGACCTAGAAAGAGATGAGCCACCAACCACAAATGAGATCTTCTTTGGAATGACAGGAACCCTTTGAGTCGACCTCTTGCCTTTTGTGGGTGTTGGTTGGTTTCTTTTGATGTAGACCCTGTATTTGTAGGTTGACCTTCCCCTTTGGGTGAGATTCCCAAGGTGGCCAACCAACTGAAGGTTCTCCTTAGAATGGGTCCCGCCCTTTCTTTAGTATTGCTGCACTCTTCCACATACCAATCAACCCATGGCAGTGGTTGATTGGCAACATTGTCATTCTTGTATGATGGATCTAGGACCTCATCATTGTCCTACAAGTATTTTGGCACATCAACCAATCCAAACTACCACACTTCATCAAGAGTTAACATTTCGTAATTCCTTTTCTACATGATGTACTCATCCCGACAATGAATCCATATATCTTCTACTTGGGGCACATGAGCTCTAGACTTACCTGTCTCCCTGAACTTACCCCAATAGTCAAAGTTAGTTCATGGATGGAAGGCCTGCAGGGTTATGTCAGCCATTTCAACATCCACATTCTTTACCTTGTGGATATTTGGGAAAGAATACCTAGCAATTAAAACCAGGGAAATGCATTCCCATCTTGTGGTGCTTATTTTAGATTTTATGGTAATCTAACAAGCTGCTGAAATAATTCCAAAAGAACCCATTTTTAGTGGGGCACCTTGGAAACTTGCTTGGGGCGCCTATGAAACTTGGAATTCGAAGGTAGGTGAATGTGGGAAATTGAAAGTAGATTTCTCCCCATTCTCACACCTCTTGGAAGGCTTCATTGGAAACCCTCCAATTATATAATTCTTTATCAAAGCAATAGAGGACAACGGGAAGAAAGCATTGTTGATTCTTTGGAAGTGATTTTTCCCCTCATCCGAGTAAGTTGGGGATAAAAATAGTATATTTGGGAGGTGCTACAAACACCCATGGTATTTAATCTTGCAAAATCCCCCATAGCAGCAACCACATATACTAGAAAAGACGTCATGTGGAAAGTCTTGGTTTTTGCCACCTTACCCAACCTGATAGCGAATGTTGCTACCAATATGTTCACCCCATCGATAAAATCATCATTCTTCTTGATAGTTTCCATGCACAAGAACATATATTCTTGGAATTCCTTTGTAGAAGGAAGACTTGAAACTTTTCTTAAAATTATAATGAGATCGTTGAATTCCTGAATGAAATCTTATCGATGTATAGTTTTGGGCAACTTGGTGAAATTCTTAGTCATGTAGGATTTCATCATGACCTTCGAGCATACTTCCTCTTTTTTATCCCAGTGTTCAACTACTATTTCAGGTGAGATAGTGGTGTAATCTTGAACATCTGGAAGTTTAAACAAGTCTTCGATGAAAACCCAGGTCCGCAGGATCACCACCTTATCATCACTATCCCTTATCAAAATAGAGTCCTCGTCGTAGTGGGCTGCTGTAGCTAGGAAAAACTTTGGGAATTACATAGATGCAGGAAAACCAGTGGTAAGGACAAGACCACTATCATAGATAGCCTACATCCATGGGTTCTTATTCGGGGCCTTTAATATTTCCCAGAACTCAGGAAGATCAATTTGTCCTAGATCAGTGTTCTGATATTTCCTAAGTCATAGGTCAAGCAAGATTGGGAAGCAACCCTAATAAATGTGTACTTCATCTTCTCTTTCCCCTTCGAAGTGGAGGCAGACATCAAAAACTATGAGTATTGCAGAAATTCTGAAAACTTGAAAGCAAGGAAACTCTGAAATTTTGAACTGTAAAAAATTCAAAAGGAACCACCAAATCGAAATCCCCAAAATGAATTTCCCAAACTGAAACTTTTGAAATCAAAAGGTCTAAAAGAAATATCCAAAAAAAAATTCCGAAGCTAGAGGTTTCGAAAACCTGAAGCTGAAATCTCTGAAACAACAATTCTCTGAAATCTCTGAAAACCTGAAATCTCTGAAATCCCGAAAGTGAAATCTACGAAATGATTTCCTGAAGTCAAAAAGTTTGAAAGAAATATCCAAAATGTTTTTCAGCTTGAGGTTCCGAAAACCCAAAAGCAACTTGATTCTCTAAAGTAACAGTTCTCGAAATACTTGAAAGCAAGAAATCTCTGAAATTGGAAAACTCTGAAGATTTTCACCGAAGGGGTTCTCCGAAATAGTTTCACCTTGTGATCTCTTGAAGGAATTCTCTGAAATGAATTTTCTAAAAATTATTTCCGAATGATCTCTAGAGGAAGCTGCAAAGTAAATGTTAAGTTGGAATTTGAGAAACAAGAGGAAGTATGAGGGACCTAAAAAGATCCCCTGAACATACTTGAAAACCTGGAGAAAACTTACACTACAAAACATGGTGAAAAAGAAAGATATTACAAGAAAAGACCAAGGAAAAAGGAAACCCAAATGGGGAGGAGGAAAAATACCTAAACCAAAAGAAAATAAAACCAAAAAACATACCTTAAAAAGACGCCGTAAAGTACAAGAGTGAAATGTCAGAGTGAATGTGTCAGGTAAAAATGAAAAGTAAAAATCCATGTTTATATAGAAATCCTGATATTAATGGTAAAAATCTGATCCGTATGGAGGTAGGTGATAATTAATCATGCATAGAACCTCCAAAGTTCCAAACCGAAAGACTAAAATTAAAAATTTAGGATTTCAGACTTTGGAAAAATGGGAAGCAAAAAGATGAATTGGCAACTAAAAGTCTGAAACCCGAAAACTTGGAAGTCCAAAATTTATGCTTTCAGAAATTTAGACTTCAGGAAACTCAAGTGAAAATCCTAAAAATGACTCGGAGAACTCCGAAAACCCGAAACTCGAAAGTCTGAATTTTTGGACTTTTGGAAATTCGTACTTTGAAAGTCCAAGAGGGATTTAAACAAAATGAGCCAAAAATTCCGAAACCTAAAAACATGAAAGTTTGAAAATTCAGACTTTCGGAGTTTTGGACTTTGGAAAATCTCAAATGCAATTTCAAAACTGAACTTAAAAAACTCTGAAAGGGAAAAACTCCAAATTCTAAAAATTGAATTTTTTTCAAAGTCTCTGCCTTAGCAAAATTCATTGTGCAAGGATTTCTTAAAAACACTAGTCGACATATAGCCTTCTTCTGGGTAGGTTAAATGTTTAACAAAAACTATAGAATTGTAGGCCACACTAGTGAAAGGAAAAGACAAGGGAGAAACACCAACTGATAGTAAGATCCAAGAAATAGATAGTCAATTCCAAACTCAGAGATAAAGGAAAGAATGAGTGGAAAAGGGTATATTGCATGATGAATCCAAAAGCACACAGAGAGGTGGAAAATCCATAAGAAGAGATACCATTAGTGTAACATATTTAAGATGCATCCAAAAATAGTAGTTTTCTCTAAAATTCCAGATCCCACATCACAGGGAGAGAGTGCGAGAATTACTCTCACAACTGGGTGGTTAGGAGAAATCCTTCCTAGAAAAGAGAAGGATACAATTCAAGAGGAAACATTTGATATAATGTGTATTATATTTCAAAAACACACCAGAGATCCTAAGAATGCTAGAATCCTAACTAAATCCCATGTAGATTAGAAAAGATTCAGGACTTTGGAAATAACCACTCCACAGGGTGACAAGTTAAAAGGTGAAATCACAATTAGTGATTATAATGTTACACATATCCCCCTAGGAAAACCTACAGAAAAAGCTTGAAATAGGATGCTATAGTGGTTGTAGGTGGTTTGTTGCAAAATATGGATAAATAAAAAGAAATAAAGAAACAATTAAAAGAAAAGGTCAAAATATTGTCTTCATATGTGCAGTGGATACAACCTATAAATGAAGGGAAGGAGATAATTGTTTCCATAACTTCAAAACTCTTAAGTGAAGTAGATAAGTCCAAGTAAAAAGTTGATGTTGTGGATAAATGGAACACGGATTTGTCTAAAAAAGGAAATAAGATTATAAAGGACATATTAAGATGTTATGACAAGTTAAAAGAAAAATACAATGATGTACAAGAACAAATAGAAAAATGTACTTGATGAATTATATTTTGGGGAGGGTATTTTACCCAAATTTGAGGTAGTAGTTGAGTTAGGTGATCAATTGATAGTAGAATATAGTGTAAAATGATGAAAAGATAGTGTATAATACTCATGTTCCATGTTGGGAAAGATGAAGAGGATATCTCCTTAATATTTCATAAATTCGATGCATATAATGAAAGAATGTCAAAATTATATGAGAATGATGCCAAAGGACTTTAATCTGATCCCAATGTACCATGAACAAGCTTAGGTTTGTTTTCTCAAAACATTTTTTCATTATTTTGTTTATCTTTGATAATTGTATATTTTCTTGAATTTTCAAGTTTCAAATTATGCTTGTGAAACAATGTAATGCACTATGATTTCATTTTGATATAAAATTGAATCTATTATGAACATGAAATTCAATGTAACACTTTTAATTTTTCTGCATTTGTGAAAAAAGAAAAATGGGGTTCTATAGGGGCCCCAACCCAGGAAAATATTTACATAAATCCTTGATATTATACCAAAAGGGAAAAGGAGAAATACACTTAGTTATTCTATCATTAAGAGATCCTATTTGAAAAGAGGAATCTTCTTTAAAAGCCTATTCTTCGTAACTACAAATTCCTCAGTCCCATCAACCATCTGTATAAATAAAACATCCCCTGCCAAACTATGAGACATGTCTAGAGCCATAAGTTCATCGACACTCGCCCTAGGACCATCCAAAATTTCAACCAGCTCTAATTTCTTCTTGTAGGAAGAAAACCATTCTTTAAGATCTAAACCACCCTTGGAAAGATCCTTATTTCTTGATGCTTTGAAGGTAGAAGATTGAATGGAGGTATGTGCAAAAGTTAGGAGTGTAATTATAGTAATTTTTGGGAGTAGATTGAGCAATTACAGCCCATTGTAGTCTTCGGATCCAAAATCTCAAATATCATCCTCACGAATGCATCATCTAGGCCCGAGAAGTCAAAAATTGAATTAAGGTCTTCAGATGAAAGTTCTTTCAAACTGCTTGCTAATGCTACTCCCTACATATTGTAAACAAATATTTTCACTTAGCTTCTCACACTTAAAATAAGGTATGTGAAATTGTAGAAAGAAATGGTGGGAATTTATAGTGAAGATGAGGTTGGCAAGTTAAGTTGAGAAAAATCATGGTGATTTGATTATTGAGATTGTCTATGATATCTACACGAGGGAGATAAATGTGAAGTAGATTGATATCACTCAAAAAGGAGGGGTTGGCTTGATGTAACACAACACATGTGGAAATACTCAGCTTCAAAGGTATTCTAGTAATTGTGTGTGTTTCGATGCGGATTCCAAAAGGTGGGAATGATTAACATCAAATCAAACTATTTAGGGGCACTCAAAAATCATTAAAAAAGGTTTCTCAACCTACCCAAAATAGGAATGATCAAGTTGATGATGTCAAATGAATGACATAGGCATCCCATTCATCATAAAGGAATGAAATATACACTGACAACATTTGTAAAGATCTCTCCACATGGCATGATAGGGAATGAGATATTTTCAAAGAAGAAGAATCAGATACTATTCCTTAGGAATATTCCTTGAAAAGATTCAAAGTTTTGGGGGGAAAAAATCAAGCAAAGAATCGAATATTGTATAGATATGAGAGGCATGTTCTCATATTAGGGGGTTAAAATTTTCTAAATTTTAGAAGAGATAGAGATTTTGATGTGCTTTCTTGAAATATGAATTTTAATGAGATGCCTGTGAGTTGTTTTACTTCTTCAAATTTTCCTATGTCAAGATGGTTGCAAGTGTACAACCATTGATAAACATTGAGATCATAGGTTTTATGTTCCCTTGTTAAGGAAATTGAATATCTGAAAATGAACTGTGTGCATGCTCATTAAGCTTTGTTATACTTTGTTCTTAATACAATATACTTTAAATCAGTCAACTATTTTTCTTATTGCAATCTTATGTTTATGGCTCCTATGAGTTACACTAGATCTGGTCTTAATGGTGGTATTTTGGTAATTGAATTTTTATTGTAATCAGATCCTTCTTTTCACAAAGTACCAAACATATTTTTAAATTCATAATGCTTCCAATCATTGTTGCTAATATTTTTGTAAGCCTTTGAGTGTATCTTATGCATAATAAGTAGTGAGTTGTGAATATTTTGTCAATATATTTACATGAGCTTTCATGTGCAATTTCTTGAAGATTGTATGAAATCATGCATTCTTGGGCTTCTATGAGTGTGTACCTTCTCTCTAAGGGACTGTTTCTGACCAATTGAGTATCCCTTTACCTAGAATTATGCCCGACATTGCTGGAGTTCTAAAAAACCTATCAAACTAAATTCCATCTTATTTTAATCTCCCATTCATACAAAATATAAACCTACTACTGCTCAAATCCTAAAATTCACTTATGTTTACTTTGCGTATAATTATTTGTCAGGACTTTACAAATTTTACTTCCCTTTCCATAAATATACAAGAGCAGATGGAATCTCATGCTGTCTAGAGTAACTTGAGTCTAATTGGAGTGACATATGCACCGTTTAGTGTGACAACTTGTATGCGAGTTTAATTGTGCATTTATTGGCCATGATAATTAAAGACTAAATCATATATTTTCAAAAGGAAGTTAATAGACTGAATATTTCAATTATCCCTTTACATTTTTAGGTTACACAAAGGGTTCTCTCACCTAGGTCAAAGGTAGGGCCTAAAGTAGTAGGGAAGGTCATCCCCTTTGTATGTGTCACCCAATCCTCCCAAATCTAGGTTCAAATGAGTATGTAAGACATCTTCCGCAGCTACTAAATGACATAAACAAATTCTTTCATCCTCAAAGTATATCACTTCAATCACTGATGTTTCCTGACCCCAAAAAGAGGTGTAAATTTGGGTACCAACACGCTTCGGCGTTGTTTTCGGGGACTATTTCCTGTAATTAAGAATAATAAATGTCTCTAATAACATTTACGGTGCATCCGATAGAAATTCATGTCTAGAACCTAGATCTTTGTTGAGATTTTCTAAAATAGAGCCCGATCTGAATTTGTTTGCTCTATATTTTCCTAGTACAAAAAGATTTCCATTAAATTTGACTTCGCTAGGAGAAGCTCGATAAAAGACTATGAAAATTTGTAAATATTTTCTCATTTGCATGTAAATACATCATCTAACAAGTTATTTCAAGTGATCAACACATATAAGGTGCAAAACCTTAGTGGCGACTCCATCTTCTGTGATAATTCTTGTGAGAACTAGTGTAAAGTATCTAAATCTTGGTTGATTAACTTGTCAATTTCGCAAAGATAAAAGGAAGGAGATCCTTCTTCAAATCAAATCATTCCAGAAGATTTTTCCCAGAGTTGGGAAAGAATAATCCAGGAGAAAACAAGTCTAGAAAGCCTTGGGTGATCAAAGGTCAGAAGAAAAAGTTGTACCTATTGTTGAAATTGATCAACCTTTAGTGGAAGATTACTCTAACACTTCAGAAATTTCTAGATCAAGTAGTCCCTATTCCAATTTGTATACTCCACTTTCGGGAGGGTCTTTCATTTACAAGTGACCAGGATATTCTTCAATTCCCTCATTTATTGATTAGAAATAATAGAGTATTTTGTGAAATCAAGTCATTAAAAGATTAATACTTTGAAGATCATACTTCATTTCCTCAGAGACCTCTAGTTCCCCACTATTCTAATCCTTTTATTGGAACACCTCATCTAAACAATATGGAAAAGCCTCCACCCAAAACTCCTTTTGTAGTGAATACTTACAAACCTATAGATTTTCATGGGATGGTTTGTTTTCCAAATGAGGTCCCACATGAGGTCAGAAATATACTATATAGATTTAAGAGGAATAATGCAATAAGTGGAGACTAAAATCTTAGACTCTTCCTAAATACTATAGAATATTTTGAAATAGAACATGAGGATATATATGTAAAAATATTTATACATACTCTAGATGAAGATGCTAGGGAATGGTACAAGTCATTACCTGATAATTCAATTGATTCTTGGATAGAAATGAAGAATGATTTCAAGTTACAAAGATTCTGATGGGTGATAAGACTAACCCTAGGTTTCTTCTTACTGAATTTGAAAATATAAAGAAAAATCTGAATGAACCTATTCGGATTTCAATACCAGATTTAATAAAACCTTGACAAGATTACCTATAAATATGAGACCTAGTGATGAATCTTGTCTGATCAAATATTCAGATGCCTTTGAAAAAAAAATAACCTATTACCTGAGAGATAAAAATCCTCAAACATTGAGGCAATATTTTCTATGGCTGTTCAAATTGAGAATAATATCAAGGATGCTTGGAAGCCTTGAATAAGGGAGGGTGTCAAATTGATTAACCTAGAAAAACCTAGAAAAGTAAGGCAGTGGATTTAAAGGAAGTTGTCAAGACCCTAGTAGGGGTAGTTAAGGATATTTCTTACAAAATTGCTAGAGCTGAGAAAGGCATAGGGGAAAATCCTCAAGCTCAACATAAACCTCAAGGATAGAATAGATTTGGAAATCATCCCAGAGGTGACCATAGAGAGATGACAGAGGAAAAGGACCAATGGGGTCAGGAAACAAGCAACCAAACCCTAGAGAAAATAAATTAGTACCTGATCCATTGATTGCTAGGGTATCTATGGTTGAAGAAGATCATATCATTGAATGGTGTGATAAATGTTTCCTACCACATTCTCCTTGTGACCCAAATGTTGATGATGATGTCACTGATGAAGCTGCTTTTGGTGATGTTTTTATGTTGGAATGTGTTGATACTACACCACAAGGGGATACTTCTATTGAATTGTTGGGTGCAAGAACTGTTAAATCCTTTTGGAATTGTTTGGAACAGGTATCTTCTCTTCCTCCTATTACTAATGTTGATATAAATATGGTTCAGTCTTCTTTTGAATTACCTAACCATGATTTTGAGTATCTAAGGGCTTTGATGATTAAAAAATATGATGGGGGTATTCCTTCTAAGGAAGACAGGAAGCTACTGATGAATGTTATTTTGGAACAAGAAAAGGAATATAACCTTCGAAGAAGAGTGGTTAAAGGGTATGTCCAACCTTAAAAATATAACACCCCTATTAACCACTATCCCCAAGAATGTCCCCAAGGAAGATATACAAATAAAGGCCATGTTGTTACTACCAAGCCAAGTACATCTGATGCTTCTCAAGCAGTAAATTATATTATCCCATTAGAAAAATAAATTACTCTGTCTCCCAACACAACTCTACCCAAGTATGTCACTTGTGATATGGCTTAGATTTTGAACCAAATTAAATTCACTTGTGCCCATTTTTGAGTTTCTTAGAATCCCTGAGAATAGAAGAAGAGCATTTGAATATTTGGGATTCAAAGAGGATAAATTTTTTATAAGTAAAGAATGTGAATATCTCACCTACTATAGCTGAAGTGCAATTTTTTTAAGAACAAGAAAGTATGGGGAATCCCCAGAGATATATTTAGGTACTTCCTTGGTTGAATATCAATTGGATGTAGATTCATTTTTTACCTCTTTGATTATCAGTGACAAATTGGTTCATAATTGTATGTTTGAATTAGGAGCCTCATGTAAAATAATGCCCTTGGAGGTGATGAATGATTTAACTATAAAAATAAATTTGGAAAATTTCATGCCATGGTTTCTAGGGAGGTACCAGTTATTGGATATGTAAAAGCATTGGTGGTTCAACTTGTTTGCTACCCTAAAAACATTTGACCATATATGTATTCATTGTTGATTACCCTGCTAAGTGGGGTATGTTATCTAGAAAATGGGTTACAAGTGTGGGAGGTAGTGTATAAATGGACATGTCTTATGCCACCATACCTATTGAAGGAAAGTTGGTGAAATTACATGGAGAGAAAAATATGCTCCACATTATTGAAGACCCCATGAATGCCTCTTATGAAGTATTATTTGTTGACACTAATTTGGATAATTTTATATGATATGCTGATTTTGAAGACCAATGCATAAATAATGTTACTCATTTGAAATATGTTGGTATTCCTTAGACCATGATATTTGATAGAGCATGTCCTATTGTGGGAAGTGGAGCTAGAATAGTCCTCACATCCCCAGAACAAGAATTTTTGACATTTTCATTCAAAACAAATTTTGAATGCACTAATAATATTGCATAGTATGAGGAATTGCTCATGATTTTAAGAGTTTCTTGGAAACATGGAATCCAATATATCATTGTTAAGGGATATTTTGAGTTGATTGTGAAATAAGTAAGAAAACTGTATGCAACCAAAAATTAACAAATGAAATAGTACAAACATGCATTTTGGGACCTTATTGAAATGTTTGATTCATTTAATATCTTGTATCATGAAAAGAATTAGAACACAACAACTGATAAATTGACTGTCATTAGATCACACTTCTCTAACTTTGCACACTATCTCCATTTTGTAATTATTATGTTGAAGTATTGTCTAGACCTTCATGCTGATAATGTCAAACATTGGAAAGTATTTGAGGATGATTCTTAGATACAAATATTTATGAAGAGAAAAGATGAATTTTCTAATCAACATATTGAATTAGAGCCAATGGTTGAACTCTGTGATGGGAAAGAGAATCTTTTTGGTAAAGGAGGTGATCCAACTAAAAATAAATACAATTCCCAGAGGATTAGTTTCCCTTGAGTCCAAATTTGATAGTGTTGACAGAGTAATTAATAGGCCTATTTATGCTTCTAGAGATGTTGAAGAATGTAATCTAGGGACTCAAGAAAATCCTAGAAAGGTGTGGTTGGGCTGCAATTTGAACAAAGAAGAAAAGTAGGATTATACTAAGCTACTAAGAGAATATCAAGATTGCTTAGCTTGGCCATACTATGAGTTGAAAGCTTATAGAGAAGATTTGTTTCAACATGAGATACCTCTAGAAACCCATTCCAAACAATTAAAGCAGAATCAAAGGCCCATCAATCCCATTATCTCTCTCAAGATGTAAGAAGAGTTGATAAAGAAGAGGGATGGAGGAATCATACAACCTATTAGATATTATTCATGGGAGGAAAACCTTGTACTAGTCAGAAAGAAAAATGAGGATATAAGGCTTTGTGTGGAATTCAAGGAATCTTAACAAAGCATAAATCAAACATAATTATCCATTTCCAAATATGGATAACATGTCAGAATCGGTTACATGGTCTCGAATTCTTGTCAACATTGGCTAGTTTGTCAAGGTACAATCAGGTGGTGGTGAATAAATTTGAACAATTTAAAATTGGATTTACTACCTCTTGTGGGACATATGTTTATGTTAGGATGCATTTTGGACTCATGAATGTAGGATAAAATTTCCAGAGAGCCATGGATGTGGCTTTTATAGGGTTTATAAATGAATTCATAGTTGTATATCAAGATGATATAATAATCTTCTCAAAGAAAAGAGGTGACCATTTGGGCCACCTAGAAAAGATGTTTCTCAAATGCAGAGAGAGTATGGGATTTCATTGAATCCCAAGAAGTGTCATTTTGGAGTCCAAAAATAAAAACTATTGGGGCATATTGTATCTAAGGAAGGGGTCATGATAGATCCCGAGAGAGTGGAAGAAATTGGTAAGGTTCCTATCCCCAAATCTAAAAAGGGTATTTATTCTTTTTGGTCAAATAAATTTTATTAGGAGGTTCATCTCCAACTTTGCTGAGATAACCATTCCTATAAAAATATGTTGAAGAAATACCAAGTCATTAAGTGGGAAGAAGGATCTATCAAAGCTTTTACTTGGAATAGAGGAAGCACTTGAAAAATTCCCGATCTAGGAATTACTGACTACAAGAAAGCATACGATTGCATCAATCTTTGTTGCAAAAATATGAATAAGGAAATGAGAGGCCTATTGCTTTTTAGCAAATCCCTGCAAGGTGCTTTGAGTTGAAGTATACTATCATGGAAAAGCAAGATTTTTATTTGGTAAGAGCTACCAAAATATTTAGGTCCTACATCTTAAGTTCCAATATTGTAGCCTATGTTCCCCATACGATGGTTAAGGAAATTTTATCATAAATGGAAATATCTAGCAAGAGATGTCATTGGGTGAACAAATTATAGGAATATGATATGGAGATACAAACTACTAAGTTGGTTAGAGGTTTGGGACTAGCTAAATTGATGGCTGAAATAAATTTACAAGTAATGGAGATAAATGTCATTGAAAAAGTAGTATGGACCCCCAAGAAAATGTGAGTAATTATGTCTTGTATAAAGATGTAATCTATTACTTGAAGAATTTGGAATTCCCTAAACATATAGACAACAATTAATGGAGAACACTAAATTTGACATCCTACAAATATCTCATGACTGATTTTGGTTTAGCATGGAAGAATATAGTAGGGGTATTACTCGGATGTAATGCGAAGAAGAATCTCCCAAAATAGTTACAGACTTCCATGGGAGAGTGTGTGGAGGCCGTTTTTCTGGAAGAGTTACTGCTCACAAGATCTTGAGTGCAGGAAATTGGTGGCCATCCTTGTTTAAAGACATTACAATGTTAATAAGAAAATGTGAAAGTTGTCAACAATTTTCTGGAAGGTTGAAAGTTGCAGTGCCTTTCCTTTGCAACCAATGTCAATTGAAGCCCCTTTTAAGCAATGGGGAATGTATTTTATTGGAAATATCATATGCTTCAAGTGCTTGACATAAGTGGATTCTGGTTACTATTGCTTACTTCACCGAATGGGTTGAGGCTATTCACGAAACAAAGGCAACTCACCGGTGGTTATGGATTTCATTTTAAATAACATAATTTTCAGATTTGGAGTACATGTTAAAATAGTTGCTGATAATGCTATGAGCTTTAGGGATAAACCATTAACAACTATGTGCAAGGAATATGGTATCAATTTTGCCTATGCATCAAACTACAACCCTCAAGGAAATGGCCAAGCTGAATCAAGTAACAAAAATCTACTTAAGATACTTGAAGGACATTAGAAACCAATAAAAGAAAATGGGGTGAATAACTCAAGTTTACTTTATGGGAAGATTGAGTTACTACAAAAAGAGCCACTAGAAAAAGTCCTTTTGAAATTGTTTATGGAGTCCAAGCTCTTTTTCCTTTGCACAGATAGATGTTTTCTTATCAATTCATGTAACAACTTGAGAGTGAAGAAGAAATAAGTCCCTCTGAGGAAAGAATAAACCAAATATTAGAGTTAGATGAAGAAAGAGGAGAGTCTCACTAAAGACATTTGAAGTTTAGGGAAAGAATCAAAAAGATTTTTGAAAAGAAGGTAACTCCTAGGGCATTCAATGATGGAGACTTGGTTTTACTCTAGGACAATAGGAATGAAGATAAGGGAAAATATGGAAAGTTTGATGCCCTTTGGATGGGACCATACTCAATTGACATCAAAATTGGTGAACACACTTTTTATTAAAAGATTTGGAAGGAAACTTATTAGAATTGATTTTCAATGGCAGGCATCTCAAGCACTTTATGGATGAAGCCTACATGGTCATGTATGACTTTTTGTATAGTGTACAATTTTTATTGTTTATTTTTTGTGTGTCCCTTTTTGTTGCTCGGTCTCAATGACCAATTGTTTTGGTATCTCAGATTTTGTTGTGCATATTTTCTCGTAAGGCCAAGTGTGTGTTACAAATGAATTTGTTACCCAATGGATTAAGACACTTAGTATATATGTTGAATTATTTGTTTTATTCTTGTGGCACCCATAGGGGTTCTGTTATCCAATTTTACGCACATGGAAAAATTGGAAAATAGGGCCTTATTACTATCAAATCACGACATTGGTCCCAGGGACCCACTTCTGGTCATCAGGTGAGATCGCTCATTTTTTTTTGGTATGCGAGCCATCGAGGAGTTCGATAAGCTTATCTCGCTCGGTCGAGCTAAAACAGTGTCAAATCGGGAATAAAGAGACGAGTCATCAGAGGAGTTCGTGCCTTGTCCTAACTCGGTCATAACTCAGATCACAAGCCTTAGACGAGTTCATGAGTAGGAAATGTAAGTTCAGTAACCGAGTTTGGCTTGTCATAAAAGAGTCTCGATAGGAGCGGAGGATGTTTCGATGGTTGGCTCATTGAGGCAGAGAAATGATGAGTTCGACCCGGTTTAATTCAACATGGAGAGATTGATGCTTCCTTGTTGGAATATGAATTCAGTTTTAATGACTCGACGGAGACAATAGCTGCCTCAAGATTTGGTCGAGCTTCTTCCATGGAAGAGAATTTCCAAAATGAAAAGGTGAGACAACTCAACTAAAACTTTATCTCATTCTTCTACTACAGCGGCAAGATTTTACAACAACTGATCACGACGTGTGTCGTAATGCAACCAAAACATCAGGATCAACACCAATGGTTCCTTGGGATCACCTGCGCGCGGTTATTGTCGCAATCGACTCTCTCTGGAGGCCACTCATTTTCTGAGATAAGTTTACTTCTCTACCCTGTAGCTACTGCGTATAGCCAATTATTTCCTCATGGAACTTTCCTAGGAGAATTTCAGTTCTACGCTCAAAGTGGCCGAGCATTCGATGCACAGGCATGTTGCAGTATAGTAGAAGCCTTTTTGAGCAAGTAAGTCATCCAACTATGTTATCTGATCAGCATCGAATGCATCCTCAAATTCGGGATTTTCCTTCAAGATATTTTTATGAAAATCGATTAAGTGACAGTGAGAGTGTTACCAGGAGACCTGAGGAAATTTATTACAAAGATTCTCTATTGAGATCTTACTTGTTTTACGATGTAACTCATGGAAGTGGATCTCATAGAGGTGGAACTGTTTCATATCAGAATATTCATGGAGCATAATTTGCTTTACAATTATATGAGCATCTTCAACGAGTCACTAAGTTGGCGGGCATAAAGGATTCTGTCGGAATTATCACACCTTACAAGCTACAGCTGAAATGTTTGCACTGAGAAAATGATGTCTCCTCACGCTGAGCGAGAAAAATGGAAATCAGTGGCCATCTGTCCAAAATGAAATATGGCCAAATGATAACGAAACCCCGCACTCCAATCCCGGACGTGGGAAATAAGGCGAGCAATGCCAAGTGGGTTTTCGTGGATGGCAAGCCATTGAAAAGATTCCGGCATGGGAGAAGTTTGGGTCTACTGCCAAAAAATGGGAGAAATCCGATCAAACTGCCAAGCGTGGAGATTTGACGATGGCAATCCAACATGATACTTCCGCACGGGCCGTTTAAACAGGATCCGAGTCTTTGTGCGAGTCACTCGGAAGGTAAGTCGGGGAACGTGGGAATGAGACAGTTGAAGTTTCAGGCTCCACACATTCTGCTTACCACGCATAACATCCCTGTAAACCCATCTACATATCTTCAACTATTGCGGACCTGCATTTCCAGGAATATGCTTTCACATGAAAGAGACACCTTCTCATGGAATACCATAATTGCAGCTTACAGAAGACACGCGTTTCCTCACGAAACGTTGATACTGTTTCACCGAATGCAACAAACAGATGTCTGACCTGATCAGTTCACCTATGCCAGCATACTTCTCCCAGCTGCCATGACCTTCTCCTCATCCTCTGTACAGCTCTGAGCATTCGGTGGTCGCGAGAAACTCCCACGCACAGGCAGCAGGCATGTTGCATTATAGTAGAAGCCGTTTTAGCGCTTCAAGCAGACATCTGCAGAAACAAATATTCACTGCCGTATACGATGGATTGGAGTCACACTATTCAAGGCTTCATAAAATTTGCCCGAGTCAGGAGATGGAAGTTTAAAACGGTGCAGAATGAAACGATTCATATTGCTCAACATGTTTTCTCCTAGAAACGAATTGAATGTGAAGGTCAACTCACGAAATACAGTGGCATGTTTTTTGCATGCTACATCCTTGTCACTTGTAAATGGTCTCTTTGAGAAACTCTGTGGGCAGTAGGAAATATTTATACCCTTCCATTATGTACGTCTAATCAGACAATAAAAAAATTCTTTTACAAGGTTCAGAGAAGCTTGTTTTTAAACAATGGATGATTATACTGTAGTTTCAAGCTGATTTTATCTAGCTTATTTCTATTAGCTTTTATCCACGACTAAGGAAGAATTCATATGGTCAAGGTCCTTTTGGTTGCCCCAGTTGTTCAACGTATTTTTTTTGAAGGGCTTCTTTTATGTGTTGCAGATTATAACATAAAGATCTTTTTAGTTTCGAAAAATGAGTATATGGTGTAGCTCACATCTACCTATGCCATACTAAGATTCCAATAGTGGCATAATTGTTGATTGGAGCCGAGATTGCCGAATGTACTACCAAAATACCGAAGGGCTCTTTGACCAAAAATCAGTCTCAAGGGTGTCTATCGATATGTTACGGGCATGAGCCTGGGTCATCATCATGGCAGCACTAGGTCTTTATTGATAATGGCATTTTCTCATCGTTTGGAAGGTGCAAATTGTGCTTATTATGGCAAAGCCAAAACATTCTTACTACAAGTGTTATATGATAAGGAAGAACCGTGAGCATTGTGGTAAAACCATTCTTTTTAGAAATATTGGGTTAAGCTCGGTATTCAAGTGAGTTTGAGCCCAGGAAAGGTAAGATCGTTTGCTGGATGAAGAACTCGGTGACTTCGCAAGGAGCTCGTGGTGATGTTTCATGAAGTTTGAATGTGGAATGCATAAATGGCCTCGAGTTAACAGAGGAAAATGATAAGAATCGAGTTTGATAGCTCACCATTTGAAGGACTCAATGCAAAAGAGCCCGATTACCAAAGCAAGGAAAGAGTTAGTGTGGGGTTCAAAATCGAGTGCAACACCGAGTTAGAGGATTCGAAGCTCATCGAGTTTGGCTATGTGCAGACTCTATCCACATGGACCCCCCTCCTCTTCAAGTCAAACGGGTCAACGGGGGTCCCACATTATGTTAATTAAATTAATATTTTTATTTAAATATTTTAATAATAATATTTATTATTATTATTATTTAAATATTTTATTTAAATATTCTTTTAATTAATTGAGAAGACTAGGTCATCGAGCAATTAATGACCCACGATGGAACCTTCTCGGGTAGTTCACTAAGCGTAATAAATACATCATGGGCCTTCATTTTAGGAATGTAATTATGACCATTTCCTCTTCTTTCTCACATATTCTTCTATAAATGTAAGTTGGAAGCTCATTTCAAAGGGTTCCAATAGTTCAGACAAGTTAGACAGTTAGATATCTCAGGCAAGTGTATACTTTTCAAGAATCCTCTCTCTTCTACAAGTTGTTCTTGTGTGTTGAGAGAACTTTCAAGCCTCCTCTTCAAGACTGTAATGGCAACTATTGCCTCTTCTGAATGTATGATGCATTGTGCATGTTATTGAAGCAATAAAAGTGTGTGTTTTGTGACTAATCTCGGTCCTTTCATCCGTCGTAGCTTGTTGTGCCTTTCTCATACTTGCAGGTACACTGTGCAAGTTTAAGTTCTATTGCAGGTTCTTGGAGTTCTGTGCTTATCGAGTGGTGAAGTATTGCATGCAGTTGAGTTGTGGTGTCTGTTCACCCTTCTTGAGTTCATCCTTCTTCACTGGGAAACTGGTATATTTCTCGGTCTGATAAAGTTTAACAAAGGGAACGCGTGTCTCTTAGTTTGTGGTATCCTGTACCCTCTCTAAGTTCTGAGGTGAAGTTGACCTATGGTGCACACACCCTCTTCAAATTAACCCTTCCTGAGTCTGAAGACACCCTTTATTTGGTGCATCACCATCCCTAGTATAGTTTCATTTTTGTAAATCTCTTTCCCTAAAACCCCATGAAAATGTTAGCGTAGGATTAGATAATCATTTTTGTTACACTAGGAGTAGTACAACACTTATTTTAGGAAGAGGAAGCCGGCCTTCTCCGGAGGTTCACCTCGAGCCCAAGTCCCACAACTTGAGAGGTGATCCCATGTGTCCCAATCACACCGAACGTCCTATTCACATCCTGGCCATTCGGAGGGTGCAGTGATTTGGTGACAACAGTTCCCATCCACGAGTTGGAGTCGATGTTGGCGCTCATTTTGAGATCACCTCTTAGTCTTGAGGTGCCTCCAAAAATTTCCATGTCTTGTTCACTTAGATTCTGAAATATATGTATTCAAAGGATAAACCCATGTTGAACTTAGAAAAATCTTGTGTTGGTACAATAAATTTGATGTGAATCTTCCTTTCCAGTCGAAGTAATCACAACAACTTTGTTATAGGAATATTTTTTTCTAAAACCTGTTACAATAGTCGATCAATCATTTTAAAAATATCTCGTGTATCATCCTTTATTAATCCTCATGTAAATTTTATTTTATTTCCCGACACCTAAAGGTGCGTGGAATGTTTCAATTGGTTTCACCATTTTGGGCTTTACTTGCATATTTACAATATTTACATAATATGCAAAGTGTAAATAAAATCTTGAGACCTGATCAAATATTCCAAGGAATATTCAAGGTCACACGATGCAAAAATGCAAATACATCCTCTTTCGCTTTAAAGTAAACACTTCTCTTCAAATAGTATTGGAGTGGGAGACAAAATTTTTATGCACTCTTGCATTATGCACCCGATGAAGAGTAAAGTGAAAATTTATGCTCGAAGCCAAACAAAGGACACGTGTCACTGTTTGATAAAATTCAATTGGTGGGTGTTTGGTTCAAACTTGCAGTGTTGCATTCATTTGAAAAAGTGGATAAAATTGCAAATAAGCTCCACAGTCCCGCCACTCTTTAAATAACACATGTGGATGACTTATATTCAAATAAAAGGGAAAATTAAACAAATAGAATTTGACGCATTTATGGATGCCACCATTAATGCACAAGTATATGAATTAAGTTAATATTTTAAAAAGTTCTTCGATCATTTCAAATTGTTACCTTGCATATGAGAAATTTGGAAGCCCTAGCTATTTTGAATTTACAACATAGAGAGAAAAATTTGACTATAGAGAAGAGAATTCAAGCTAGAATATTTAGAGCCATGGGTGTAGAGAAGAGTTTTAGAAGGCTTACGAGAAATGGGTGAGTTATTTCCTTACATTTATATCCTTGTCATTTGATCTGGGATTTTTAAAGATTTAAGAGTGGAAATCGAAACACATAAGACGAAGCCAATGGATTCAAAATTTCACGTTACTTCCAGTATCACTAGTAATTGGGACACTATTAGAGATACAAATCTATTAAATGTCGACTTGGGTGATTTTTTACAAAGACTTCATGCTCCCAATAAAATTGAGTTCATGGAAGCCATTGGTATTAGCCACATTACCCTAGCCATTGCTTTCCCCCCTCTGTGCATTATCCATAGCTAGTAAGAATTTGTATTGAGAACTATGACCCGTTAAAAGGGAAGTCTTAGATGGAAGTAGTATTAACTCTAACACCCAGAGTATTTAGATTAATGTTAGGGTTACCCAAAATTGTGCAACCAATAACCATAGACACAAAGTCTTCTTTAGCTGATTTTGAAGCCAAGAAGAAATATTATGTCAGGCTTATGAATACTAAATGGTTGTCGACAAACATAAATTATACCAAAAGAATCCCTAAGAGATTAGTCAGATCAGATTTTTTGGCAGAGGTTAAATACATAATTGTATTGTTAAGTAGAATGGTTGGCTTGGATATGGCTTATGAATTTAAAGAATGGATGTGTCCATACATTGCGGTTATCTTAGAAAATAAAGGAAGAATTTGTTGGGAAACATTTATAGCTACATCAATCCACACACAACTCTTCGAGTTAGCCACAAAAATCAACATGGGAACCACTTCTAATATTGAGTTCTATATGATGTCATACTTGATTTACAATATTACAGGACAAGATTTTCCCATCCCAAAAAGAGAAATTTCAAATATCATAGAGAATGTGATGTTTATTCCCAGGCTACATTGTGACAACTTTGGAAAATAAATGTCGGACTAGTAGATGATGCATTTTTACACCTATAATATGTCTTTTCAAACCATAATGGGAACAATATAGAATATTTGAAGAAGCCAGGAATGCAATATTGGAGTATGGTTGATTTTTATTCAACATAGGTTTTTTACTTATATCAGAGCTAGTGGATTTGATGGACACCCATACAAATTTACCTAGATATGTGGATGACAAGTGGGCCCTGTGTGAATTTTCTAGAAAATTGGCACTAGTGCACAAAATGATTACAAGAAATCATAATACCAATATTAAATTTCCTATCGGTGGAGGATATTATAGCCATCTATTGCGAAGGTTAGTGTTGATTCAAAATCACAGCACCCCTGGATGCGAGATCGAGGCTTCTAGGTTGATCACTCGGGCATCCAGTGTGATTGCACAACATTGAATCCTTTCTCCGTGTGGTGACTGTAAAATGAGAAAGGAATCTCCAGAGAAGGCTGGTTCTGCTCCTAAACTACTGCCACAAGCTATTCCGGTGCGAGGCAAGCTAATCTAATCCTAATCTAACAATGCCAGGAGGAGACAGAGAGAGAGAGAAAGGAAAAGAACAAAAGCCTACAATAACACGGTGATACACCGAGAGAAGGAGAATGTTGAACATCTATCAAAGCGCCATGGGACAAAGAGAGGTGAGCAATGGGAAGGATGGACGAGATGCATCACGGGCCCAAGGATAGATTTCACACGTGAAAAATGTCCCAAAACTCCATGAACACAGCTCCAGGACCTGCAGTGAACATTCAAACATGCACAAATACTTGCAATGAAGAGAGGCGAGAAGAGAACAAATAAAAAGACGAGCAAGGATGGACGGATGCATCACAAAACATGCTTTTTGTTGCTCCGAAGTTTGCACTGAGAACATCATTCCATTAGTAAAGGCAAAAACGCCATTACGGAGAAGGGGAGGTTCAAACTCCATTTTCAACCTAGAGAAGAAAAGAAGGGAGGGAAGAAGCGAAAAAGATGAACAACTTGTTATATATTTTTAAAATGAGCCAAATCGGCTTTATACATGCATGGGTCGAGCCTAGGAGGCAGAAAACATAGGAAAGCATGTAAGTAGCCCAACCATTGACCAAAATGCCTTCTTCATTAAAATCGGTGGTTGAGACATCACTTGGCCATCTGAAGAAGAATGTGACCCATGTGCATTAAAACTGGTTGTTGAAATGTCACTTTTGGCCATTATCACGCGTCAGAGCCGTTTCTCGATTTTCTCTCTCCAAAATGCACCAAAATTCGAGATTGATCCCAGAATCATGTAGAGAATTTCATAAGCTTTCCGTTGATATAAAGAACGTGCAAATCCGAGCTCTGGATCGAAAGTTATGGAGGTCTGAAGTTTTAGGGCACAAAACAGGTGAAAACGTGTTTTGAAATCTTTCCCGCGCTCTGCCACCTGGATGACACGTGGCACGCATTGATTGGTCGCGTGATTCTCTCTCCTCTACCTTTCGGTGGGCTTTCTTTTGAAATTTCCTTGTGGGCCCTAGCTGGGACACGTCGCACTATCCCATTGGTTCGGGCTGACCCTTCAAAACTCGCCCTTTGACTTTTTGACCTTTTCACTTGTGACACGTGTCATGACTTGATTGGATGAGCAAGGTCTTGACTGTCGGTTCGGGATTCTCCTCTGCATTTACATCGGACTTGGAGGATGGCTCGACATATGCTTCATGTTTATGTTTTCTCGAAACCCGCTTCCGCCAGATTATCCAAATTTTCCTTTGTTGTCGGGCTTTCCGACCCCTCCAACATGTCCCCTACTGTAGAGTTTCTTGACCTCTCTGACATGCCTTGGTGAGGACACATGGCAGCTTTTCATTGGTTTTCGGGCTTTTTTGGCTCCTTCGTTGATCCGCGTCCCGGCGCGTCCCTTTGTCCCATTTGTCCCATCTTGAATTTCCTGTTTGGCCGAGCACCGGCCGGTTCGCGTCCTTTTGTCCCAAATGTCCCAGTGCTTCGTGGGACAAATTCTTCCGGTTCACCTGATCCGGCCGATTCACGTCTTTTGTCCCACTTGTCCCACATTGTTTTGGACTGAAGTTCTCCATTTCGGCCGATCTGGCCGGTTCGCGTACTTCACGTACTCTTGTCTCGGCTGTCCCTTTCGGCGATTAGTCGTTTTCTTCCTCTTTCGGCCAGATCGGCCTCTCGCATCCACCGCGTACTACCAGACCCGAGATGTCCCTTTGCTTCACGGGCCGCCTGGAGGCTTTTCGGCCGATCCGCGCCTAGATGTCCCAAATGTCCCGACTGCCCCTAGGACTAGGACTTAGTCATTTTTTATGATTTTTCCTGGATCAATCTACATGCTTGGAACTGCAAAACTTTGATGCATGTTATCAAAATTTACCCTGGGGGTGAAATTTTGACAACAGTTTGGCGACTCAGTGGGGTCATCTACCTGCTAGATGAATGATCAGTAGCCTGAAGCAATCCATTGGGCATGGAGTCATAAGCAAGCCTGAAAACTGATCTGAACTTTGAAAACTTCCCTCTGAGCCACTTGAATCCCACCGGACATGGAGTTGTTCTCACCAAATGCCATTTGAAACAAAGCGTGCGAAGAGCAAAACCAGCACAACAATAAAAAAAACTATGTACAGAACTGAAAATCATACATGCTCCAAAATGGAACATGCAGAGTGTGCACAAGCACTTCTTCTGCTGAAAGAAAATCTACCTACTCTACTCTAACTGGAAGCAAAAGCAAGCTAAACAAACCCTGCAATTGGTTGTGAGAAATAGCTTCCCTTTCTCAAAAGTGGCAGCCATGCAATTGATTTGGAGCTGATCATGGCTGTTAGGATGAGTGGAAAATCAACAAGAAGCTGGTATTCCACCCAAATCATCAAGGTATCAGCTGAAGGCAAATTCAATACCTCTTTTAGTTGCTCTGCATTTGGATTGAAGAGGTATGACAGCTGATCCTTGGTACTTTGTAGCTCACCCTCATGCTCAGAAGAAAGCATGACTGGTTGTGACTTCTCCTTTGGCTCCAATGAAGCCAAATACCTGATTGGGCAAGGTCTGATCCGTTGAGTATGCCCGTTGCTGTGATTTTCAACTCCAAGAATGGAGTTCTCTTGTAGACCCTCCTGAATGGATGGTGTGGAAGAAATGGTGAAGTTCCTTTGTCCTTTCTCTTCCTCCAATGAAGAACATGAAAGATTAAAATCTTCCAATCTTGATTCCGAAGAGCTGTTATAAGATGCAGGCTGTTGTAAATGAATGCCCTCCTTCATGACGAGCGACTCAAGTGTTTGGAGTGTGGATGATGAAAGAGAGAAAGGTGGAAACTCAACCGGCTCTTCTCCATCAAAACATCCTCCAAATATGACAGATAAAAAGCTTGCCTTATTGTTGTCTGCTTTGCAAATATTCAACTTCCTCCATGGTGTCTTCTTGATCGTAACTTGACCACCATGGTTTCTTTCTCCCTTCAACATTGAGTTTGAGAGGTCAAACTCCTCTTGAAAGACTTGGAACTTGAGAGAGGTGAAGTAGAAAGAAGAACTGAAGGTTCTCTTGTAGCCTGCTTTGTGCTCAGAGCTCTTGGAGTGCACTTTTCTCCCCCACAGCTGGAATGTGCTCCTCTTCTTTTGGATTTGGAGCAGCTTCTCCTTCCTCCAATGTTTGAAGACAATCTTGCTCTTGATTGAACTCTTCCTCCAGCATGAAGTTTGTCAAGTCAAACTCTTCAATCTGCTGCTCTAGAGGACAAGTTGTGACTGCAAGATCTTCTTCTTCTGCTGCAACAAAATCAGTCCTAACCACCACCTATTCTCCAACCCTAGCCTCTTCTGTAGGTTTAGCCATCAAGGGGATCTTTGTCATCCCAAATCTAAGAGCCCAACTCTTCAGACTTTGAATTTCTTCATCTTTGTTTGGCTTCTCTTTTTCTTTTTTTTTTTCCTTGGTGGCATTCTGATTGTCATCCTCCCAACATGGATTTGGGAATGCAAGAGGAGGGATGGGTTGTAACTCAACTGATTTGACATTTTTTTGTGGTGGTGGAGGAGGTGAAACCTCTTGTTTCTTTGGAGTGGGAGGTATTTCATTTAGCTCTTGTGGAGGGGATGACTGTTTAGAAGGAAAAAGGAAAGAAGAATTGAGGTGTGGTGGAAGACTGAGAGGTGGAGACATGGGATCAACATTTGGGACAGCAGATGGAGAGTTTAAAATTTGTAAGTCCAAATGAGATGATGTTGCTTGAGTAATGGGAAGAGAAAAACTAGATGATGGTGTAGAACTTACCCATTGACAAGGTTGTTCAACACCGAATGTATAGGCCTCTATTTCTGCTGTCCATTGTGCAAGTTGGGGCAGCATCTTTATCATGAAGTCCAGCTTCTCTGAGGGCTGAACTGTCTTGGAAAAGGGCCTCCCCATGGACAAGGAGTCCTGCAACCAATTCTGAAAGCTCTCATTTGAGTTGTTGCTCTGGACTGCACCATCTCTACCTCCATCTTTTGGATTTTCTCCAACAAACCAGCATCTTGGATCTGATGGTCTTCATTGTATGCACACCCTTGCTCTTGGAAAGCTCCATAGCCAAACTGACTTTGGCACAGCCGCTCATATGGGTATGCATACTGATCTTGAATCTGCTCAAAATGCTGATTTGGAGGATTTGTAAAACATGTTGGAGGTGTGATACACTGCTGTTGTTGATGTGGATTCCATGATGGAAACGAAGTCATGATTGCACAACCTCATAGAATGAAAGAATGAAAGAGATGGAAAGAAGGATGAATGGAAAATGAATAAAAATGAATGGAAAGGAAGGTCTGCAACTTCAGAGATGGGTTGTTGACCAGATGGAGTCGCCAGATGTGTTTGCAAGTGCCTCCAAAGGCTGAAATCTTCACAGGAACACATCAACCTGCAAAAGATGAAGTGGAAGACCTCTATGTCCCACCAGTCGTGCCAAAACTGTTGATGCAAAATCACAGCACCCCTGGATGCAGATCAGGCTTCTAGGTTGATCACTCAGGCATCCAGTGTGATTGCACAACATTGAATCCTTTCTCCAGGTGTGGGACCTGTAAAATGAGAAAGGAATCTCCAGAGAAGGCTGGTTCCTGCTCCTAAACTACCTGCCACAAGCTATTCCAGTGCAGGCAAGCTAATCTAATCCTAATCTAACAATGCCAAGGAGACAGAGAGAGAGAGAGAGAGAGAGAAAAGAAAAAACAAAAGCCTACACTAAAACGGTGATACACCAGAGAAGGAGAATGTTGAACATCTATCAAAACTGCCATGGGACAAAGAGAGGTGAGCAATGGGAAGGATGGACAGATGCATCACAGGCCCAAGGATAGATTTCACACAGAAAATGTCCCAAAACTCCATGAACACAGCTCCAGACCTGCAATGAACATTCAAACATGCACAAATACCTGCAATGAAGAGAGGCAAGAAGAGAACAAACAAAAGATGAGCAAGGATGGACAGATGCATCACAAAACACGCTTTTTGTTGCTCCAGAAGTTTGCACAGAACATCATTCCATTAGTAAAAGGCAAAAACGCCATTACAGAGCAAGGAGGAGGTTCGAACTCCATTTTCAACCCTAGAGAAGAAAAGAAGGGAGGGCAGAGTAGAAAAGATGAACAACTTGTTATATATTTTTAAAATGAGCCAAATCTGGCTTTATACAATGCATGGGTCGAGCCCAGGAGACAAAAAACATAGGAAATTGTGTAAGTAGCCCAACCATTGACCAAAATGCATTCTTTATTAAAATCGGTGGTTGAGGCATCACTTCTGGCCATGCTGAAGAAGAATGCGACCTATGTGCATTAAAACTGGTTGTTGAAATGTCGCTTTTGGCCATTATCACGCGTCAAAGCCGTTTCTCAATTTTCTCTCTCCAGAATGCACCAAAATTCGATATTGATCCCATAATCATGTAGAGAATTTCATAAGCTTTCCGTTGATATAAAGAACGTGTAAATCCGAGCTCTGGATCGAAAGTTATGGAGGTCTGAAGTTTTAGGGCACAAAACAGGTGAAAACATGTTTTGAAATCTTTCCCGCGCTCTGCCACCTGGATGACACGTGGCACACATTGATTGGTCACGTGATTCTCTCTCCTCTGCCTTTCGGTGGGCTTTCTTTTGAAATTTCCTTGTGGGCCCTAGCTGGGACACGTCGCACTATCCCATTGGTTCGGGCTGACCCTTCAAAACTCGCCCTTTGACTTTTTGACCTTTTCACTTGTGACATGTGTCATGACTTGATTGGATGAGCAAGGTCTTCAGCCTGTCGGGTTCAGGATTCTCCTCTACATTTGCATCGGACTTGGAGGATGGCTCGACATATGCTTCATGTTTATGTTTTCCCGAAACCCGCTTCCGCCAGATTATCCAAATTTTCCTTTGTTGTCGGGCTTTCCGACCCCTCCGACATGTCCCCTACTGTCGGGTTTCTTGACCTCTCTGACATGCCTTGGTGAGGACACATGGCAGCTTCTCATTGGTTTTCGGGCTTTTTCGGCTCCTTCGGCGATCCGCGTCCCGCGTCCCTTTGTCCCATTTGCCCCAGTGCTGAATTTCCCTGTTTCGGCCGAACCGGCCGGTTCGCGTCCTTTTGTCCCAAATGTCCCAGTGCTTAGTGTGGGACAAATTCTTCCGGTTCGCCCGATCCGGCCGATTCGCGTATTTTGTCGCACTTGTCCCACATTGTTTTGGACTGAAGTTCTCCATTTCGGCCGATCCGGCCGGTTCGCGTACTTCACGTACTCTTGTCCCGAACTGTCCCGGCCGATTAGTCGTTTTCTTCCTCTTTCGGCTGGATCGGCCTCTCGCGTCCGCCGCGTACTTCTGGCCCAGATGTCCCTTTGCTTCACGGGCTCACCTGGAGGCTTTTCGGCCGATCCGCGCCTAGATGTCCCAAATGTCCCGACTGCCCCTAGGACTAGGACTTAGTCATTTTTTATGATTTTTCCTGGATCAATCTACATGCTTGGAACTGCAAAACTCTGATGCATGTTATCGAAATTTACCCTGGGGGGGTGAAATTTTGACAACAGATTAGACTAATGGAAGAAGAAATGGAAAGGTTTAAAATTTAAAACTTTGATCCTAGGTCCTAATATCATATCAAATGGGTTGTTATTTCTTCTTTAGGAAATTCATATGAGCATGAGCCTCATTTTGAGGATTATTGGATGAATTGCAAAGATTAAGAGGAAGTAAGACTCAAATATTTTTCTCGAATGACCCTCATACAAATAATTTATTTTAAGATTGTTGTAGTACCCCAAGGAATAACATATGACCAATAGATAGTGAGCCAATACTATATTGACAAAAATATTGGGGGACAACCAATTACTCCCATAGTTTTGGGTGAAGAAGAATCAGACAATCCACATAAAAATTGCTAATGTAATGAGAAGGAATTTGAATTGGTTACAAAGGAAAGTTATGGACTTGTCCATCTAGAATACAAAGGTGTTGAATGAATTCAGAGATTTGGAAATATTGAAGGAAGATCTTCCTCCTTTAAAACAAGGAGATAATAAGATTGATCCATTAGGAGGAATATTTCCTCACTTTCCTACCGAGAAACCCACTTGAGTATTACCGATGAATGAAATGCTACTCATCGGTGACACTCTAACCTCTGTGTTTGTTTTGAAACAAAAAATAAAATAAATTCTCTTAAAATATATGCAAAATGCCCCCATCACCCAAGCAGTTCCTATACAAGCTAAAGGGGTAAGCATAACCAAACCAAGGACTCCCACATAATATTACCGCCAAGATCATCCAAAGATTGGAAAGAAGATGAGGGGAGCTATAACAAGTGTTGATCCATAATTCAAAGTACAAAGTGCCAAAGAAAGAGAGGCACTAGACCTCAAGAACTTTGAGAGAGCTAAAAGAAAGTCAAGATAATACAACCTTTGGTAAGGGATACTGGAATTTCAATGAAGGAAAGTGGCCATGATTCAAAGAAACACAAAAGAAGAGATCTTGAAGTGATTGATCTTGTTCCCCTCACCGAGGCTCAAAAAAATTTGGTTGCTACATTAGCAGGGAAAACAATACCACCACAGGTTTAGGAAAAGATTCATGATACTCCACTTATACCACTAGAGGTTGCAACTATAGTCTTATTTCCAACAGGAGTAGTGGAAGAGTTGGCCCAAGAGCAAATAACTCATAGTATCCCCATATCTAATCATCCTAGTAACATTATAACAAAACAAGGGAAAGGGGAATCAAGTGCAATATAGTTTGAGTTTAAAACTCTTTCGGTCAAGTCAGTCACATGAAGAAGTGAAAATTCCAATTGAAATAATAGATACATATGCACTTGATGAAATTCCTCCACTTGAAATCACTGATGTAATAGTTGAAATATATACAGTGGGAGATAAAAGTGTCCCTTAGGTAGAGGAGTAGATGAAAGAATTTTCCAAGCCATCAAATGTTGAAATAGAGGTTCAAATCCAAGATGTTCACATTGAAGGTTCAATAATTACGGGGAAAAAGAACCAATTATTCAAGAGCTAGCAAGTGAAACATGTGCGAGAAAATATTATCTCTACTAAGGATCACCCTCAGAAAGAGTCAAGAGTTATAAAGGGTGATAAGCCAACTCAGGATGTTGGCCTTACTAAATAAATTGTGGCAAAATCCACAATGAAGCTATTGAAATGATAAGGAGAATGTGTAAATTGATGAGTAAGATCAAGGATCAATCAATGTGTCTCAATCCACCATCAACAAGAGGAGGAATTACTAAAGCAAAAGGCCATTGGTGTGTAAACTCAGGAAGATATTTCCACTGAACATAAAGTCTCTAAAAGATATAGATGATACAAATAAGGAATATTCATCCAAAATGGAATGTCACGTGAAATAAACTCTAGAAGAAACTAAAAAAATGACTGCCACTCTAGTGGAAGGAAAATACAAGGGAGAAACACTAGCTGATAGAAATATCTAAGAAACAGATAGTCAATCCCAAACTCAGGGACAAGGGAAAGAACAAATGGAAAAGGGAATATTGCATGATGAATAAAAAAATCCAACATGTAGAGGTGTAAAATCCAAAAGAAGAGATAACATTAGTGCAATATCTTCAAGATGAATTCAAAAAATTATAGTTTTCTCTAAAATTCGACAGCCCACATTACATGGTGTGAGTGTGGGAAGTACTCTCACAATTGGGTGATTAGGATAACTCCTTCCAAGCAAAGAGAAGGAGACAATTCAAGAGGAAACATTGGATATAAGGATTATTGTATTCCCAAAACCCAACAGCTCCTAAGAAGGCTATAATCCTAACTAAAACCCATGTAGATCAATAAGGATTCAAGACTTTGGAAATAGCCACTCCACAGGGTGACAAGCTGAAAGGTGAAATCACAATGAGTGATTATAATGTTACACATATCCCCTAGGAAAACCTACTAGAGAAAGCTTGAAACATGATGCTACAATGGTTGTTGGTGGTTTGTTGCAAAATATGGATGAAGATAAAGAAACAATTAAAAGAAAAGGTCAAAGTATTGTCTTCATATGTGCAGAAATGGATACAACCTATAGATGAAGGGCAGGAAATAACTGCTTCCATAACCCTAGAAGTCTTAAGTGAAGTAGATAAGTCCAAGGAAAAAGTTGATGTTGTGGATAAAGGGAAGGATTTATACGAAAAAGGAAATAAGATTATAGAGGACATAGTAAGATGTTATGATTAGTTAACAAAAAAGCTAATGATTCCAAATAACAAATAAAAAAATGTAGTGATAAATTGTATTTTTATGAGGTTATTTTACCCAAATTTGAGGTAGTAGTTGAGTTAGGTGATCAATTGATAGAAGAATAAGAGATTATTTGACCAGAATAATTTGGCATGCAACATTCATACCTGGATGCAATTCAATTGAGGATTGAAATTCTAAAAGAAGTCAAATAAAAATTGTGTACAAAAAGGGTCTTAATTGCAGAATGCATTGATTATCTGGATTTTAGATTTGACAAAATGATTCTTGATGAAAATGGAATTTCTTATGGAATCATAGTGAAAATTTCCTTAATAGAGCTTTTTTATCAAAGAGTTTTGAATTCCCTTTCAACTATAGTATAATTTAGAGGTTTGTTACCATGGAATAACAAATAAACAAATTATCAATAGGGTTGAGGAAGAGTAAGAGCGCAATGAGATAATTTCATCAAGTGATTAAAAGATAATTTAAAATAATCATGTTCAATGTTGCACTGGATGAACATGATATCTCTAGAATATTTCATAAATTCGATGCATACAATGAAATAATGTCAAAAGTACGGAGAAGGATGTCAAAGGACTTGAAGCTGATCCCAATGTACCATGAATAAGCTTAGGCTTGTTTCCTCAAAACTTTCTTTCATCATTTTTTTTATCTTTGATGATTGTATATTTTCTTGAATCTGCAAATTTCAAATTATGCATGTGAAACAATGTAATGCACTATGATTTCATTTTGATAGAAACTTGAATCTATTATGAACATGAAATTCATTGTAACACTTTGAGTTTTCTACATTTGTGAAAAAATAAAAATGGGGTTCTATAGGGACCCCACCCAGGAAAATATTTACATACATCCTTGATATTATACCAAAAAGGGAAAAGGGAAATACACTTAGTTATTCTATAATTAATAGATCCTCTCTGAAAAGAGGAATCTTCTTCAAAAGCCTATTTTTCCTAACTATAAATTCTTCAGTCCCAACAGCCATTTGTACAAATAAAACATCCCCAAAAAATTATGAGACAAGTGTAGAGCCATAAGTTCGTCCAAAATTACCCTAGGAAGAAACCCATTCTTTAAGATCTAAACCAACCTCGAAAGATCCTTCTTCCCTGATGCTTTAAAGGTAGAAGATGGAATGGAGGTATGTGCAATTACGGTAGTTAATAGAGCATATTGAGTAGGAGGTTTGGAGCTGGACTCACCCCTACATTTCTTCATGAAGAATGGTGATGCCCTAGGAGGTTGTGAAGGAAAATATTTTGTTGGCCTCTTCTCCAAAGTAGAAACACGTTGCTCTAACTCAGTCACCTTGTGAGAAAGAGAAGGCATAGTGTCTATAAAAGTCCCTTCATCGAGAACATAAGATTATGTAGGAATTTATTTTATAGTAAATTCCTCATTACAAATAAAGGGACATGTGTTATCAAATGTACCCTTCATAGCCGACCTGCACTTAAGCCAAAATTGCTTCAATCCCTCAGGAGTCTTTTGATTTTCCCACCTAAACAAATGAAAGTACATCATCTGGAAAGCAAGAGAAAATGGGACTAATCTTGATTAGTCTTTGAATTAGAGCTACCCAAACAACTTGAGTTGTCAATGCCCATTGTAGTCTTCTGGATCCATAATCTCAAATAACATCCTCACGAACACTTCATCTAGGCCCAATAAGTCAAAAATTGAATTCAAGTCTTTAGATGAAAGTTATTTCAAACTGGATGCTAATGCTACTCCTACCATATTGCAAAAAAATAATTTCACTAAGATTCTCACACTTAAAAGAAGGTATGTGAATTTGTATAAGAAATGGTGCGAATTTATACCTTGAACATGAGGCTCGCGGGTTAAGTTGAGAAAAATCATGGTAAGTTGATTATTGAGATTGTCTATGATATCCACACGAGGGAGATAAATGTGAAGTAGACTAATATCACTCAAAAAGGAGGTAATTTTCTTGATGTAACATAACACATGTGGAAATACTTAGCTCAGAAAGATATGACAATAATTGTGTGTGTTTCGAGGTGGATTCCCAAAAGGAAGGAATGATTAACATCAAATCAAACTATTTGGGGGTACTCAAAAATCATTAAAAAGTTTTCTCAACCTACCTAAAATAGGAATGATCAAGTTGATGATGTCAAATGAATGACATAGGCATCCCATTCATCATAAAGGAATGAAATATACACCTAGAAAAATTTGTAAATATCTCTCCACATGGCATGATAGGGAATGAGATATTTTCAAAGAAGAAGAATCAAATATTATTCCTTAGGAATATTCCTTGAAAATATTCAAAATTTTTGGGGGAAAAAATCAAGGAAAGAATTAAATATTGTATAGATATGAGAGGCATGTTCTCATATTGGGGGGTTAAAATTTTCTAAATTTTAGAAGAGATAGATATTTTTATGTGCATTCTTGAAATCTGAATTTTAATGAGATGCATGTGAGCTATTTTTCTTCTTCAAATTTTCTTGTGTCAAGATGGTTGCAAGTGTACAACCATTGATAAACATTGAGATCATAAGTTTTATGTTCCCTTGTTAAGGAAATTGAATATATGAAAATGAACCATGTGCATGTTTATTAAGCTTTGTTATACTTTGTTCTTAAGACAATATACTTCAAATTAGTCAACTATTTTTCCTGTTGTAATCTTCATTTATGGCTCCTATGAGTTACACTAGATCTGGTCTTGATGGTGGTATTTTGGTAATTGAATTTGTACTGTAATTAAAGCCTTATTTTCATAGTACTAAACATAGTTTTAAATTCATAATGTTGTCATTACATTTCTTTAGAGTTTTATCGGACTTTGAGTGTATCTTAGGCATAATAAGTAGTGAGTTGTGAATATTTTGTCAAGATATTTACATGAGATTTCATGTGCAATTTCTTGAAGATTGTATGAAATCATGCATTCTTGGGCTTCCATGAGTGTGTACCTTCTCTCCAAGGGATTGTTTTTGACCAATTGAGTGTCCTTTTACCTAGAATGATTCATGACATTTTTGGAGTTCTAAGAACCTTTTATAGTAAATTCCATCTTATTTTAATCTCTCATTCATACAAAATATAAACCTACTACTTCTCAAATCCTACAATTCACTTATATTTTCTTTACCTATAAGTATTTATCAAGGGACTTTGTAAATTTTACTTCCCTTTCCATAAATATGCAAGATAAGATGGAATCTCATGTTGTCTAGAGTAACTTGAGTCTAATTGGAGTAACATATGAATTATTTAGTATGACAACTTAGAGGAGTTATATAGTGCATTCATTGGCCATGATCATCCAAGAATAAGTCATATATTTTCAAAAGGAAGTTAAGAGATTGAAGATTTTAATCATCCCTTTAAATTTTTAGGTTACACAAAGGGTTATCTCACCCAGTCAAACATAAGGCCTAAATAAGCGGAAAGGTCATCCCCTTTGTACGTGTCATCTAGTCCTCCCAAAGCTAGGTTTAAATGAGAATGTTAGACATCTTCCCGAATACCAAACTACATAAACAAAGTATGCCATCTTTAAAGCATATCACTTCAATCAATTATGTTTCCTGGCCCCCAAAGGAGGTGTAAATTTGGGTACTAACACGCCTCTAGTCCCGTTGGGGACTATTTCCTAGGATTATGAAAAATACATGTCTTTAGTAACATTTGCAGTGTATCTGATAGAAATTAATGTCCAGAACCCAGTCCTTTGTTGGGATTTACTAAAATAGAGCTCAATATAAATTTGTTTGCTCTATATTTTCCCAAAACAAGAAAGATTTCCATTAAATTTTACTTCGTTGGGAGAATCCTGATAAAATACTGAGAAAATTTGTAAAGCTTTGCTCATTTGCATGTAAATACATCATCTATCAAGTTATTTAAAGTGATCAATACATATAAGGTGCAAACCTTAGTGGTGGCTCTGTCTTTTGTGAGAATTTTGGTGAGAACCAATGCAAAGTATCTAAAAATTGGTTAATTAACTTTTCAATTTCACAAAGCTAGAAGGAAAGAGACCCTTCTTCAAATTAGATCCTACCAGAAGATTGTTCCCAGATTTGGGAAAGACTAACCCAGAGAGAAAACATGTTTGGAAAGCCTTGGGTGATCAAAGGTCGGAAGAAAAAGTTGAACCTATTGCTGAAACTGATAAAAATTTAGTGGAAGATTACTATAACACTTTAGATAGTTCTAGATCAAGTATTACTTGTGCTAATTTGCATACTCTATCTCAGGAGGGTCCTTCATTTACAAGTGACTAGGGTATTCTTCAATTCCCTACTTTATTGATTAGAAATAATAGAGTATTTTGTGAAACTGAATCATTAAAGGATCAATACTTAAAAGATCATACTCAATTTCCTCAGAGACCTCCAATTCCCCATTTTTTTAATCCTTTAGTTAGAACACCTCCTATGCAAACGATATGGAAAATCCTCCACCTAGACCTCCTTTTGTAGTAAATACTTACAAACCTATAAATTTTCATGGGATGGTTGGTTACCCAAATGAGGTCCCACATGAAGTCAAAAATATATTATCCAGATTTCAGGGGAATAATGCAATAAGTGGAGACCAACATCTTAGAATCTTCCTAAATAATATGGAATATTTTGAAATAGAACATGAGGATGTATATGTAAAATTATTTATACATACTCTAGATGAAGATGTTAGGGAATGGTACAAGTCATTACCTGATAATTAAATTGATTCCTAAATAGAAATGAAGAATGCTTTCAAGTTACGGTATGGTGATAAAACTAAACCTAGGTTTCTTCTTACTGAATTTGAGAACATAAATAAAAATATGAATGTACCTATTCAGGGTTTCAATACCAGATTTAATAAAACATTGACAAGACTACCTATAAATCGAGACTTAGTGAGGCGGGATTTTTCTATGGATGTTCAAATCAAGAATAATATAAAGGAATTTGGGAAGCCTCCAAAAAGGGAGGGTGTCAAATTGATTAACCCAAAAAAACCTCAGACGAACAAGGTAGTGGATTTAAAGGAAGTAGTCAAGAATTTAACAAAGATAGTTAAGGAGATTTCTTAAAAAATTTCTAGAGTTGAGAAAGGCATAGGGGAAAATATTCAAGCTCAAAATCAACCTCAAGGACATAATAAATTTTGAAATCATCCCAGAGGTGATTGTGTGGAAGAATTTCAACATGTGACTTTTAATCGCACTCGACCCCCGAGGTCGTGTCGGGGAAATCGATGTGGAAATATGTGTGGCTAACTATAGAAGGATCAATGACTAAGATCTAGTAGTAGGATCTTCTATTAGTTGAGTTGGCAAAGGGAGATTTAGAGGCTATGAATGGGTAGCGTAAATTCCCTATGGTTTGTCTAACTAAATCTCAATGTTGAACTAGTTTGTAGTGTCCAAATTAACTAAGATGAAACTAACAATCTATGCTACTGCTGAAAGGAAACTAACCTAAATAAAACAACAAAATTGAAACATCATAATTACAAACAAAAATTTGCTTTTATTCTAAATAATCAAATCTACTTCTACACTAAAACTAAACAAGCAAAATAACCGGTGTGGTTATTCACATGTGCTGAGTGTATTGAAACTAAACTAACTTAAAACAATAACTTTTCCAAATGATCTATGATATGCAGATAACTTCCTATAAATATTTTCTCCTTCAAATCCATAGGGATATGAGGAAGAAGATTCATCACCGAGAGCTTCTATTAATGATTTAAAACCTCTTGGAAATTAACTAATTACTTGCAAATGAAAGAATATTGGTTTTCTACTCTATTTGATTTGATATAACAAGTAATAAATTACAATAATGAAGGAAAATAAAACACAACCCCAACCTATAATTTACAGAACAAAGATAAATTCATCTATGTGATGAATTTTCCCCTCACTTTATCCTTTATTTCTTTATGTGTCCATATGATTCCAAGGAATTGGGAATGCAAAGGAAACAACAGGAGAAGGCACTTGACCAATGGCAACTTGAAGGTAAATCTGGTTGCAATGAAAGAAGAAGAGAGATAACACAAGTGAAAATATCTTGGCTATGTGATTTCCAGGCCAAGATTATTGCATCAATACTATGTAAGATACACAAAATTCTTAGGCCATTTACTTGAATACAAACATTGAATATATAGGAATTGGCTGGGATGTGCCTTCATGCACAAGGCAGCCTTGGAGTGCCAAATCATTGGGTGAAGAGGTGATTCAAACTAATTAAATCTATTTAAATATAGAAGTGGGAAGGAATGTCATATAATCAATACTATTTTTAGGTAATTTGGTTCACAAACGCACCTTGGAATTCAAGTTAAGTGAAGAATCACATGTTAAAATCATGCATGAGGAGTTATGAGAAAATCACTTAGGACCGCCGCCCTGTGCATGGTGATGATCGTAGGATCGCCGCCCTTCCAGGCGGCGATCCAAAACCACCACCACCTGGCGGCGGTCACAAAACTGCCACCTTGGTAGGGCAGCGGGTTTAACACTTAAGGCCAAAATATGCACAAAAAGAGTGGGAAGTTGAAAGAAAGTGTGGAAAAGCTAAGTAAAGATGTCTAGGTTACAAATATACACTATAGATGAGCTTAGGAACTTGAAGACCTTATGAAAAGACATGAATCATCATTGGAGACTTTTGTAACCATTTTTCGACAATGTAGCACATGTAATTTTAGGTGTGTACATATTTCCCCCTTAGAGAAGCATCTTACCCATGAAAAGGCATAAAACGTAAAGTCAGAGTATGGCATTCCCGAAATGGGGAGTTAGAAGCTATACCTAACATGCCCATGTGTCAAAATGTCTCTATCAAAACTCCCGCTACCTACAAAATGAAGAGAAGACTCAAGTGCATAGATAGATAAAATATAAAAAAATAAACACTAAATTAAAATGACAAGAGGACTTACCATTTGTGCGGGGATAAGAACTTACCTCCACCAACGCTCCAACCACAGTGAACATATGAACTCATAAAAAAGTTATAACAACATATATATATCAAAACAATCTCATTTTCCAAT
The DNA here is from genome assembly GCA_018340775.1 of Taxus wallichiana var. yunnanensis. Taxonomy (NCBI): domain Eukaryota; kingdom Viridiplantae; phylum Streptophyta; class Pinopsida; order Cupressales; family Taxaceae; genus Taxus; species Taxus wallichiana. Next base: position 6,442,327 of record JADAXU010000057.1, on the reverse strand, counting down.
TCATTTACACATATTTACTTGGGTGATTTTCGAGCTCTAGGCCCATGGTGATTGTTTTTGATGAGAGTACAACCAAAACGAATGTTGAGAGATCGTGATCATGCCTCCGCAAATTTGAGATCAAACCACGTTGTCTCAAATTAGTTTTACTCATTTGTTTATTTTGAAACCTAAAATGTTAAAAGTTGAAAATATTTGCGTATGGGGGGTCATTTTCAAAATTTATTTTTTTAAACTAGTCCTTAGGGGGGCGCCCATAGCTTAGTCATTTTTTTTTCCAAAGAATGGTGTATTTTTGCATTTTTAGGAGCTTTCTAGAGCCATGTAACCATACGAAAAATTGGTTTAGGACTGCCACCCTAAGCGGGGTAGCGGTTAAAGAACCTCCACCTGCCAAGGTAGCAGTCATAAAACCGCAGCCCTTCTAGGGCGGTGGTCACAAAACCACAACCGTGCTAAGGTGGCGGTTGTAAAACTGTCATCCTGCATAGGGTGGCGGTTCTGAACAGAACACATTAAAATCATGTTAATCTTAATTTTTTTAGATTTTTGATGTTTTGTCATGTTTTTTATGATCTTTCCTATTGATGATGTCATTGAATTTCTCTTTTTATGTGTTTTGGTGGATGCAAAATAAGGAGGAGTACATCTGCTAGAGTTGTGAGAGGGAGTTTGAATACATCCTAGGGATTTTAGATTAGTTGACTAAGGATGAAAATGATATTCTACAGAGAGTGGGAATTTGTAGGATTTCACTAGGTTCCCCATGTCACTCCTACCAGTCACATACTATGCAACTTGTTTTCTTATTGGGACGTAAAACGGAATACCTTCGATTTCTAGGTGTGAGGGTGAGTGGATGATTACATTGGAGGATGTGTATCAGATACTTAGAGTTTCAATACTTGGGAGGAGGTTAAATCTTGAGACAATAAGATCTAGAGCCACGATGACTCTATGGGCTACTTATATGGGAGATGTCATGGTGTCAGTTGGTTTGAAGAAGGGGATGAAGGTTTGATCTATTGTCACTACTCCCATCCCCACTATCCATATGGTCATCATGGGTATCTTGGCCTCACAGATTGATCGGGGGACAAGGGAGGAGAAATATTTCTATATTGTTAGGCTCCCACCATTACATAGATTGAGGCTCATAGTCATATCTATGCTTGGGGGACAGATATCTTTGGTAGAACTTATCATAATTTATACCATATTTTTAGGCTACTGGGATAGTCTTTGATCCACTCTACATTTTTATGAGCTAGGTGTATGAGTGGATCATCCCTTATGGAAGGGGAGTACCGATTATAGGACCCAGGGCATCGGGGCCACTGGATGGACAACAATGTTAGTTCTCGGGCGCCACATTAGCCCATAGCTTCCTTGACCATAGTAGACATGGTGGCCACTCCATACCAGGACATGGAAGGATTGTGGGAACATGATGGGACCATAGTGGTGGCTTACACCACTCTTGCGCGGTTAGTTGACAAGATGGGGAAGGTTAAGACTCATCCATTTGGCCAAGTTCCTTAACAATTCGGTCTTCCATATATTGATATGCTTCTACTAGTGGTACACTTATAAAAAATGTCAAGGAGGCCCGAAAGGTCCTGACAGAGATCCGGTTGGATAGTGGTGATTCCGAAGTGTCTATTGCGGTTAGGTGAGTTATTTGTTCCCAATGGGCAATGGTGCTACTTTTGAATCTTTACTCAAGATTGATGTTGTACCTATGCACATTGGGGAGGAGGATGAGCCCATAGATATGGAATTTGATTTTTAGGAGGAGACACAAGATGAGACTAGAGAGGAGTCGGTTAATGAGGAGACTTATGATGAGGGGTTGGGTGGTGAGACTAGTGAGACAACTCACATAGATGGGGAGGAGAGCTACCCACGAGTGGCATGACACCCGAGGAGATGACAAGAGTGGATAATGAGGAGGTAGATGTGGAGAGGAGACCTTTGTTTGAGAGGAGACAATTCCTTGAGATGATGGAGGAGATGAGGGATCTATCATGGATCACCGCATAGCCTCGAAGGAGAGGAGGCACACTAGGTACCTACAACAACAGCTCCAACGAGTGCCAACCCCACATGGATCTTTGGGAGATCCGAGTATGTTGATACTCCTCTCTTGACTTTGTTATGTGGAAATGTTAATTGGTATTTATTTTTTTGTTGATTTTTGTAGCTTTCTAACTTTTCGTTTCTATTTGGTTGCAGCAACTACACAAGAATGCCAAGATATTATTTATTAGGTGTGCGTGGACATCTTGTTGATCCCTTTGGGAAGACATGAGTTGAGCTGACCAAGGACACATGACAACACTAGCAGTGGAAGTCACACCGATGTGTTTACACTCATCTCGCGAGCAATAGAGATATTGAATTCTCTCCACACTCGGTTTCGCATACGAGACAATTGAGAGATTGATGAGGCGGATCCGTTCTCGTAGTGAGACCATAATCAGTGGCTTCCATCATGAGCATTCCCACCATTCAATGAATTCTTGACCTCGTATCCATAGTAGGAATCCTAGACACGGCCATGCATTGTCTCAAGTATCCCATAAGGATTGACATGCCATTGGGCCATTTATTTCTTAGTTATTTTTTTGGTCATTTATATGATTTATTTTGTATATTTCAAGCTCATTGCGAGCATTTTGACAACACCTAATGCATGATGACATTGTACAAAAATCAATTTATGATAATATATATACAAAATATTCTTTTTGTTCGGTAATTCATTGTATCCGAGTTGACTTCTGTTGGCTCACTTCACATGTGTACTCTATATGTTTAGAACTTCCGTTTTTATATGATTTTTAGAATGTATGCGATGGATATGAATACTAACAAAATGATTTTTTTGTGTTTTGCAATGCTGATACATGATAATGCAACTACACTGTAATGTTGAACTTTAGTTTCTCTAAGTAGTTTTGATACTTCGTATTATTTTGGCAAGACGTGATGAAAGAGTGATATGATAAGAGAAAAAACTTGCCCCACTCCTAACTCCATGCAGCTGGTAAGATGTGAGGGCTCAACACCAAGATCCATAAGGGGCACAAGTTATATAAATTTGTTGATTGGTAATGATGAGAGAAAGACAAGCATTTGGAAAAACCAAATTGAAACCCTACAACCTCATTCTACTCAATTTTTCTTCGTAGTTTAAAATGTGAGTTGCTTTCCATCTTATCTAGACTTAGATCCATATATGGCCAATTGGTTGACAAAATCTAGTTTTGAGGTTTTAAAATATTTTGGAATTTTGGACATCTAACTTACTTTGTTCTGATTTATGATTTCACAAAGATTTGAATGAGCTATTTTTAACTTTTAAATTTGTCAAATAGACCCTACACCTTGCCCCATACTACTAGTAGGAAGTATGGGCTCATAACTATATACAAGGCATAAGTGAGTAAGGGAACTTGTCTCCTTTCCTAACCCTACATCACTAGTAAAAGACACAGGCTCAACACCGAAGGTTGGTAGGATAGAGAAATGTGTAAAATAATTTTTTTTTGCAGATTTGCATTCAACTTACTTATCTAGGAAAAATGTCTAGAATTTTCTTATTTTTAAAGAGACGTATATGGGATAGATGTGACACCATGAAGATTCTAGAACAGACCATAGGCAAAGACACCTAATCTAGAAGAAACTACAAATAGAACCAAGTATGCAGGCCTTGGTATGGTTACTGTCAAAACTATGTCTTACTTGCTGAACAGATGAAATGATTAAGGAATTTTTGATGATAATATTATGGATATTTGAAGAAGTGTGATAGAGGTTTTGCCAAAATTTTAGAAGTTGCTAAAAATTTCTTGAAAGACAAGTTCTTGATTACAAATTTCACTGAATGAGTTAGCATATGAGAATGCAAATGTGGATGCAGTAATGTACATATGGAAATGTAGGTGAAACTACATGTCATGATGGCTAAGGTGAAGAAATCAAGAAGAATATCGATTCTTCACCCTTGAAATTACATAATGGAGAACCATGATCCTCAAAATTTCTGTTCTCGTGAGAAGGGCCTAACATTATGGGTTTAAATTTACAACCCTTTCCTAGAAGTATATATTTCCAATCATTAAAATCATTTGTCTGAAAGAGGCATTCATGCACCTCTTTGTCACGTTCTTGAGACATGGTGTGTGGGTGAGCATGACTATGTTGCTCGACCTTGTTTCCTATGTAGAGCGTTATGTTTACTTATGACCCTTGTTGAATGATGAGGCCTTTCCCTATGGATATGGAAAGCTTAGTTTCAAATGCACATGGGTTGAAACCGGGGTTTAGAATAGAACAACCCTTAGAGATGGTTTTGATGGGCATCATTTCAATCTCAAATTTTCCTTCTTCGTTTGTTAATTCTATCATGTTTACACCTAGACCTAGGTCATCGGAGGGAAGAGATGATAAACCAAGAAGACTACCCATCCCTTGTGGTTCAAATAGGAGGAAGATTGGATCATCACTCTCTAAGAGTTTCATAATTTCTGTTGTGGTTTTAGTGGACATTGTTTCCACAAATATTGATTTACCCTTATTTGTTTTTGCCACCTCAAATGTTTTTGGGTCAATGACTTCATCCTTCGGCACGCCCGGGTGATTGGGACTAACTCTTTTTATGGAGGTGGTTTGTTCAATTGATTCACATGAAGTTCATACTCTATATGGACTCCTTTCTTCTTCTTTAGGTTTTCTAAGTGTATATCAAAGGGCTTAGGATCCTCTTGAGTGATGAATACCTTCCCCAAATGGATATAATATCCTAGAACATGGTACAAGGGATAGCCTTCATTTGATGAATCCAGGCTCTCCCAATGATCATGTTATAACTTGTTTCCTTGTTGATAATGTAAAACTCCGTCAAGATAGTTTTTGGACCAAGTGTGACTAGAAGAACTATGGTTTCAATCGAGGTCACTTTAAGAGTGTTGTACCCCCTTAACATGTTTAATGTAGAGGAAAAATTTGTCTCTCCATATCCCAACTTCTATAAGAAAGAGAAGGGAACCAAATTTACAAAATCCCCTTCATCAATCATGACTCTCTTAATGCAATTGTTATAAACCAAGACTTGTAAAAATAAGGCAGGATCACCTCTTCGGGCAATTTCAGCATCATATGGCATATTTTCTATATTGAAAACAAACCCAGTATCCCTTTCTATCTTGGAGGATGTATGTCAAATTCAATATGATTTATTTGAGTGCTAGGAGGTGGCATAACATGGATTAGATTACCAAGACCTAGTGCATTGAGTAATGCAGAACGATGCATAGGTGAATTCTTTAGCAAATCTAGAAACGAAATGTGAGAAAAGGTCTTGTTCAAATCCAATATTAAATCATATGTTCTTACTTTGGATTGACCTCCTTACTCCTTCATCCGAGTTATTGTATTAATTTATGGATCGACCTCTAGCTCGACTAACCCCAAGATTTTTGTATTATCGTTTGATCCAAGGTAAGTAATAATCCGAGAGTTATCGTAAGTTGAGGCTTCATGGTCGTTGTTTCCTATAGGAATACCCTTGTTTATATTTTGAGGATTCACTTGGGAATCCCCAAGACATTTAGGGTTTACATTTTGAGGTGTGACAGGTCTGACATGACGAGGCTACGGGTTTGTTTCAAAATTTTCTAGGAACATGTCTACAAAGAGTTACCTTTGGTTTTCAGAATTCTTCTGACGAAACTTGTTGCAATCATGAAAAGTCCAATCATAATGACCTTGAACCTTATGGAAACCATAGTATAGGTTATGGTCATAATTTTTGGCCTTTGATAAGCGTCTTGTTGTTGTCAATTATAACCTCGGTTATAATTTTGAAATTGATTGTTATAACCATGATTCGTTTCCCATTAGCCAAAGTATTGATACTAGTTTAGGCCTTGGATTTGATTTTGTTTTTTGGGGGTTGATTTACATCAAGTGTGTTGACATAAGACACAATTTTAGGGGCTCTTTGATTTCCCATGTTGTTATTATTGTTAGTGTTACCATTGTTTGTGAAACTAGCATTTTTAGCTTGATCAGTAGAACTTTTTGTGGTAGCACCATGATAGTGATTCACACCCTTAGGTCCTTGGTTTTTGGCATCATTGTTTTAATAATTTGCATTATTTTGATTTGGGGATATTAATTTCCCATTAGGAGCATAGATCTTATTCTCATTATCTATAACAGCTTGGTCAATCCAAAGCGTACCTTCTAATACTTCCTCATAGCTACGGAAAGGAAACTTCTAGAATTCCTCCCTAGTTTCTCAATTGATCAAGTGAAGGAAAATATCACAAAGTTCCATCTGGTCCATGTTAGGTGCACTTGCAGAGGAATAGAGAACTTGGCACCATATTTGGATGAAATAGGTGGTAAATTCATTTTGCTCCTGTCTAATATGTAGGAACTCCCTAATCCCTATACACAACAACTTGTTCATGTCAAATTGTTTGATGAACTCAAAAACAAGCTGTTTAAAGGAATGTATAGAAGCTTCTGAAATATAGTAATACTAATCCAATGTGATTCCTTCAAGAGTATTTGGAAATATCTTAGCCACTGTAACATCCCAAGGAAGCAATTCCTTTATAGCAGTAGCATATGCCTTGATATGAGCATTCAGGTCTCTTTCTCCCTTAAATTTTGAAAGATATGACAATGGGAATGGAAGTATTACACCATGTATGGTGATTTCAAGAGGCTCCTTTAAGTACTCATTGTATGTACCCATTGCGTAAGATTCCAGCATTGAAGATCCTTGATGATGAGGTGGAGGTGGAGGTGGAGGAGTTGGATAAGATGCATTATAAGCATTGACAGGAACATATGGGGTCTCTTTATATGGCATGTAGGGACCGGGAATGGCATATGGGTCCATCTGGGGAGTTTTTGAATACATGTGCATGTAAGGTGGAATAGTACTAGGATATGGACTAGCGGGCATAAAACCAAGGAACGTTACCTTGCTTGTTGTGGCAACATTCGAGAATGCACTTCCGGCTAGCCCTTGCATAGGATAAGCTTGAGAAGGATGAGGAACCATCCCTAGTGTGTCTAATCATGTGAGAATATCACAAAAATTTGAATGAATCAGATAACCTTGTTATATAGGATATTGTGTTGTTTGCTCATTATAAGGAATGTATCCTTTGTTATTAACTAGATACCTCGTGTTCTTCCCTACTACATGTGCTGGTTGTGAAGTTTGGGAACTTTATATTTCTCTAATCCTCCATACTAAAGTAGAAATAAAATCGTTGGGAGAGGATTGAGTCCCTTGTTGGGGTGCATGTGGTGTAGGGTTTGATTGAGCAGGCTCATGATACCCTATCATGAATTTTTGGTGTTATAATTCTTGTCTTCCTCAGAAGTAAGAATATTAGGATAGGCATTCAAAATATCAGAGGTTGTAGCCTTCATTCTATCCAAATACTCATCTATTTGATAAAGAGGATTAACTATTTGTGCAAATATATCATCTTCTAGTTGATTGCATGGAAATGTGAGGTCTTCACAAGACTCTATGGTAAGAACCTATTCCATTTGTGATAACAACGTGTTTTGCATTTGGTTGATTGTATTTCATGTTTAAAATTTTATCAACCTCCTCCATCCTTACATAGCTAATGGGGTTTGAAGTGTAACTTGGGGAGGTTTGGACATCACTTGTATAATTGTCACCCCACCTCTAAAGAGAAGGGGACTATTGTGGTTGAACATTGGTGTAATATCTATCAAAGCCAATTGGCTCACCAAAATATCTTCCAGACATATTTTAGAAAGTATAAAATACCTACAAAAATAGGGGAAGAAATGGAGAGGTGAGGTACTAGTAATGAAAGAAAACCAAACAAGAAGGAATTAATCCTTCATGTTGGGTTCACCAATTTGTGCGGAAGAAAATCAACACGTGACTTTCAACCACACTCATCCCCGAGGTCGTGTCGAGAAGTTTATGTGGAAATATGTGTGGCTAACTGTAGGAGGATCAACTACTAAGATTTGGTAGTGTGATCTCCTAGTAGCTGAGTTGGAAAAGGGAAATTTAGAGGCTATCAATGGGTAGTGTAAATTCCCTATGGTTTGTCTAATCGAATCTTAATGTTGAACGAGTTTGAAGTGTCCAAATTAACTACTATGAAACTAACAATATACGTTCTTGCTAAAAGGAAACTAACCTAAATAAAACATCATAATTAAAAACAACAATTTGCTTTTATTCTAAATAATTAGATCTACTTCTACACTAAAACTAAACAAGAAAAATAACTCGGTGTGGTTATTCACCTGTGCTGAGTGTATTGAAACTAAACTAACTTAAAAAAAGATCTTTTCCAAATGATCTATCATATGTAGACAAATTCCTACAGATATTTTCTCCTTCAAATCCACAAGGATAGGAGGAAGATGATCGATCACCGAACTACTATTAATGATTTAAAACCTCTTGGAAATTAAATAATTAATCACAAATGGGAGAATACTTGTTTTCTACTCTATTTGATATGATATAATAGTAATAAATTCCAGAAATGAAGGAAAATCAAACACCAAACCCAACCTCGAATTTACAGAATAGAGATAAATCTAGCTGTGTGATGACTTGTCCCCTCAGTTTATCCTTTCTTTCTTTGTGTGTCCATATGAGTCCAAGGAATTGGGAATGCAAAGGCAACAACAGGAGAAGGCACTTGAGAAATGACAAGCTTGAAGGAAAATTTGGTTGCTAATGCAAGTAGAAGAGAGATAACATAAGTGAATAGAGATTGGCTATGTAATTTCCAATAGGATTTTTATAGTAATACTATCCAAGATACATAGAATTATCAGGCCATTTTCTTGAATACAAGCATTGAATATATAGGAATTGGTTGGGATTTTCCTTCATGCACAAGAAAGCCTTGGAGTGCCAAATCATTGGGTGAAGAGGTAGTTCAAACTAATTAAATCTATTTAAAAATAGAAGAGGGAAGGAATACCATGCAATCAAGACTATTTTTAGGAAATTTGGTTCACAAACGCACCTTAGAAGTCAAGTTAAGTGAAGCGTTGCATGTTAAAATCACACATAAGGAGTTCTATAAAAATCACTTAGGATTTGTTTCCTGCGCAGGTGACGATCACAAGAATGTCACCCTGCTTAAGTGGAGGTCACAAAAATGCCGCCCATGCAAGGTAGAGGTTTTGACACTTAAGGCTAAAACATGCACAGAAAAGAGCAGGAAGCTGGAAGAAAGCATGGAAAAGCTAAGTAAAGATGTCTAGGTTATAAATATACACTGCGGATGAGATTAGAAACTCGGACACCTTCGTAAAGGAAATGAATAATCATTGGGGACTTTGGTAACCATTTTCCTTCAATGTAGCACATGTAATTTTGGGTGCGTACATTGACCATAGAGTAGATGAAAAGGACCAATGGGGTCCGGAAACAAGCAGTCAAACCTAGATAAAACAAATTAGTAAATGATCCATTAACTGCTAGGGTATCTATGGTTGAAGAAGATCATATCATTGAATGGTGTGATAAATGTTTCTTTCCACATTCTCCTTGTGACCCAAATGTTGATGATGATGACACTGATGAAGCTGCTTTTAGTGATGTTTGTATGTTGGAATGTGTTGATACTACACCACAAGGGGCTACTTCTACTGAATTTTTGGGTGCAAGAAATGTTGAATCCTTTTGGAACTTTTTGGAATGGGTATCTTCTCTTCCTCCTATTACTACTGTTGATATAGATGTGGTTTAGTCTTATTTTGAATTACCTAACCATGATTTTGAGTATGTAAGGGATTTGATGATTAAAAATATGATTGGGGTATTCCTTTTGAGGAAGACATGTAGCTACAGATAAATGTTGTTGTCATATAAGAAAAGGACTATAACCTTTGAAGTAGAGTGGTTAAAGGGTCTGTCCCACCTTCAAAAAATAAAACACCCATATTAACCAATATCCCCAAGAAAGATATGCCAAATAAAGGCCTTGTTGTTACTACCAATCCAAGTACATCTGATGTTTCTCAAGCAGTAAAAGATCTTATCCCATCAAAAAAATTAATTACTTTGTCTCCCAACAAAACTCTGCCCAAATATTTCACTTGTGATATGGCTCGATTTTGAGCCAAATTAAAGTCACTGTTCCCATTGTTGAGTTGTTGATAATCCTTTAGCATAGAAGAAGAGCATTTGAATATTTGGGATTCAAAGAGGAGATAATTTTTATAAGTAAAGAAGTAAATAATGTGGATATCTCACCTACTATAGCTGAAGTGGAAGTGCCTCAAGAACAAGAAAGTATGGGGAATCCCTAGAGATATATTTAGGCACTTCCTTGGTTGAATCTCAATTGGATGTTGATCCATTCTTTACCTCCTTGATTATCAATGAAAAATTAGTTCATAATTGTATGTTCAACTTGGGAGCCTCATGTAACATAATGCCCTTGGAGGTGATGAATGAGTTAAATATAAAGATAACAACAAATTTTGGAAATTTTCATGTCATGGATTCTAGGGAGGTACCAGTTATTGGATATGTAAAAGGACTAGTGGTTCAACTTGCTACCTACCCTAGTAAATATTTGACCATGAATGTAGTCATTGTTGATTTCCCTACTAAGTGGGGTATGTTGTTATCTAGAAAATGGGCTATAAGTGTGGGAGGTAGTGTATAGATGGACATGTCTTATGCCACCATACATGTTGAAGGAAAGTTGGTGAAATTGAATTGAGATAAAAAGATGCTCCACATTATTGAAGACCCCATGAATGCCTCTTATGAGGTATTATTCGTTGACACTAATTTGGATAATTTTATAGGATATGTTGATTTTGAAGACCAATGCATAAATAATGTTACTCATTTACAAGATGTTGGTATTCCTTGGACCATGATATTTGATGGAGCATGCTTTGCTATGGGAAGTGGAGATGGAATAGTCCTCACATCCCCGAACAAGAATCATTTAACTCTTTATTAAAATTAAATTTTGAAAGCACTAATAATATTGCAGAGTATGAGGCATTGTTCCTAGGTTTAAGAGTTTATTAGAAACATGGAATCAAGGAGATTTTGATTTGATTGTGAAACAAGTAAGAAAATCGTATGCAACCAAAAATCAACAAATGAAACAATTAAAGCATGCAGTCTGGGACCTTATTGAAATGTTTGATTCATTTAATATCATGTATCATGAAAGGACTTAGAATGAAACAACTGATAAATTGGATTTCATTACATCACACTTCTCTAATCAGCATAGTATCTCCATTTTGTAATCATGATGTTGAAGTATTGGCTAGACCTTCTGTGCCTAATAATGTCAAACAATGGCGGTATTTGAGGATTGTGCTCGATACAAATATTTATAAATAGAAAAGATGAATTTTCTAATCATTATATTGACTTAGAGAAAATGGTCAAAATTTGTGATGGGAAAGAGATTTTTTTGGGAAAGAAGTGATCTAATTGAAAATAGATACAATTCCTAGAGGGTTAGTTGCCCTTGAGTCCAACTTTGACAGTGCTGATAGAGTAATTAATAGGCCTATTTTTGCTTCTATAGATGTTTAATAATGCTATTTATGGACTCAAGAAAATCCTATAAAGGTGTGCTTGGGCTGCAATTTGAACAAAGAAGAAAAGCATACTTATATTAAGATGCTAAGAAAATATCAAGATTTCTTAGCTTGATCATACTTTGAGTTGAAAGCTTATAGAGAAGATTTATTTCAACATGAGATACCTATAGAACCCCATTCCAAACCATTCAAGAAGAAACAAAGGCCCATCAATCCCCATCTCGATCTCAAGATGCAAGAAGAGTTGATAAAGATGAGGGATGGAGGAATCATACAACTTGCTAGATATTCTTCATGGGTGGCAAACCTTGTACCAGTTAGGAAGAAGAATGGGGATATAAGGCTTTGTGTGGATTTTAGGAATCTTAAAAACATCAATCAAAGATAATTATCCATTTCCAAATATGGATAACATGCTACAACTAGTTACAAGGTTTGAATTATTGTCAACATTGGATGGTTTCTCAGGGTACAATCAGGTGGTGGTGAAGAAATTTGAACAGTTTAAAACTACCTTTACTACCACTTGGGGAACATATGTTTATGCCAAGATGCCTTGTGGACTCATGAATGCAAGAGAAAATTTCCAGAGAGCCATGGATGTAGCCTTTGTAGGGTTTATAAATGACTTCATAGATATATATCAAGATGATATAACAGTCTTCTCACATAAAAGAGGTGACCATTTTTGCCACCTAGAAAATATGTTGCTCAGATGTAGGAACTGTGGGATTTCATTGAATCCCAAGAAGTGTCATTTTGAAGTCCAAAAATCAAAACTATTGCGGAATATTTTATCTAAGGAAGGGGTCATGATAGATCTTAAGAGAGTGGAAACAATTGGTAAGGTTCCTATCCCCAAGTTTAAAAATGGTATTCATTATTTTTTTGTTCAAATAAACTTTATTATGAGGTTCATATCCAACTTTGCTAAGATAACCATTCCTATAATAAATATGTTGAAAAAATACCAAGTCATTAACTTGGAAGAAGTATCTATTCAATATTTTACTAGAATAAAGAAAGTGTTATTGCAAAAAAACACCCTCGATTTGTCATCCGATTTGTCACGCATGTGTGAATAAGAAACCGATGTTTTTGAGTAACATTGGAACATATATCAAGTTGTTAGACTTGCTACTTGAGATGGACCTCTAGAGAAGGATGGTTCTTCTTCCTAAACTAATGCTAAAACTACTCCTAATGAAATAAATGTGACTAACTACTCCTAATATATGATTTCCAAGGGACCAGGAGAGGGAGAGTGCATAAAATTGATAAATCCTACATGAAAGAGGTGATAAAACTAAGAGAAGGGGTTTTGGAAAATATTGTGTGCCTGAAAATAGAGAAAGGTGAGCATGAAGAGGATGAACAAGCGAGAACATGCCAAGATTACATAAAATACTCCATTTTATTTAAACAAAACATTATATAAGATTAAAGTGAGAATATGAAATACGAGGCATGAAAAAAGCATGAAAATACAATGAAACTAGTACAAGGATTGAGAAATTATCACAAACAAAGGTTTTATTACTTCAATAATATGCACAATACATCATAGTTGAGGAAAATGCATGAATCCCCATTTCAAAGCTCAAAATGGAGGCTTAAAGCTCCAAATCCACCCAGTAGCTAAGAAGAAGAGAGAAGCTTCAAAAATGTCTAACTCCCTCTTTAAAATGAGCCCTCTTTTCAAAATATGGAAGAAAAAATGAGACAAAGAGGGAACTAGAAATTTTCATTCAACCACTAAGAAAGGTCATTTAATGTCTTGTAAAATCATGGATAACCCCAGAAAACCCATCCCTTCATGTAACATTGCTTGCTAGAGAAGAAAATAAGCCCATACTTGCATTAAATTTGGTGTTTGGGATGCCTGGAATTATAATTTTTAGCACTAAGCATGCTTTCTAATTTTTACCCACCTAACCTCACCAAAAATAATATTTCACACTTCCATGGCATAGAGGATGTCAAGACCTTTCCAACAATATAAAGTTTTTCAAATTTTGAGCACCAGATAAAAAGGTATGCCCATTTGAAAATTGGCATTAATCTGCACAAGAGATGACAAAAATGTAAATTACAAGAATGGGCCCTTAGGTCCAAAATTGCAAATTGCACTATTTGCAAAAATTGACCAGTTTGCAAAAAATCCCCCAAGGCCCGAAATTGACCAGGTTTGTAAAAAAATCCCCAAGGCCCGAGAGTTTTGCAAGGTAACTTCAAGGCAATATCTTGAGCTCCCAGATGAATTTTGGGGTGATATTTTATATGATTCCACCTAAAAATGACCCATTGAATCCAATGGTGAGGGTATCAAGATATATATTTTTAATTTGACACCTCCTAATTTCTCCTTATTTCTCGGGATGGCTAGTTTTGTGCTAGAAGAATTAGTTGCCTTGGAAATTGTATGATGTTTCAATATGTTGTCTTTTCCATCATGTAGGGTATGGAAAAGGAATTCCATAGATACTTTTTGGGCTTAAAATTCCTCACTTGGATCTCAAAATATTTCTTTGAAGCTCAAGTCCTCTTTCACAGTGTATGCTCCTTTAGGCCCAAAATCCCACTTCTGATGAATTGGCTCCAAAACCTTTAAAACTTCCCTAAACCACTTGCAATGCTCCCCAAACTTGAAAAATCACCTATATCATTCCAGATTGCTTTGTGAACCCTATCCAGTGCTCAAACCAATCCTCCCATGTTGTCTATTTTACCCGGGGTAAACATAGATAACAATTTGGTGACCTCTCAAGGACATCTTCCTGATAGATGTGTGACCAGTGACCTTGAAGCATCCATTAGGAATGGAGTTATCCTGATACACTTGTAAACTGGTCATGAACTCTAAATTTTGTCCCAAACTTTGATTTCTTGCCAAGTATGAAAGATTGAAACTGATGATTTCTTGGCAAGTATGAAACATGCAGAAGTTTGTGGAACACATGCTAATCTAGAATGCACTTGGGACTACTTTATTACTGACATGATTTCCCCATGAACATGTATTGACTGAAATGGATTGTGCAAGAGCAACAACACATGAAAAATTATGTACAAAAAGGAAGATCATACATGTTCCAAGTGGAAACATATAGAGTGTGCAAAATCACTTCTACTGAAAACAACCCAAACCCTACTAAAACATTGTGCTACAAGCACTTAGAGGAATTAGAAATCCTAAAATAATATGTACAAGGATGATATTTTACTCCTCTAGTAGCAATGCTTGAGATAGATTCTATTGAATGGAATCTAAAGCTCCTCACTATTGCTACTCTTTATGTTTTCATTGCTACATTGCTACTATAGATTATTTTCTAGATTAGTGCTTGATATTTCTCCATGGTTTACATTACATACTCTCTTGTCTCTTCTAACCCTATCAGTTTTGCATACCTGATTTCCATGGGTTTAAACTTAGCTAGTTCTAGTTGCTTCATTAGTTCTAACACCTGTAACTCAAGTGATATAGGAAGCATTGCTTCCTTCCCATGTACCAACTTATATGGAGAACTACTGTTGATATTTTGGGTGTAATTATATCAGCCCACAAGGCTAAGTTGAGCTTCATGTGACATGTTCTCTGATTCTCATCAATATCTCTTCTTATGATCTTTAGCAAGTTCTTGTCTATGGAATCTGCTTTCCCATTACCACAGGGGTAATAATTGAATGAGTGCTAAGATAAATTTCATTTCTAATAACCCATTCGATTATCTTTGTGCTAAGAAAATCCAATGCATTATCGATATGATAGTGGCGGGAACACCAAACCTTGTGACTATCCCTTTGTAAAATCCCAAGATGCTAGATTCATTTGCTTCCTTGAGTGACACCGCTTTAGTCAACTTGGTGAAATAGTCCTGTTAGGAAATAAGAAATAAAATATGTGGAATAATCCCTCATAGAATCTCAACAAAGAGAAACTAATATGCAAAAATATTACGAGATCTCAAGTAAAAGTACGGAATAAAATAACACAACACAAAGAGATAGTATTTAATTGGGTGAACCACATTAAAGAGATAGTATTTAATGTGGTTCACCCAATTTGGGCTACGTCCACCAAGAATCACTTGCTCATATTTTATTACAAACCACTTCTCTCTCATATAATACCCAAATCTGTTTAGAGATATGCTCAACAAACTCTACAAAATTCACACCCGAATTCAAAACACATCTGCAATGTTACACATACACCTACCATATGCATAAAACCATATAAGTAGACAACTGCTTAAGCAATTTTACAAAACCATGGGCCAAAACCATCCCATAAACCTATGGGTCAAAAATCCCGCCCATATGAGAAAAGCACATTTTACGGTATATCGGGGGCGTTTTAAGGCCATATTTTTTTGTAAGACAACTATGGAAAGTGTACTGAGTCTTCAACACTTTCACACATGAAACATAGGATCCACAACCTAACAAGTCCATTTATGTGAGAATCCACTTGTGACCTTGGCTCAAGTTTGGATTGATAACTCCAATGAAGTCCAATCCAAATTTCATGAAGGGATGATCTCTCGAGATTGGATGAAGGGGAAGTGTTGCTAGCCTTTCCTTCCCCTTAAAAACACACACTTTTTGCACCTTTTACTCCATGAGTAGAAATTACTAAACAATGCAAGCCAATAGTAACTAGCTTTCATGATCTTGAGAGTTGTTACTCATGGAGAAAAGTGGCCTCCTACTTCTCCATCATGGAACTCATGCAACACTTTCTCAATCTGATTTGTTGGGACACATTGTAGGAGAAATCCATTTACATCCTTCTTAAACAATATTTCATCAATGAGAACATACAAAACTGACTATAATCTAAAATAAATTTTCTTAGCTTTGTTCCATTTTAGAGGACATAGATTTGTTTGAAGATAATGCACCATGTCTTGGCTCCAACATGGAATGAGTGCACTATCATCTAGCTACTTTTGCTCATTTGTAACACTAGGATAACCTCTTCTTCATCATTTAACTCAACATGTTGTTTAGAAACAAAATTCTCACATAATCCCTTGCCACAAGACCAACTTGGTTACTTTGATTTCTATATCATACTCCATCACTTGAGTGATACAACATGCCCTTTTCTCACTCAAATCTTTGTTTAGAAGAAAGTATTTGACCCCGAAATGAGACACTAACAATTGAATCTTATTATTCGAGACCAAGTGTCTAAATTTTTTTAAGCTTCTAGTCACATCAAGAACATGTTTTTCAATGAAAGAATATCTTACTTCATAATATTCTAAGCTTTGACTGAAGAATTCTATGGGATTCTCTAAACCTTCTTTATTCATTGTACCAAGATAGTTGATATTATATCTAAACCTCCAAAAGCATAGAGGATGAAATATTTCAAAAATCCTAGGTTGATAAGAGTTGGAGCTTGAGTTATAGTATGTTTAATGGCCTCAAAACTCTCCTTTCCCTCTGCTTTCCACTTGAATGCCATGCTCTTCTTCAACGTCATTGATAATGGTTTCACCAAGGTGGAAAAATTAGGAATAAATATGTGGACAAATTTTATTCTCCCCAAGAAGCCCTGGAGAGCCTTCTTGTGGCTTAGTAATGGTAGAGTTCAGATGGCTTCAACTCTCTTAGGATCGATAGTCAATCCATCCCTTGAAAAAATGTGGCCCAACAATTTGCCTTCGTGTGACAAGAATATACACTTTTATGGATTCAAATACATTCTAAATCTTCTACACCTTTGAAACACTTACGAGGTGAAAGAGATGGTCTACTACATTTTTGAGAGCACAATGATATCATCAAGGTAAACAAGCACTATTTTGTTGATTAATCCCTTGAATACCATATCCATTACTTTTTGAAACATTGCTCCGATGTTTGAAATTCCTAAAGGAATTTTCCTATAACCATATGTGCCCCATTTTGTAGTGTAGGCTATCTTGATCTGATCCTCTTCTTTGACCATTATCTAGTTGTAGTGTGAGTAACCATCTAGCAATGAAAATCTCTCAATACTAGTCACTACTTGTAATATTTGTTCATTGAAGGAAGTGGAAAATGATCTTTGAGAGAAGTTATATTTAGGTCCCCAAAGTCTACACATAACCCAATCTCTCCATTTCTCTTCCTCACCGGCACCAAGTTTGCAACCAAACCTGAATGTTTTATTGGAAAGATGATGCTAGTTTCAATAAGTTTATTCAATTTGTATCTCATGCGTGTTTTAGTATGGGGATTCCCGACCTTTGCTTCTTCCCGATGTGCTTGGATTCTGATCTAATTCAATAGTATGCTAGGCCAATTTTGAATTAAAGCCTCTGAAATATTTATAACTCTAGGAAAAGACATCAAGAAACTCTTGACAAAGTTGGACAAAATCAGATTTCTCCTGTGGAGCACTTACCTTTCCAATTTGCAATAATTTTCCTTCTCCAATTGAAATAGGATTTGATTCTTCACCTTTGACTTGAATGTTTTCTTTCTCCTTTCGGAATTGATCATTGGGATTGAAGATTGACTCTAAAGTTATAAGAACCTTTGGTAATTTGTTTGTTCTCAGCTACACTACTGGTCACCATACTGCTACTCCAATTTATCTTGGTTTCTAGTGGAGAACTCAACTTCTTCTTGTAGAAAATTTATGATTTGATAATCATTTTTGAAGACTTTCCAACTTGTATTATTATTCGAGAAAGTGGTCTTATAACGAATTTTATATGAAGCTAGGTCTACTCACTTTTGATACTTTCCACAACATCAAATGCTCCCCAATTTCTGTAAGTCTATTTTTTACCTTGTTCTTCTTCCTTGGGATGGAATTGATGCTAAAAGCCTCAAAATCTTCAATAAGATCCCATACCCGATTCTTGTAATTTCTCAAGAGATCATTCTTGGTAGCATTTTTCCCTCTAACTTGGTTTACAATTAGCTCACTATCCCTAAACACTTGCAAGTTATTAATGCCTCTCTTTCTTTTCTAATGCAATCTATGGATAAAAGCTTCATACATAGCTGTGTTATTTGGACAATCAAACTGAAAATGGAAAGTTGAGTACTATTTTGTACCTTGAGGTGAAACAAGCATTTCTCCTGCTCTTGCACCTTGTCTACTTCTTGAGCCATTAAAGAACAACTACCATACTTCTTTGTTATCCTTTTGATTTGATTTGGTGATGCTAGGGAGAGGTGGATTTTCTTCATGCAAGAAATAAATTCCCAATTGAGCTCCCTCAATTTCCTCTTAAGGATCAAATGCACGCCTTTTATTTTCCCACTCATCAAGAGTTAAGTCTGGAATGCCTCCAACTTTGGTATTTGTCTCTAAAGTGCTTGGGAAATCTTCTTGGTCAAAATCTGAGAAATTTGCATTGATTGGACTTGGTACATGAGGCTCAATATGAAATTTTGCAATAGGTTTAGACCAAATTGTAGCCTTAGCTCCATACCTCATTCTGAATAACATATGTGACCAATAAACAGATAAGTAGCCTCCAATTTTAGCATTAAAGTCCCTTGATAAACACAATGTAAAGATTGGTGGAAATTCAATAACTGATACATCTTGCAAGAATGTGACTTTGGGGCATGCATACAACGTAAGACTTAATGCTTTGATCACACCAACAGCTATCACTTTGTTGTTCCATCTAATTGCACTACACCTCTAGAAATGAATTCATACTGAAGGCCCAACTAATCAACTATTTTCTTGGGCATTACAGAATTTCTTGCTCCCAAATCAATCATGCAATTGTGTATAAGATTGCTCCCAATAATTAGAGAAATATAGAATGATGGAGGCTTCATATTTTTACATGGTTGACCTCCTTGACTTCCTTCTTGTGGAGCTGCATTAGTGAGCACCTTTTCTTGATTCTTGGGTGGCTCATTTGATGCTAACCAATTTTCCATGGCTACTTGTAATAGATCTCTTTGGCCCAGGATTGCTAATGAATCCCACATTGAGATGTTGACATTTGTTTTCTTCATTTTCTCTATGATATTGAAAGGAGAAGAGCTATCTTTTTGTTGTCCTTTTCTTTACACAACCTTCTCTTGCACATGAGCTGCTACAACTAGTACATGAGCTGGTCTAGAAGGTGGCTTGGGCTGATTATGCACATTTGGAGTTGCACTTAGATTGCTAACTCCTTGTAGAGTGACAGAGGGTTGAGTAACACTTGGATTAGATGACTTCCCTTCCTCTAAATTCTTGTTTTTGACCTTCATTCACTTGCCAAACCTTGATAAGGGGACTGATTTAATCCATATAAATCCTCAGCTTTCCAATTCATAAGCATAGTTTCACTTGGAGGTGTTTCCTGAGTAGCTTCTTCTGCTGATTTTCTTCTTGATTTGTCTCTTGTTGCAAAACAACCATTGTCACCATCAAGGCTTGATTTAGAGCATGATTAAAACATGTTGAATGGTTGTGGGGTTGATTTGATGGGAAGCACCATTCATGTTCTTTTTCCATGTTATTTTGAGTTGGAACTAAGGCTCTGGATGTAGAGGCAGTATTAGGATTGTAATATTAAAATGGTCTACTAGTAGGAGGTTTTCCTTGGTTCTTATTTACAACTTGAGTGGGTGGCCTATTAGGCTGATATGGAGGTCTATTGGGTTGGTTTTGAGGTGGATATGATCTAAAATTATGAGCTTGTTACCTCTTAATTGTCACCAATTCATTGCCTAATTTTTGCAATTGCTTCATGACCTCCTGAAGCTCATTTGAGGTGCTAGGAGAAGAAGTAGAAGCTTCATTGGAATTTTGATTTTTTGGGAAGGAATAGGAGATAATGTAGGTGCTTGACTAGTCCTTAATTTTGGATAAATAGGAATTCATGGTCTAGGTGCAAGTTTACCATCTTGAATCAAACAATTTTTAGCTCTAATAACATTGTTATAGGCTATGGGTAAATTTCTACCTCCCATGGAGTGTATCATCATAGCAATATCAAAATTTAAATATTTTAGGAAGTATAGAAAGGAACCTTCACCTGGTGGTCTCACAACAAGCGGAATTCTATCCCATGTACTTTGAAACCTGAAGTTGAAATAAGCCATCTTCTCATTTGGTACTCTCTTGATTATGGTTAATTACTCCAACAAGGATAAATTGTCTTCCTTTTCCCCAAATTGACCATAAAGAGCTATGCACAACTGATCCCAATTGTTGATTGATCTTTCTCCTAGGCTCCTAAACCATTGTAGAGCTTTACCTTTAAAAGAAGAAGCCAATAATTTGACAGCCACATCCATTTCATTAACCTCATGTATAGCACAAACATTTGCAATGTATTGAATGTGGTCAATTGGAGTTGTATGGTTCTCCCCAGTGAAATATGGAATGTTATTCAATGCTACAACTGGGATTGGGTTTTGTGTATTGAGAGAAAGTGGATTGTTTCCCGTGAAATTGACACAGGGATTCTGTTGTGGCGGTGGTTGTTGATGAGCCATTATAATTATTCGAGAGTTATAGTTGATTGAATAAAAGGCCTACCAAGTGGAGGTGTTGATAGTGTTCTATTTGGTGGAGATGGAGACCTTTGAGCTCTTCTTCCCCTTCTTCCTCTTCCTAGAGATAGCTGCAAGTATTCAAAATTCCTTCCTCTCTAGTTCTTGACCTTGTTTGAATTCTTATCATAAATTTGATAAGCTTGGGCTGCTAAAAAACCATTGACTTCTTATCTTTTAGAGTCGTCGAAGTGAAATTTCAAAGCCTCTTACAGGATAGAGTTTTACAACAAGTGCACACCAATCTTGTTGTAATTAAAATGAAGACTTCTTGTCCCACTAAGTGTGCCAAAACTGTTATAGCCAAAAACAACACCCTCCGATTTTTCATGCATGTGTGAATGATCAACCCGGTTTTCTCGGGTAGCATTAGAACATCTCTCAAGTTATTGGACTTACTACTTGAGCTGAACCTCTAGAGAAGGTTGGTTCCTCTTCCTAAACTAATGCTTAAAGTACTTCTAATGAAAGAAATGCAACTAACTACTCCTAATATATGATTTCCAAGGATCATGGAGAGGAAAGTGCATCAAAATAAAAAAATCCTAAACTAAAGAGGTTATAACACCAAGAGAAGGGGTTGCTTGACAATATTGAGTTCCCGAAAACAAAGAAAGGTGAGAATGGAGAGGATGGACAAGCATCACATGCCAAGATTACACACAATACTCCATTTCATTTAAACACAACATTATATAAGCTTGAAGTGAGAATATGAAATATGCAAAAATACTTGCAAGCATGAAGAAAGGCATGAAAATACAATGAAACTAGTGCAAGGATTGAGAAATGATCACAAACACATGTTTTATTGCTTCAATAATATGCACAATACATCATAGTTGATGAAAAAGACATGAATCACCATTAAAAATCTCAAAATGGAGGCTTAAAGTTCCAAATCAACCCAACGATTGAGAAGAAGAGAGAGAATCTTCAAAATGTCCAACCCCCTTTAAAATGAGCTCTCTTTTCAATATATGGAAGAAAAAATGAGAGAGAGAGAGGGAACTCAAAATTTTCATTCAACCACCAAAAAGGGAATTGAGTGTCTGTAAAAGCATGGAGAACCCTACAAAACCCATCCCTTCATTTACCATTTCTTTATAGAGAATACAATATGCCCATACTACATTAAATTCGGTGGTTGGGATGCCTGGAACTACACTTTTTGGAGCTGAGTACATTTTCTTATTTTTTACCCACCTAACCTCACCAAAATTAATATTTCAAGCTTCCATGGTGTAGAGGATGTTGAGACCTTTCCAATGATATAAATTTTTCAAATTTTGAGCACCAGATCAAAAGTTATGCCTATTTGAAAATTGGCATTAATCTACACAAGAGATGGTGAAAATGCAAATTGCAAAAATGGGCCCTCGGGCACTGAAATTACAAATTGCACCATTTATAAAAATTGACCAGTTTGCAAAAAATCCCCCAAGGCCCAAAATTGACCATTTTGCAAAAAATCCCCCAAGGCCTGAAATTGACAAATTTACAAAAATCCTCCAAGGCTCAAAATTGACCGTTTTGCAAAAAATCCCCCAACGCCTGAAATGTTTTACAAGGTAACTTCTGAAGGTAATATCTTGAGCTCTCGGATGAATTTTGGGGTGAAATTTTATATGATTCCACCTGAAAATGACCCATTGAATGTAATGGTGAGGTTATTAAGATCTAATTTTTAATTTCACACCTAAAAATGGCTCTTTATTTCTCGATATGGTTAGTTATGCACCAGAAGAATTAGTTGCCTTGGAAATCGTATGATGTTTCAAGATGTCTCATATTTTCCATCATGTAGGGCATGGAAAATGAATTCCATAGACACTTTTTTGGGCTAAAAATTCCTCACCCATCTCTTAGAATATTTATTTGAAGCTTAAGTCCTATTTCATGGTGTATGTTCCTTTAGGCCCAAAAGCTTGCTTTTGATGAATCGGTCCCATAACCTTCAAAACTTCCAAAAACCACTAACAATGCTCCCCAAACTTAAAAAATCACCTATATCATTCCATATTGCTTCATGAAGCCCTATCCAGTTCTCAAACCTATCCTTCCAAGTTGTCTATTTTACAGGGGTAAAAATAGATAACAAGAAGCACTGAAAAATGCCTCGATCTAGCAAGTCCTGACTACAAGAAAGAATTTGAAATGTTTTATTTTTCCTCTAAGAATACCATTGCGTCAGTACTATTGTAAAAATATCAAGAAGGAAATGAGAGGCCTATTTTTTTAGCACGGCCTGCAAGGTTGAGTTGAAGTACACTTTGTCATGGAAAAGCATGGTTTTGATTTGGTAAGAGATACCAAAATATTTAGGCCATACATCTTAAGTTCTAAGATTTTAGCCTATGTTTCCCATACGATGTTAAGGAAATTTTATTAGAAATGGAAATATCTAGAAAGAGATGTCGTTGGGTGAACAAACTACTAAGTTGGTAAGAGGTTTGAGACTAGCTAAATTGATGGCTGAAAATAATTTACAAGTACTAGAGATAAATGTCATTAAAGAACATAGTATGAACCACCATGAAAAGGTGAGAATTTTTTTATAGTATAAATATGTAATCTATTACTTGAAGAGTTTGGAATGCACTAGACATCTAGACAAGAATCAGAGGAGAACACTAAAACTGGCATCCCAAAAATATGTCATGAATGATTTTGGTTTAGCATGGAAGAATCTAGAAGGGGTATTACTCAAATGTGTTACTAAAGAAGAATCTCCCAAAATAGTTGTAGAGTTCCATGGGGGAGTGTGTGGAGGCCATTTTTCTAGAAGAGTTACTGCTCACAATATCTTAAGGGCAAGATATTGGTGGTCATCATGTTTTAAAGACACTGCAGTGTTAATAAGAAAATATGAAAGTTATCAATGCTTTTCTAGAAGGTTGAAAGTTGTAGGTGCCTTGCCTCTGCAACCAATGTCAATTTAAGCCCCTTTTAAGCAATAGGGAATGGATTTTATTGGAGAAATATCAAATGCTTCAAGTGTTAGACATAAGTGGATTCTGGTTGCTATTGATTACTTCACCAAATGGGTTGAGGCTATCCCCATGAAGAAGGAAACTCACCATGTGGTTATGGATTTCCTTTTAAATAACATAATTCGTAGATTTGGAGTACCTGCTAAAATAGTTGTTGATAATGCTATGAGATTTAGGGCTAAACCATTATAAGTTATAAGCAAGGAATATGGTATCAATTTGGCCTATGCATCAAACTACAACCCTCGGGAAATTTCCAAGTGAATCAAGTAATAAATTTTTCTTAAGATACTTGAAATAAATTAGAAACCAATTAAAGAAAATGGGGTGAACAACTCAAGTTTTCTTTATAGGCAATCGAGTTAATATAAAAATAGCTACTAGAAAATTCCTTTTGAACTAGTTTATGGATTCCAAGCTCTTTTTCCTTTGTACATATAGTTGTCTTCTTATCAATTCATGCAATAACTTGAGAGTGAAGAAGAATTAAATCCCCATGAGGAAAGAATAAACCAAATCTTGTAGTTAGATGAAGAAAGAAGAGAGTCTCACTAAAGACATATGAAGTTTAGGGAGAGACTCAAAAATATTTTTGATAAGAAGGTAACTCCTAGGGCATTCAATGTGGGAGATTTGGTTTTACTCTAGGATAGTAGGCATGAAGATAAGGAAAACATGGAAATTTTGATGCCTTTAGGATAGGACCATACTCAATTGACATCAGAATTGATAAACATGCCTTTTTATTAAAATATCTGGAAGGAAACTTATTGGAATTTCCTGTCAATGACAGGCATCTCAAGCACTTTTGGATGAAGCCCAAACGACCAGGTATGAATTTTTGTATAATGTAGTATTTTAATTGTTTGTTTTTGTTTCACTTTTTGTTGTTCTTGTCTATAGTGACTAGTTGTTTTGGTATCTCATTTTTGTTGTGTGTATTTGATCATAAAGCCAAGTGTGTGTTACAAATGACTCTGTTGCCCAATGGATTAAGACACTTGGTCTATATGTTAATTTTTTTTTGGTTCTTGTTGCACCTGTAGGGGATGCCCATCCCCGATTCGAGCTAATGTTGGCACTCATTTTTAGTTGTCCCCTTAGTCTTAAATTTGAATCCAAAAATTTCATGTCTTGTTCACTAGAATTCTGAAATATGTGTATTCAAAGGATAAATCAATGTTAAACTCAAAAAATCATGTGTTGGTACAATAAATCTGATGTGAATATTCCTTTCCCATTCAAATTAATCAAAATGACATTATTATAGGAATATTTTCATGTAAAACTTGTTAAAATAGTTGGATCAATCCTTGCAAAATCTTTGTTAATCCTCATGCAAATTGCATTTTTTTCCCGATGCCCAAAGGCATATGGCATGTTTTGATTGGTTTTACCATTTCAAGATTTACTTGCATATTTAAAATATTTACATAATATGCAATCCAAATAACATCTCGATACCCAATCTAATATTCCAAGGAATATTCGAGGTCATACGGTGGAAAATAAAAATACATCCCCGCTTAGCGAAGGTAAACACATTTCCAAATAGTATTGGAGTGGAGAGATGGAATTTTTATGCACTCTTGCATTATGCACCTAATGAAGAGTAAAGTTTAAATTCATGCCTAAAGTCTGATGGAGGACACGTGTTTTTGTTTCAAGAAAATTCAATACATGAGTGTTCGGGTCAAACTTGCAATGTTGCATTCGTTTGGAAAAGTATAAAAAGTTACAAATAAGCTCTGCAGTCTTGCCACTCTCCAAATAACACATGTGGATGGCTTATATTCAAGTAAAAGGGTAAAATTGAATTTACAATATTTGATGCATTTATGGCTTCCACCATTAATGCATGAGTGTACGAGTCAAGGTAAGTTTTTTTAAAGTTTTTCAATTATTTTGAATTGTTACCTTGCATACAAGAAATTTGGAATCCCTAACTTTGTTAAATTTACAGACTAGAGAGAAAAATTTGACTACGGAGATAACATTCGAGCCGAAAGATTTCGAGCCATGGTTACGAGAAAGAGTTTGAAGGCTTTCGAGAAACGGGCAAGTTCTTGCCTTACATTTTTATCCTTGTCGTTTGATATGTGGTTTTCAACGAATTAAGAGGGGAAATTAAAACACATAAGATGAATCCCATGGAGTCAGGATTTCATGTTACTTCCAGTATCACTAGTAATTGGGACACTATTACAGATATAAATCAGTTAAACGATGTCTTGGGTGATTTTTTACAAAGACTTCATGCTCCCAATAAAAGTGAGTTCATGGCAGCCATTTATGCTAGCCACATTTACCTAGCCACTTCTTTCCCTCCCTCTATGTATTGCCTAGAGCTAGTAAGAATTTTTGTTGAGAACTATGATACGATAAAAGGAAGTCTTAGATGGAAGTGGTGAAGCAAGTATTAACTCTAACACCCAGAGCATTTATATTAATGTTAGGGTTACCCAAAATTGTGCAACCAAGTAACCATAGAGACATAGTCTAATTTAGCGATTTTGAATCCAACAAGAAAGATTATGCCGGTGTCATGAATAGTAAATGGTTGTTAATAGATAGAAATTCTACCAAAAGAATCTCTAAAAGACTAATCGGATCACATTTTGTGGCGAGGGTTGAAGACATAGTTGTATTGTTAAGTAGAATGGATGGCTTGGATATGGCTTATGAATTTAAAGAATGGATGTGTCCATACATTGCGATTATCTTAGAAAATAAAGGAAGCATTTTTTGGGCAACACTCATAGTTATAAAAATCCACACATAGATCTTTGAGTTAGCCATAAAAATCAACATGGGCACCACTTCTAATATTGATTTCTATATGATGTCATACTTTATTTACAATATTGCAGGACACAAGATTTTTCTTGGCCTCCCACAACAAGGAAATTTCAAATATCATAGAGTATATGATGTTTATCCCCAACTAAATATAGACAACTGGAAAAGAAATGTCAAACTGGTAAATGATGCATTTTTGCACCTATAATATGTCTTTTCAAACTAGAATGGGAACAATATAGAATATCTAAGAATCCAGAATGTAATATTGGAGTATGGTTACTTTTTATTCAACATAGGTTTTTTACCTATATCAGAGCTAGTGGATTTGATGGGCACCCATACAAATTGCCTAGATATGTGGATAAAAAGTGGGCCCTGTGTGAACTTTCTAGACAATTAGCACCAATGCAAAAAATTATTACAGGCAAGCACAAGACCAATATTAAATTTCCTATCAGGATTGGAGGATATTCTTGCCCCACTATTGTAAAATCTAGGTTAATGTAAGAAGAAATGGAAAGGTTTGAAATGGATAAATTTGAACCTAGGTCCCAATATGATATCATATGGGTTGTTAGTTCTGCTTTAGGAAGTTCATATGAGTATGAAACTCATTTTAAGGATTATTGGATGAATTACAAAGATGAAGAGGAACTCAGACTCATAGATTTTTCTCGAATGACCCTTAAACAGATCATTGATTTTAAGAATTTTTTACTACCCCAAGGAATAATAGATAACCAAAAGATAGTGATTCAATAATTTATTGACCAATTACTCCCATATTTTGGGGTGAAGAAGAATCAGACAATCCACATAAAATAATTGCTAATGTAACGAGAAGGACTTTGAATTGGTTACAAAGGAAAGGTATGGGCTTGTCCATCCAGAATACAAAAGTCTTGAATGAATTCAGATATTAAGGGATCTTGAAGGAATATCTTCCTCCTTTAAAAGAAGGATCTGATAAGATTTATCCATTAGGAGGAATAGCTCCTCAATTTCCTACCAAGAAACCCACTTTAGGTATTACTAATGAATGGATGCCTTCGGTGAGACTGGAACCTCTGTATATTTTGAAACACAAAATAGAAGAAATGATATTAAAATCTATGAAAAATTCCCCATCACCCAAAAAGTTCCTATAACAACTAAAGGGGTAACCATAACCAAACCAAGGACTCCCATAGTAATACTGTCAGGATCATCTAGCACTAGAAAGAAGATGAGGGGAGCTCTAGAAAGTGTTGATCCACAATCCAAAGTACAAAGTGCCAAATAAAGAGAGGCACCAGACCTCAAGAATTGTGAGAGATATAAAAATAAAGTCAAAATAATACAACATTTGTAACATATATTGGCATTTCAATGAAGCAAAGTGGCTATGACTCAAAGAAATACAAAAGAAGAGAGCCCGAATTGGTTCATCATGTTCCCCTCACCAAGGCTTAGAAAAATTTGGTTGCTACATTATCAGAGAAAAAAATACCACCACGTGTTAAGGAAAATATTCATGATACTCTACTTGTACCACCGGAGGTGGCAACTGCAAAATTATTTCCAATAGAAGTAATGAGTTATCCCAAGAGTGAATAACTCATAGTTTCCCTATATCTAATCAGCCTAGTAGCATTATAAAAAAATAATGGAAAGGGAATCAAGTGTAATGAAGTTTGAGGGTCAAAATATTCCTCAGTCCATTCAATCACATGAAAAAGTGAAAAATCCAATTGAAATAATAGATACAGATGCACTTGATGAAATTCCTGCACTTGAAATCACTGATGTAACAATTTAAATATATACAATGGGAGATAAAATTTTCCCTCTAGTAGAGGAGTAGATGAAAGAAGTTTCCAAGAAATCAAATGTTGAAATAGAGGTTCAAATCCAATATGTTCACATTAAAAGTTCAATACTTACAAGGAAATAATAACCGATGATTCAAGGGCTATTAAGTGAAACATCTACAGAAAGCATTATCTCTACTAACGATCACCCATGAAAGAGTCGGGATTTATACGGGTGCTAAGCCAACTCGGGATGATGGCTATGTTGAAGAAATTTTGGTGAAAGCCACAAAGGATTCTATTGAAATGATGGAGATCAATGATAAGGAGAATGTGCAAATTGATGATAAAGATCAAAGATTAGTCAATGTGTCCCAATCCACCAAACAATAAGAGGATTAATTGCTAAAGAAAAAGGCCACTGGTGTGCAAACTCAAGAAGATATTTCACTTTGAACATCAATCTCTAAAAGAGATAGATGATACAAAGAAGGAAGATTCATCCAAAGTGGAAAGTCCAATCAAAGAAACTCCAGGAGAAACTACGAAATAACTACCACTCCAGTGCAAGGAAAAGACAAGGGAGAAACACTAGATGATAGTAAGATCAAAAAAATAGTCAATTACAAACCCAAGGACAAGGGAAAGAACAACTGGAAAAGGGAATATTGAATTATGGATTCAAAAATCCAACAGAGAGATGGAAAATCCACAAGAAGAGATACCATTATTGCAGCATCTTCAAGATGCATCCAAACAAATGGTAGTTTTCTCTAAAATTCCATAGCCCACATCACAGGAGTGAGTGTGGGAAGTACTCTAACAACTGGGTATTTAGGAGAACTCCTTTCAAGAAAAGAGAAGTTGAAAATGTAAGAGGAAACATTGGATATAGGGAGTATTGTATTTCCAAACCCCACCAAAGCTCCTCGAAGGCTAGAATCCTAACTAAAAAACATGTAGATCAGAAAGGATTCATGAATTTTGAAATAGCCACTCCACGGGTGAGAAGCTAAAAGGTGAAATAATAATGAGTGATTATAATGCCTACACATTTCCCCTAGGAAAACCCGCTAGAGAAAGCTTGAAATAGAATGGTATAATGGATGTATGTGGTTTATTGCAAAATATGGATAAAGATAGAGAAACAAATAAAGATTTAAAAGAAAATGTCAAAGTATTGTTTTCATATGTGTAGAAGTGGATATAACGTGGTGATGAAGGGTACAAGATAACTACTTCCATAACTCAAGAAGTCTTAATTGAAGTAGATAAGTCCAAGGAAAAATTTGATGTTGTGGATAAATGGAAGGAGGAGTTATCTGAAAAAAGAAATAAGATTATAGAGGACACAATAAGATGTTATGATCAATTAACGAAAAATCCAATGATGCTATAGAACAAATAGAAAAATGTACTTGATGAATTGTATTTTTGGGAGGGTATTTTACACAAATTTGAGGCAATAGTTGAGTTAGGTGATCAATTGATAGAAGAAGAAGATATTATTTCACCGGAAGAATTTGGCATGCAACATACTTACCTAGATGCAATTCAATTGAGGATTGAAATTCTAAAATAAGTCAAAGAAAAATTATGTACGAAAGGGTCTCAATTACATAATGCATTGATTATCTAGATTGCAGATTTGAAAAAATGATACCTGATGAAAATAGAATTACTTATGGAAGCCTAGGGACAATTTCCTTAACATAGGTTTTTGATCAAATAATTTATAAAGTCCCTTTCAACTATAGTATAATTCAGAGGTTTGTTATCATGGAACAACAGATAACCAAATTATCAAAAGGTCTAAGGAAGAGTAAGAGTAAAAGTACAATAAGGGATATTGATCAAATGATGAAAAGATAGTGTACAATACTCATGTTCCATGTTGGGTTATATGATGTAACGTTCCCAATTTAGTACATTAGAACAAGAATTTTTTTTTTTGATAAATGCTTCCTAGTTCTAAATACATAATTTAGAACTCACAAATCAAAACAACCATTCTTATAACAGATAACCATATGCAGCTGTAATGACTCGGTGCACCACCGATCTATTCATTCCATGACTCGGTGATCTACCGATCTATTCATGTGTTTCACAGAGTTGGCATTTTTACAAACTCTTCACTCTTCATGGTTCTCTTCCCTAATCTGGGATTTCAGAATGCTCTATCCAAGGAACCTATCTGAATAATTGTTACCATTATTCATCGGCATCTCATCCCTTAGACTAGGTGACATAGGACAATGCAATCAGCAGCTTGCGATACTTTGGCCAAAGTTTTGAAACATACTGTTCATGTCTCATATTCCTTGACGGCATACTCGTCAATCTGGAATACATCCTCCACCCTACTCCGATGTTATATAGAATGTCCCATACTGACTTCTGTCAGTCATCCCTCCCCCAAGTCATTCACTCAGGAACGGATTAATAACATGACAACGTTATAAGGATGCTCTTGAGGACTAGGGATAAGCTGACATACTAGATAAACCCTAGTTAACCCAGTGTGTCAATGTACCCCAAATCTCCAAGGGCAGCCTCATAACATGACCATGTTCCTAACCAGATCCCGAGTAAAAATTGTTTGAGTTTAAGGTGTAAATCTTAACGATCAATGCAAAGGGTGTCGCCATAAGCCACCTGCATTGTTGTATCCTTGAGAAGATCCTAATCTTCTCGGGGGTACAACCCTGCAGTCGACATGTGCCGACATCCTACAAAACCACCTCGGAAAGATCTACTTATCTTTAAGGTGTTACTTACGTTGAGTTAAAGTTATACTTTAAGGCGCTCCTTTTAGGGTAGTCTTTTCCCAACCCCTGGGTTCCTCACCTTAGAATCACCTTTCTTATTAAGACCCATTCCACAAAGAGAAGTTTAATAAGATTTAGGTCTCAACAAGGAGATCACTGATTCACAATAATCTTAATTAACGAAAATGGGCAATAGCCCTAAGTCTCCTCTTAAGGATGATAAATATACCTTTTTAGGTTTAAATCAGTTTTCCAAAACTGTATTATATCATGCTTATTTGTATTAAGATATAGTAATTTTAAATCATTTAATATGTTGTCTTGACTTAGATCAAGGTTAGGAGTAATAAATTACTCTTCCCGTTCAGCTTCCTGTTAAGGTTTATTTTAACCTTAGCTTCCCGAAGAACAGTGGGCTAATTTCTAATTTAGCCTTATATAGAACATAACAGAACTACCAATCATTTACAAGTATCCAGCCACATAATCTTTACAAGGCTTACTTAGAGAATCCTAATAACTTCAAGGTATAAAAATAATAAAAATGCACTTAAAAACATTCGAACCGAAGAAGTTCAATTCATCAAGATACAAATGCAGCCACATAAGTAACAATCCCCTCATTTCATTCATTTCTAAGCTAATCAATTACAATTTATGCATTCAGCATACTTGATACAATACTCAACAGCAAAAGAACAACTTTCTTCATGTAATACATTTAGAGAATCAAGTTGGACTTCATCATAAAACCAAATTAAACACTCTGAATATCATATCAGATCTGCGTGCCTTTACCACTTACGACAACCATCTGCAAAAATTGTCAACACGGGTCAGTTCGGTGAACTGAGCATGATAAGCACTAATTCTTAAAACAATTGCAATCCACCAATTGTTCTCATTAAACAACCTGTTTAAATGAAATCATTTCTTCAAATTCTTAACATAAATCAGGCTATTCATCTTCATATATTTCTACATGACCTTAAACGCATGACTCATATTATAGATGTCAATTAATCCTTAATACCTTTCAGATAATTCATTTTATATATTAGAGACTAAGAACAAATGAATACTACCATTCTAAAGACAGCAATACTCCAACAAGAATGTTTCTAACAATTACTCAAAGGCAGTTTATAACATTCAACAAGCTCAACTGTCTTAATTCTTTTATAATCATAACACATTTCAATGGTATTGACAAGTATACCTACTTATACAGCAACACACATTTTATACCAGTCTCTCCATACAATACCACGGTCTATTCTTGTTTTTCCCTTACCGTAGAGATCACATAAGGATTCAAGAAGAAAGCACACAAAGTTTCCAGACTAGGAGAGAGAGTATTTTCTTATTCCACTTATTATACATCAACATATAATTTACAGCTTAGGAGAAGGAACAGAGTCAATCAGATTCTCATATCTATCATGTTCTGGACTGTACCGACTCCTCTAGAATAACACAATTACATTTACGCATGTGATTAAAATAGTCGAGATCACAAGAAGAAACTACAGTTTCATCTAAATTCAATAATAAAAATCACCTGTAGCTATTAAGCAATACAAGAGCTCTCGCGACAAAGCAATAGTAAATAATCCAACCATAATAGACTCAACAAATCTTTTCCATACATTCATCAACATGAAAATAACCAACGCCATCGCCTGACATGGCACAACTAGGAGCTCTTTATCACAGTCAAACACGAGACTAGATAACACTATAAACAAATGACGTTTCCATATGCAATTACAGTGACATTCATACTGAGTCGAAACACAAACATGCACAGCTTCATTCAACTGAATCTAATCCCTACGATTATACAGCAAGGACTTATATCAGAAGCCGAATTCAAGAAAGAATAACCACAACAAGGACTTCACAGAAGTCGATTCCATATCAATAATTTCCTCAAAGTTTCATCCGAAGTCGAGCTATTACGAAAAACAGCAGGGTCTCAAACAGAGTCGAGTTTGTAAAGAAAACCCATCCCTTAATTCCTCAGAATCAAACTGAACATAAACACAACAATATTAAGAAAGAGTCTATTCAATATGCATGCACAGCTGAGGACTTAAATCAGGAATCGAGCCAACACGCAACATATCAAGAACTTCATCAGGAGTCGTGTTTAAATGGAAATACCGCAAGGACTCCAACAGTGTCAAATCCAACCAGTACTCACAACCAGGGTTTCGATTGAAGTCGAATTCATACGACAACAATTCAAGGACTCCAACAGAGTCAAAACCAATAAGTATTCACAACAAAGCTTCTACAGGAGTCGAAAACATACTATCCATTTCAAGGATTCCAACAGTATTCACAACAAAACTTCTACAGAAGTCAAAAACATAAGTTACGTTTCAAGAGCTCCAATGGAGTCAATACCATATAGTATTCTCAACTAAACTTCTACAGAAGTCATAAACATACTATCCATTTCAAGGATTCCAACAGTATTCACAGCAAAACTTCTACAGAAGTCAAAAACATAAGTTACGTTTCAAGGACTCCAACGGAGTTTAACCCAAAATTGCAAACACAGTGAGGACTTCTACTATAGTCGCATTCAAGTAGTATAATCACAGCAAGCATTCCAAACAGAAGAAACTTCAAGTATTCACAAGCAAGATTCAACAGGATTCAACAACAATAAAAGCACAGCCGGGTCTTCAATCGAAATGAATCCAAAAGGAAGAATAAATACAGTAAACATTCCAACAAGGTCTTCGATTAACCCGAGATTCCTAATTCCACAGGAAAAGAAGAACCAATACATTGCTTCAAACCAACAGTACTAAAATCACCTGAACAGAGTTGTTTTAATGAAAGCATTTGGAGTAAAGCAATATTTTTAAAAGTCAGGGCCTATCATGCCTGGTAATGTCGCTTAAAAATCCAAAGAAGACCTCTGAATGTGCTCACACCTTCACTTCTTCTTCCACGATAGATTAAACAACAATAAATTGTTACCTTCATGCCTTATAAACTTTCCCTGACAGAGAAAAGAGCTAGATATTCTCATAGTTGCCATGCAACACAAAGTAGACTGGTTCGAAGAACCAGTGATCAAACAGAGAGAAAAACGGAGCGTATGGAAAACCAAACAACCAACTAGTTTTCCATTTGCATGCCTTCCCAAGCAATCCGCTCGGGAACCAAAGTTCATCAATGACATTAACTCCAAGATTCTGCCTATTTTCCATTGCCACCGACCGCCAAAGTTGGCGATTGACAAATGAAAACAAACAACCATTCCAAAATTTGGCGATGCTGCCACGTCAGGTCCCAATAGCCGTTAGCAACCTCTGCCAAATCCCAAGTCCTTCATCCTTATCCACCTCATTTAATGCCATGGAAACCACCGCCCATGGCTCGCACCCCTTCATAGGTCCCCCTCCAACCATGATCAATAGTTAAGATAGGTTAGAAACATAGGTAGATCATAAGGTAAGACATTAGTCTTACTTCATAGTGCTAGGTGTAGCTAACCTTAGGAACATTTAGCTTATAGTTTAGGGCTAGGTTAGATTAATAATAATTTAACCAATAGGTTATAGTTTAGGTTAAGGTTATTAACCTTAACAAATCCATTCTAGGTCTCACAAGTAGGACCGATCAGTTTAAGAACCAACAGGGTATAACATTCCTGAAATGGATTCTATCTGGCATTGATAAAAAGCTTGCAAAGATACACCGATTTTATTACCTAGCTTAAGGTCTAGGCCTTCTTGATATTATGATATCGGGAACCAATTCATTTAACACGATCAGCCTGAGTTAGACTCCGGAATTGCTTATTCAACACATTCAGACCTTGCAACTTTCGTAAGGTCTATAATTTTTGTTCATCCAGAATAAACTTAAAACATCTCTTGGATCAATGCAACTGATCCAATGCTGAGTCATAAAGATGGGTAAATCCATAATTCATCCCGAAATCAGATTGAACTCAGGTGCTAAAAATGAAAGAAATAAAAGAGTCCAAACATATTCCGACTCAGTCAAAGATCTTCAAATGCAAAGAAGATACAATCCAGATCAAGCATGACTTCACAATCAAAGGAACACATCCTTATACAGAAGAAATCATATATCAACACTTGAGTGCTCAGGAGGAAGTAACAACGGTTCGGTGTTACATATGAAGAGGATATCTACATAATATTTCATAAATTTGATGCATACAATCAAAGAATGTCAAAAGTACAGAGAAGGATGTCAAAGGACTTGAAGTTGATGCCAACTTACCATGAACAAGATTAGGCTTGTTTCCTCAAAACTTTCTTTCATTATTTTAACTAAGTGTCTTTCCAAATAACATACATCCTTGTTTCAATATTTACATACATCCTTGATATGTTATAGTAGTTGTAGATGGTTTTTAACAAAAGATGGATAAAAAAGAAACAAAGAAACAATTAAAAGAAAAGGTCAAAGTATTGTCTTCATATGTGCATAAATGGATACAACCTGTAGATGAAGGGAAGGAAATAACTACTTCCATAACCCCATAAGTCTTAAGTGAAGTAGACAAGTCCAAGGAAAAAGTTGATGTTGTGGATAAATGGAAGGAGGAGTTATCTGAAAAAGGAAATAAGATTATAGAGGACATAGTGAAATTTTATGATCAATTAACAAAAAAGCCAATGATTCCAAAGAAAAAATAGAAAAATGTCATGATAAATTTTATTTTTACGAGGTTATTTTACCCAAATTTGAGGCAGTAGTTGAGTTAGGTGATCAATTGATAGAAGAATAAGAGATTATTTCACCGAAATAATTTGGCATGCAACATACTTACCTAGATGCAATTCAATTGAGGATTGAAATTCTAAAAGAAGTCAAATAAAAATTGTGTACAAAAGGGTCTTAATTTCATAATGCCTTGATTATTTGGATCACAAATTTGAAAAAATGATACCTGATGAAAATAGAATTACTTATGAAATCCTAGGAAAATTGCCTTGAAAGAAGTTTTTATCAAACAATATTTGAATTCCCTTTCAACTATAGTATAAGTCGGAGGTTTGTTACCATGGAACAACAAATAACAAAATTATTAGTAGGGTTGAGGAAGAGTAAGAGTGCAATGAGAGAATTTCCTCAAATGATTAAAAGATAATGTAAAATACTCATGTTACTGTCGACACTAAAATTTTCCTTCGTAATTTCTATTTCATTAATGTATGTATTAGGAATAGGATGTTGTTAAGTATAATTAGTAGTGGCATCCAATAGAATATAACGGCGCTACCGGTATGATGCCACCAATAATGTATAGTATGTAACAGGTAATAATCTGAATAGGAATGTTGTGGTAAAAAGTAAATATTTGTCGTAAGTGGTTCGGTAATGTTAAAATGTCAAAGTTAGGGTAAGTAGAGAAGTAGGGTCTACATGATTAGGAATTAGAAATATTATATTGGTAATAAAGACAAGGAGTGATGTCAAAAATATTGTATATTTTATTTGTAAAAATTCTAAAAAGGTGGAACCCATGTGAAATGATAAGGTTTATCTTATCTTAAAAGATAAGCCTACATGTAAAGATAAGAGTTAAGGTATGAAATATGATTCGTTAGAGTAGATTTCTTATCCTATCTTAGAGATAAGGTGGATAAGCCTGAAAGTTCTATAAATAGAGAGGCCACCCCCTCATTTAGCATAGAAGGAAGTAGTGAGAAATATTGTATGAGAAAGTGTGAAGGAAGCCATCATTTAGAAGGTGTGTTAAAGAATCCATTAAGAGGTGTAATTATGAAGTTTCTCCCATAGTTATTATTGGAAGGTAAGTGGAGTTGGTAACACTTGAAATACTTCATGGGTGAGATTGTAAAAATTTCATGTTGATAATATAATTTACACTTATATTTTAGATTTTTCAACATTCATTTGTATCATAGTCTATGGTATTCTTGTGTTATGTTTATTATTGTGTTTCCATATTGCTACCACCAAACTAAAAGCTATGCATTAGTAAATAATCATAGCATGAGGAGTTCCCAGAATGTATCATAGTGCCAGATTGGTGATGAAATTTTGGTTCCATTGTTGGGACCATTCCTCGTTGGTGGAGTTTTCTAGGAGAGATATTTCCACCTAGTCGAAATTGTTTGAAGGGTAACATTGTTTTAACTATGCATAGTAGTTAACATGGTAAAGTTATTTTTTACCATGTATAGTATTGACCATAGTAAAGTCACTTTTTACTGTGAATAGTATTTACCATAGTAAATTCACTTTTTACCATGTGAATAGTATTTACCACAATAAAGTCACTTTTTACCGTGAATAGTATTTACCACAATAAAGTCACTTTTTACCATGAATAGTATTTACCACAGTAACTTCACTTTTTACCATGAATAGTATTTACCATAGTAAGTCAAGTTTTACCATAGTAAATATAAGTTTATCGTGGTCATTCCTATTTTACTATAGAAAGGTGTAAAGTCACTTTCTATTATAGTGATTCTAATTATTTGTGCACATAAGTCTTGTTGATTGTACTTGTGGGTTGGTATTTCACTATGGTTACTTTTTAAAATGGGAAAGATTCCTGATTTTCAGCATCTAATGAAGATGCTCCATCTTTCATTCAATAATTCAAATGATCTTGTATTTGTAATGGCCTCATAAGAAGATAACAATGGACTGAATTTTTTCCAACCTTTTTAGATGGTTCAACCCTTATGTGGTTTGAAACACTAGGTGATAATGTGAAAAACTCATGGGATTTATTAACTGAAATTTTTCTTGAAGAATTTTGTGAACAACATAAATATGCAGATCTCATGATCAAGATCACCAAGATAGCCCAAGGAGAGAAGGATAATATCAAAGATTATCATGCTCGTGCTCTGGAGTTAAGAAGAAAACTCGATGCCCAGATCCAAAAGGAAGGATTAGCGAATGGGTTGATGAATGGTGTAGATAATCTCCTCTGTAAGCACTTCATTCTTGGGATGAATCCAGATATTAGACAATGAGTGAAATATGACCACCCAACAACCCTCAAACAAGCAAAGGAGATTGCTAGAAGGCAAGAAGAAATCATGGAAGAGGAGCCCAAAGAAGTTGTTATCAAGGTGGAGCCTACACCAACACCTTTGGTCTAGACACCACAACCACTTTTGGTGAGCAAAAATATTCCCTCTAGTACCTCCACTGAGTATGAAGATATCCTTAGGAAGATGGGCCAGTTAACTATTAATCTTCTTCAAGGAAAGGAATTTAGTTCCCAAAATTCCCAGGGAGATAGGGGTCCAAAAAGAAATATATCTGAAGTTGTATGTTATGGTTGTCATAAGAAGGGTCATTATAAGTATAATTGTCCTGATAGAGCTTCCACATCTGGTATAAGAGATAATGATAAAGGAAAAGCACATGTGAATTCTTTTGATGTAGTAGATAGGAGTATAAATAATGAAGTAGATGTGTCTTGTGAAAAAAATAAAGAAAGAAAAAGATAACCAAGATGGAAATGATCCTAAGAAGATGAAAGGAGAAACTAGTAAGAAACATAGGAGAAGAAAGTTGGGTGTGCAGGATTTTTTGATTTCATAGGGGCAAGGACCATACTCCATCCTAGAAGATCTATCCAAAAGGCCTACAAATATTACATATGGTCAACTTCTTGCTATGTCTTCTGAGAAGAGGCGGGAGATGTGAAGTGGAATCAATGCTCGGTGAAGGAAGGAGGTTGAGGTCCTTGTTTTGGAAGTAGAGGCGGATCCCTATGCTCCACAAGATGAGGTATTATGTAATGGTATTTTAATTCATGATGTCTTAGTAGATGGAGGTGTTGCAGTTAATGTAATGACCGAGTCTGTAATGAATATGTTGGGTTTAAAAATTTATCGACCATCAACACTTATGTTAAGGTCATTAAATAAGGGAAAAACTAAACCATAAGGTGTTGTTTTAGATGTGGCAATATCTATTATGGGTGTTGTATGTGTGGTAGACTTTCAGGTGATGAAAAATGGTATTGTTACGTACCCAATGTTGTTGGAAAGGCCATGGCTAAGGAGATTTCATGTAAGAAACTATTGTAATGAATGTTTCATGACACTTGGATACATGGCGAGAGAGGGTGAAGATAAACGTGATCCCTTGGCATCATAAGGCAGAACTTTTAGATTCAAGTGATGAAACTTATGATTGGACATCCTCTGATTACTCTAGTACTAGTGAAGTGGACACAAGATGAAGAAAGTGAGGTTGATGTTTCGGTCATGGATATCCTTTTAGTCACACTGAATCATGAACCCATAAAATTATCTCGAAGAAGAAATTAATGATCGTCTCCAAAAATAAAGATTGGTGATGTTGTGATGGAGAGTGAGAAGTAATCCTACCTCCATAGCTTTCAAAGGTACATGCACTTATTCAATTTTGATTACAAGGAACTCCATCAAGTAAGTTGGGTAAAACATTCTATTGAGCTGGTAGATGGTGCTAAGCCCATAAAGAAAATGCCATATAGAATGAATCCTAATTTTTCCAAGACAGTAAAAGAAGAAATAGATAATTTGTCTTGATGCAGGATTCATATTTTCTGTGGAGAATTTAGAATGGGTTTTTCCCATTATGATCTCAATAAAAAAGAATGAGAAGCTACGCATTTGTGTTGATTATAGGAAGCTCAATAAGGAAACAAAGAAGGATCATTACCCTATTCCATTCTTAGATCAGATCTTGGACGAAGTAGTTGAACAAGAGTGCTATAGTTTTACAAATGGCTATAGCGGATACAACCAAGTTCATATAGTGGAGAAAGATCAACTGAAGACTACGTTCACCACTCCTTGGGAAAAATTTTCCTATAAAGTTATGCCATTTGGGTTGTGTAATGTTCCAACAACATTCTAGTGCTTGATGAATAGGGTGTTTGAACCCTACATTAGAAGCTTCATTAGAGTATTCCTGGATGATTTTTGCATCTATGGGAGAAAATGGACCACCTGCACTAGATGGAGACAAATTTCAAAGGTTAGATGAAGAAAAAGCCTCACTAAACCCTAAAAGTGTGTCTTTGATGTTCTAAAGGCATTTTGTTAGGGCATGTTGTATCTAGAGATGGTATTGATACCGATCCTAATAAAGTTTCAAAAATCAAAGAGTTACCATTTCCTATGAATAAAAGTAAGTTGAGATCATTTTTAGGCCATGTGGGTTACTATAGAAGGTTCATCAAAAATTTCTCAAAGATTGCATAGCCACTAACCCAATTCTTGAAGAAGGATGTTACTTATGAACTAGGAAAAAAGGCACACAAAGCTTTTGGAAAACTAAAGGAAGCTTTGGTATCTTCACCTATTTTAAAGAATCTAGACTAGAGCAATACATTCATTGTGTCTACTGATGCTTCAGATTTAGCACTAGGAATTACTCTAAGCCAAAAGGATGAAAATGGGAATGATCATCTAGTTTACTTTGGGAGCAAACAAATGAGCAATGCTGAGGTAAATTATACTGTAACTAAAAAAGAGGCTCTACCTATCATTTTTGCTGTAAAAAAGTTTTGAAATTACTTGCTAGGGAAGAAATTTACAGTTATAACAAATCATCAGGCTCTAAAATATATTATAAATAATCCTAACCCATCAGGAAGGATAGCAAGATGGATAATTTTTCTATAATAATTTGAATTTGATATTATAGATAGGCTAGGAAAGAAGCATGTCAATGTAGATGCAATCTCTCGAGCTTATGATGGTTTAGGTTCATCTTGTGATGATGATGATTTCCCAGATGCAACATTGTTATCCCTTGACACAATCCCTAGTGAATACATAGATATTTGGAATTATCTGAATGATTTCAAGTTTCTTGATGGTGCCAATGCAAAGACTAAGAGGAAGATTACTCAAGCCAGTCGTCCATATTCTATTCTGCATGGAGTATTATTTTGGATAGGGCCTGATGGATAGTATAAGAGGGAAATTGGACGTGATCAAGGTAAGGAGCTAATGGAAGAATTCCACAATGGTACATGTGGAGGAAACTTCTCTGGACAACTCACAACAAGAAGGATCTTGGATGCAGGTTATCACTAGCCCACTCTTTTTAGAGATTGTTATAATTATTGTAAGACATGTGATATTTGTCAAACACATGGGAACTGTAAGACTTCATTCAGCTCCATTATGCCCTATTCTTCCACTTGGTCCCTTTGAAAAGTGGGGAATAGATATTGTAGGTCCACTTCCAACTACCCCACGCCAAAATAAGTATATTGTAGTTTCCACAGATTATTTAACCAAGTGGGTTGAAGCTAGGCCCTTGAAAACAACTTCCATGGATGAAGTGGAAAGGTTCATGTATGAACGCATTGTCACCAGATTTGGTTGTCCATTAGAAATTGTAATAGATCAAGGAATCCACTTCATTAATGAGGTGGTAGAATCCCTAGTAAACAAGTTTTCTATTAAGCACAGAAGGAAACAACTTACAAGCCAAGCACAAATGGATAGGTGGAGCGAACAAATTATGTATTGTGTCAAATTCTAGAAAAAGATGCAGCTTTACAAGTACATAAGTGGGATAAAAGGATTCATGTAGCATTGTGGGCATATAGGGCAACATCAAAGTCAACAACATGATACTCCCCATTTCAGTTGGCTTATGGCATTGATCTAGTTCTTCCTATTGAGTTTGATATTCCCACTATAAGAATTATGAAAAATGAAAGGATGGATGAAAGTGATTCGGTAAAGGAAAGGTTGGTACATCTTCATTTTCTAGAGGAAATGAGAGAAATAGCAAAGGATACAAGCTATAAGAAGAAAATGAAGCAAAAGGAGTACTTTGATCAAAAGATCCTCTAGTCTCCATTTCAGGTGAATGACTTGGTCCTAGTATATGATTCTCGATACAAAAAGAGGAGGCATAGAAAACTTCTTCCCAAATGGATAGGGCCCTACAGAATAGTAGTTGTGCATGAAAATGGTACATATCGACTGGAGGAATTAGATGGTACTCCCATTACAAAATGGGTCAACCATGACAAGTTAAAGATTTTCAGGCACCAAAATAGTCTACTCCAGGACGGAGTAGAAGCTAGGAAGGGGGAAGATGTCGACACTAATTTTTTCCTCCATAATTTCTATTTCATTAATGTGTGTATTAGGAATATGATGTTTTTAAGTATAATTAGTAGTGGCATTTGATAGAATATAATGGCATTTCCATATGATGCGCCAATAATGTATAGTATGGTAACAATCAAAGTACAATAGGAATGTTGTGGTAAAAAGTAAATATTTGTTGTAAGTGGTTCGGTAATGTTAAAATGTCAAAGTTAGGGTAAGTAGAGAAGTAGGGTCTACATGATTAGGAATTAGAAATATTATATTTGTAATAAGGACAAGGAGTGATGTCATAAATATTTTGTGTATTTTATTTGTAAAAATTCTAAAAAGGTGGAACCCATGTGAAATGATAAGGTTTATCTTATCTTAAAAGATAAGCCTACATGTAAAGATAAGAGTTAAGGTATGGAATATGATTCGTTAGAGTAGATTTCTTATCCTATCTTAGAGATAAGGTGGATAAGCCTGAAAGTTCTATAAATAGAGAGGCCACCCCCTCATTTAGCATAGAAGGAAGTAGTGAGAAATATTGTATGAGAAAGTGTGAAGGAAGCCATCATTTAGAAGGTGTGTTAAAGAATCCATTAAGAGGTGTAATTGTGAAGTTTCTCCCATAGTTATTGTTGGAAGGCAAGTGGAGTTGGTAACACTTGAAGTACTTCATGGGTGAGATTGTAACAATTTCATGTTGATAATATAATTTACACTTATATTTCAGATTTTTCATCATTCCTTTATATCATAGTCTATGGTATTCTTATGTTATGTCTATTATTTTGTTTCCAGATTACTACCACCAAACTAAAATTTGTTCATTAGTAAATAATCATAGCATGAGGAGTTCTCGGTGGAGAATTATCATAGTGCCAGATTGGTGATGATAGTTCAATGTTGGGCAGATGAATAGGATATCTCTAGAATATTTCATAAATTCGATGCATACAATGAAAGAATGTCAAAAGTAGAGAAGAAGGATTTCAAAGGATTGTAAGCTGATCCCAATGTAACATGAATAAGCTTAGGCTTGTTTCCTCAAAACTTTATTTCATTATTTTGTTTATCTTTGATAATTGTATATTTTCTTGAATTTGCAAATTTCAAATTATGCATGTGAAATAATGTAATGCACTATGATTTCATTTTGATAGAAAATTGAATCTATTATGAACATGAAATTCATTGTAACACTTTTAAGTTTTCTCGCATTTGTGAAAAAATCAAAATTTGGCTCTATAGAGCCCCAACCCAGGAAAATATTTACATAAATCCTTGATTTTATACCAAAAGGGAAAAGGGGAAATACACTTAGTTATTCTATCATTAAGAGATCCTCTCTGAAAAGAGGAATCTTCTTTAAAAGCCTATTCTTTGTAACTAAAAATTCCTCAGTCCCATCAGCCATCTCAGTATAAATAAAACATCCCATCCCAAACTAAAAACATGTCCAGAGCCATAAATTCATCGACACATGCCCTAGGACCATCCAAAATGTCAACCAAATCTAATTTATTCTTGTAGGAAGAAACCCATTCTTTAAGATCTAAACCACCCTTGGAAAGATCCTTCTTCCCTAATGCTTTGAAGGTAGAAGATGGAATGGAGGTATGTGCAAAAGTTAGGAGTGCAATTATGGCAGTTTCGGAGTAGATTGAGTAGGAGGTTTGGAGCTAGAATCACCCCTAAATTTCTTCATAAAGAATGGTGATTCCCTAAGGAAGGTTATGAAGGAAAATATTATGTTTGCCTCTTTTGCAAAGTAGAAACACATTGATCCAACTTAGTCACATTGTGAGAAAGAGTAGGCACGTGTCTATAAAAGTCCCTTCATCGAACACATAAGATTTTGCAAGAATTTATTTTATAGTAAATTCCTCATTATAAATAAAGGGA
The DNA here is from genome assembly GCA_018340775.1 of Taxus wallichiana var. yunnanensis. Classification (NCBI taxonomy): domain Eukaryota; kingdom Viridiplantae; phylum Streptophyta; class Pinopsida; order Cupressales; family Taxaceae; genus Taxus; species Taxus wallichiana. Next base: position 6,397,811 of record JADAXU010000057.1, on the reverse strand, counting down.
CATGTATTATCAACTACACCTTTCACAACCGGCCTACACTTAAGCCAAAATTTTCTTTAATCCCTTAGGAGTCTTTTGATTTTCCCACCTGACAGGATGAAAGTACATCATCTAGAAAGTAGAGAAAATCAGACTAATTTTGACTAATACTCGAATTAGATCTACCCGAAAAAATTGAGTTGTCAATGGCCCATTGTAGTCTTCTAGATCCACAATCTCAAATAACATCCTCACGAATGCTTCATCCAGGGCTGACAAGTCAAAAATTAAATTCAAGTCTTCGGATGAAATTTCTTTCAAACTGGATGCAAATGCTACTCCCGCCATATAACAAACAAATAATTTCACTAAGATTCTTGCACTTAAAAGAAGGGATGTGATTTTTTAGAATAAATGGTTTGAATTTATAGTGAAGATGACGTTGGCAAGTTAAGTTGAGAAAATCATGGTGAGTTTATTGTTGATATTGTCTATGATATCCGCATGAGGAATATAGATGTGAAGTAGATTGATATCACTCAAAAAGGAGGTAATTGGCCTGATGTAACACAACACATGTGGAAATACACAACTTAGAAATATATGACAATAATTGTGTGTGTTTCGAGGTGGATTCTGAAAGGTGGGAATGATTAACATCAAATAAAACTATTTAGGGGTGCTCAAACAATCATTAAAAATGGTTTCTCAACCTACCCGAAATAGGAATGATCAAGTTGATGATGTCAAATGAATGACATAGGCATGCCATTCATCATAAAGGAATGCAATATATACCGTAACATTTGTAAAGAGCTCTTCACATGGAATGATAGGGAATGATATATTTTCAAAGCAGAAGAATCAGATATTGTTCCTTAGTAATATTCCTTGAAAAGATTCAAAGTTTTTTGGGGAAAAATAAAGTAAATAATCAAATATTCTATAGATATAAGAGGCATGTTCTCATATCAGGGGGTTAAAATTTTCTAAATTTGAGAAGAGATAGACATTTTGATCTACATTCTTGAAATTTTAATTTTAATGAGATGCATGTGAGTTTTTTTACTTCTTCAAATTTTCCTGTGTCAAGATGGTTGCAAGTGTACAACCATTGATAAACATTGAGATCATAGGTTTTATGTTCCCTTGTTAAGGAAATTGAATATCTGAAAAATGAAATGTGTGCATGTTTATTAAGATTTTTATACTTTGTTATTAAGACAATATACTTCAAATCAGCTAGCTATTTTTCCTGTTGCAATCTTCTATTTATGGCTCCTATGAGTTACACTAGATCTAGTCTTAATGGTGGTATTTTGGTAATTGAATTTGTACTGTAATCAAAGCCTTCTTTTCACAGTACCAAACATAATTTTAAATTCATAATGTTTCCCTTCTATTGCTAATATTTTTGTAATCCTTTGATTGTATCTTAGGTGTAATAAGTAGTGAGTTGTGAATATTTTGTCAAGATATTTACATGAGCTTTCATGTGCAATTTCTTGAAGATTGTATGAAATCATGCATTCTTGGGATTCCATGAGTGTATACCTTCTCTCCAAGGGACTATTTCTGACCAATTGAGTGTCCTTTTACCTAGAATGATTCCTGACATTGTTAGAGTTCTAAGAAACCTGTCATAGTAAATTCCATCTTGTTTTAATCTCCCATTCATACAAAATATAAACCTACTACTGCTCAAATCCTACAATTCACTTCTGTTTTCTTTGCCTATAAGTATTTATCAAGGGACTTTGTAAAATTTACTTCCCTAAATCCATAAATATGCAAGAGCATATTGAATCTCATGTTGTCTAGAGTAACCTGAGTCTAATTGGATCGAAAAATGCATTGTTTAGTGTGATAACTTGTAAGAGTTAAATAGTGAATTCATTGGCCATGATCATCCAAGACTAAATCATATATTTTCAAAAGGAAGTTAAGATACTAAAGATTTCAACTATCCCTTTACATTTTCATGTTACATAAAGGGTTCTCTAAAAGAAACAATAACCGAGATCGTACTGAAGCCAAGAACACAGATGCTAATCAAACACCACAATCAATAATATGAAAGTAATTCACCGAATAACTTTACATAAAACCTTTGCAAACAAATAATCAGCAATATCATATATTATTATGGAACTCAATGAAATACAATGAGCATGGGACTTTCTTATATAGGCAAGGAATAACAATCTAAGAACTAACCAAGGTCATAGATCAAGCCATAAATCAAGGAAATAACTAGGCATCAAAGAACTAGTCACGACCATAGATTTAGGAGAGAACTAGACATCAAGGATCTAGTCAATACCATAGATCAAGGAAATAACTATACTTAACAACTAGATAATATCTCCTAATATCTAAATAAGATAAAAGAAATATTCACACACATAAGTGGGTGAGGATAAATATAATAAAGGTAAATAAAGTACCTAGGTGAACATGAGGTAAGGTAAATACCTACTCTAACACTCTCTCACCCAAGTCAAAGTCGGGGCCTAAAGCAAGTAGTGAATGTCATCTCATTTGTATGTGTCACCCAATCCTCCCAAATCTAGGTTCAAATGAGTATGTCGACATCTTCCCTGCTAAAAAACTGCATAAACAAAGTCTGTCATCCTCAAAGCATATCACTTCAATCATTGATTTATCCTAGCCCCAAAGGAGGTGTAAATTTGGGTACTAACACGCTTATAGAATCATTTTTGGGGACTATTTCCTAGAATTAAGAAAATACGTGTCTCTGGTAACATTTGCAAGTCGATTCCCATGTTCAATCCCTAATAACTAGATGGTTAGCATATTCTTCCCTAACCTTAACGATGATTTATCCTTTCACATGTAGATGTATTGCCTCAACAATTTTGAGGATGTTATTGAAAATGTAACTCAAATCAAAAAATACCTCATTTCTAAAGGAGTTATTGAGCCTCATTATAAATGTCATGGGCACAATCATAATGGCCACAACAACACCAATAACCCTAGCACTTCTCACAATAAACCTAGGTACATAAATCACAACCGTAACATTGTCAATGATGGTGTTATGGATAATCGCAACGTGCACAACTTACAGAAAAAACCAATTAAAACAAATTAATTCTAAACCATCTGTCACAATTCTAAAAAGAGAAACTTTTCCTCCTCCTCATGATTACAACTGAAGACAATATAGGTCTTTAGGGGAATTTATTTCAAGAGTCTTAAAATAGATGGAAATTTCCAATATGGTCATAACATTTCCCAGAAGGTGAACTTAAGCTAGGTTGGTATAGACCTAACACATATTATGATTTTCATTACATATATGGTCATCAAACAGACAAATGCAAACAACTTGGCAATTACATCCAAGACCTCATTGAAAACGGAGACATAATGGTTTAAGACCTACCACCTAACCATGATATAAAGGGAAAATCTCATGAACATGGTGACTCCATGAACAATGTTTATAAATCCATTATTTTTGTATTGATGATACTACTTTGTTCACCATTGAATGTCAATTTACACCTCTTGGAGAGAGTCTATATAGTGTCTTTCAACAATTGGTAAAGACTAACATGATTGAATATCCACCTACGAGACCATTTTCTAATGGGAACCTAATCTGTATCATACCATGTGTCTAAATATTGTGAATACCATCACATGGATGGCCATTCTACTGATAATTATATACCTCTTCATCATTATGTTCAATACTTAATTGCCAACAAAACCATCTCTATAGAAGTTGACAATGAAGGTATCGTAACCGATGACATATAAATTTCCACTTCTAATGAAGATTTGATTTTTATACCCACTTCGTACATCATTAAATTCAAATAGATCACGACAAAGGTCAAGTATCTCTCCCTTCAAACCAATCTATTTCTTATATAGATTTACTTCTATTTTCCCATACGAGACATTGAAATTGTTTTGGAAAATCTTTTAACACCTAACAAGAGCTTGAATTTTCTCTAAAAAAATTTTCAACCCTTGAATTTATAGAAGAGGGTCCATCATTAAGAACCATTGATCTTGATGTTTTTATTTCCATTCCATCTCCTACACATAATATCTCCACTCTTGTTGTCAAAACACAACCACAACAAGCTTGGACACTTGTGACAACGCATTCTTCCATTTCGATTGTACCTCACATGATCAATCTTGTGGTAATATCATCAATGATGGCCCTTAATTTTCAATACATCTACATGCATTCATTCTTCAAGGTATGTATACCCAGAATATCCTTAATCAACCTTTTTAGGTTTTAATTACAAATCTTTCGTAAAATCAACTAATTAACAATCTAGAAGAAGTAAATTTGGCTATCTCCTCCCTACGGACTATAAGGAGCCTCGGGTGTAAATATAAATATCAATATTTCTCTCCTCACACTCTTCCATTAACATGTGAATATGAATCCCAACATATTCCCCGCATCGATAATACTCTTCTAACTTCACATAGGTATTTCAATTTCATCAAAGACTTATATAATCACACATCCTTTGACTTGGATCATGTCCACCCAAGTCTCATACTTTATGACTCATTTCATCCTTTGACTTGGATCCTATCCACTTGAGTGTCATATTGCAAGACTTATGAAATTTTTGGATTTCCTCCTTTGACTTGGACCTTGTTTTCCCAAGTCTCTTATTTTTGAACTTACCAAATATTTTGATTCCCCCTCTTGACTTATATTTCGTCCATAATTCTTGTATTTTAGGACCATTCAAAATTAATAAATAAGAACCTCTTTCTTGATGATTCCATTTCAAATCCCCTTCTACCAAAATTCAAAAAACTTAACAAGTATAAAAGAGAATAAAAATTCATATTAAAGCATTGTTTGTGAATCGAAAATGAAAAAGTGCGTCAAATAATGTTAATCATTCCATCTACTGGTAGATATCTTAATCATACCATTATCATATATTTTCCTTCTTCACCTATTATGACGCATGTTAACATTTTCCTGTTGGGAATTATGTGTCTCATCTTTGTTATGGTTTCTACCATTTCATATCTTTTCACCTACAATTTTTCTCTTATCTTACTTGATGATAACCCCTACTTTCAAAATACACTCTCTTTGTGAAATCTCAAACTCCTTTACCCAGTCCTTTTTGAATGCCCATCTCAATTTACTGATGTTGAACCCTTGCGTCTTAATATTTGCATGAGGCTAAGACTTGGGGAAATGTTCCTTCCCAAAAATCACACTATCAACATACAAGGAAAATTCAATCAATCTAAAAATACAAAAAAACTATAAAATCACTACACCTTTCATCCTTCATAGTCTTTGATGATAAGCCCGTACTTATTATTGGCAGTATGAGACTGGGAACGGAGGAAGCCCTTACTCGCCTACATTTTTATTCATGTTGAGCCCTTTCCTTAAAAAAATAAACAATTAATCAAATAAATTTGTTATGAAATATTAATCATAGTTCTTAGTAAAAATCCCCGAAAGTAATTTAGCTAGTCATGTTAAGAGATACAATAATTCCTTCGACTAGATTTTTCCAATCAGTGAGCCATCTACAAATCTAAGTCGATTAAAAACCTATAAATTGGAATCACCTTGGAATCAGTTAGATAATATTGATTAGAGATGAGTTACATTTTTTCTCATGGATCATTTTTACACCTTGTGTCTTCGCATCCATCATCTTTAATTTCATATCACTATTCACCTTATTTTCATGTCCTTCTTAGCTCTTGGTTATGAGCCCTTGTATCTTCCTATTTGCACGAGTCAGTCAAACGGAATAAAACATCCTATCATTTTATAATCTATATTTCTGCCAAAGGAATGGAATGCTTCTAATTTTTTTCACCCACTTTCAAGCAGTGCACCCTTTTTATCGAGTTGCAAAATACCCAAATATCAAAAACATTCAAAAATGTTTCACAAAATACCAAAAACAATATAATTTTTTTTTAAAATCCAGACAAAAAGTATAAAACTGCCAAAATTAACATTCAAATAATGTTTGACAAACTTTCAGCAACTGGATAACATAGTTCAAAAATTTCACCATTTGATGACATTCCTCCTTTTGATGACATTCCTCCTTATTGTTCCGGATCATCTTTATTTTCTATGGCGTATACCTATGCTTGAGGCACTCATTTACCCTTTCACAATATAAATTTTCTTGGGGAAAACTTGGATTTCACATTTTAATCCAATTACAGATCAAACTTCAATGGAATCCGATAAGAGTATATTTTTGAGTATATAAATATCACTCCGCTCTTCACCTCGATCCAATCCTCTTGCGTTATAAGCTATCGCTTGGGGTGATTAAAATTTTTCTAGTTCTTCAATGAGGAACACATTTAGAGTGTCATTAGACGAAGTTTTTGCACATTTTTTTGTATTGTTGTGGTTTTTCAACATTATTACGATTATTTTACTTCTTTCAGTTTATTATTTTTTTGTACTTTGTTTACCTTTTTTGTATCCCAATTACAGGAAACTTATTTGCATATTAGTTCAAATATAACTTTGGTGTGGTTCCTTCTTGATCATATTGGGTTTGTTTGTAATTCTTGTTTCATGTCTTTGTGTCATTTGCATGTGTTGTGTTTTCCTCTGATTTATTTAATACATGGAATGTTTTCATTTTTCTTTGTATTCATGTTTGTTTTCATTTTTATTTCCTACTTTTTCAAAACTCACAAAAATCTTTAAAAAAAAAATTAAAATTCAAAAAAATTAAATATTTCCAAAATCCAAAAAATAAAAAAACTACAAATGTTTTGAACAAACATTCATTTATCATAGAAATCCTACAACTAGAAATCCTACAAATTGATAGAAGTGAATTTATCAACATCTCTTCACAATATTGATAAATTCGTATTATTATATACTATCCTAGTGATAATTTCAATATTATAACTATCACTTTCTTCCCTTTGCATGATATGCTAACTTTGCTTGGGGCAAGTCACAAAATTGTTTTTCCTTTGCAATATAAATTTTCCTGGTGTAATTTCAACTCTGGTCATTTATATGAAGGATATGACAAGGGTTTCATAAGGAATCTCTTCACTCCTCTCTTCCAGTTTGATCTTATTCCCACTTAAGAGAATTTACATCTACTTAATCATCATTATGGAATGCATTAGAGGCATAATTGATTGTCTTCTTTTTCAAATTTGTGTTGAATTGTTGATGTTTACTTTATTTGAATCACTTACAAGTGGTGTGATTAAATATTGGTTCCTTTATAGCCCTGATTCCTGCACCTACTTTGTATATTGGTTCCTCTTTCCTTTTTGATCTTTCTTTGTTGTGTGTGTTTGTTTACGTGCATCTAGGTTAACCATCTTGATTCCTTCATAATCATGGTGAAAAATCTATTGTGAAATAACAAAAATAAGGTTTCTCTAAAATTATTCTCCAAATGAATCTCATGCTACGAGCACAATCCTTTCCCATCCTTATTCCAATCCCTTACCTTCTTCCCGTGAAGCGGGTTCCCACTTTGTCTTGTTGTGTCATCCACCTACTTGAGGGGCATTCCTCTATTATCTTACTTAATGGGGTATCCTAATGATTCATTGTTTTCTTCTTATTACTCTACACATGTATACTATCTTTAAATAACTATTACTTCACAATAAAATTTTAAAGAGTGGAAAATGTAGACACCCCAATCACTTATTCCCCATATTGTCCTAGTACATCCAATTATTCACCCATTCATGATTGATTACTTAAATTGATTAATCATGTGCATTGCACCCTTTGGATTAATTAAATTACTTCCTAGTCCCCCTTTAGCTAAGTTAATTATAATTTATTAATTAATTAAGTGTGCACATTATAACAATCACTTTGAATTCACATCCTCATCCTATTCAACTCCACCTAGACTCCACTTCACTATTCTAGTCAACTAGACTTCTATAATCATATAAAGGTGGGGAAATTGAATTTGATGTACAACCACCTTTCTGGATGCAAATTTTTCCAACTAAATTCCATCACTCCCCCTAAATGGCCCAAAACTATTGTAACCTCCTCAAATGTTATTTTTAACATATTTATTCAATCATATCTAACCAAATTCCAGCCACTTCTATCTCTATCAAATGTAGAATTACATTCTTACAAATCCTCTTGGATTCAAGCACAATTACTCTTTGAAATTTGCATTCCAATATCTACATATTGGTAGTTCCAAAAACTATGTTCATAACATTGGTCAACCCACATTTGGAGGTCATTCAAGATCATCCACAAATCATTCATTTCACAAGGTTATATAGATTCAAATCTCATACAATATTTATAGAGGTTACTTGGAAATATTTAGGAGGTTTGCACTATGTTTGTATATCTTCCATTTTAGTTAATTTTTCATAGCATACAATTGGAGTGGTTGGGCACCTAGTTTGGGCTAGGTCAGATTTTTTTATGAATCGTGGAATTTTAATGCTCTCCCACCTTGATCTTGTAATTCATGGATTTCTATATGTTTGATGAACCTTAGATGACCAGCAATCCCACTTTGACCTTTGCTTTGATTTTTTAACAATTTCTAACTTTGTAATTACTTTCCTTCACCCACAAGTCTATCATTCCTTCTCTCATGGAGTTTTATACATTCCGCAGATTCTTACGTGTTATGCGGAATTTTCCTTGTATCATGAATTCGTTATTCCGTGGCTTTCTAATTTAACTTATTCCATAGACAACCACTCCTTTCTTCTATGAATTCCTTTAATATGTGGTTTTTCTTCATTTCACGTAACTTTTCAACTTGCGTGACATTTCCTTATATTGTGGTCTCCTTATTCAAAGGATTTTTATTTCTATCATGGACTCTTTATTCCACAACTTTCCAATTTACCTTATTTTGTAGACAACCACTCTTTTATTTCATGGGTTCCTTTAACATGTGCATTTCCGTTGTTTTGTGGAGTTCACAAACTTGTATGGATTTTGTTTCCAAACATCTCCAACACTCCACACTTCACTTCTCTTCTCTCACAATTATGTATGGTATTTTCCTTTTTCTATACATATTTCCCAACCGTGATTTTCCTTTGTTCCGAGGTTATGCCAAATATACACAATAGTAAGTTATGACTTCCACGAACATTAAGTTCCTTTATTCCCACCACTTTTCAAACAAGTGTTGTTTAAGTCCTTAAATTAATTTTTTTTTCCAAATAACGTGGGTGTCATTTTAGAAAACAATATCACCTTGTTATCTCCTTATGTTCACCTTCAAACTTACATTCAACACACTCACACCTTATTCATCTTATTCCTTAGCACCTTAGAGTTCCTTCCATCTCTCTTGGTTTGTTTTCTTGATCTTCCCATGCATATATTTCCCATTCTAAAAACATTAATTATAGTCGATACCATCTATTTAGTATATTTACCTAGCTGATGATATTAATAATAATTGATTTTGTGGGGTATATTATATGTGAAAACCAATGACATCGACCACAGATTGATGTCGTTAATTAACATAAAATATAAATATTATCCTTGGGATATTTATAATTGGTAGTTGAGCACTCATTCCACATCTCATCCATCACTCTTTATATTTATTAGTTCTTTCTAATCTAACATAAGATCTTATAAAGTCTTGAATTTGGTCATATTTATCATCTTTGGACTCCACATTTGTAGCATTGGGTACTTAGGATCTACAAGCATAGGATTTACACTTAACATGGTCTACCAAGACTTTCGATTCAATGGATTCATCAATCAAATGTTTTCCTATGTATTATTATTTTTTTGTGCTCCCCCATCAAATCTCTCTCAAAATATGTTTTTGACCACAGGGGAATTTAATGCACTAATTATACCATCATGCATATAAGTATCTGTAATCTCTATTATCATTTATTTCATTTCAAATTTGGATATTGTGGATGTGGTTATGCATAAATTAGGATAGGGTATCATATTATTTTATATTTCATTATTAATCTATCAATATTTAGCTTTGTATAACCTTATACAACTCTTGATATTTCTTTGTAATCTCTTACACATATCTTATAATCCTTATAAATTTTTCCTTGTAACCCCTTGGATTCCTTATCTATTTATTACCTCAATAAAAATATTATTTACAACCTCATTATCATCCTATTATAATTGAGAGCTAGTTAGATGCCACTACCCTATTCTATGTATAGGATTTGGAACCCTATACCTCTTATAAAGTGTGGACTAACACATTCCTAGTTCCACATCTACAACATCTTATGATCTAAGGTGTTCTTCTTTAGTGTGATCCCTTTTTATCCTAATATTGAATACCCCCATTATAGAAAAATGAAAGGAATTATTATTGGATCATTATCTATTTGAATACAATTTAGTCAACTTGCGTAAACCTTAATCTCTTTTGATTAAGTCTCATTTACATTCTATAATTATTTAAAATCTTTTATAACATTTCCTAAATCAGTTAAAGATGGATCATCTCTGTAATTCTCAATTTAACAACAATTCCCAAGATTGATATTCATCCTTTAAGCTTACTCCCTTATATTATAATTATAATATGGTTGACACCAATGTCAAAGAAACACCCCAAAAAGTAAACATCAATGAAGGGAACCCAACTTTATATTAACAATAGAATACCAAAACAAGAACCTGAGAAGGAGGAAGAATAAAATACCTTATATGATTATACTCATGCCATGAATAAACCATTCTAGATTACCCTAATTCTAGTGACAAACCTTTGTAATTCATCATAGTTGGTATAGAGGCTTATGATGTTGCTTGAGAAATCATTCGTATGTGGATCCTTCTCATTAAACATGTGTTAACAAAAATTCACCTCAAGATCCTAATCCTAATCAAAATTATTCTTCCAATGATCCCATTCAAATTATCTTGCAACTCATTTTCCAAATGATTTTTCAATAAGATATTTCCCATAATCAATTTCTTCAAATGAGTTTGAGTCTCACTCACATGAATAATACACCTCAACAATTTCACTAGTGTATTCCTAATTAGTTTCTTCCCCTACCTCCTTGAGTTAATTAAAATTTAAATTCAATCGTGTAACCTCCCATAACTAATAAGGTGATTCAATCTATTCAAAGAGAAAATTTGGATCCTTATATAACCACTATGGATATTTGAGGTATCATCCCTTCTATTACTTATGATGGGTTAATCGACCCCATAATTCACATTAACAATGCCTAAAAATAATAGATCAAATATAATTCTTATGTGGCTTCCAAGCTCTTAGCTAATACTCTCATGGTCAATGTTTTAAATTAGTACCATTGTCTCCCTTCCAACTCCATCATTCAATTTGAGGGGTTATTCAATATTCTACTCAAAGAAATCCATTCTTAAGGCTTACCTTAAAAAAATGGATCTTTTTATCAATTGAAATAAAGGTGATAATGAAACTATCCAAACCTTAATCAAATGATATAAAAACTTTGTACTTAAATATTCATTGATAAAACTCTTCAAAATATCTTCCTTGGCTCCTTAAAATCTCACTTTTAATAAAAGTGTTCATTTTTTCCTACTACTTTGTAGGAATCCATCAAGTAGGATAAGATGAAAGACTATCTTATATGCACACTTTAAAATAATCAACAAAAATAATCTCAAAATTAACCTCAATCTCAAGCACAAAAATCTTCATGTCCTTATGAAATCTCATACTCATAATACTATCTAGATGAAATAATTTTAGACATTTATATTCCTAATAATGATTTCCAAATTACAACCTCCTAGATCCAATGGAATTAATTGTCCCTCTTCATACTAAGCACAAAACCATCATCCCTTTTCCATGGAAGAGTTACGGAAGTGTATCACTAGTCCATATGCATCACCTCTAAATAATTATCTCCCTCCTCCTTTGTGGTTCAACGAAAGGATATTTTTTGGTGGAATTCCAATTGGGGTCATTCACACAAAAAATTCAAATCTCTTTGAGTTTTCACCTAAATATTCTTTCTTGGAAATAAATTTGATTATAAAGGTATGTCTTGTAAGTGATTAGAGCAATCTGTAGAAGATCATGACCATGTTGAAAGGTGTGACTATCACAATGTCGTAAACTAAGATTAAAAACACATTAAAGTCTACATCGATCCCTTTTCTAATCAATATAAATATGTGAAAAATCCTAAACCTAAAAATAATAACAATATTATCTCGCTAACATTATAAATTTGATATTCCTAAGAGTATAGTCAACATAAACGACTTTAAATGAGTGATTGCCACTATTGAAACTTCATTCTACTCTCCTAATTTCCAAGCCTATCAAAATTTCCAAGCATATCCCAAATATTATAATTTTTAAGAGTCACATCATAATCATTCAACTCCTTAAAATCCTCTTTAAAATAATGGCATTATCTATTTTGAGCCTACAAGGTTAATGTTGTCTTCTTCTACTTTTCTCATATTTGAAATCATTATCCAACTTGAACTAAAAGGATGATGCAATATGTTTTGGTTCCTATTCATCCCAATGCTATGATTCATCCTTAATTAATTTTTACCCAAAATAACACCCCAAGATATTTTGGTAACTCCCAAAATCAATTTTGGACTTAGGAAATTTTCATTTTGAAAGACATGGAACACTACATCTTAGGTTTGCATGGAATTAAGGAGAACATTATTCCATAGGCTCTCCCAATCTATATAACAAAAGGAGGTAAGTCTAAGGACTTATGTAGAAATTTTCCTAAGAAAATATGTATAACAATGGATCCTAATGTTCCGCGAAGTAGCAGATTATAGTGCTCTACGATTTTTCCCAACCCGCGAGAACAAGGTATTTGAGTCTTGGTCTTTTGTGGTGATGAAAAAAATCTAAATGCTTCATAGAAAAAAGAGTAGGGTGTTGTCTTCCGTGAAGGGGTTGTGATATAAAGGAATTATGCCATGAGTTTTCATCAATGAAGGAGGTAAAAAAGTTCTATGTAGACTCTCCAAGTCAATGGAACAGAGTAATTTATGCATGGGTTCAAAAGCTATGAGGTGGAGAGTGAAATATAATTTTCCAATGGTTCTCCTAACCTGAGGGAAAAACAAGTGAAATATAGTTCTCCACGGGTTTTCCTAACCAATGAAATGAGTAAGTGAATTCTAACATGGATAATTTCAAAATTTGTAGAATGTTTCCCTAGTGTTTTGTGGGCTTCTTAAGGATTAGTGTCCCACAGATTTCAAAAGATATAGAACAAATAAAAATATTTTCCATTTTAAAAATTCATGTACTAAAGGAATAGATTTGTGTTGAATGTGGGGAATGCCTAAAGATGCGGTAGTATTAGAAATGAGGTAGTGGAAGAATAAATATCTTCACAAAAAGAAAAACCCATAGGAAAAAATCGAAATACCTTGAATGTCGTAGAATAAAGGATTTCTTCGTGAGTTCTTGAGTTTTAATTTTTGATGCTATATCTCATTGTGGAGCTCTATTTTACCTCATATTTTATCTATTGGTGATGCAAAAACATATTCTCCATTTTTACAAAACAAATTCTCTACTCAATTTTGTTTGCAAATGGTTTATGAGGGATTAGGATGTGTTGGTAGGTCTAAAGAGTTATATAGGTTCATGTTGTGTTGTTTTTGTAGCTTACATCCTTCACAAATATGATTTAGCTCTTTTCCCTCTAAAAAGAGAAAATTTGAATTTGAAAGGAAATTTTGGCTTGTTCTTACATGTACTTGTGTTTTATGGGAGAAATTTTGTATGAAGTAATTTTAGAATTGTCCTATTAAGGACTTGAAGGCTTAATGTTGATTTAGAAATCATTATTTCAGGATTTAGCCTTTGAGAGGATCATAAAATGAGTGTAATTTTTAAAACAATGGTTTTGGTTAATGAGTCTAGATGACATGGCTTAGTGAAAAACTGTCTAGAGTTGATATGTGATGTTCTTGTAACTATTTTTGATAATTTTATTTGAATAAAATCAAGAAAAGGCTCTAAGAATATCTAAGAGATATTGATTTTGAGAAAAATAAAGTTATAACAAATTGAAATTGTGTTGCACGTGTTATTCATGATCAAGAAAGACATTGATTCTTGTTCTTTAATGATGGTTAATCCAATTCTTAATAAAATCATATAGTCTTGTTGCATATTGAGGTGAGTAAGTGTGTTTTCCTTGGGACAATAGTTTAGGTAATTTTCTGCAGAGCATACTTCTTAATGGTGACAGGGGACCATCCGAGTAGCTTGTATTTTCAAATCACGAGGTGTATTGTTACTCAAGAGATATGGGTAATTTTATCCAAGTCTTGGATATCTTGTTTAGTCAATCTAAGTTGAGAAGATATTAAAAAATTACTCTACATTAGACTCCCGATCGGATAGGGTAGGAAGGTATTGTTTTCCATCAAAAATGAATTATGTAACGACTGTGAAGTTTTTCAAGAAGAATTAAGTATTTTTATAGTTTCTAAAAGTGGGTATAAACTTCTTGGATCTTAAATAACCAAAATATATCGAGTTAAAGCTAAGAAAAAATCAAATAAACCCCCTCAGAATTGCATAGAGGAAGAAACCCTACAACTAGGGTTTCGAGGGAGAAAATTTGCCAATATATAAAAAGAAATAATAAAAAAATATAAAAAATTGGAAGTAATATCTACCCTGACGTCATGAGGAGGATTTTAAAATAATTTGAGTGATTCTTGTAGTTTCAGAAGAGATATCCTTGCCAGTTTCTTGTGACATTGTGGAGACCTTATTGAATAGGGAAAGTAATAAAGGAAGTCTAACTTTCCTTAATTGATAAAAAAACTCTAAAATAGTTGAAGTAGGTTAATGGGTGGTGGAAAATCCCATTGATATGTTTTGAAGGTGTCTATAGTGCGATTAAGCCTAACAGAGCATTGAACTCGGGGTTACTATATTCAATACAAGTTGAATTGAACAACTAGAGCAGACCACTCAAGAAGTGGGTTGATCTTAGACTCATTTGAATGGTTTTAAACACCTGTAGAGACTGTAAAAAGGAGTATAAACCTATTTTTGCCTCGAATAGTTGAAGCTAATACTAAATCAAGAATTGAACTAGAAACTACTTACACTAAGAATGAGAATTGGGGTTCTTGGAGTTACAAAATTGGATGTGTGAGTAAAAGCAATCCCTCTCTACATCATTATTGGTATTAAAGCGGAGGTTAGTTATTTGAGAAGTTGAAAGAACAAAAATTTTGGAGAATAAATAAATTTGAAGAAGTATTTGATCAAGAGAAATAAGATACCACCAAGGAGGAATCCAACAAGGAGAAATAAAAAATAGAGAGAGAGAGAGAAGCTATATTACAGTTGGGTGAATTCATCCTTCAAGAATTGAGAAATATGATATTCATTTATGATGTTAGGCTTGCAGTAGTGGGAGGCTAACCCAAGGAAAGGAGTGGAAACATGAGACTTGAGTGATAAAGAAGAAGAAGTGGCTCAAATACCATAAGAAGAATTTCAAGAAGAAAGAAACCCTAAGGAGATGAGATTTGAAAGGTTCCTCAAGGTAGTGAAAGGTGAAGTATCCAAGCCCAAATTTGAATTGCCAGTGTATGAAAGTAGATGTAATGGAGAAGAAATCCTTGATTGGATAACAAAATTAGATAAATACTTTGATTTTGAGAATGTGCATGAGGATTAACAATTAAATTTTTCAAGAACAAAGCTCAAGGGACATGCATCCATGTGGCGGGATTACATTCAAGAGGAGAGAAGAAAGAAGAACAAATCTAAAATCAAGTCACATGATAAGATGGTGGCCAAAATCAAAGGCAATTTATTACCTACTGATTATATGATAAATTTATATAGAAAATTACAAAATATGAGGCAAAAATATATGGGAGTTAAAGAATACATTGAAGAATTTTACAAATTAAGTACAAAATCAGGTCATATGGAAGATGAAATATAAGTTTTTAAGGTATTTGAATGGTATAAGGTACCAAATACAAGATGAGATCAGTTTAACTAGTTTCAAAAGCGTAGAAGAGTGCTACCAACTTGCTTTGAAGGATGCAGATAAACTGAATAGAAGGCATACTCATACAAATATGGGAAGAGGAAGGATTTACAAAGGTAGATGGCAGCTTGGAGGAAGAGTAAAATCACAAAGGAATCAAGGTGATTCAATCAAAATGCAACAAGAGTAGCCTACTAGTTTCAGAGGTGGTTTTATACGTATAAGACCCTACTTTAGAGGTGGTTATGGAATAAGGGGAAGAGGAACAAATGGATTCACTGGTAGGTGTTACAAGTGCAATAAATTTTCAGGTCATGGGTCATGGGAATTTCCAGAAGGGAAGCCTACAAGAAACACAAGAAATGAAGGAAAAACTCAACTTGTGCAAGGTGGGGATGAAGAAGAAAGTGTTTTCTCTCCTTCATTAGTATAAGAACCAAAGTGGGGAGTCCTTACTCATGAGAATAATTCTGATTAAGACACCTAAGGAAAAATAACCACCACAAAGGAAATAATTGTTCAGAACTACTTGCAAGAGTCAAGGTAAGTACTGCAAAATGGTCATAGATTCAGGTAGCACAAACAATTTGGTTTCAATTGAAATGGTTAATAAATTAGGCTTGAAAAATATACCTCATCCCACACCATAAAAATTCTCTTGGTTGAATAAATGATAACATGTGTTAGTGAATGAACAATGTTGGGTTGATTTCCAAATTGGGAGGTATAAGGATAGGGTACTATGTGATGTTATTCCCATGGATGTGTGTCATGTGTTGCTTAGAAGTCCTTTGTAGCATGACAGAAAACCACACATGATGGGAGGAAGAATGTTTACATTCTAGAGAAGGATGGAGTTAGTCACACCTTGTTACCCATGAGAGAAGAAGAAGGTGAACAATAGGTAGGTTCTAGTGTGATGCTCATAGGAGAGAAAGAGTTATTAAAAACAGTTTTGGAGGAAGAGATAGGATTTACATTAGTGCTAAAACCAAGGAAAATCATTACATCAACAAGAATGTATGAGTTTCCTTAGGAACTATAAGATATATTAGGGGAATATACTGATATAGTTGTGTATGAGATTCCTAGATCCTTTCCTCTTATGAGAGAAATAAGTCATCAAATAGACTTCATACTAGGTGCTAGTTTACCAAACAAGGCAGCCTACAAAATGACACCAAAGGAAAATGAAGAGATTAAGAAATAGGTGCATGAGTTATTGGATAAAGGGTTGATTAGAGAAATTCTTAGTCCTTGTGCAGTTCCTACAATATTAGTGCTTAAGAAGGAAGGAGATTGGAGGATGTGCACAGATTCCAGAGCTATCAATAAAATCACTATCAGGTATAGATTTCCCTTTCCTAGGATGGAATATTTGATGGATTTTTATGTGGTGCAAGTTATTTTTCAAAAATAGATCTTAAAAGTGGATATTATCATATTAGGATCAGACAAGGGGATGAATGGAAAACAACATTTAAGATAAATGAGGGGCTATATGAGTGGCTTGTAATGCCATTTGGACTTTCCAATGCACCTAGTACTTTTATGAGGCTAATGAATGAGGTTCTTAATCCATTTATAGGTAAATTTTTGGTTGTTTATCTGGATGATATATTGATTTTCAGTCAAAGCAAGGAGGAGCACATGCATCATTTGAATTTGTTTTTAAGAATCTTTAGGAAGAGAGATTACTAATTAATCTCAAAAAGTGTGAATTTATGAAAACAAATTTGTTATATTTGGGGTTTGTGATCACTAAGGGAATGTTGAATATGGATAAGAACAAGTTCAAATAAATACTATAATTTCTAACATCCAAGACAATAGGTGAGGTAAGAAGCTTTCATGGACTTGCAAGATTTTATAGGAAATTTATCAAAATTTCAATAAGATTTGTGCACCTATTGTTGATACTTTTAGAGGTGATAAGAAAAAAATTGTTTGGACTCAAGAAGATCAAAGTATCTTTCAGTATTTGAAACAAAAAATGATTGATATTTTTTTAATATTTCCAAAAATCAATAAAGTCTTTTAATTATAATTTGATATAAGAAAAATTGCCATAGGGGCTATTCAAAGTCAAGATAACAAACCAGTTGCTTATTTTAGTGAGAAAATTAATGAGGAAAAAAGGAAGTATTCATCCTATGATTTGGAATTTTATGCCATGGTTCATGCATTGAAAAATTGGAGACACTACTTGTTGCCTAAGGAGTTTGTTATTTACATAGATAATCATGCTCTTCAATTTATCACCAATCATCCAAAACTCAATCAAAGACATGTAAAATGGGTGGAATATTTGCAAAATTTCACTTTCACTATCAAGCACAAGAAGGGTCAAAGTAACAAGGTAGTTGATGCCTTAAGTAAGAGTGTTGTTAGTGCATGAAGTTTAGTTAGAAAGTGTGGGTATTGATTCTCTTAAAGAGTTATATGAAGATGATGAAGATTTCAAGGAAATATATGAAGCATGTAAGTCATCTATAGGGATAAATAGAGAATTATGGTTAGACTATATTCTTTAGGATGATTCACTTTTGAAATGGGTGCAACTATATGTGCCTATAAGTTTTATAAGATAAAACCCAATCAAATATAAGCATAATGTGAGTATGAATGGTCATTTTGGCCTTGAAATACACTGGAGCAGCTTAGTAGAAACTACTATTGGCCAAGAATATATATTGGTATAAGGAGTTTTGTGGAAAGATGCACTACATTTCAAAGATCCAAAGGTAAGAGCACAAATTTTGGACTATACCAGCCACTTCCTATACCCAATAGACCTTGAGAATCCATCAGTATGCATTTTTGTATGGGGTTTCTAAAGGCACAAAAAGGTTATGAATCATTCTATGTAGTTGTAGACATATTTTCTAAGATGACACACTTTATTCCATGCAAGAATACAAATTATGCCACTCATATTGTTGATTTATTTTGTAAGGAGGTGGTTAGGATACATGGACTTTTAGTAAGCACGGTTTTAGACATAGATACTAAGTTTTTGGGGAATTTTGGAGAACTTTGTGGAAGAAATTGGGAACTAACCTTAGTTTTAGCTCAGCATACCACCTAAAAAATTATGGCCAAACTTAGGTGGTCAATAGGAGCTTGGGAAACATCTTAAGGTTTTTGTTAAATGATCATATAAAATAGTGGGATCTTGTGTCGCCACAAGCAGAGTTTGCATACAATGATTCAGTGAATAGGAGTATAGGTAAAATCCCTTTTCAGGTAGTGTATGACATGAAACTAAGAGGTGTATTTGAACTAAGGGATATCAGAGATATGGACAAAAAGAGTGTTGAAGGAGAGGAATTTTCATCAGCCATGCATGAGATACATCAACAAGTAAGGAAGAAATTTCAAGCTAGTGTGGATAAATACAAACAATAGACAAATTTGAGAAGAAGGAAGTGAATTTTGAATTTGGTGATCTAGTGATGGAACATCTTAGGAAGAAGATATTTCCCAAAGGGGAATACAACATATTGAAGATGAAAAAGATAGGACCTTACAAGGTGTTGATGAAATTTACAAGTAATTCTTATGAGTTGGAGTTGCCTAGTAGAGTGGGCATATCTCCCATATTTAATTTTTCATATTTTTATCCCTTGAGGAAGGTTAAAAAGGTTAAGACACAATAGAATAAGCATCTAAACAAGAGGAATAGTGGGTGCAAAAATTTCCAAAGGTCAAGAATGAAGAGATTGAGTATATTCTGGATAAGAAAGAACTCAAAAGGACCAGAGGAAAACAATATTTTTAGTACCTCATTAAGTGGAATGACAAACCATTTGAGGATTCCACGTGGATGACTGAAAATGACATCCTACAGCATGGAAAGACCTTGGAGGAGCTTCTCGGTGGTAGACCCTGAAGTATTTTCTTATTTCCTTTGGAGTATGTTGTAGGAGCATCTTCTCCATTTTGAAAATTTTGGGTTCTTTGCTCAATTTTGGTTTGCAAATGGTTTAGGAGGGATTAGGATGTGTTGGTAGGTATAGAGAGTCATATAGATTCATGTTGAGTTATTTTTGTAGCTTACATCCTTCACAAATTTAAATTAGCTCTTTTCCTTCAAAAACAACAAATTTGAATTTTAAAGGCAATTTCAGCTTGTTCTTGCATGTAGTGTGTTTTCTTGGAGTAATTTTTTATGAAGAAATGTGAGAATGGTCCTTACAAGGACTTGACGGTTTAATGTTGATTTAGAAATCATTATTTTGGGTTTTAACCTTTGAGAGGCTCATAAAATGAGCGTACTTTTTAAAACAATGGTTGTGGTTGATGAGTTTAGATGACTTAGCTTGGTGAAAAAATGTCTTGAGTTGATATGTGAGATTCTTGTTACTATTTTTAACAATTATATTCAAATAAAATCAAGAAAATGCTCTAAGAAGCTCCATGAGATACTAGTTTTGAGAAAAATCCATCTATCACAAAGACAATTATGTTGCATGTTTTATTCCTTATCAAGAAATACAATGATTCTTGTTCTTTGATGATGGGTAATCTAATTCATAATAAAATCATATAGTTTTTTTGCATCTTGAGTTGAGTAATTGTGTTTTGCTTGTGACATTAGTTTAGGTAATCATTACAGAGAAAAATTATTAATATGGTGATAGGGACCATCCGAGTAGCTTATATTTTCGAACCACAGAGGTGTATTATTTATCAAGAGAGGTGATTAAGGTTTATCCAAGTATTATATATCTTGTTTAGTCGAACTAAGTGGAGAATATATTGAAAAATCACTCTACATTAAACTCTGATCAAGACATGGTAGGAAGGCATTGTTTACCAATAAACACGAATCGTATAATAATTGTGAAGTTGTTTGAGAAGAACTATGGATTTTGAGAGTTTTTACATGTGGGTATAAACCTTTTGGAACTTAAAGAACCAAAATAGATTGAGTTAGAGCTAAGAAATAATCAAATAAACCCTCTCGAGCTTGCACAAAGGAGTAAACCATGTAACTAGGGTTTTGAGGAGAAAATTTTCCAATATCTAAAATGAACCAATGAAAAACTCTAAAAATAGGAAGGAATATTTTCCCTAAGGTCATGAGGATAATTTTGAAATAATTAGAGTGATTATTGTAGTTTTACAAGAGATATCCTTACTAGTTTCTTGTGACTATCATGAAGACCTTATTAAATAGGGTAAGTAATAAAGGAAGATTATTTTTCCTTAATTGATAAAACTTTAAGCCTATAGCATAATTGAAGGAGGTTAATGGGTGGTGGAAAACCCCATTGATCAATTTTTAAGGTGTCTATAGTGTATATTAATCCCGACAAAATTGAACTTGAGGTTACGAGATTCAAGACAAGTTGAATTGAACAACCGGGTAGACCTTGAAGAAGTGGGTTAATCTTAGAATCTTTTGAATGGCTGTAAAACACCTCTAGGAAATCTGTAAGGAGTAAAAACCTATTTTTTCCTTGAATAGTTGAAGCTAATACTTGAATCAAGAATTGAACTAGAAACTACTTACATTAAGAAGAAAAATTGGGGTTCTTGGAGTTATAAACTTAGATGTGTGAGTAAAAGCAATCTATCTCTCGTATCAATTGGAAATGTCTTGAAGGGCCTTTAAATAGAAGGAAACTTTGGAGATAATGGTCAATTATTTTTAAGATTTTTTTGGATTTTGTGGATGTTTCACATCACTTTCAAAGGTCAAGAGATGTCATTTTCTGTTACATGATGTTTATTTTATCTTCCTTTACCTTGGGTTCCTCTATATGCTTCCAAAAGAGAATATTATTCAATTCCTAATTTAAATGATAAAGGATGGTGGTCTATGTAACAAATTTGAATATTTGGAAACGTCTGCATCCATCCATATTCTATATTTTGAGGGGAATCCTTTGATCTTTTGGTTTTGATAATTCACAAAAATATCTAGAGTTTGCTTGCAAGAAATGGAAGCCCCAAAGGCATAAACCATAATGAGGTGAGGAGATTACCTACTAGATGTGGTTTTGAAGGTTTTAGTAAGTTTTAGTGGGTTGAGAATATCCAAAACATATTTTAATCCCTCTACTCTCCCCATTTCTATAAATGTATCATGGTTCTTCATTAAAGGATCCTCTCTGGATTAGTAATGTTATTATGAAAAAAATTTAATAAGAGATAAGGATTCGGAGACTCATGAAATTTTTGATATATTTTACCCTTTGAATGGTTGTAATAGTCTGTGCATACTTACATCAATAATATAATGGAAAATGTGGCCTAAATCTACCCATTTCTTTGCATCATTTTATTATTTCCTTCTACTCTTCCATTTGTGATTTTGTATTCATAGTGTTTTACAGAGTTTCATGTCATTTGTGTCAAATTAGAAAAGGTTTTAATTTGATTCAAGTTACTGAGTTTAAAGTGGAAATAACCTCCCCATCTAACCTTACATTAAATCTATTTTATTTTTGATACTTCAAGAGAGAGTGATCAAACTTTTCTTGGTGATATCACCTATGTTTTTAGCTTATTTATTTATTTTTTCCCTTTCCTCTCTCTCTCCCTAGTTACTTGGATGTGTTAGAATAAGATTATCTTAGAGATAGTTTTAGTGTTAACATTAGAAATAGGTTTAGGAACCAACCTTCTTTGGAGGTTGATCTCAATTTACAAGTCCCACATTGTTGAGATCATCCAATGTTGTCTAGAATTATTGATATTCCATGATCAAATCCTAGATGAAAATTCTAAGCTACAATAGTTTTGCACACCCAATGGGAAAAATTATAATCTTTATATCATTTCAACGAGATTGATATGTGTCTTAGTGATATAAACCCTTTAAATATTGTATAAAAACACGTCTAATGACTCCCAAAAACATATCTACTGGTTTCAATAGTGAAGTGTCTCTGTTTCATGAGAAGAGTGCAAATAAGGAAAAACATAGAAAGAGGCGAGAGTTTTTTTAATACCTGCAACTTTTAGCAAGGAAAAGAGTAAGACCAGTTGAAAGGTTTCTATTACCATCAACTAGAGTACTTTTAACCCCCTTCTACTCGGATTTCCTCTCCCACTCATAAGAATATAAAAATTACCTATCTTATGGCCCTTTAAATGAACCAACCTTGTGTTTCCTTCAATGGTAGTAGCCCATTGGTTCTAAATGTAGATCATGATATTTCAATTGCTTCCCTTAAGAGTATCTCATTCTTCATAGGATTGAACTCCACCATTCCCATTGAACATATTCTAGATGTTGCAAATGTCTTCTCGACCACCTTATTAATGAACATGATATAACACTTATATTATTAACTTCATCTTTTAAAGGAGGGAATTTCAATGGTATATAATTCAATAGCCAACTTATATTCGTACATGGGATGAACTTGGAGAGAAACTTTGCAAGAATTTTAAGGATAAAAGTAACCACCTATCCCTCATTTAGAAACTTAATACCATCAAGATATAAAATCATGAAGTTATGGTGGATTTTAATATCAAATTTCAAAAGATCTAGAATAGAATTTCTTCTCTTAAATCCACTCCAAACACTACATTTCTTTATTTCTTAAGATCCTTAAATAATAATGTGGTTATTATGATTCAATCTATGGGAGGGAACATCTTACCAAATTTTATGACATAACAATCGAGTTGAAACTGTTTAGTCCAAGTGGGAAGATAGCCCTAGGCCACTAATGCCTCTATTTCTATAACCCCTCCCAATGCATCCTATTTTGGGACCTATTCTGGAGCAATCAATCATCCAATACCTATTAAATTTCCCCCTAATTAGTTACATGGATTTATAACTATGTTGCAAAATATTGGAAATGAAATGGTAAGCATAAAGAAGTAAGTAGTCCAAATTATCAAACCCTACTAACCCACCCATCAAAATATCAACCCAAGAAGAATCCCTATCATGGTAATACCAAAAGACAAGAATAAATAGGTTACCCTATACCCATAAACACTCAATACCATAATATTTCAAGCTCTTATAAGGTTATTGGCCCAATTTAGACCACTTAGTATATGATTATGAGTGGTGTTTCCCATGCGCTTAGCCTCATGATAAAAAAATCTTACAGAAATGGAGTTCTCAGCCAAGATCTAATGGTCCAAGGTACTTATACACTCAAAAAAATGAAGATTCAACTATGGGAGAAAATGAGGCTCAAGTACAAGTATCAAATGAATCTACCCTTATCAATTGGCAAGAGGGTGAGTTTTGTGGAGTGAATCTAGAAGTTGCAAATATGGGCACTAATCTAGTTGCACTCAACACAAGGTATAAGAAAAGAGATTTGGAAGAAGAAATATCTTGCATATGTGGTAAAACATATACCTCCAAAGAAAAAGAGAAAAATACTCATGATAAACCTATGAGTTATAAGAAAATAAAACTATAAAAAGGGGTATTCTACCTAGAGATTAGACTCAAACTAGTCAAGAATCAAGAGAAGATGTTGCTATAATAATGTCTAGTCAAAGGTTAGACATGTTCTTCTAAGTATAGTGGTAAAAATAAATAAACACAATATGAATATGACCATGTGGGAACCCCTCCATTCTAGCACAAAAATATTTTTTAAAAGAAGATATTATTCATTTGGTGGCATAGGTGAACTGAAAAAGGATAAATCAAGCACTTCTACAAGTTTGTGCCAACCAAAAGGAGGGATAAGAAATATCATCACACCACCTCTCTTATATGTCTCTCTGATAATTGGTAAGTACCTTGTACATAATTTCATGATATGTTATGGAGCTAGTAGTTTTATTATGCCCAAGAAGATTTTTGATTCATTAGGCATAAAATATATGTCAATCACCAAAGGGATTGTCCAATTTGATGACACTTGAGTTAATACATTGGGTCAAAGCATATAACTGTGTCCCACTTTTTTGTAGTTTTTGTACTTTCAGCAAACTATGTCTGACAACCAAAACATGACCAAACACATATAAAATGACCAAACATGCATTTTTAAGAGGCTATAAATACCAAGGTGCAGGGCATCCAGAATTTACCTGATTTTTTAAATTTTTATAGTATTTTTAATTATTTATTTACTAGTCAGATTTTAAAATATTTATGGCCACAAAGTGGGACACACTTGTATGCTTTGACCCATTGGTATTATAAAATATTTGGATATTATTTTCCATGTGTGTCTAATTATTTCAATATTAAAAGACATTTCAATCATTTACCTTCATCCCTTCTTTTCCATATGCCTTTCTAAATATTTTATTATGGATTTAGGGGATACTTGTCTATAGATTGGTCACATATGCTTCTCAGAACGAGATATGGAACTAGAGTGACTATCAAAGCTGAGCCTATTTCCCACAAATACATTGAGCCTTATACCCTTGGGCCTATGAACATGAATTGTGTTATGCATGACCAAGAGGATATTTATGATCTTAATGAGGTTTCCACATTTTTAGAGGAGGTTCTTGACATTCCACTTAACAATTGGACAAAATAACACTTTGAGTTTTATCCTTATGATGACATGGAAAAAATAGGGTTAAAAATTTATTTTATACACGAGGATAATGTCTCTATACCTAAAATTATGAAGCCATGGTAAGCTCAAGGTGGCATGTGGTAGTTGTATTTTGAAGGGTCAAGAAGTAATAATGGTGATGATGTTGGGGTTACATTGATTTATCCTAATGAGAATAAATACTTCTTTACATTTAGATTCCAGTTTGGATATACCAATAATGTGGAAAAGTATTAGGAAGTGATCCAAAGTCTCTAATTGGTGTAAAAGTGTGGAATCAATATATTACGGGTATTTAGAGATAGTGAATCTATCATACATTGGGTCATATCTCAATTCATATCCAAAAATAGTGTACTGGAATCCTATAAGTATAGAGCATGGGACATGATCGAAGGTTTCCATGTTTTAAACATTCAAGTTAGACCAAGAGTGTAAAACAAATATGTTGATAAAATTGTAGTATTTTTACCTCAATATGAAATTCCCTAAGACATCAAGAAAGGTTTGGAACAATATGTCAATCTTGTGGTTAGACTTGTCATACCTGATAATGCAACTTGTTGAAATTTTTTTGACAATGATGATAAGATTATAATTTTTTTCAAGATGTGGTAGAGTTCTCTATTGGAAATCAGTCAAAACCATAAGAGCAATATGAGGATCAGATCATCTAGCTAAATCCCAATAATATTCCTAAGGGATTAATCACCTTGGAAATAATATTTAACCCTGATGATCAATTCAAAGGGGAGAAAATGAACACAATTGTCGGGCGAAAAGCTATGATTAGGTGGCAATTTAAAGGGACAAGACTTTAAAGTTTGTAAAGGTGTGTAGTGATTCTAAAAGGAAATCTCTTATTGAAATTTGAAAATAATATGATGATGTGTTTACTTGGATTTATGAGGATATTAAATGTTTTGATCCAAGCCTTGCACACAATGCACTATCATCGAATTGATACCGACACAAAAACTATAAGGAAGAAATAGGTACATATCAATCCAAATGTGGAGCCTTTGATGAGAAACTAATTTACTTAGTTCATGGAAGAAAATATCATTTTCCCAATCAAGCATTCTTCTTGGGTGGAAAACTTGGTTCCAATCAGAATAAGAATGAAGAGATTAGATTATGTGTATAATTTAGGTACTTAAATAGAGAGTCTCTAAAGTACCATTATCCTCTTCCATCCATTGAATAAATCATTCAAATGACGGATGGAGTAGAGATATTATCTCTCTTAGATTATTATTCATGGTACAACTAAGTCCTTGTGCAAGAATCAAATAAATTTAAGACAACCTTCACCACAAAGTGGGATACTTATGTTTAAAGGAAGATGTCTTTTGGAACAACAAATACTAGTTCAATCTTCCAAAGAGAAATAAATATGGAATTTGAAGGACTTGTTGGTGACATGATCTTGGTATATTTGGATGATATAATTGTCTACTCAAAGCACACAAGTGAACACTTAGATCATTTGAGGAAGGTATTTGATAGATGTCGAGATTTTGGTGTTTCCTTGAATCCTAATAAATTTGTGTTTGTTATTCATGAAGGAAGGTTTCTAGGAAATGTGGTGTCGAATTATGGCCTTACCATAGATCTAGATAGATTGGATACAATTCTATCCCTCTCCCCCTATGCACAAGAAAGGTTTACAAAGTTTCCTAGGCACTATAAATTTTGTAAGAAGGTCTATTCCCAACTTTTCTAATTTAGTTAGACCTCTTACCTCTATGCTTAAGAAGAATATGATTTTTAGTTGTTCAAACAAAGGAAAGAACAATTTTGAAAATATCAATAAAGCCATTTCTTAGGGCCCCACTCTTTTAAACCTTGATTATGATAAAGATTTTATTCTTTATGCATTTGGAGGAAGTGAAAACATTTTTTCCATATTGGTTCAACAAAAAAATGATTTCTTGGAGTAAACTAAAGATTTTTTCAGTCAAGCACTCAAATATTATGAGCTTAGATACATTATTTTTTAGAAACAAGTCTTTGTTATCATCCATGTACTTAGTAACTTCAAACACATACTTTCAAATAATAAGATTTAGTTGATGGTATCTCATCCAAACGTGTGAATGAGAAGAAAGTTGGGTGGATCAGTAAGGTCATGGAGTAAGATGTTCATATCAAGGTGACCAAGCTTGTGAGAGGTAAACGGTTGCATGTATATCTTGCAAGAGATTTATGAGTTGATGAGGAGGTCTGCATGTTACAAGATGACTGGCCACATGTTGGGTTTATAATATGAAGCAGAAACTACTTATTTTAGAAAACCTTTAAATACTATATGTTTTGGCGTATAGCTTATATTTAAAATATAATCATGATAGACCAAAAAATCAAGTTAGCTTTAAGACCGGATCATGACCACCCACCTTGTATATAACAAGGTGATCTCATTAGAGATCATTTACACATATTGATGGTGACATTTATGTGAGTTATATGAGAAAGCCGATGGATCAATAGTGGGAGTGTTGGATGGAATTTAATTATCAATAAAGATAAGTTATTTTTATTAGTTTTTTTAGCTTCTAAGGTTTTCCCACTTATATCTTGTGTGACTATGTTCATTTAGTTTATGTTCATGGTGTTATCATTTTGTAATCTACATTATAAACATCTTAATCTATGTTTTTAATTACTGCACACCATAAAATGTAATATTTATAAATTTATATTGTGGACTTATAATTTGTAACATTATTCATCCCTTAAATTTCCCAACATAATATCGAGAGCTTACGTTTATGCATGTGTTGGATAGATTTGGATGTTTTTGATTTGTTGGTGTGAAGAAACTTGAATATTTTAAAAAAATTGAAACCCTATCTTGCTTCATGAATTGCTTCAAGTCTATTAGGTTCAAAAATTCAATTCTCACCAAAATAATTTAAATGATCTAGTGTTAAATCAAGTTTAGGAGATCATATCTTTCTTGTGCATTTGTTTCTAGCCTCCACAATTGTTTGTGTGTCCGGATCTACATTTTTTCCATCCACAACATTCGTTTATGTTTACCAAACCTTTTTGATAATTTCTAATTCTTTTGCAGACTTATTTGAATGTTTCACGCCCTTTATAACTAGTGTGTAACTTATTAGAATAGTTTTTGAATTGTTAGGCTTTCGCATCCTTCCTTAGAATTTTTAAGGTTATGCAATTTTTAGGCTTGTGTGGGAATTTTTAGTGTTTAAAAAAATTTCCAAGTATTTCGTGGTCTTTTAACTTTTATGGAATTTTTTTGTTTCACATATTTTCATCTACTTATTGCACAATTTATTTGTCTCACGATTCATTTTGGTTACTATTCGGACCCATCTATTCTACAAATTTCTCTATGTTACATATACTTGTAATACTCTATGACTCTCTTCTCGTGTTACACATACTCTCTCATTACTGCTACCTCAAAAATTATTTGTGTAGTTTATCCTTGTGAATTGCATTGTAGACCTTTGTGGCATGTTTTTGTGCTTCACAAATTCTTCTAAAGGTCTTCCTATGTTTTGAAACTTTACTTTGTTACACATAATTTTAGTGTCTCATGGATGTTCCTTTATTCCATGGCTCTTGGATGTATTTTATGTAGAACACTAAAACCATAGAACATTTTTTCAATGTACAACGACCTATCAATTTTTTCAAAACGACATTTCTTTTTCTTTAGTGCCTTGTGGCCTCTCATGAGTGTTTCTTTGTGTTTTGTAAACCTCAGTCTTGGTATTAGAACCTTGTTTGGGTGTTTTCATCAAGTTACAAGTTATTTTATTATATTTTTAATCCATTGTAGACTACTCTTTTTTACCGCGGATCTCTATAACTTCTAAAAACCCACCTAACACTTTGTTTTTCAATTTTTGTTAAGTTTTCCTTAAAATGGCTAGTTCTTCTAGTTTTTCCATGGATAAATCTCATATTTTAAATGAAACTAATTATAGTATTTGGATAATTATGATTAAGGCTATCCTTATGGCTAGAAAGATATGGGATTTAGTTAGTGGTGTTGAGAAGAAACCCACTAGGAGACAAGATACTCTTAAGAACTTAAGTGTTTTCTCTCAAAAATACCAAGAGGCTATGTCCATATTATTACAAAGTATCAAAGATGAGTTCTTGTTGCATATTGGACATATGGAATCTTTAGCTAATGCATGAGATCAATTATAAACTATGCATGAGGTTAGTCACTTCTCTAGGATAATTAAGTTAATCATGGAATTGTTTACAACCCCTATGAAAGCTAATGAAAAGGTTGTTTTTTACCTAGCTAAAATTTATGATATTAAAGCTTAATTAAATGAATGTAATTGTGAATTATTTCATGATAATTTTCTTTACTTTATTATTCAAATTAACATTAATGAAAACTTTATAAAATTCATCTCTATTATAAATTTTAAATATCAAAATGAAGATGATACCAGATTTAGACACATTGTCTTCTCTCCTTATTCAAGAAGAGTGTTATGAAGAAATTTGAATCAAAAGAGAATTCCTCTCAGGAAGTGTTCTCTCAAAGTCAAAAGTCTTCTGAAAATATGAATAACAGTAATAAAAATAAAAAATCAGCCTTTAGATCTAAGTGTAAACCTAAGCATAATTCGAATAATCATAAGTTTAAAGTATAGTTTTATGAAACTTGTAGCAATTGTGGTAAATTTGGTCATAAATAAGTTGATTTTCATGCTAGCATGTCTCATAAAAATCCTAAGAATAAGAAAATAAAAATCAAATTCATACTAACAACCAAGCCAATAATGTTGAGAAATTTATTGCTCTTTATACTTCCCTTTCAGCCTCCAATGATAGTGAATAAATCCTAGATAGTGGTGTATCTAGACACATGAAATATATGCATGATATTATTCATGATTTTGTTGAGTGTCATGAAAATATTTATCTAGGAGGTAACTTTGTGATTAAGTTTGGATGTTGTGGCAATATTCAATTAGAAAATGGAATTAGGATAAATGTTCTAATTTTTGATAACTTAAAGAATAACCTTTTATTTTGTTCACAATTAACTAAATATGACTATAAAGTTGTGTTATTACAAGAAAAATGGTATATTAAAAATGATCTTGGTAAAGTAATTTTTGTTGGTTTACAAAAGAATGGATTGTACTTTTCTCGATGGATTTGTTGTTGAAACTGTCTTTCCACTTCTTGTAATGTTTTTAAATTTAGGAATGAAAGGCTTGGGTATTTAAAATTTAAGAGTTTGTATGAGATGTCCCAATTTAACATTGTTTTATGTCTTCCTAAGTAAAATTTAGATCATGAATCTTGTGAAAGTTGTTTACGTAGTAAGGAACATGTACAACAATTTCCCAAACACCATGTGTCTAATTAATCTTGCTTACTTGAGTTAATTCATATTGATTTTAGAGGTCCTTTGTAAGTACCTTCTCTTGGTGGTGTTTTATATGTTAGTTTTATTGTTTATTTCTCAAGAATGACTTGGTATTATTACATTAGGAAAAAGTCTAGTCTCTTATCAAAGTTTCAAGAGTTTAAAGACCTTGTTGAAAAAATGGATAATATAAATAATAAAAGAATTAGAACCGATAATGGAGGTGAGTATGCTAATGATAGGTTTGATTAGTTTTGTGTATATAATGGAGTTCAAAGGGAGATTAAAAATCCCTATTCTCCTAAAAATTTGGCATAGATGAAAGAAAGAATAGAACGGTCATAGAAATGGATAGAACCATGCTTCATGCTTCTAATGTGCCTAAATTTATTTGGGATGAAGTTATAAACACTATTGTTCATATTATAAATAGAATTCCTACCAAAGTGTTGCATCAAAACACAAACTCATGAAGTATGGACTAAGTAGAAACATGATATATCTTATTTAAATATATTTGGACAGTCTTACTTCTCTTCTTATTCCTAAAGTTAAAAGACAAAATCTTAATCCTACCTTTTACTCTTGAATTTTTTTGGGTATGGAAGTCAATCAAAAGTATTAAGATTCTATGATCCAATTAAGCATGTGATTGTAGAAAATAGGAATGTGCATGTTCTTGAGAAACCTTTTTATAAATCTATCTTTCCTCTTCTAAGTTTCCTAAGTTTGAAACTAATTTTCTAGATGATAATCCTTGCTTAAACAATATGGAAACTGATTTGCAAGAATGTAATCATCCTTTTATTGATATGATGGATGTAGACATTGAGGGGTAGTCTTCTCAATATATAATTCTTGAATGGAGCAAAAATGTGGTTTCAAACTCTCAACCTTATGATTTGAGAAAGATGACCCATAGTCATCATTATTATCATGCATTTTCAATTATTTATGTGGATGAATCTCAATCTTTTTGAAGAATCCAGACTAGATGAAAGATAAATTGGAAGATGAATAAAATTCTCTAATCAAGAATCAAACTTGGGAATTAATGCCTCTTCCTCCTAAAATAAGCATTGTAGGATCTATATGGTTGTATAAAATCAAACATAAATCTACTGGAAAGATTGAGAAATTTAAGGATATATTATTTGTTATATGGTTTACTCAAAAATGGTTTGGATTATGTTGAAAATTTTCTTATGGTGTCGAATGAGTACTATTAGAATTATTCTAGCTTTAGCTTCTCAACATGGTTGGGAGATTCACCAAATGGATGTTAAAAATTCATTTTTAAATGATGAATTGAATGAAGAAGTTTATATGCATTAACCTAAAGGTTTTGAAGAACCTGTAAATAATTATATGTGTGTAAACTTAATAAATATTTGTATGGTCTTAAACAAGCTCTTAGATCTTGGTATGCTAAGATAAATAGTTTCTTTCATGAGCTTGGTTTCTCTAACTATTTTGTTGATAATGATTTATTTTTCAAGTATGAAAACAATCATGTTATCATTATTGTCTTATATGTTGATGATCTCTTAATTACTAGTAGTGATAAGAATCTAATTCTTAGAATCAAAGAGAAGTTAAGACAACATTTTGAAATGATTGATTTAGGACTGTTAAATCATTTTCTAGGCATGGTTATTTTTCAAAATCAAAAATCTATTATTACATCTCAATCAAAATATGCTACTAATTTTTTAAAAATATTTAATATGATTGATTGTAAGCCTATCTATATTCCTATGGAATTTGGTGTTAAATTAGATCCAAAACCTTCTTATGATAAATTTAATCCTAATTTATATAGACAACTAGTTGGTAGTTTGATTTATTTAACTATCATTAGGCTTGATATATCCTATACAGTTGGAATTGTTTCTAGATTCATGTAGGATCTTTATGAAGACCATTGGAAAATGGAAAAAATGATTTTAAGGTATATTAAAGGTATAATCAAATATGACTTGTGTTATTCTTCTTGTGATAATGCAATTCTATTTGGTTATTGTGATTCTAACCATGTTAGTGATATTGTGGATAGAAAATCTACTTCTAGATATTTTTTCAAGTTGGATGTAGGTGTAATAACTTGGAGTAGCAAGAAGCAATCAAAAACATTTATCTCTTCTACTGAAGCAAATTATATAAGTGTTATAAAAGAATAAAAAGAATGCATTTGGATTAAAATATTGTTGGAAGAACTTCATATAGGCATCAAAATAATAAATCTACTTCTATGTGACCTCTAAAGTTGTATAATTATTGTAAACAATCCACTTTGGCATCAAAGAATTAGGCAAATTGAGTTCCATATGCAATTCATCAAGGAAAAGTTCTCAACCGTGATAAAGATCTCAAGTTTTATTCTATCAAGAGTAGGTTGTAGACATTTTTACTAAGCCCTTGGGTGCTATGAAGTTCTAAAAATTATGTGCTATGTTGGGCATTTCAGATATTAGCTCTTATGATCATGTGGATGACATTGATCTCCACCTCTAAATTAGTTGAAAATATTTTGTGTAGCGCTTATGATCGTATGAATGATGTTAATATTCACCCTTGAATCGTATGAGTTTTGGCCTTTCAAAGTTTCCTTGAGGGGAAATAAGAAATGAGGATGTTGCATGTTTTTCTTATGTAATGCCATCTCTTAATGGCTTAATTGTGTAAAAATAGATTCTTCCTAGAATATTTCTATGTTGTTTAAGTAAATTTTGATGTATGTGAAATTTACTTGTAATCCCCAAAGAAGAATTATATATGAAGCATTTATTAACTCCATAATAGTATGTAATAATCATCCTTAATCACTTTATCTTGACAATTTGTAATGTTCCTTTGTATTACAATTTTTATAGAATCCACATAATATTGCTTTAAACCGTGGAAAAACAGCAGTTGTAGTGCGGCTTCTCTAAAACTTGTAATTCAGTTATAGTTATTTGTGGCTTATATAAGTATGTGGGAAATTGTGGTAGTATATCATAGAGTTGAAAAACCCACATGACATTGATGTAGTACACCACAAAACTGTAAAACCCATGGAACAAGTGTTTTTGCATGTTAGCCTAAATAACTTGTTGATTTATGGATTGCAATTCATTTTGTACCAAAAGGTGACATGTCATGTTTTATTTTGAACAAAATTTTACATGTAAAATAAATGTTACATGTTTCCCTACTTAACATTATGGGGGTGGGGGGAGTGGGTGTTGGGTTTATAATATTAAGTGGGAAACTACTTATTTTAGAAACCCGCCAAAGACTATATGTTTTTGGCTTATAACTTATATTTAAAATATAAGCATGATAGACCACAAAGTGGGTCAGATTTAAGAGTGGATCATGACCACCCACCTTGTATATAACAAGTGATCTCATTAGAGATTAGTTACACATGTTGATGGTAACATTTATGTGAGATGTATGAGTAAGATGTTGGAGAAGTTGTGGGAGTGTTGAATGAAAGTTTATTCTCAATAAAGATAAGTGATTTTCAATGTTGTTTTTAACTTCCAAGGTTTTCCCACTTATATCATGTGTCACTATGTTCATTTACCTTATGTTTATGGTGTTTTCATTCTTACTATTCATTATAAACATATTAATATATGTTTTTAATTACTACACTTTATAAACTACAATCCTCGAGTAATTTATATTGTGGATTTATATTTTGTAACATTATTCATCCTTAAATTTCCTAACACCACATCCTCACCATTTTATTGATAGTTCATACCAAGATATGATGAATTTCTTACAAACAAGTGGATATCCTCAAGGTTTGAACAAGGCAAAAAGAAGGTACTTCAAATTGCAATCTATTAAGAAATTTTTTTGTAAGAGTTCCATGATGGACCCAAGGGAGGACACCTTTCCCCAAGAGCCACAACACTAAAAATCATGAAGTTTGGTTACTATTTTCCTAGAATATTCAAGGATTTCCATGCGTGGGTCGGAAAATGTAGGAAGTGTGCATTATTTGTGGGAAAATAAAAAAATTATCCTTCCCCTTCACCCCATTTAAATCGAGAAGCCATTTATGCAATGGGGTTGGATTTTATAAGAGTGATTAACCCACACTCAATCTTAGGGAACAAATGGATATTGACTACAATGGATTATTTTAACAAAAAGACTAAAGCCATTTCTTTGAAGGAATCAAATGAATTTAGTATCTTGGACGCCTCATGAGGAATCAGAACTAGATTTAGGGTCCCCTCCACAATCATATCCAATAATGCCCTGACATTCTTGGGAACTAAAATAATTGGATGGGTTGTGAGAAATGGAATTCATCTAAGCACATCCTCTAACTATTACCCCCAAGGAAATGGGCTTGCTAAATCAACAAAAATAATATTCTAAGGATTATTAGAAGAACCTTGGAGGATAATCAAAGAACATGTCATACTAAAATGAAATCATCCTTGTGGGTTGATAAGATCACTCCTAAGTGGTCAACTGACAACTCAGTATTAAATCTTGTTTATGGAAGAGGTAAAATTAGTAATAAGCCTTGAGATTCTAGCATTGGAACTCATAAAAAAGTTTGAAATGTTTGAGAAAGAGGAAATGGAGGTCAGGTATGAAAATTTGATGAGCAAGAAGAGTTAAGAGATAAGGCCATGAGTATGATGGAAAGGAAGCAATCCCAAGTGAAAAAAATCTTTGATGAGAAAGTAAAGGAAAGAACCTTTGAGGAAGGATACCTTGTTCTCAAGTGGGATAAGCTCAACCAGGTAGACACACCAAATTTGACGTCATTTAGAGTGGCCCTTATGTAATATTTGACTACAAATAAAACAATGCATTCCAATTATTAAGGATGAATGGAGATGAACTTCCTATCCTAGTTAATGGGATGTACCTCAAGATATATTATTGAGGTAGGGTGTCACCTTATATATAGTGGTTTCTTATAGAAAATAAGTGCTTATGCACACTCTTCATGCCTCGATCTAGAACATGTATGATTTTTATCCTTTTCTACATATTTTTTATTAGATCTTATTGTTGTCACATAGTTCATTTTAGAGGTGGTTTATTGGTGGAAATAAGGTGTTTTGGGGTAGTTTCAAGTTGCATTAATTTAAACCCCAAGACCAGTTTCAAATCAAAGTTCTTCATATTGTTTCCTTAAAAAGAAATCAAGTTTTGGGATAATTTACAATTTTTATCAAAAACTCCCAAGAAGTCAACTTCCAAGAGTAAGGATAATCAATTCTAGGTCAATTCTAAGTTCATGTAAATCCACAAATAATATTTTCTGTTTTAAGATCAATTTTCAAGTTTTTTAGGAGTTGACTCCATGCCCAATAGATGTTAAAAGGGCAACTCATATTCATCATCTAGTAGGTAGATATTCCATAGAGGTTGCCATTGTTTTATCCAAAATAACCCTCAAGGATATTTTGGTAACTCCCAAAATAAATTGTGGACTTAGGAAATATTTAGTTTGAAGTCCATAGAATACTACATCTCGGGGTTGCATGGAATTGAGGAACACAATGTTCCACAAGCTATCCAAATCCACAGAAAAATAAGATAAGTCCAAGGACTTAGGAAGAGATTTTCCTAGGAAATTATGTGAAATTGTAGACAAAAAAATCACGCACTTGGGTACATTTATAGGTCCTAAAAGCATGCTAGCATTTACATGATTCCTAAACAAGAAAACTAGTTAACAATTATCTTTGGCCTCTTTTCTTTGTTTCTTGTTTTCTATTTGGTCTTACACACCCTATATCCCAGTTGGGACTTAACTTATTTATCTTTTATGGCTTCAGACACTAGCACCCATCTAGGACAGTAGTGCCTAGGCGCTCTTGTCCCTCCTAGGTGCCCCTAACCTTTTTACCTTACTTTCTCTTTTTGGGTCTCTTTTATCTTTTGGGCATATTTTTCACTTATGGGTTGGCCTTCCAATTTTCAATTATGAAATTCAAATAAGGGAATCATATAAATACAAAGTTATATTTTCAAAATAAGGGACCAAACACTAAGCATTATTATCATCAGCTAGGCTTTCATTCCAAAGACAACAAAACACTCCAAAAACATCCATCTAGCATCTATTCAAGAGACAAAGGATACATCACTTCTACATACACTACATAGGAAGGGTAAGTCTATTTTATTCCATCCACACATGTTATTACATTGTTTCATTCTAGATCCAACCCACTACCATTTGGGTAACTTGTACAAGGGAATCCTAGGGCATCATTTTTACACACATACACCATAACTAAGTGGATTATGAGATATAGTGTAGCAATCGGTCATGAGTTCACTCTTCGTGACCATCGGGTTAGGCGAGACTCCTCATACTACCTTTTTTTTAGGTTTGATGTGCTTTGTGCGTATGTGCAGTGAACTTCTCTTTTGTAGGTTATAGGTACCTTCGCGATCAAGGAGATAATATCAAGTGACCAACAGAACCAATAGTGAATTCCTTGTGACAAAAAAATAAAGCATACCCTCAGCTTTTGCATAGTCTCCAATGCCTAGATATAGTCACTAGCTCCCAAGTACCTCTATCCCGCACTAGGCACCCCGTCCAACTCTAGAATTTACAAAGTGAGACATAACAAAAATGTCTACATTATGTTCAAAACTTTACCCTACCAAAATCACTTCTTGCTCACTCATAAATCAAATAATTGCTCCTATCTCACCTCCTTGCCTAGGTTTCTACATCATTTATTTCTTGTTTGATTATGTAATTAATGTATTTTAGCATTTATACATTATTCATTACAATAGTTACTCTATAATTAAATTTAATTCCAAATAAATTAAATAATTTGGTAAATCTAGCATGAATCAAACACGGAACCTTATAATTCAAAATTTCGTAATCCTTAATGAGCTCCTATAATATCATTTCCATCTATATCTAGTATATAGATAGTCCTAGCTATCTACGTATCACACAAACACTAGCTAAGTCATCTATCTTTCCTATTTGTTTATAGTTTTGCATTGTTTGAGAACTTAGCACTTGTATTTTACTATATCTTACCAGATTGTACATTATTAGTTACTTTAAAATTAGATTTAATTAAAATTAAATTAAATCATTTGGTGAACCCTTTTTTCTCAAAACCTACCTTTTGAAAATGCATATAAATCTATCTCTTTCTTTTGAATTCATGGATCAATATTCTTAGCCCTCTTATACTCAAACCAAGGTTTATGGCATGGCTTTCACCACTGCTGATTTTATGTAGGTCCATACTGAACACCCCCCTCGCTCTCTTACTCTAATGCTGAATCTAACCATCAATGTAGTCACCACTCTCTGTACTCATCCACTTACATCTCCACATGTCTATGTCCCACCACCTATTGATTAAATAGTTCCCACCACCACCTCTTAAGGTTATGACATCATTAAGAAACTCAATAATACACCAGAAAATTTTTATCTCTATGATCTCTTATGTAGTGCACCCAATTTTCATCATACATTAGAGGTCACTCTTTGCTCCATCCATATCGAAAGTAATAATTCACTTTTTTTATTTTCTCATTTCATTCAATACCTCAAAATCCTATCACATGTCATATTTTTCAAAGGATACTGGATATCCCTTCTTCTACTATTAATGATCATTTTTCCACTTTGCTTATCACCGCTGCTATTGGCTATTTTTGTGTCAAACATGTACTAATTGAAAATGGATCTGCTATAAATATGTGCCCTATCTCTTCTTGACAAATGTAAATTTCTAATAAATTAAGTATTAAATCCTATACTCTTATTCATGGCTATAATTCCACTACTCACATATGCATGGGCACTATCACCTTACCTCTACAAGTTGGGCCTAAAATCATTCATATTGTGTTCTTTGTCATTGATTCCTCATTCCAGTTTAATTACTTACTCAATAGGCCATAGATTTAGGCCATGCATATTGTTCCTCTACAATTCATAGGTGCTTTAAATTCCTTCATGATGGCTATGAGCATACCATTTCGACTAACCCTAATCCATTTAATTTTTTCCGCATAGACCCAATCACCACCATGTTCATCCCTCTATTGCATCATATTCCATATCATGCTCTTAGTACATATGGTATGGTTCAATATAGTGTTTTACATCCACCTATTACCTCCACATGCATTCCTTTCATCCTTACACATACTAGTGACCTCCTATCACCCGTCATGTCTACCTCTCTACCCACCACTACCACACCTATCACAACTCCTCTCAATCCTAGATATGGATCCACCGCTACCAATATCCTTGAAAATGTTATTCATCATGATAATACTAGCACTAATGATTCTAATGATGAGGTTGATGTTGTAGAACTTAACAATGATACATTACACAATCTTAACTTTACTCCTTTTGAGATAGATGACTCTTATTTCCAAGATAATTTTGTTTTTATTAGCCCCAATGAATACCAATTTTAAAAAACCCCTCCTTCCACTAATGCCATGATACCTTTTCATGATCCATCGTATATACATTAGACATCTTACCACCCACCGCATCTCATCAAACTCACTCTCCACCACACCTTGATCCCTTCACATGTACTCTCTTCATACATGACTCTTATTGGCCTCATATTCCATTCGACCCTACTTGATCTGAAACTATTTGCATGCATGATGGCTTAGCATGCTTAGGATTCACACTTGTTGATCTGCTCCCCCCACCTCACTCTCCTCACTTATATCATGGATGCGTATTTGTTTTACTACCTATGGACTTCATGTCTCTTCCACTTATTTGTCTTCCTTGTACATACTCCCGATCCTCTCCACTCACAGCTGGTCATTTTTGGCTTGACTACATTGGTGGCATTCTATATCCCAATCACAATGATATTTCATTTTTGATGCCTTTTGACCTTGTTTCTATGTGCAATGATTCATTCCTTAGATATACTCAAAATCTCACTCACTGGTATGCACACAATTACCCTTAACGTCCTTTTACCGATGAAGAATATACTATGGGTATGTATAATTTACGTCGTGGAGGTTCTTTATATAATCAAACCCACACCATTTCTTACCAAGTCTCTAATTCTAATCTAATCAATTATCATCCTAACACTAATGATCTCTTATATAATTTCACTTGATCCTTATCCAATTACAAGCTTGGGAAGCATCACACTTTCTCCCCCTTCCAATCACTCTCACTTATATCTAGTTTATATACCTACACTTTGTGTTTTTACATCATATTTAATATTTCTAAGAACTTTAAAACCCTTTGATACACGCATTATATCATCATTACCCTATGACACTCTCTATTTCCACAGTTCATACTCAACTATTGAGGGTATAATTCCTAAATGAACCTGACATTCACTACACATTACATGCTCCAAGATTCACGATACACAATTTCTACCACACGTCAAACCTATTTCCCGGTGATGCATTCTTGTTCTATGGTTCATTCTTGACTCTTGTGGGGGACATTTATAAATGAACCTCATTCCATACACATTTTGAGGGACATGTTGGTACTTTCATCTTCACATTTTTCATACCATACCATCACACTCATCCACATCATTTACATATCTTGGTTATATTTACTCTTGTTATCTTATTCTATTTACATGTTAGACTTTGTTTTACATGCTAAACGGATTATTAGTATGTCATCATCTTTCTATATATATACACATGTACATTCACTTGGTTTTTCTTTGTGAATGCAGATTTCTTACATGTCCTTACAAACCGTAATGATGCTTGGCATTATACCTTTTACCAGTCCCACCAAGGCTTTTGGGAGCATCTACTTTCACTACTATCACATACTATGTAGTTTCTATTGTTACATCTCCTTACAATTACTTTACCTTTCACTGATTCATACACACTCATGACATGTTATTTATCTTTGTAACATGCTAATGGGTGCTTGATGTGTAGTATTTTTCTTGCAAGATTATATGCCACCATGGTTATTTGATACACTTTTCTTGACATTATTTGATACTATATGTTATTGTTTGCAGCCTTATGCCCTATGTCTTGTTTGATCATTACATTCTTTTGGCCGGTTTGTCCCTTATTTTCTTATGACATTGTGAGCGATGTCCCATGTTTGAAACCCATTTTTCGTAGTCTATCTTGTTTTCACATCTGTTTGTTACATTGTTTTATCTTGCATACTATCTTTTACTAATAACCTTTGTACTAGCCCACTTTATTTATATATTCATTGGTTTTTACCAAGCACATCCCATGTCCCTTGTAGGTATCTTCACTTCAGATATGCATATCGCCCGGGGTCCTCTCCTTTTGATTGCATTCTCCTACGATGTCGCATAGACCCAAATCAAGGGGCATACATTGGGTGATAAAATCACCCCTATAACAGCTTAGAGTTACACTTCATAACAACACAAAGATAGAAATGGCATATGAACACAATCACAAAATTTCCCGTAAACCGACTTGGGTCAAAAACACATTGCGATACACCAACGCCTAGGTGCTCCCCGTCCTCCTCCAGGAACTAATGTCCCGGTGTGAAACAATCAATTTCTCAATACATCATAGTATATAGTAGTTCATATATTAGTTATATAATTGCAAGCACAAACCTTCGCTTATAGAATACATGCTATCTCCTATAATTGGCATAATCAAAACCATTCGAAACTAATTCGAGACAATCGAACAAATTGGGATGCACTATCTATAGTAGTGTTGTTAGTGCAGAATCACAACACCCCCAAATGGCCTGAGTGTGAATTGGGGCATTCGGTGTGATTGCACAACATGCAGCATATCTCAAGGTCTGGGACCTTGCGAGTTGAGAGAGATCTCCAGATTGAGGTCAGTTCCTATCCCTATGTTCAGGTTTTATATAAAAAAATTGCAGTGGATCTATTCTAAGTCTATTCTATTTACCAAGGAGAGAAGGTTAGAGAGATGTAAGAAAATAAACCTAAGCTAACGAGGTGATACACCAAAGGAATATTAGACACTCATTTTGCAGTTTAACACAGACCACATGAATGTAATACAAACAACATGCACAGATGACCAAATCAAAATAAGAGATCAGAGAGACAATAATGAATACATGAGAGGGTTGAGAAACATCCACAAACATATATATTATTTCTCAGGAGTTGATACAGTATATTGCAATAGCCAAGAGGAAAAAATTGCATTACAACCCAAAGGAGAGGTTAGAAAAGCTCCACAAATCCTTCAGTGAACAAAATAAGAAGGGAGGGAAAAAAATAGAAATGTCCAACCTTTTAGAATGAGCCCCACCCTAATTTTATAGATTTAGAACAAGGGGAAGAAGGAGAGAGAAGCGGGAAAACTAGTTTGAAGCTCAACCACTGCCATCAATGCCTCCTGCAAAATCTACCCCAAATTTTTCATGTTTGTATCAATTACTTTTTCGGCACTCCTCGAAGGAGGAGGAAATGGTGGATCAAATCAAATCCGATCAGTTGTTGGGGCAAATAGATTTTGTATTAATGGCTCGAAGATGTTTCTTAATTTTTTTCCCTACCTAACCTCTCCAAAATTAAAGTTTTATATCTCCATGACGTAGACGAGGCCGATATCTTTCCAAAGGTGCCAGATTTTTTCGATTTCGAGCCTTGAGACAAAAGATATGCCCATTTGAAATTTGAATCAGGTCCATACAAAATGGTGGGAACTAGCTACCAAAACGGGCCCCCTTTTTAAACCGGATAGGTGGAGGGATGGCACATGTATGAGGGTAGCCTTCGTATTCTACTTTTAGAGTTGCATCGGGCTGACATGTGGTTTCCTCCACAATTTACTCAATTTTTTTATGTTTTTTGGGTAAGTCTCTTGCTCAACGGGGTCATATATCTGACTGGGGACATGTGGCGGCCTGACATTTGTTTGGAAACCTTCCCTTAATTTTTCACTTGAACTAGCACAATGCTAACACTTAGCACCCTCCGTTGGTCTATCTCAATGCTTTGACTATTCAACCCGACCCTGTCCCTTTACGAAACCGAACGCGTGGAGGCTTTGCACTCACTAAAAACATGCTCAAGATTTTACCTTTAAAGGAGCATCGGGTTGACACGTGGAGGCCTCCACAAGTTCTTGTACTTTTCAATGACTTATCTTGCCTTCTCGGACCCTAAAAAATTGGCGAGATGGCAGTCATTCTCCATACTTAGTTATTTTTGGGCCCGCTCTATCCTATTTTTCAACTTGGACTACGTGGCAAGCCCGTTCTCATTTGGGTCTCCACTTTTGGATTTACCTTTAGGGATGTGCCAAGCTTGCTCATGGCAGCTTCCACTAGCATTTCTATACTTAGTCTTTTTTAGGCCCACCCTATCCACCTTTTGACTTTTAGTTGTTGACTCTGCCCTCGTTTTGGGCACGAAACACGTGGGGCCTAAAGGCTTATTCGAGCCTCCCCTTTTGGATTCAATTTTGGAGATGCACCATTTAGACACTTGGCAGCATCCGTTGTCTCCTCCATACTTAGTCATTTATTTGGGCTCGTTCTAAACTATTCTAGAGCCCGAAGACTTTGAACTTTAGTTGTTTCTTCTCTTTGAGCCTCTGGCTTCTTTTGACACTTTTTCTCCTTCCTCGACCCTGTTATTCCATTTCCAAGCCCTCCTATAATTTTTTTTTTGGATTTGAGGTATGGATTCACTTGAAAGAGTTGTTTCTTCAATTTCTTCTTGCATGGGGTCGTTTGATCTTTCACAGGCCCCGCCACTCCATTGTAAAGACCCTCTACAACCTATGTGTAGGATTTGAACGTGATTTATCTGGTTCCTTCTGTGTGGGGTCGTGGCTGATCAATTTTTTTCCAGGGA
Organism: Taxus wallichiana var. yunnanensis; assembly: GCA_018340775.1. Taxonomy (NCBI): domain Eukaryota; kingdom Viridiplantae; phylum Streptophyta; class Pinopsida; order Cupressales; family Taxaceae; genus Taxus; species Taxus wallichiana. The sequence goes on along the minus strand of JADAXU010000057.1, from coordinate 6,354,048 downwards.
AAATATGGATAACAATTTTGTGACTCAAGGGCATCTACTTGCTAGATAAAGGGACCAGTAGCCTTGAAGCATCCATTGGGCATGGAGTCAAGAATGATGGCCTGATAATGATTCTACCTTTGATTCAGATCCCAACCATTTGCACTCTCAATTTTCATAAGAAATCTTGAAACAAGGCTTCTGAGAGTAGAAAATTGTTTTGACCTGGGGCTTTCATCTGTCCCTAAATGGACTATTTCGAAGATGGATTTTTAGTTTCTCTGCATTTGTTTTATTTTGAAGATAACAACTATTACAAGTAACTATGATTTTCCCCATCATGAATACTGAAGGTTTTGGCCTCAATAGCTCTGGAGCAATACGAACAAAACTTATGTACAAATAAAAAATCATACATGCCTCAAATGAGACATGCAGAGTGTGCACAAGCACTTCTTCTTTGAAAACAAAATCTACTCCTACCCCTACACTGAATAGAGAGAAATAAAAGCTTAAAAAAATCTTATTATAGGTAGGGAGAAGTAGCTTCACTTTCTCAAGAGGGGCAGCCATGCAAATGATTTGACACTAAATATAGCTACCTGTATGAGTGAAAAACTAACTTTAAGTTGATCCACCACTCATATCAGCAAGGTATCAACATTAATGGGAAATACCTCCTCAAGTTGATTTGTATTAGACTCTTAGAGGTGTTGATGGTGACCATTGGTGCTTTGATACTCATCCTCATGCCCTGAAGTAGGCATGCCTGGTTTGGCTTCTCCCTTGGCTCCAATGAAGCCAAGTATCTGATTGGGCAAGGTTTGGCCCTTTGAATTTTCCCATGGTTTTGAAATTTAACTCCAAGAATGGAGCCTTCTTACTGACCCTCATGGATGGATAGTGTGGGAGGAAAGATAACCTCATATTCTTTCTCTTCCCCTCGTAGTAGCAGTGTGACTTCTAGAAGATCAAAATCTTCCAAATTTGATTCAAGAGGCATGTTGCAAAACCGCAGTTATGCTTACACGTTCTCTTCCATGGCAACAGTTCTTTTGATTGAAGAATGAATGATGGGGAAAAAAGATTGCAATTTCAACTGGATTTTTCCTATCAAAACATTCTTTTGATTTTGATACGAAATAAAACTCTTTACTATCTTGATGTAACAAGGTCCCTCCCTTTTGCATGGTGATCTCAAAATCTTCATTATTTTCACCATATGAAGCCTCATCTTCAAACATAAAGCTAGTGAGTTCAAAATCTTCCAAAAAAATAGACTTTTGGAGAGATTGAAAGGGAGAGGGGTCTATATTTTCTTATGTAACCAGATCATGATTTAGTGCCTCTGAATCTATCTTGGTCATCTCCATATGCTCCTCTTTAACTAGAATTGGAGTTGGTTGTTCTTCTTCCTTCTCTTGTGAAGAACATGGAAGACTCATATCTTCCAACCTTGGTCTCAGAGAGCTGTTATGAAGTGTAGGCTGCTGTCCTTGAATGTCATCCTTCATGGAAGTAGGCTTATATGCTTGGAATATGGATGGGAGAGGAGAAAATGATGTGATCTCTTCAGGATCCTCTTCACCAAAGTAATCTTTTGAGTCGACGAGATAGTATTCCTCCTTGTTGTCTTGTTGTAGGTGCTCTACCTCCTCCATGGTGTCCTCCCGATATGAAACTTGCTCACCATGGTTACCCTCTTCCTCGACATGAAGTTTGAAATTTCAAACTCCTCTTCAACATTAGAGCTTGAAGATAATGAAGTGGGAGGAAGAACTAAAGGTTCTTCTCGTAGCGTACTCTATGCTTAGATCTTCGAAACTATATGGGCCTCCTTCATCATGGGTTCATCAATCAAATCAGGGGCCTTGAAATGAAAGCAAAGAATATTCAATGATAATTTCTTCATTGAGTGGCTTCAACATTCGATTTGATCTCTCCCACCGCTCCTCTTCAATGGGACTTGGAGATAATTTTTCTCCCTCCTTAATGTGTTGTGCAGCTTGGACTAGATCAACATCCCCTTCAAACAAAGTGCCATTAGGGACATTATATTCAAAGAAAACAGGTTGTTGATCTTCTTATTTTTGTTTTTGTTCTTTCTCTACTACAAACTTAGCCTCAGCCACCACTGGCTCTTCAACCCTAACCTCCTCTATTGGCTTGACCATCAAGGGGATATTTGTAAACCCAAATTTAATAGCCCAACTCTTTGGATTGTCTATCATTTCTTCTCTATTGGGTTCCTCTTCTTGCTTCCCTTGGCTGGTTGTTTGATTTTCATCTCCCCAACATGGATTTGGGGAAGTAAGAGGAGTGGTAGGTTGGGGTTCAACCAATTTTCTATTGTTTTTGGTGGAGAGGGAGGTGGAACTTCTTATTTCTTTAGAGGGAATGACTACTTGGGAAGGAAAAGGGGAGAAGAATTGAGATGGGATGGAAGACTAGGAGATGGAGAAATGAAATCAACACTTGAGGTAGCAAGTGAGGGGCTTGACTCTTGATCATACTGAAATGATAAAGATTGAGAAAGAGAAAATGAAGGATAGGGAGCTGGTGATTGACTTACCCATTGAAAAGGTTGTCTTGTGTCTAGCTCATAAGCCTCAATATCTTCAATCCACTGTGTAAGCTGAGGCAACATTTCAACCATGAATTCAAGCTTCTCCTAAGGGCTATAATGTCTTAGAAAAGGGATTTCCCATGGAAAATATTCCCTACAACCAATCTTGAATGCCTTCATTTGTGCTATGACCCTTGACTGAACCATGCCAGCCTCTCCATTTTTGGATCTTCTCTAGCGAACAACATTCTCCACATAGTTGTCACCATTGTATGTGCCCCCTTGTTCTTGATAATCTCTATGGCCAAATTGAATTTGACTCTGCTCATATGGGTAAGCATAATGATCTTGGATCTGATTAAAATTCTGATTTGGAGGAGTTAGGTAATGCATTGGAGGTGAACTACATTGCTGTTGTAAGTGTGAGTTCCATGAAGGGAATGAAGTTGTGATTTCACAACTTCATGGAATGGGAGAAAATGAAAGAAATGGAAGGAGAAAATGGATTAAGATGAGTGAAAATTGATGGAAAAGGTCTGCAACTTGGAGGATGGGTTATTGACCAGATGGAGTTGTCATATGTGCTTTGAACGTGCCTCTAAATGTTGAATCTCACCAATAACACATCAAATTCATGAAATAAAGTGAAGACCTCTTGTCCCACCAAGTGTGCCAAAACTACTAGTGTAGAATCGTAACACCCCCGAATGGCCTAAGTGTGAAGTGGGGCATTCAGTGTGATTGCACAACATGGAGAATCTCTAAAGGTGTGGGACCTTGCGAGTTGAGAGAGCTCTCTAGATTGAGGCTGGTTCCTATCCCTCTGTTTAGGTGTATACAAACAAATTACAGAGGATCTATTCTAAGTCTATTCTATCTACCAAGTAGACAGGGTCAGAGTGATGCAAGAAAATAAACCTAAGTTAATGAGGTGATACAACAAAGGAATGTTAGACACTTGTTTTTCAGTTTAACACAGACCACAAGAATGTAATACAAACAACATGCATAGATGACCAAATCACAATAAGAGATCAGAGAGACAATAACGAATACATGAGAGGGTTGAGAAACATCCACAGACATATATATTATTTCTCAGGATTCAATACAGTATATTGCAGTAGCCAAGAGGAAAAAACTTGCATTACAACCCGAAGGAGAGGTTAGAAAAGCTCCACAAATCCTTCTGTGAACAAAATAAGAAGGAGGGTAAAAAACAAAAATGTCTAACCTTTTACAATGATCCCCAAACCTACTTTTATAGATTCAACACAAAGGGAAGAAGGAGAGAGAAGTGGGAAAACTAGTTCAAAGCTCAACCACTGCCATCAATTCCTCATGCAAAATCTGCCCCAAATCTATCGTTTTTGCGTCAATTACTATTTGGATTTGGGTCTTCACTTTCAAATTTACTTTTGGGTATGCGCCAAGCTAACACATGGCAGCATCTACTGGAATTTCTATACTTAGTCTTTTTTATGCCCTCCTATCCACCTTTTGACTTTTAGTTGTTGACTTTGCCCCGCTTTGGGCCTGGGACACGTGGGTGCCTAGAGCTTGTTCAAGCCTCCCATTTTGTATTCAAATTTAGAGATGCATTGTTTGGAAACTTTGAAGTGTCGATGTCTCCTCCATACTTATTCATTTTTTTTGGGCTCGTTATGAACTGTTTCAGAGCCTGAAGACTTCAAAATTTCACTATTTCTTCTCTTTGAGCCTCTAGCTTCTTTTGACACTTGTTTTCTCCTTCCTCGACCCTGATATTCCATTTCTAAGCCTGCCTGTAATCTGTTTGTTAGATTTGAGGCATGGATTCACTCGACAGAGTTGTTTCTTGAATTTATTCTTGCATGGGGTCATTTGATCTTTTACAAGCCCCATAACTCCATTTTAGAGTCCCTCTGCAACCTGTTTACAGGATTTGAACGTGATTTCTCTGGTTCCTTCTGTGTGAGGTCGTGGTTGATCAATTTTTTTCCGAGGGGGGAAAATATGGATAACAAGTGCTTCATGAGAAAATTCATGGATGGAGAGTAAAACTAAACCTCTCTCCAAAACACTTTCTCTTTGGTGTGAGATCACCCAAAAACCTTGCTCTTGACGTGACATCACCCAAAAAAACTCACTCTTGGCATGATATCACCCAAAAAACTCACTCTTGGCATGAGATCACCCAAAAACTCACCTTTAGCATTCAAATCAACCAAATTCAAGTAACATGAGACTCTTATATCCTTTACTCTCCTACATATCAAGTGCACACTTTCCTTTTTACACATTTTACAATCTTTACATATTTATACACATTTTTCTCTGATTTATCATATACAAGACTTTGACTACATTCTTTCTCTTATTTTTTAGGTCCATCCTTATAATAATTAGCTCACACAAGTTATACCATCACGATACAACACAACATGCTTCACCCCTAGGGTCAACTACCTTTTCCTAGTCTCCACGCTTCACTTTGTAATCATTTCACACTTTACTTTTCCACTCGACACGTTATTGATCACATGCTCTACATGATTATCATCCATGCATCTTCTATCTACTTTATGTTATAAAGTATTCACTCAAAAAATAAAGTGGGGAAAATGTAGACACAAAATCACACACTTGAGTACATTTCTAGGTCATAAAAGCATGTTAGCATTTACATAATTCCTAAGCAAGAAACTAGTGGTTGACAACTATCTTTAGCCTATTTTCTTTGTTTCTTGTTTTCTATTTGGTCTTACACACCCTACATCCCAGTCAAGACTTAACTTATTTATATTTTAAGGTTTCGGACACTAGTGTCTAGCTAGGATAGTAGTGCCCAAGTGTTCTTGTCCCTCCGGGAAATGTCGGCCTTTTCTTACATTACTTGCTCTTTTTGGGTATTTTTCATCTTTTGCCCATATTTTTCACTTATGGTTTGGCCTTCCAGTTGTCAATTATGAAATTCAAACAAGAGAATCATATAAATACATAGTTATGTTTTTTAAAATAAGTGACCAATCACTAATCATTACTATCATCACCTAAGCTTTCATTACAAAGGCACAAAAGCACTCCAAAGGAATCCATCTAGCATCCATTGAAGGGACAAGGGCTGCATCACTTTTGTATACACTACATAGTAAGGTAAATTATATTCTATTCCATCCACACATACTATTGCATCACTACATTTCTAGATCTATCCCACTGTCATTTGTGAAACTTGTATAAGAGAATCATAAGGAATCATTTTCACACATATACACCATAACTACATTGAGTCTAAGATGTAGTGCAACGATCGGTCGTAATGTCACTCTTCGGTGACCGTCAAGGTCATTTCAACTCCCATTCTTCATTTTCCTTTTTAGGTTTGATGTGGTTTGAGGGTATGTGCATGTGAATTTATATTCTGCATATTATAGGTGTGATCAAGGAGTAAATATCAAGTGACCAATATAAACCAACAAGAAATCCCTTGTGACACAAAATAAAGTAGATCCTATGCTTTTTCACAGTCACCAATTCCCAAACACCTCTATCTTGCACTGACCGGCACCCATATCCAACTCTATTCTCTAGTTCTATAATTTATAGTGAGGCATAACAATGTTGACTACACTATGTTCAACACTTTACCTTACCCGGATCAATTATTTCTCACTCAGAAATTAGTTAATTCCTCCTATCCCACCTCTTTTCTTAGGTTTCTACATTATTTCTTACTTGTTTACTTGTGTCATTACTGTATTTTAGCATTTATACATTATTCATTACAATCATTACTCGTAATTAGATTTAAGTCAAACTAAATTAAATAAGAAACAAAGGATCTCAATTCTCCATAGAGTAGAAGAATATGGTGCTTCATGGGTTCTCCCAATCCATAAAATAAGGTATTTGAGTCTTGGCCTTCTATGGAAATGGAAAAATGGTTAATCATTTTGTGGCAAAAATAACAGGTATGGTCCACTATATAGGGGTTGCGATGTAAAGAAAATGTGCCAAAAGATTCTACGAATGAAGGAGGAAAAAATAATGTTCTACAACCTCTCCAAGTCCACAGAACAAAATTTTTTTCTTGTGGATTCAAAATCCATGAGGCGAAGAGTGGAATATAATTTTCCATTGGTTATTCTAACCTAGGGGACAAACAAGTGGAATATATTTCTCATTGGGTTAGCCCAACCTCGCAAAATGAGCAAGCGAAGTCTAACATGGCTAAGGTCAACAGTGGAATGTTTTCCTAGTGTACTTTGGGGATTCTTAAAGATTATTTTTGATGGATTTCAAAAGCCTGGAAAAAAAGGAAAATTGTTTCCACTTTTAAAATCCATGTAACGAAGGAATAAACTTTCATGACATGAGAGGAAGATCTAAATATGTGAGATTCCTATAAATGAGGTCGTGGGACATTAAGGAGATGCACAACAAAGTAAAAAGCCATGGGAAAAAATGAAACACCTTGATGCCGTGAAATAAAGGATTTATTTAAAGTTCTTTGGTTTTTGTTTTTTATTATTTTTTCATTGCGAGCTCCATTTCACCTTAGATTTAATCCATTGACAACGTATTGAAGAGGCATTTAAAAGAAAGAAAGTTTTTAGAGAATGGTAAAGTATTTTGGAAGATAAAATATGTAGATTTGGGGTGTTTCACGTTATTTTCAAAGTTCATGAGATGCCATAATTCAGTTATAATATGTTTGTTTTATCCTCCTTTCCCTTGGGAACCTCCGATGCTTCCAAAATAGCATATTCTTCCATGCCTAACCAAAATGATGAAGGATGGTGATCTATGTAATAAATTTGGACATTTGACAAAATCTCCTTACATCCATCTTCCATATTTTAGGAAGATCCATTGATCTCGTGAGTTGTTATCATCCACTAAAAATATCTAGTGTTTTCTTGCAAACAAAGTCATCCCCAAAGGCATGAACCATTATGAGGTAAGGATATTACCTGGTGGAGGTGGTTTAAAAGGTTTTAACAAGGTTTAGTAGGTCGGTCATCTCCATAGCATATTTTTATCCCCTCTTCTCTCCTCCTTTCTAGAAATATATTGTGTTTCTTCATTGAAGTATCCTCTTTGGCTCAGTAATGTTATTATACTAATGTTTTGACAAGAGTTAAGTATTTTCATACCCATGACATGTGTTTTGTGATACATTTTACCCTCTGAATAGTTACAATAGTATTTGCATACTTAAATCAATAATATAATGAAAAATGTGGCATGAATCTAACCTTTCTTTGCATCATTGTCTTATTTCCTTATGCTCTTCCATATGTGATTATTTATTCATTATATTTTGTAGAATTTCATTCCATTTGTGTCAAATTAAATAATATTTTGAGATGATTAAATTTAAAGAGTTGAAAGTAATGAGAACTTGCCCTACGACCTTGCATTGAATCTATTTTCTTCCCCGAGACTTCAAGAGAGAGTGATCAACCTTTTCTTGGTGTTATCGCCCATATTTTTAGCTTAGTTTTCTATGTTTTTCATTTCCTCCTCTCTCTCCCTGGTTACTTGGATATGTTAGAATAGGCTTAGCTTAGAGGTAGTTTTAGTGTTAGCATTAGAAATAGGTTTAGGAACCAACCTTCTTTGGAGGTTGATCTCAATTTTCAAGTCCCACATTGTTGAGATCATCCAATGTTGTCCTAAATTATTTATCTACCATGATTAAATCCTAGGGTGTAATTCTGAGCTATGACATTAACAAGGATGATTCCATCTCTTTTCTCTTCTACTACTCCTAGTGTTGTTGATATTCCTCAATAAATAGGGTTAATGTTGTCTATTTATTCTCTTTTCATCCCTAACAACATTTTCAATTGTGAACCTAAAAGGATAATATCATAAATTTGTGGGAATATAATACAATCCTCATATAACATCAAGCCTTAGTCCCCGAGATCATATTTTGACTAATACTCCTCAAGTCCTAACCAAAATTTCATCAAACAACTTGGAATATTTGGATCCAATCAAATATATGTCCAATATCTTAAGTTAAATTCCCTTCTTATATTTAATCAATACTTATTCTAAAACATTACAATCACCTCATGAAATTTCTATTCAAAATAAATATAACCCCATCACCAACATTTGGTCAAGACTCCCCCTTGCATGTTTTGGATGAGATCATACTTTGACAAAGATAATACCTTAGGTTTGGAATGATCTAACCACTAATAAATATTTATCTCTTGACTTTACTATTAATGTTGTGATCCCATAAGAGTTGTGTAGACACTCAAATTTGGTATCTTATCCTTTGTAATGACAACTTTGATTTTTTTCCTATGATAAGAAAAATGCTTAAATTCTAATCTATATATATATATATATATATATATATATATATATATACATATATATACATATATACTTACTCATCTCTACACTTTATTATGTCATTCAAGAAAAAATATTAATCAACTAAAGAATTAATTCAACCCCAAGCATAATTCCCAAAAATTAAATTTTCATCATTGTATGTATGGGAAAATGGTCCATACTAGACTAAGTTCCTAGTTGACATGTACGGTCTTTCAACCTTCCATATAATGATTCTTTTTTTTTAAATTGAAAATAATTATGTGAGTCAATTAATCTTCCTAGATCAACTATAATGTGAATATCTAACCTATGGAAGCCTATATAAACAAGATAATTATAATTCATAACTCACTTAACGCTTTCATGAGATATTATTGTAAATATCAACATTAAATCACTCAAGACTCTCCAAAATCTCCCTAAAGTAGTTACATAAAATTTAGAGAAACCATTACATTAGGTTTGAAGAAGTAATCTATTTCAACTAGTCTAACTTCCTCCGTTTCCAAGGACTCAAAGGTCCTAAAGCCACGTTTTAGCAAGAGATAGTCACTCTAAGCATTTTCAAATGTATTTAAGGTAAAAATGAGTCTAGTATAGTACCTGAAGTGATATGGAGAATCATCCACATAGTGGAAGTTACCTAAATCTCCCTAATTTAATTAGATGTTGAAGATCTCAGAGAGAGCTTCCAAGTGATTTTTGAACAAGGTGAAATAGACGCGTCATATGAAGGAGTGTAATGCACATTTTTCCACTCATAATTATCCATTTAATTCATCTTGTTAACCCCATAAAAATTTGGGTTAATTTTTTTTATTAATTTAAAATCAATGAATCAATATCATTTAGAAATTATGATAATATAATCATGATTTTTTTCCAACATACTCAATGACTTACAAGGTCATAGTTATGCTTGTTTGAAGGTGTGTTTATCATCCCATGAAATATCAATTTCATTTAGAGGTAATATTTTAATTCTCGGTACAAGTTATATACCCATCACCTATTTGATTTTTTTCCGAGGAGAAAATGTATTACTCACTAAGGGTTAGTCTAATCAACATTGAAGTTATGTGATTTCATGGGGAACCTTATCTAGATGAAACTTAATCACCACTCGGTCTTGGGATTAATGTGAAAGGTTATATATCCTCTTAGTGGATATACTTCATTTAAGTTCAAAGCAAAACCATAAGGTCAAATAGTAACCTAATAAGGTCCTTCCCTTCACTAAAAATTAAATTACATTACAAATAATTTAATCCAACCAAAAAAATGGAGAGGAGAGAACAAATTTTAAAAAATCATTTCTTTAAATTTGCCATATAAGAAAGGTCCAATGGAGGTCCAATTGCAAGTGGGAGATCCTAGAATAAGTTTGATCTATATGATAAAGTGGACCTACACCCTTGATTTTAGGGATTGGGCATGAAGCCCTAAATATCATTTTGTTTTTTTCTATTACCATTCCATTTTCACATTTATTTTGTATTTCTCTTCTTGTTTGCTACACATGGATCTTCCATGAAGGAAATTCTATTTGTTTGATTTTAAATGTTTATTTTTAGGTTAAGGAGGAGAATCTCTCATCCATGGATGATTCACATTGTTTAGAATTTTATTCCATTTGCTTTCATATAATACATGTGTATGCAACTAAAATGGAGAGTATATATAAATATATATAGGATTATACAATAGTTTGTATTATTATTAAAATAGGTTCTCACAGATGCGACCATGCCACATCCTACATAGGGATATGTTGTCATGAAATTGAGTCCCAAAATAGGGCATTCGTGGTTACTAAAATGTGTGCATGTGTGTGTGTGTGTGTGTGTGTGTGTGTGTGTGTGTGTGTGTGTGTGTGTGTGTGTGTGTGTGTGTAGGTTTGATTAGGGTATTAACAGGGGCATCCACGTAGTTATATAACCTAATATACATACATACATACATATATACATGCACACACACACATTCATTAAAAAATTTATATGTTTTCCTCTTTATTTTTTATTTTGAAGATCGGTTCTTGCTACACAAGGGTATGGCCTTCATAGGCTTGAGAGAGGGTTTATAGTGATGATGCATCCATTAAAGTGTGGAGAGGGTGTGGAGAAGTCTCGCAGCCCTCCCTCTCACCACACTTTTCCCTAGTTTATTTGGTGTTCACTACAATATTTAGGATTATTAAAATATGTAAATTCATTGTGTGTGTGTGTGTGTGTGTGCGCATTCCACTCTATGAAGATAGAGTCACATGTTTAATAGGGAACTCGAATTTCTATATCTCGAACCACAATCTTTTAATGGCATGTTATAATGTAGAATTGAGGATTTGGATGAAGAAGCTTCTTATTTAAGTATATTGATTATATATATATATATATATCCACACACAAAAGATATGTATGTGTGTGTTTGTGTGTGTGTGTGTGTGTGTGTATTTCTATATGCAATTTTTTTCTTTTTTAAAGGAACCCTTAATTAGATTCAATATGAATTTCATAAGGAAGAAAGATTAAAAATAAATCCAAGATTATTGTTCTCATTTTTAAACTAATAGGATAAAAATTCAATCATATACCACTACTGCAAGGAACCATGGTGGCAAAGAAACTACTAATTGGCTCAAACTTTCCTTCTTGTATATGTATATTGTAATAGGTTCATTTTTATTCTTAACCATGTTTCTATAATTCAAGGAGAGGCCATATTTGATGCACTTATCTTTATTAGCCAATTAAATAACAACTATGCTTGTGAGAGATAATTCACTCAAATAGTTGTATGCAACAAACTCACACATAAAAATGAATTCAATTTTCTTTCTTTCTCTAAGAATCCTAATACAAATAAAGGGACTATTATCAAGAATCCATGAGAAACAAGATAAGTAAAGTATTTCTCCTACATCGTTATTCCAAACTTACTCATAGTTTCAAACTATAAAAACTCTTCCCTTCATAAGAAGTTACAAATTTATAAGCTACAACAAATTTTATAAGCCAACGTATTCTTGAATTTTCCTTTATAAACACAACACAAGATTTATTATATAAACCAAATGAGTTAATCCTTCTCTCACATTATTTTATAAGGAATTTCACATAGTTTAAAATAGTGCTAATTAATTATTTCATCCACATGAAGACACAAGTTTTTCAAGCTAATACAAGTCCATACACCCAAAGTCTTCCTACACTTTCCTTTATATGAAAACCACAAAATGAGGGAACTCAAGTTTCACAAGATATTACTTCCTCCATTCAAGTAGGGAAGGATATACACATAAGTTTCATCCTCTCTCCATACAAGTTTACTGCAAATATAAACTTAATTTCCTCACTAACATAACAATATTTACAAATATGACCTCAATCCTTTCCAACTGTTTTGAAAACTAACTATGTTCATATTCTCATTGAAAACTCAAGAATATAGTATACATTATAAAATTCAAGTGGACAAACTTCCCCTAAAAGGGGAACAAAATGTAATTTTTAAAAAATAATGCCTCTTTAAATATAAGTGAAAAAGAAACATCCAAATCCATAGAAAATATCTATTGGCCACATGAGAAATTGGCTTGGTTTTCCACCCAACCTATTGGCATCATTACACACCATATCAAAATATGGATAACATAATATCCTCCCTCCAATCCCATGGGAGAGAGAGGTTTCGTGCCTCCAATATGCACAAGAATAAGAAATAACAAAATGGTGTATACACATACTCATAGAACCTCATAACCAAACAAGCCAAACACCAAATCATAAGGAAGAAACTCCAATATTCTTCAAGAATTGGGAAGAGGGTAAATATTTCCCACTACAACTATTTTGAATCCAAATCAATCATATTTTGTTTAGAAAACACCATACCCCAAAACTTCTTATATCATCCAAATCCTAAAAATGCAAGCCTCCTCCTTGTTAAGGTTTTTCAAACCTTGGAAGATTTCCTTGGAAAGAAAGGGAGATGAGTTTCAATCCATATGAAATATCATCTCCCTCATCAACCATATGAGGGGAGGAAAAATAAATACAAATCCCATCATGGATTTCCCATCAATCCATGTGGATATAAGAGGGTGTTTCCTCCCTCTTCCCCAACACTCCAAAGATCCATCTCAAGTGAGGTGGATGGGGAAATAAAGGAAGATAATAATAACACTCGTCATCCAAAAAATAATAATTTCTAATACTAACAAACATGCCATTTCATAAAATTCTTCACAATAATAAAATAAAAATAAAAAAGTGAGATACCTACCTCTCAAACTGAGAAATCCAAACTCCAAGTGCAAGCCAAGATCTTCAAGATCCTATCTCCTCCAATTTTTCCCCAAAACAACCTAGCGAGAAATAAGGCAAGAAGTCAATACCCCCTCTAAAGTGGAGAAGTAAAAGAGGAATCTAAATTATCCTTACCAATGAAAGGTTTACATGTCTCACCTATATCCTTCTCAAAAAAAAGGCACCCCATGTCCCCATCACACATAAGACAAAATACGTAACGGAGGAAAATACCATAAAATCAAAATAAACTAAAAAAATATCCTCCAAATCTCAAGGTGGCTCACAAAACAATTTCATAAATTTGGATGTGGACAAGATAGGCACAAATCATAGGGAAATTCCCATTTGAACCTTAAAAAAGGTACCATACCCATAGGTAGGGTCCAAGGGTTCCCTTTTTAGCCCAATTTCATGCTTGGAAAAAGTGGCCCACGTTTATATGTGGTGGGGCCCACCTAACCCTTTCTTAGGTGATCCCACACCTCTTTAAACATGATTAATTAAAAAATACCATTAATATAAGAAGGGAATATTAGACCCTTAAAATGACTCTAAATAAGATGTTAAAATAGCTAACACTAAAATTAGTCCAAGAAGGCTACAACCTAAGGTGCTCATAATAATGAAGAAACATACACAAAGAGAATGGTTTTCTCATATCCACTCAAAACCAAGAACAAGAAAGAAAAAACCGATCAAAAAAATGGGTGAGGATTCAACCCAACTGACCAATTGTATAATCTTAAGGGTATAACTCGAGTCCCATGTTCTTCTTCGCTTGAACTCAGTAACCTACACACTCGATTCACATGTCATCATACCAACTCAATACAATAAATCAAGTGAAATGATGCCACACACATCTAATAATTAAATCAATTATGGGATAAACGATCCAAATTAAGAAATCAAATAATATCTCGTAATGATGTAATAAATCTAGAATGACATACATCCATAATATATAAAATAGAGAGGGAGTGAGGAGGAGGATATTTTCAAAAACAAATGGGTAGAAAATAATACAGACACTAGCGACCCTTGGAATGGGGTTCTACATAATGGGGATCCACGAAATCTACATAGAGGAGGTAAGTCGATATTTCTTTTCTCCCTCTTGGGGTCATAGTGTGGTGAGATGAAATACAGAATCAATAGATTAGCCTTTGGTTTCAAAAATTAATCTTGTTGAAAAGATGGGGTTCTAACTTTAACCATCTCGGATGGGTTAGCTTAGAAAGCAAATTCTATAATAGAGCACTCACATGTTGGGTAGTTTTATGGATCTAGACCCAATGTAGAATGGTTTCATGAATTTGCTAGGAGGAAGTGGAATCCAAATGGATCCTTGGAAATTTCTTCCTATGTGAATGGGATCTTTATCATCAATCTTTCCAACCCTGAAGATTGTAAGAAGATCCTTCTAGGGGGCCATGGTTTATGGGTAGATCTAGTTTGTTGGTTCAGAAGTGGTATCTAGGGTTTGATCCATATAATGAGAAACCAGATGATTTCCAAGTCTAGGTTAAACTTCCTGGGGTTTCTTATGGATTTCTAGGAAGAAGAAATATTGATGGCAATAACTAATGTTATAGGCTCTTTGGTTGTGTTTGATCCGGTTATAAGGGAAAGAACGAGGCTTATGTATGCTTGGTTTTGTGTTAATGTTCCAGTAGGGAACTTGCTTCAAAAGGAAATTGAACTCCAATCAAAATTTGGAGTTTGGACCCAAAAGATTGAGTATGAAGCTTCACCATTGTTTTGTGTGAAAATCTTCGATATGGGGTATGAGAAAAGTCGGTGCAAAGAAGATAAGAAAGGAAAACAAGTTTGGGATAAGAAAGATAATGTGCCTTAGAAAAAATAGGGGAGGAATCTGTTATCCCATAGAAAAATGTCTCCTTTGAAATTAGACTACAATGTGCTAAATATAGAATAGATTGAGGAAATTGAGACTCGTGAAGAGACAAAGGTTCAAAAGGAATATCGAAGGAACAAAACTAGGAAGAGAAGATAAACATGGAACAACCGCAAGATGAGAAGGAAGAAGTAGATCATCTTCGGATCAAGAGATCTCAAAGGAGGAGGATATTCAAAATAAATATAAGGTCAATGAGGATATTATAGTTTCTCAAGAGTAGATCCCAGATAAGATAGGTGAATCCTCTTCTCAGAATAGTAAAGTGGAAGAAGTCTTTATCGATCAAGAGGTTGTAATGTTTTCTTTAAATTTGGAAAGTAAAAAGAAATTTTAGAGGAGAATAAAATTAGTACCAATAATTCTCACAAACAATAAAAAGAAAAATTAGAGTGTGGGAAGCCATTTCAAAAAGGAGTACTATTTATAACAGGGATAGGTGGTAAAAAGTGGCTTTGAAGGAAATAGATTCGGTAAACAACACTCTATTCAACAAGCCTTTCTCCAAACAAAAAAAGATGAAGTTGATATCTTGGAATATAAGGGGTTTAAATAATCCCAGTAAACAAATTATGTTGATTAATTTTAGGAAAACTCATAGACCTAACATTCTTTTGATTCAAGAGACTAAAATGGTAGAAGTTAAGAAAAAGGTTTGGTTTAGATCTGATATGCAATGTGTTTCCTCGTTTGGGGCTTCTGGTGGCATTGCTACTTTTTAGGTCCAAGGGGAGAGGGAGGGGACTTTGTTAGTTTCCTCATCACACCATTTTCCTATTTTTTTAAAGAAAAGGAGAATGGTTCCTTATGGATTTGTTCAAACATTTATGCTCCTAACTCTAATGTTGAGAGAAGAAACCTTTGGGTGGATATTTTGCAGTTCTGAAGTCAATATAAGGATTTCAAATGGTTGGTAGGGGGATTTTAATTCCCCTTTAATTAAAAAATATAATAGGGGGGTTCTAATAGATGTAGTGATCGTATGGGGGATTTTCCAGACTTTATTACTGACTATAATCTAGTGGACATTGAGTTGAGGGGGATAAGTATACATGGTCTAATCAACATGTAGGTGATAGTCTCATTCAAATAAAGATGGATATATTTCTCATCAATCCTTCTTGGTTTTCTTCATTTGGTGGAAATTTTTCAGCCATGCCAAGAATTAGTTCTAACCATAGCCCAATTTTCCTCAAGTTTAGTAGTAATGATGGGCTTAGAGGGAGACCTTTCAGATTCTTCAAAATGTGGTTACTGCATCTTGAAATCAAGGAGGAGATTCAATCATGTTAGAAAATTAAAGTGAAAGGTAAAGCCATGTTCAAATTGGTATCTAAACTAAAAAATGTAAAAGCTAGAATGAAAATATAGAATAAGGAGACATTTGGTAACATTTTTTCTCAAAAAGAAAATATTGCAAAATACTTATGGAAGATTGAGGATCAAATTAAAATCTAGGTTTTATTCAAGAGTTAAGGGATAAGGAGGATATTTTTGTCTGGATTATCATAACCTTGAAGCTAAAGAGGAGGCTTATTGAAACAAAATTCCAAGATTATGTGGCTAAATGAGGGAGACAGAATAAAAATTATTTCATATAATAACTTCTATCCATAAAAATAACAACGCTATTTTGGAAATTGTTGATAGGAGAGGTGTGAGAACAAAAACCCATGAGAGATTTTAGAGGAGTTTATAGGATTTTTCTATGATTTTCTTTCCAGAGTAGGTAGGAGCCGATATTATTAAGGAGATAAATCTTGCTAATTTATTTCATCCTATTATCATTACTCAGGAAAATGCTAAAATGGTCAAAATTCCCTCCCCTTGAAGAGATAAAAGTAGATTTTTTTATTTGGAAGGGGAAATTTTCCTATTTCGAATGGATTTCCGACCTTCTTTTTTAGGTTTTTCTTGGAAATTGTACATGAATATGTTGAAAAATATTTTAAAGATTTTTTTAGGCATGGAAAACTTCTGAAAGAGGTAAATAATACTTTTATAGCCCTTATTCCAAAGATTCCATGTGTGAAAAGATTTCTCACTTTAGACCTATTAGTTTATGTAATACGGTCTATAATATTATCACTAAAATTATCTCCTTTGGAATTAAAGGTTTACTGGAAAGTTTCATATCTCCTAATTAGGGGGATTTTATGGAAGGAAAAAAAATTTCAGATATTGTTATAATTATTCATGAAACTATCCACTTTGTGGATGTTTCCAAAAGAGAGGTTATGTTGTTAAAAATTAATATGAATGAAGCATATGACAGGGTGTTTTAGAAATTCCTTAGTATCATTTTGGAGAGATTGGGATTTCATAACATTTCATCAACATGATAATGGAATTTATATCAACTCCTAAATATTCAATTTTGATCAATGGTAAGTCGAAGGTTTATTTTATGTTGGTAGAGGGTTGAAGCAGGAGACTCACTATCTCCTTTTTTTATATATCATTGTGGCGAAATGTTTAGGGAGGACTTTGTGATGAATGAAAGAAAAGGAATATTCTAAATGGGTTAATCATTTCTAATGGATTGGATCCTATTTCTCTGCAACAGTTTGTAGATGATACCTTTCTTCTGGGTAAGATTCTATTTCAGAAGTAAAAAAATTTAGGGATACTCTCCAAGATTATGAGGATGTTACAGGTCAGCTCATTAATTTCCACAAAAGCTCTATTTTCTTTATGAATGTCGATGAAGAAATTCAAGAAATAATTACTGCCATTTTGGATTTCCCAATTAAATATTTCCCAAGTACCTACTTAGGTATGCCACTTTTTAAAGGGAGGGTGGTTTTGGAAAATTGGAATGTTTTAGTTAGTAGATTTCAAAAAAAATTATCTTCCTGGAAGGGAGATCTACTTTCTCAGGATGGGAAATTACAATTACTTAAAATCTCCTTCAGAGTTTGGTAGTTTACCTTATGTCATATTTCAAAATGCCATAAAAATTAGAACCACTATTACTCAGATTCAAATAATATTTCTATGGTCTGGAGTGGAGTCTAAGGATAGGATCGTTTGGTGTCTTGGGAAAAGGTAACCCTCCCTAAGAGTGTTGGTGGACTTGGGTCTAAAGGACATTAAAAGTATAAATTTGGATTTAATTACAAATTTTGGATGGAAATTTATGAGGGAGGAGGGGCTATGGGAAAAAAATTATTAAAGACAAATATTTGCATGGGTATAAATATTAGGGTGTGTTCTTTTCAAATAGTGTTCGTCCGGAAGGCTCTTGTTTCTAGAATGGGCTTTGTAAATGCAAAAATTTATTCATGAAGAGTAGTAAATGGGAGTATGAGAATGGTACCAAGATTAGATTATGGGATGATTGGTGGATAAAAGATACTCCTCTCATAAATCAAATGTTGTGTAGTGTTTTAGCTCCTCATTTTAAATTTTCTATAGGTAACCTTTTGAAATATTACTAGATAAAGTTGGATTGGGGGATGGAATTGGAAATATTTACATTGGGAAGGAAAATATGAGGAATCCAAAGAGGCTATAATAAGTTTAAACTATAATTTAAGAGGCCTTCATATTCCTTCATTTCCAAAGGAGGATTCTTTGGTTTGGGCTTTGACTAATGATGGAGACTATTCTATCAAGACAAGGTATGGATAACCCGTAATATACCCCCAACTAAATTCCCTTTTAGAAAAATTTATGGGAAAAAGTGCTTATTCCTAAGGTAAACTTGTTCTTATGGCATGTGGTTCAAGGTAAAATTTTAACCATAGACAATTTTCAAGATAAAGGTATGATGATCCCAAACTAGTGAATTTTGTGTAAAAAGGATAATGAATCAGTTCAACATCTTTTTCAGCAATGTTCTTTTTCTCAAAAAATTTTGAGCAATATTTTGAAATATTTTCAAGTTGATTGGGTCTTTCCTGAAACTTTTGTATACTTTTACTTGTAATGGGTTTCTCCCTTCTCCTCACTATGACTATCCAAAGCTTGGAGGATTGTTTTCCCTCATTTCCTATGGGGTATTTTATTGGAAAGGAATGACAAGATTTTTAAGGAGAAATAGAGAAGTTCCTCAAGGGTCAAAAATTTTATATTTGGAGGTATCTATGGCTAATAACTTTTCCATTATTAAGCTCAAAGAATCTAAGGTTTCCCAAATCATGAAACTAAAATAATTCAGTCCTTGGGTATCAATCAAAGTTTTCAGCTAATTTCCAATTAGAAGAAAGATCTTCTAACAATGTAAAGTGGGAAAACCCTTAGAGGGTTGGGTGAAACTCAACTTTGATGGGGCATCTAAAGATGGTTCTTGAATGGTAGGTATTGGTGGCATCATCTAGAACAATGGGGGTTCTCTCATTATAGCATATGTGGAGCCTATAGGTAATAAGACAAATAACTATGTTGAAGCATTTGTTGTGTTGAGGGGAATTACTTGGGCTATTTCTCAAAAAAAAAAAACTTCATATTGAGGGGGATTCCTTGTATATCATCAAAGCTATGAAGGGGGAGGCTAAACCCCATATTAGCATTAGATATATTATGGAGGACATTTTTGGTCTTTTACCTAAGTTTGAGGAGATTTATATAAGGCATGTGTATAGAGAGGTGAATATATGCACAAGCACGTTGGAAAATCTTGGTGTCTAGACCCATGTCAATTCATCATGGAAAGATGATGGTAATTTACCTGTCAACACCAAAATTATTTTAAATGGAGAAAAGTAGGTTTTATGTGAAGAGACAAAGAGGATACAAGCTCACCTTCTCATTATTTTGTTTTGTGCGAAGGCACTTGTCATTTTAATTAAAGTTGGGTTTGTCTATTTGTGGCCACCTTTATCCCTATTTTGTAGGCTATAGTATTGAATTTTGGAAATGGCGGGCAGCGGGGTAATATTTGAACCATCGTCATGTGTGGGTTAGAACATGATATTGTCATTTGGGAAATTTTTAGGCGGGAGGGATTAATAATTTTCTCCAAAACTGAAAGGGCATGACAATATTTTTTCTATGGAATTCATGACACCTTGGGACAATGGAGTAGTCAAGATTTTTGGGATTAGTATGTTGGTTACTAAGGATTTTATAGGAAGATTTACTAGTATGGAATACTTTGGCAGTAAAGTTTTTAAAGACAGAACCAAACATCATCAAGAGGTTCAAACGTTTTTGGGGAAGATGAAAATATATGTTATATGGAGGATGGAATTACTCCTAATACTCTTCTTGGGTGATGGCCAGAGGTTTGCTTCTACTTGATGAAGTATATTATATTGGATGGTAAGTTTAGGAAAACTGTATTCACATCATTTCATGTTACTTAATCACTTTAGGTGGGATAAGAAGATTAGTATTCCCTTTTTCCTTTATATATCTCTCCAAGTTTCTATAAGGGATTTCCAAGAAGAGAAAGTTGTTTCCCCTATTCACCAGGGACTTATCTTGCTTCTTGTGAAAGTGGGTACTCTGGAACTAGAAACTAGGGTTCCTGGCTCTATTTTGAGAGATGATTGGGAAGAATTTATCATGCTAGCTGATAGAATAAGACTTAGGAAGATGAAGGAAAAGGCCCAGAAGGATTTAGATGTTGTTACTACTCTTCAACAATTGGCTGGTCAGGATTTCGATGTGGGTCCTTCAGAGGTTTTCAAAGGGGAGAACAACCTTATTAATTTTTGGCCAACAAAATTGAAGCGTTGGAGGAAAAGGTGGACCAAATAAAGGCTGAAAACTAGAATTTAATCATAAATGCACAGATAACTAATGTTGAGGTTGTGGTTTTGGGATAGAGGCTTGATGTTATGCAAGGAGAAGTGGATCTGGACAAAGGGAAAAGGATGAAATTAGTAATTAGCAGTTCGTAGGATGGAGGATATTTTGATAATTAGTCTGAAGCAAGAGGATCCTAGCATGAGAACGAGGGAAAATATATGTAAGGTGACTTTTTGTTGCTTTTTTACTAACCATCTATTAGTTTTTGGTCTTATGATGTAATGTTTTAGTTACGAATGGTTGTTAGTTTTTCAAAAAAATTAGCTCAGTAAGAGTCAATTTATTTTCAACTCAAACTTTCTCGTTGGTTGTCTTTTTGCTTTTTTGAGCATCATTACAATATATTTTTAATTTTCCTTGGATCCTTTTCCAAGTATTATCTATCATATATATATATATATATATATATCTATCTAAATCATATCACGATAACATTATAGCATCATCACCATAGCTAGTAATCAAAATAATTAGCTCAAATCATCCATCACACACCAAATAAAATCCATCTAAATCATACCATGATAATGTCCATAACCACATCACTAAAAATAGAAATAGATATCATAATAATGGATTGGCATGGTGTGCCTCATACATAACTTATATTACAAAAGTAATCCATGAAAACTCGATATAATGTACAAAGTAAAACTATATCATTATCCCTAATCAAATTGATAAGATGAGTCAAGAATGAAATAAAGCAAAGAATGGCGATGGGCACTATAAGAAGATACCTTATGTGAAAAATCATATGCATCGGGGAAAATAGAAGCCACAAGTGTAGAGAGAAGTGACACTATGTGAGATCACCAATTGGCTTATTTGGGATGTAAAAGTGGCAATGTGTAAAAACATGACTTTGTTTAAACCTAAGATCTTCAAAAATGGAGATGATTTGATGTGGGGCCCATACTATTTATCATTTGGGGGCCCATCAGTGGTGGGGTCTACTCTTTTTAAGGAAGGTGACCCTTCCTCCTTATACTTCACCTTATCATTTTGGTGAGTTCATATTAATACCAGATTATGGGTTTATGTGGTGAGTGTGGGATTATGTTCCCAAGCTTTATAAAATCTCAAACGCCCAACCAAGATAAGAGGAAAAGTTGTATTTTATGAGCCACCATGTGGCATATTCTCAACCACCGACTAAGACTCCACTAACCATCTAAGTGGAGATATCTAAGTTCACAAGTGCATCACTTGGACAACTTGAATGACATTCTCCGAGAGAATATCCATTCCATACCTATCTCGCCACATAACCAAGCCAACATGGAACTGATGAAAGGGAGGTACGTGGTTGTAGCCACAACTAATAAAGTAAAAAAAGTATATTTGAAGACTTTATAATAGGCCAACCCGCTCAATGTTGGATAATTACCTCTTGTAAATGATGTGAAATCCTTTAAATGGCTCAAGTTGATTGAATACCCATAAATTCAAGTGGAATTTGTAAAAAAAAAAATTTGGGTGTGGGAATGGAACCCTTTGACCCCACTTAGTAAGTATTAGATTGACCAAAATAGTATATCATATGGTTGTAAGGCTATATTTAGCCTATGGATATTACTTTTACCCATAAATTTAAAGACTTGAGAAGGATATAAAGGCCCTTTGAGCCTTTTGAAAGGAACTCAAAAGATGATTCCAAATTGTTCCAAGCCATTTGAATTTAGGTTTGAGAGTTTTGTATAAGCTTTGTATAAGTTTAGTGGAAATCCTAATTTATTGATCTAGGCTTATTATCGATTTAATAAAATAAAATAAAATATAATTTCATATTCACTAATATGATAAAGTATAGTAGAATACAAATGTTAAGTTCTCTACTAATGCAATCTTGTTAGTAAATGGGAGAGATATAAGACTTAATTGATTTACGCTTATCCTAGAACAGATCCGGGGTGGTAAAATTGATGAATATGTTGGGAAGAGTGTCGAAACACTCAGTATTAATTCTAAAACTTATAGAAAGATTTGGACATGGGTGCCTAGGTTCCAAATACCACTTCTCGGGCATCGGTGACTATGCAAATGCTCAAAATCTACTTTCTTCTATATCGCTAGGGTTTTGCACTTATTTGTTATTGATCACTTGATATTCATACCTTGATTGCAAATGGTACTGTAACTGCAAGGAAAACCCTATTTACCTACAAAAGCTCACAAAAACATCAAATTGGAATGAAATATGCAATATGTGAAGTCGGACTGACCCCGACGGTCACCCGAAGAGTGAACTTATGACCGAACATTGCACTACATTCCAGACTCCATGTAGTTCTTTGTGCTTGTGTGTGAAATAGTGTCCTTAGTTTTCCCTCATGCCAATGATGCCAAGAAAGCGGGCTATAGCTAGCTTCAATACAAATTCATGAGATGGAATTAATAACTTCCTTCTTATGTAGTGTATGTAGAATATACACCCAAAATGTGGTCACTTTTGATGATAGTGATAATATGTAGATGTGATTTCCCTTTAGGAATTTCTAGCGAATAATAATAGAGTGTATGTTATGTATATGTATGGAGATCTTGTTTTAATTTTGACACTAGTAACCCAAAATTCCAACTATGAGCTCGGGATAAGGATAAGAAAACTAGAGAGGCCGACCACAAATGTCAAAATAAGTAAAAAGAACAAAGATGAAAGGAGCGCTTGGGTGCTAGTGTTCATAATGGGAACTAGTGTCCTAGGATAAATGAGGACAGATGTGAATAGGCAGAGGCAGATAGGTATCCATGTGACATGACCAGAATTGGGTATAAAAGTGATAGATGTAGGATAGGAATATAATATAAATCAAATCAAACAAGTGGATGGACAAGGGATTGTATTACCAGTGAATAATTTTCTTACTTAAGAACCATGCATATAACAACATACTTTGTGGCATAGTTAAATTGTAATATGTGCATGATTTTATGTCTACATTCCCCCCTTTATGATATTTGAATTAAATTCAAGTAGTGTAAAGGAAGTAAAGAAACATACCTGTGAAAAGTCCCGAGAAGCCGAATTGTAAAATTGCATGTAGAGTATAAGAACTTGTAGCGTGGTGAACCATGGATCAATGTGTCAACCCATGTGGCATAAATAGTGATAGAAAATCATTGTAAGGATTAGGTAGAGAAACATTGAAATGATTTGTAGAATTTTGAGATTGTGATTTTTTCCAATGGAGATTGAAGAGGCAGAGAGTTATCAATTCCCAACCCAATTTTTTATTTTTGAAAATGGGATGGTTTGGGAATCCTACCACTAGAGGAAGAGTGTTAGGGAGAAAGGTCTAGTTATACTCTCCATCCATGACTATATCCCTACAAGGTCTAACTGTTGAGATATATAGAACAAATTTAGTTTTGTGTTGTTTCGTGTTGTTTGTATTGAAGAACCCATATAGGAGCAATATAAGAAAGGCAATGACGTCTCATTACCCCATCCTATAGTAGCATGTTTTTAAATTTGAATAATGATAGATGGATTCCAAGTTAGGTCATCTGGAAGTGGTAGAAATGCAAGGTGAATTCCAAGTTAGGTCATTTGGGAGCACTAGTAACTATGATTATGTACCAATTGATTGGTTTGATTTTAATGATAAAAGATTGCTTTAAAATAATATGTACCTAGTAGATTACTCACGGATAAAAAAATCTTTTTGCCCCCATATTATGTTTCTAGAGGGAATAGATTTGAAACAATAGAAAGTATTTGAGTGTTTAAAATAAAGTGATTTGTTCCTTTACTTAATAGAATTAGAGAGAAATATTTTAATATTGATGTGATAAGATTATTAATTGATTATATTGTAACCTGAGAGGGATTGTAAGGTGATCCCGATTATATGCCTCCCTTTCAATGAAAGGGTGAGGGGTGAAGAGACGAGCACTGAGCCGAAAGTAAAGATAAAAGTGAACAAGAGATAGTATAGAAGATATTGTAATAATGCATGTAGATTGATGAGTACTTGTTCCATATTTGAATATAGCATTGTGTAATGTGTATAGTACAATGTTAGAATAAATTTTGATCCGAATGGCGCAAATGGGGAAGAAAATAGAGTAACAAGGCTCAAGATATGAGTGAAACCGTGTTGCCATGTATTAGTTAGAAAAATGATTGTAAATAGTAACTATAATATATAGAAAATTGAAGATTGTTATATATAGTAATAGTGAAAAGTGAATAGTTATTTCATTTGTACCGTGTTCAAGTGAAAATTAGAGCTTTGAGTTGTGAGGATGTCGCGTGTTAGAGCGTTTGAGAGTGTGACAAGATTTTATAGAGTAGCGGTGGTCGTAGATATGCATATGACCGATGAGTTGGTATGTATGAGTATTTTTAGAAAATTGTGTGAAAATGCTTATTTTTGCCAATTTTTAGAAAATTTGCATTATTGTATTTTTGGCATTTTGACCTATGCAGGAGTGTCTAGGGTGTTGTCATCTTTTGGAACACCATTGCCCGCCTCAGCGTTAGTGACTTGTTTCTAGGAAATTGTGACCTGCTCCCAAGGTGTTGGTGTCCAAAGCATGGTTTTTGCAATGATCTATAAAATTCTTAAATTTTGAATAATTTTGTGCTATGATGAATTAGTTGGTAGTATATATGATATGATAATAGAATAATTTTTATTTGTTGTGTTGCATATGGATATAAACTCATGATATTTATGTGGGGTCATCATTTGATAAATTTTCTTACTTTGGGGTTATCCAATGCCAAGTGGGATATATTGGACCATGTTGGCCTCGCAAACATAGCTATATTGGGGATATTCCCCATAATATGCCTATATTGACTACATTGTGTGAGATATTGTGTGTTGATACATGTACATTTTGGTTACCTACTGGTGAGATGAAAGTGACCCTAGAGGATGTGTATCGAGATATTATGACTACCTATTGTAGGAGAGAGAGTGAAGGTTATAAGTATAGTGGATGCATGTAGTCGATGAGGATAACTAGATGATATTTTATTGGGACATGATTATAGACAGATGCCCATATCATTCTATATCCTATATTAAGATTTGGTGTTCCACGATTACGAAAGTTCATCATAGTGATTCTAGCTTTATCGGTGGAAGTAGAGGGTGGTGGAGTGGGTATATTATATAATATGCATGATATTTATCATCGTATAGAGGAGTATGGGATGAGATATGCCTGGGCATAATGTATGTTGGCCCACTTGTACAAATATTTGTATAGATTCACATAGGAGGATCATGGGGTGGACTAGGAGCCACCACTTTGTTACATGTATGGGTCTATGAGCACATTGCTATATTGAGGCCACTCAGTGGGCCACGGATGATTAGTGAGGCCTGAGATATTTATAGCGAGGTGGGTAGGCACCCATAATAGGAGACTAGAAACAACCACCTATAGGTCGATGCTTGATTGGATGGGGCCAGGGCCATCATATGGAGGCCATATAGAGACTATGGTGGTTGGTTAGAGGATGGAGTAGAGTTGTGGTACATTCAACACACCATGTGGTTGGAGGACCGATTCCCAAGAGTGGCTAATTTTTTCCAAGGGAGAGAGTATCAAGACAATTTGGCATGGATCAAGATGTGCCCCCAGATCCATATGTATGGTTAAGAGCTAATAAAGCAAGCAAAGATAGAAAGGAGCTAGGTCCGGCCCGACAGAGTATAGCTAATGCATCCTTGTCCAAATGAGGTAAATGCTTCCATAGATCTGACACATATTGATGATGTGTGGTGCACTTAGGCCTATATCGAGTGGTGGGTAGCACACCGATGGGTGTTATTATTTATGGTTGTCATAGATGTAGTGGTGGTGAGCCGAGGTAAGAGTAGAGGGGTAGGTTCTTACCCCTAATGGAGATGGCCTAGCAGCGGTACTATTGAGTGTAATTATTGTTTTTGTTATTTGTTAGTGGTTACGTAGTTGTTGGATATTTTAAATGTGTGTAGTAACTAATGTGGTGTTATATGGTTGCATGTGATGCCTATTGGTCATTGATTTTTGATTCATCGATACACATGTTGACGCGAAATGTGCCTCCAGATGTGCTCATGGGAGGCGGTATGCTAGAGTGAGTGGATGTGATTGCAAGTGAGCATGCCCATTTTTTTGAGCTGGTGGCTATAGCGGTAGCCACATGTACTATGTTATTGAGTAAGCATGATGAGGTGCGTGTAGAGATAGAGCAATATAGATAGGCCATAGGAGAAAGATCCCTAAATCAGGATGTATTCACAAGATATGTGGAGTTACATGGTTAGTTCTTGGATTAGTTAACCAAGGTGGTTATACTATGGAGATAGGTAGAGAGATATAGAGGCCACGACCAGTGGCATAGATTGAGCGGTGAATCATCTAGTTCTAGAGCTCCCACGATTGTATATAGTGATAGTGAGGATGATATATGATGTTTATGGTTGTATTGACACATAGAGACTTTCCCTTCAACGGATGTAGTTTTATAAGTATGATTTTAGATGATATATATATATATATATATATATATATACATGTGTTTTGGTATCATATGTGTTGTGCACTTGTATTGATGTGATGGTTGTCATATGTAGTTTGATTTTCTAGATGTTGTATGCATTTTTGAAATGGTTGTCTTGATTTTGAATATTTGAAACATATCATGATGTGGATATAATAGGTAAGTAGTGAATTGAAGATGATTTGTATGTGAATGAGTAGTATAATGATATGATTAAAATAATGTATGTATATGATGTAATGTGATAGAGTAGTGGAAATGGTAATGTGATGTAAATAGTATAAGAGATTAGAATAATGATATGTTGATATTTTAATAATGAGAAGATGTAAGAGCATGTTGATAATAGTGTGTGATGAATGAGTAAAAGAGGGTGGAAAGAAGAGTGATGACCCCCAAAGATGATAATGAGGTTCATTTGTATAACAAATACCTAAAAAGTCATGTAATAACCTTAAGAACATAAGTGCATCATCGGGTAATGAGGTGATCATATGGAGGTCACCTACCAAAGATGGAGAGGCCTGTGAGGGATGGTGGAAGCATGTGAAGCGGTAGCAACATGAGTGTAAGATCCAAACTGAATGTTAGATGAAATGATTCTCGATCATGGGAGGTGTAGTGGTGGGAAGCATAGATGTCGATGGCTTAGGAAGCCAATGGGATGTAGTAGCACTGTGAGGAGGGTGAGATGATGTAGCAATGGATGAGCTAGATGAAGGGCATGGATGGATAATGATCTTAGGAGGTGGATGAATGAAAACCTTAGAAGTGGGTGGAGGAGACAAGTGAACAATTATGGAAGCATGCTTATGTAGAATGGGAGAAAGGGACTCACTTGATGAGAGAGATAGCCAAAGGAAATGAAACATTTGTCTTCTAATTGTTGTAATTTATCATGTAGATTAAAACAAGTATTTTCACAGTGGCCATTGATGTAGTGGAAATTGTAATAAGGGTGATCGCATTGGTGATTCAAGCGATGAGGAGGAGGATGTTTATTATAAGGAAATCTTATTAGGTGCTTATTAAGAAAAGTATGCAAGACATCATGAGTCTTAGAAACATATGGAAAGTGCAATGGTTCATGAGGAGGATGTGGAAAATACTTATTTGTATGCGGATGTGGTGGAGGTGAAGTAATATGCTTACATGGAGATGGAGATGGTGACCATTGAGGAAGATTAACAGATGGAAGAGAAAAGAAGTAGTAGAATAAGAAATAGTATAAGTAGTATAAGAAGTAGAAGGGGTGATATAACATGTGTAGCAATTAAATATTGTACTAAATAAATAAATTTGTATCATGAGAGAGTAAAAGATTCACATGTATCATATAATAGTTTTCTTTCAAAGGCAAGAACTAAGCCATGAAAAAATGTAAATTGCTTTTCTAAATCAATGGGATCAAATAATGACTGATGCATAAAATAATTAAATTGTAAAATGTAACCTATAACTGGTTCTTTATTTCCTTGATGTAATAAATGCAAGCATTCATATGTAACCTTAGGACCATTATTAGAAATAAAATGTCTAAGAAAAACATCCTCCATATCATAATAAGTGATAATGGACCCATAATTCAAATGAGTGTAACATTGAGAGCATGATCAACAAGACTATGATGGAATGCTTTGAGTAACAAGAGATCATTATAATAAAAATACATGGTTGCTCGATAATGCTTAAGATGTAAATAAGGATTGTCAATGCCATCAAAACATGAGAAGTTAGGCATGATGAAGTCCTTTGGGAAAGTGGAATTGTGAATATTTTGGGAATAGGATTTCCATGCAACAAATTAGTATCAATGGAAGCATAGTAGGATTTAATTTCAAGAGTGAGAATATGAACTTGAGATTGCAAGGCGCTAACAACATGCTTCAAAGATAAAATATCATGTGAAGGAATTGTAGGTGAAGTAAGAGGCATATAGAGAGATTAGATCTTGTCATTGTGAGTGATCATAGGAACTTGAGAAGAAGGTTCATATGTGGAAGGAGGAGAAGGAGGTGGAAGAAGAGGAGAGGAACATGGAGGATCAATGGGAATGCTAGATGTAGACTCGGAATATATAATAAGATGTAAACTAGTAGTAGGAATAGAATCATCATGTGTAAAAAATTTAGAAGTAAAACAAAGAGGTGTGATAAGAGGAGAGTAACATGGAAGATATATGGGAATGCCGGATATAGAGTCGGAAGATATAAAAATATGTGTACTAGCAGAGGAAAAGAATCATCATGTGTAACAACTTCAAAAAAGGAGTACTTAATTCACATTCAGCCATCGTAAGGGAGCTAACATCATTACTAACAAGTTCATGATCATAATCATCATATCCTACATCACAATCGACATATTTTCACATGTAAGTAGTTCATCAAGAGTATCACCAACATATAAAGAAGTAGTATGAGAATTAACATGAAATTTATCATTGGAATCATTGGAAAAATTTACAGAAATAGAGAAGTAGGATATATATCTTTACATTCATTTTGACTATTAATGGAAACATCATCATGCACATGTACATTTGTAACCTTACAAGTAGATTTATTAGCATGTATACAAGAAAAAATGTCACCAAACAAAGGATATATAATAACATTACTATGCACTATAGTAAGAGGAGAAGAAGGTACAACAACATGGGTGACTATGGAAGATGAGGGAGAACATGCAACATAGCTTTGGTCATGAGAGAGCATGCAAATATGAGGTTTATCAGTGCCAAGAGGAATGGTGTCTTAGAATGCAAGAATTTATTGGAGGACTTTGGAATCACATGTAGCATGGCGATAAATATCACTAAGTTCTTCTTCTACAACATCATCATCAAGGATAGGTTGTAAACTAATATGCTCTATAGCCTGCTTGGGAAAAGAGGGCCTATTTTTATCCATGAGGATTTTGGGGATCTTAGGGAAACAAGTTCAAACAAGAGAGGGGTTCACCAAATGATTTAATAAAAATAGAATAAAATATAATTTCAGAGTCACTAATATGATAAATTATAGTAGAATAAAAATTCTAAGCTCTCTAATGATGTAATCTTGTAAGTAAATGGGAGATATAAAAGACTTATCTAATTTACACTTATCCTGGAACGTATATGGGTTGGTAAAACTAATGAACAGGGATGGACCGCGTGTCAAAAATTCTCATTATTAATTCTAAAAATTACGAACATATCTGGACACGGGAACCTAGGCTAGGGTGAGGGAACTAGAGACCACTTCTCGAGCACCAAAGGTGACTCGTAAATGCTCATAATTTTATTTCTTACATGTCTCTAGGGTTTCACACTTATTTGTTGTTGATCTCTTGATATTCACACCTTGATTTTTAGGCGTACCTGTAACCTACAAGATGAACCCTATCTACCTGCACAAGCTCACAAACACATCAAATTGGAATGAAATATGAAATATGTGAGTCAAACTGACCTTGGCGGTCACCTAAAGAGTGAACTTATGACTAGGCACTACACTACATTCCATAATCCATGTAGTTCTTTGTGCTTTTGTATGAAATAGTTTCCTTATGTTTCCCTCATGCCAATGATGCCAAGATAGCGGGCTATAGCTATCTTCAATGCAAATGTGGGAGATGGAATTCAACACTTCCCCTTCCTATGTAGTGTATGCGCAGAATATGCAACCCAAAATATGGTATCTTTTTATGATAATGATAGTATGTAGATGTGATTTCCCTTTATAATTTCTAGCCAAAATAATAGAGTGTATGTTGTGTATATATATGGATTTCTTGTTTTAATTTCAACACTAGTGACCAAAAAGGATGATTATGAGCTCGGGATAAATGTAATAAAACTAGAAAGGACAACCACAAATGTCAAAATAAGTAAAAAGGACAAAGAGGACAGGAGTTCCTAGAATGGATAGCCGAATGGGCACTAGTGTCCTGGAATAAATGACAATAGATTTGAGCAGATAGATGCACAGGATCCCCGTGACCTAACCAAATCTGGGTAAGAAGTGATAGATGTAGGAGAGAAATATAGTAGAAATCAAATCAAACAATTGTATGGACAAGGGATTATGTCACTATTGAATACATTTCTTACTTAAGATCCATTCATATAACAACATACTTGGTGGCATATTAAAATAGTAATGTGTGCATGATTTTATTCTACAATTATTTATTATGAAAGATTAATTGATTAATCTTATTATTATTATTTTTTTGGAGATCCCTTTTGAAAAATATGAGAGGCCTAAGAGCACATTACTTACAACATCATCATTGAAGAGGTCATGAGAGCCCATTATAATGACATTATTATCATAGATTTAGTGAGAGCCTCGTTATAATATGTTGTTGTCTTAGACTCCCATGTATCCAAGTGAGTCACTTTTTGAATTGATGGAGTACATATTATCATCTACCACATAGAATATTTTTCAGTTATGCTAAGGGCCCTTAGTACGGAGATAGGAAATTGTTGAGACTAATAAATCCATAGCTATAATCGAGTAGGTAGGTTAAATTTCCATTATCCAATATAGTGAGTCACGAACCAATAACTAGTGTTAGTAGCTTAAGCCAATGATAAGAGATAGTAGTTAGACCTAGGTTGTCTAACACTATAAACCATATAGGATTGATGTAATATTTTTTCTACATAATTTATATATCAGTTCGTCATTGAGTGAACCTAGGGATGTATCTTGAATTGGGTGAACTATGTTATCATCCTAGTGTTAATTGTTGTTTTGATTTTTGGTTTTTTTGTGTATTATAATTTATTTCCACTAGTTTTAAGAGTAAATCATGATAAATTGGGAAATTTTAAAGTATCCATGGAAACAAGAAAAAATAAGTTGGTTTTTGTAACACACCATTTTTTAGATTAGGTTGGTCATAAAGTAGGAGTTCTAATTGCTAACTATTTATTCTTGATAATTTTCATTTGTTCAATTTGTAGTGAATATAGGTTTCATTAGGTGAACCACATGAAAATATCTGAAAAAGGAAAGGTTGGATAAACTTAGAGCCATGAATCATCGATTCAAGAGGATAACTTTGAACCGATAAGAAGATAACAATCCTTAGAAGATGAAAATTAGGACCTATAGGAGAGGTTTAAAAACTAGGGATAATTTCTCATGAGTTTAGTAGAAGCCTTGAAAAACGCGTTATAAGCCAAGGATAATCTCTTGGTGAAATTGTAGATTGGTGTAAGCGTAGAGGATAAATATGGGTCTATTAGTTAGTGGAGACAACCCTCTACCATAGGTGCACAAAACATATCAAGAGAATGCATTGTAAGTATTTTTCTATGTTTCATTTCTTCCTATCATGAATCATATGATGATTTCGGTAAATTTGAGAAGCATACTAAGGGTATTGGATTGAAGTTACTTTCCAACATGGGGTATTGTTACTATTAAAATTATAACACCCCTGATAACTCAAGTGTGTGTACATGGGCCATCAGTGTAATCTACATAACATGGGGTTATTCCTCAAATTGGGGGACTTGCAAACTTGAGATAACCCTCTAGAGAAGGTTTTATTCCTCTTCTTAATCCTAATGTTAAACTACTCCTAGAAGGGAAAATGCAGATAAATAATCCTAAACTAAGCATTCCAAGGGACCAGGGAGAGAGAGGGTTAGAAAGATTCAAAAGGGGAAATCCTAAGATAATGGGTAGTGATAGCACCAAGAAAAGGGGTGAGATACTTTGTTGAGGGAGGAATAGAAGGAAGATGGAGTTGGGAGAGCCAAACTAGATATGACACTAACTCAAATCCCCACTCACCACCAAATATACATGTAACACAACCTCATGAACATGCAACACAACCTCATGAACATGCAAATGAGAGAATCATGCACAAAATACAATAACACAATGGAGAGGCAAGAGAAACACAATAAAAATGAGATAGGGTTGAAGAAACACCACAAAACATGATATTTACTACTTTAATACATGCACATACCATTTACATTAATGCACAGAGGCATAAATATGCTTTCCAGGTGTAGGAGAAGGCTTACAACTCAATAGAGTTAAGGAAAAAATCCACCAGGGTTTCCCAAGCTCCCGTAATTTCTCCTTTAAAATGAGGTAGATTTTACAATATATAGGCAATTGTCTAACCTACCCTCATTAAAGAGGTATGGGAACCCATGCAAATTCACTTCCCGATGATACTTTTTTCAGATGAAGACATGGGTGCCATTCCACCTTAATATTGTTTGTTGAGTTTTCATTCACCCACCTACCTTCACCTTTCCTGGAACTCCTAAGTCTTCCAACCATGTGATCTGTATAACCCTGCCATACAATATCCAAGATGTACATTTTGTGGCAGACACCCAACCTGTTGTCGCCACCTTTTTTTCATGGGTCATCCAACATTTGAGGTTGGACAACCTTTATCTCCACCCTTACAACAGGCTATTGGACCAATCCAACCAACTAACCTGTGTTTTCTAACCCCAGGGGTGGGCGTTGTCCAAACTGTCTATACGTCGTGCCACTAACCAACCCTTAGGCCATCCAAACTAACCAACCCACTCAACCATCCAAACTATCTGACCAACTAACCATCCAACCTAGTGTGTCACCCGACTAGCATTCCAACCGTTGTCTAACCCAAGTGACTAGCCAACCTTCCAACTATCCATCCAAGATGAACTCACCCACCTCACTCTATAGCTTTTCCAACATCCAACTTGATTCCAACTCACTAGACAAGTTAACCAGCTTAGTTCGCCACACTCAAATTTGAGCCATCATGAGCTATCTTTCTCTTTTATTTCTAGGAATAAATTTGATGATTGTGTGCATGTCCCAAACTTTGAATGGCTAATTCCATTTATAATGAGTTATCCAATTTAACCCGGGGGTGAATTTGTGATAACATTTTGGTGACCTCTCATGGACATCTTCCTACTAGATGAAGAGACCAGTAGCCTTGAAGCATCCATTAGGCATGGATTCAATCCTAATCTTGAAGAAATTGATCTTTCTTTTGAAAACATGTCCCCTAGACTCATGTAAATTTAGCATCAAGTTGAAACCTCCTTGTCCTACTCTTAAAGCTGATTTTGGGATTTTGGATAAAACCAAACTACCCCAAAAATGAATATTTCAACCATAGAAAGGGCATGGAGAAATCTAGACCTATAGCTGATCTGTTGGGGTTGATAGATGAACTTTTGAAAGTTTCCCCAAAATCTAATTTCCTTCATCAATGTCGTGACTAGATGAAATTATGGAGATAGGGATGCCCCTGTAACTAATTTTCTGATGCAAGAAGAGGCATAAGAGCTCAACTATGACTGATCTAGAGAGACATGAGAGATGAAAACATTCAAAATTGTCCCTCAATCTGATTTAGTTGCTTTGAATTTGGATTTACTTGAATATAGCAATTGTTTCTTGCAACATTGAACCCCTTACTACAACACATTTTTCTCCTAGAAACATGATGAACTATGCAAGAGAAAACCATGAAAAACTATGTACAAAGGATAAAATCATACATGCTCCAAGTGGATGATCCAAAGTGTGTACAATCACTTCTTCAAGTGAAAGAAAACCTACCTACTCTACTCTACTCTAACCAAAGGAATGGGCAAGTTCACATGAACCCGATACTGACAAGGAAAAATAATTTCCCTTCCTCAACATTTTAGACCATGTAACTAATTTGACAATGAGCATGGTCATGGATGAGAGACTTACATAGAGACAATCTTCCACCCAACTTTCCAAGGTATCAACAAACAAAGAAAACACCTCCTTCGGCTGATTTGTATCCGATTGGAGGTGTTGTTGTTGACCCTTGGTGCATTCAAAATCATTCTCATGCTCTAAAATGATCATGACCAGTGGAAACTCTAACCTCTACTCCAGTGAAGCTAGGTATTTGATTGGGAAAGGCTTGATTCTTGTTATTTTACATCTTGTTTCTTTCCTAGCTCCATAACTAGGGCTCTCGTGTGGACCTTCTTCCTAAATATGGTTGTTTGCATGTTGATCCATGTTTTTGTGCCTCCACAAATATATTTGTTTCCATTTGATAGCTATTGGAATTCCTTGGGTTTCCTCGCTCCCTAATCCATCTTGATCTTCCACCAAAATTTCAGCAAGTTCCAAACAATTAGAGCAATGAGGATCATTGCATTCCATAGGAACATCTTGCTCACCTTGTAAATTCTCCTCCTCAAGGCCTTGGGTGCCAATAGTGTTTAAAAACACTTTCTCCTCCCCAACCTTGCCAATCTGAGCTTCCTTCTCACCTGCCTACTTCTTTCTTTAGTTCATCTCCTTCTCTTGCACATTTTTAATTTCCTCATCCTCCCAATCTGAATCAGACCAGTCACCTATTGATACAAAATTCTCATCCTTGGTAAGACTGGTCGAGGGAGAGGTGTAAGAAAGAGGTTGTTGTTTTGTCTCTTGTTTAGGCTGAGGTGTTTGATGTTCAAGGGATCTGATTTGATCACTTGGGGAATCCAAATGATCCTCCAGAATATAACCCCTACTCTACTGATATGTTGCCTCCAAAACAACTACATGATTCTTCTTGAAGCCTTGTTGTTTGGGGAATTTTATGGCCATATCCTTCTCTCTGAAGACATAACATGTCTCTCTCTCTCTCTCTCTCTCTACCATCCTTGTAGGATAATCTAGTTTAGTGATAGTTGGGTAGAAGGTAGGGACAACATATGAAATACCAAAACTTCTAGGCACATTTGTGTATGGCTTAGGGAAGTTGGGTAGTGCCCTGGGTGGAGATGGGAGGTATCTCGGTGTAGTTTGGGAATGCTATGGGCATAATAAACTTGGGAGACATCAAATGAAGGATAATTAAGAAAAGGGGCTTCCTTATTTTGGCAAGGAATGATGTATTTTTCAATATTTTCACAAGGGGAAGGAAGAACTTGAGGTGGTGAGGGAGGGACTGCAGCAATATGGATGTATTTTCTTTTTCCAGCCTGAATCATAATCTTCTTAGCTTGTGATGCAATGGTAAAGGCTTGAGGAAGACTTATGACCGCTAGATACTTAATCAATACAACTAAGTCAACATCAAAGGAACTCAAATAATACAAGAATTTCATACCTTATGGGGTTTGTATTCTTGTGGGATTCGGTGTCACGTCCACGTGAATTTGAGGCTAAAATGGGATAGATTCCACTTTGAATCCCGCTATAATTTTTGAGGTGTTCCATGAGGAAAATAACATCTACATCCTCCTTGAACCAATTGTACAATTGTTCCCCATATGATTCCATGCGGAAATGGATTGCTCTACCAAACTTTGTACCAATATTTTTATTTACCTTTGATAGATGCAACCAAAAGTCTCGAGGCAAACATTCTCCTTTGTGATGATGTGAATGGCATAATGGTTAGAAAGATCCTGAATTTGATCAATCAGGACTAGTATCCATTACAATAGAAGAGGTACATATTTTTTAGGGCCACCTTATGGATAACATCCCATTACTTCAAGTGAAGAGGACTATAACTTAGAACTTAAATGAGGGAATGGAAAATCTCCTTAGAGAGCTATAGTAGGAGTGAAAACATTAAGATGAATGGAATAATAAAAGAACATGTCTGCAACATAGATAATGGGCTATTTGAATCAGTGGAGTCACAAGATATGCTTGAAATTCACCTCCAAAGGTTGGAACCTTCACCAAGAGCACATCAAACTTGATAAATTGAAGTGGTAAGGTGATTCAAAACTATCCCAACAGTGTGCCAAAACTTTTATTTTCGGTTGCATGGTGGCTAAGATGTTACAATGGGATACCTGTGAAATATTGAACTTTCACCTGCTTGTCCCACCGGGCATGCCAAAACTATTACTACAAAATTACATCACCCTTAATAACTCAAGTGTGTGTGCATGGTCCATCTGTAATCTACATAACATGGGGTTATTCCTCAAGTTGTGGGACTTGTGAACTTGAGATAAACCTATGGAGAATGTCAGTTTCCTCTTCCTAATCCTAATGTTAAACTTCCTAGAAGAGAAGATGTAGCTAGCTAAACCTAAAATAACCATTCCAAGGGACCATGGAAAGAGAGAGAGGTTAGAAAGATGCAAAAAAGGGAAATCCTAAGCTAAGGGGTGGTGATAGAACCAAGAAAAGGGGTGAGATACTCTATTGAGGGAAGAAGAGAAGGAAGATGGAGTTGGGAGAGGCCAGACTAGATATGACACTAACCCAAATCCCCACTCGCCATCAAATCTCCATGAAGCATAACCTCATGAACTCCGCAAATGAGAGATGCATGCATAGAATATAACACAATGGAGAGGAAAGAGAAACACAATAAAAAGGAGATAGGGTTGAAGAAACACCTCAAAACATGATTTTTATCACTTCAATATATGCACGTACCATTTACATTAATTCATAGAGGCATAAATATGTCAGGCACAAGACAAGGCTTACAACTCAATAGAGTTAAGAAAAAAAAACCATCAGGTTTTCCCTAGCTCCCAGAATGTCTCCTTTAAAATGAGGTGGATTTTATAATATATAATAAATTGTCTAACATACCCTCATTAAAGAGGTATGGGCACCCATACAAATTCACTTCTCGAGGGTACTTCCATTAGATGAATACATGGCCACCATACTACCTTAATACCAATTGTTGAGCTGTCATTCACCCACCTACCTCACCTTTCTTTGGACTCATAATCCCTCCAAACATGTGACCCATCTAACCTGTCATACAACAGCCAGGCTATACATTTTGTGGTGGATGCCTAACCTGATGGTCATCACCTTTATATTGTGGTCCATCCAACATGTGAGGTTGAATGGTCATCTATCTCTACCTGTACAACATACTACCCGACCAATCTAGCCAACTAACCTTATGTCATCTAACCTCTCTGTACACCACACCACCGACCAACCCTCTGGGTCATCCAACCTCAGCTAACCGACCAGCCATCTAGCTAACCATCCATGATGGACTCTCCCGCCTTGCTTTGTAACTCAACTAACATCCATCTCAGTTCTAACTCACTAGAAAATGTGACCATCTCGGTTCACCGCAGTGAGTTAGCCAAGCCATCCTCGGCTCCTTTCTCTCTAATTGCTAGGGATAAATTTGATGGTTTTCTATACGTCCCAGAATTTGAATGGCTAAGTCCATTTATAATTAGTTATCCTAATTAACCCAGGGGTAAATTTGGAATAACAAGTATGATGAAAAATACATGACAAGTAGTGGACAAGGAATAATTAATACCATAAAACTCATGCATACACCTCCATATGAAATATCGAGATATAGTGGCATTCGGATCAAATTTGGAGAATACTATAAAATTTCCAAGGAAAGATTTACTTTAGGTACACCACCAAAATAATTCTCTCATAGTGATTATGAGAGTAATTGCAAACTAAAAGCTAAGGAGGAGTAACCTTCTAGTCAAGGGAAAATCATCTAGAGAGATAGCAATGCATCACTAAAGGAAGATGGAAGTCCCAAAAGAGAAGGTAAAAAAATTTCTCCTCATCATTCTTATAATAATTTTTTTCCTAAATATGGAAAACTTAAGTATTCCAATGTTCACTTCGATGGTTGTGATACATAAAGTTTTGGTATTCATTTTTGACTCTTTTCATGGATTTTCTAACCACTATGTAGCCATGTGTTATAAGAGGAAATATTTGGTCAAGAAGATTTGTAAGCATTATTATCCAAGTTATAGCTCAAAAAAAAGAGAAGAAGGATTTCGTGTAAAAACATGATAAGATATTTTTCACTCATTGCGGTATGATTGGTCATAGAGTTTATAGATGTTGTAAACTTCATCCACAACTTCATCCAAGATATAGTATCAAAGTTGTTAGAACCTTTATAAAGTAGAAGTAATAGATGAAAGTGCTAGTTGTTTTCCAATAGTCTAGAAGGAAACCCCTAAAAGAGCCCAACTATATAGTACATAACCCATGGAGTAATCGAGGAGGATCATCCATTATAATGGGTTAGTAATATTTTTCTCTTATAACATAGTTATATTTTGATTAACATTCTTGCACATCCAGCTTTTAGTTTTTTTATTCCTTTTTTATATGTGTGGAAGGAACTAATCCATGTTCAAGACATGGATCAATCATTGAGGGTAATTAAGGAGATGTACGCACTAAGAGAAAGAATGGTAAATAAGTACTCCTTTGAGAAAAAATTCTCCAAGTCAGATTCGGGGTAAAAAAGAACATTGGAGATGTTGATCATCATTGATGAGGTGCCAATGAGCTAAATTTATCTTATAAGAGAAGACAATGTGGCCATAAATCAATATATGTATTACTTGGGAATCAATGCAATAGCTCCATGTGAGAGAGATACAAAACCCATATCATGGGACATAGCCACCGATGATCATTGATCATATTTTGGTGGACCAAAACCCTTTTTAGTGGGAGGTGTGATCCAGATGATCGTTCACACAACAAAAGTTTCCTAAATATCTATAATTTATTTTCACGTGAAATATATTTGAGAGAGCTTATCAACACCTTTTGAATGAGGTGAAATAGACATTGTATGTAGGAGATAATGTCCATGAAAAATTGTATACATCGGGAAAACTAGAGGCACAAGTGCAAAGAAAAGTAACATATGCGAGATCGCTAATTTGCCGATTGGGGAGATGAAAAGTGACAACGTGCCAAAAATGGTTATTTTGAACCTCCAATATGTAAAATTCAAGATGATAAGATGTGGGGCCCACACTATTTTCCATCTAGGGCCCATCAACCGGTGGGGTCCAATCTTATTTAGGAAGGGGACCATACCTCCTTATACTTGACTTTATCATTTTTGTGAGTTAATATTAATACCAAATTATGGATTTATTTGTGGTGAGTGTGGGATAATGTTCCCAAGATTTGGTAAAACTCGATCTCCTAAACAAGGGTAGATGACAAGTAGCAGATCTTCATATCCACCATGTGGCATAATCCATTGACCACCAACTAAGACTCCATTCATCATCTATATGGAGAAAGATAAGAGACCAAGAACATCACATGATAGCTCAAACCAAGTCCTCTAAATAATATCCCTTATAACCATTTCCACCACATAATCAAGCCAACACATAATAAGAAAAAGGATGTACACTTCTATAGCCACAACTTATCAAGTAACAAAAAGTCTATTTGAAGACTATTGGAGCTTAAAATTACACCCTGCTCGAATCATGGATATCTAGAATTTTGAGGAAACATGGGACTTTCTCCAAGTGTGGGACTTATCACTAGTGACATTTCTCTGAGAAGTATAACTTCTTTAGTCCATATATTTGGAGAAACTTTTAGGACATAACCTACTTCTAACACTAAAACTACTCTATTGACTAATCCTATACTAACAATGCCAATGGACCAGGGAGAGAGAGAGAGAGAGAGAGAGAGAGAGAAATAAATAAATCCTAAGCTAACAGGGGTAGTGATAACACCATAAATAAGGTGGAACTCCTCTAATTTTGAATGACACAGATACAAGAATGTAAAACTGGGATCATGAATATGTACACAGTTCCAACATAAAGAAGTAAAAGAATAAGAAATACACAAAAGGGTAGAGCATTCACACCAAATAGAAAATGTTTGAATGAAAAGGAAAACAACAATTACATTAATCAACCTTTTACAACTTACATATAAATCCAAGGCAAAAAAATCTCCATTTGCGAGTTATGGAGATCAAATGCATAAAATTTCAAGTTTCATATAGAAGAGCTAAAAATTTGCTGAGGAAAATCAGTAAAATAATGACTACAAAGTGTGAAATTACTTGTATTTATATAATTCATGCCAAGGAGAAAGGAAAAAGGACCACTGAGATGGAACTGATTCCCCTGAAAATGTTTTGGATAAGCATGAGCACCATGAATTCTTATAGAGATTGCTTTTAGTATAGTCACAAACACCATCATATCAAATCCAAAAACTATGGCACGAACCTCCTAGAGTCTATCACATGTCATCGAGTCTATAAAGAAGGATTCCATGCTTCATAAAATTTTGGTGGTTGAGGTGGTTGTTCCTATGGTTCTGAGTCTAGCATGAATTTGAGAATTTATGTGGATTTTGATTCATTTCATAGCTTTCACCATGGTATTTCAATTTTTTTCCTTCCACGACCTTGAAACTTTCCCCCTTGTTTGCTTTGATGAATAGAAGTAATTAGTAGCACTAGAAGGGTCTAATCCTTTAACCTATGACTTTTGACCCAATGACCAATTTCCTTTGTTATGATGTTTTGATAGGAACTGTGGAACAATACAAATCAGCACATCCACTATACACTAAGTTAGTGTATTACGTATTTTGAATTTAGTCACTTTTATAATTTTTATCCATTTCCACATGGACTATAAAACTTGTTCTCCAATGTTAGGAAATAAGGGATAAAATATGTGGAACAATCCCACTCAGAATCGCAATAATAAAAACTAATATGCAGAAAATATTACAGATCTGAAATAAAAGTGTAGAAAATAAAAGAACACAATATACGAGACATTGTTTAACCCGGTTCACCCAATTTGGGCTACGCCCACCAAAATCACTTGCTCGAGATTTTATTATAATTCACCTCTCTCTCGATAAAATACCTAGATCTACTCCCGAATTCAAACTTGAACTCACACACACCTACAATAATATGTCTCACCTATCAAAAGTACATTAATAGGAAACTGCTTAAGCATTTTTACAATATTGTGGGTACCAAAACCATGGGCCAAAATTGCCCCATAAACCTATGGGTCAAAAATCCCACCCATATGAGAAGATCATATTTCTTGAAATATCGGCCACATTTTTTTAGCCCAAAAAAATTTCTCATGGCCTATGCCCCCAAACCCTTGATATCGGGAGGCTGCCACCCCCTGTACCCCCACTCGGAGCTCGGCTTGGACCCAAACCTCGATGAGAAAACTGTGGATAGTGTACATTCTTCAACACTTCCACACATGAAAACAGACTCCACAACATAACAATATCCCACTTGGAGACTAGTTTTCCTCTGAGCAAGCTTCTCAACCCTTCACTGTTGTCCTTGAAAACCAACCAAAGCTAAACACAACTTCAATTTATCCCTTATGACCACCTTGGTCATCATATCTATAGGATTACTGGTATAAATATTCTCTAGCTTTAACTTCTCTTCCTCCAAAGTTTTCCTAATGAAATGGTACCTTAACTGGATATGTTTTGTCCTAAATTGGAAAGCGAGTTATTAGTTAGGTGAATTATATTCTAACCGTCACTATGCAGCTTCCCTTACTCCCGTTTATGACCCAACTCCTCAATAAATTTTTTTAACCTAATCATCTCTTTTCTTTCCTCTCGTGGAAACAACATACTCAACCTCTGTGGTTGACAAATCCACAAGCTTTTATAGTCGTGAAATACAACTCACTATTGTCCAACCTACAGTGAAAATATAGCATGTCATGTTCCTCCTCCCGTCTCGCATCTCCAGCCATATCTAAATCTAAGTAACCATGTAAAGTGGTGTCCGATCCACTGTAGAAAAAATTTTCCCCATGGTCCCTCTCAAGTACCAAAGGATCCACTTTACTACTTGTCAATGATCTTTACCTAGATCACTCATAAATCTACTCACTGCTCCCATTACATGTGCAATATCAGGCCTAGTGCACACCATGGCATACATCAAATTACCAACTACGATGAGTAAGGTACCTGGACATCTATTTTCTCTCCCCGCTCTATCTTGGGACACAACTCCTTTGATAACTTGAAATGGCCTGCTAAAGGAGTCCCAAATAGTTTAACATCCTACATATTAAACCTCTCTGAGACCTTCTTAATATACTCTTCCTAAGATAAAGTAAGCTTATGTTCCTTCTTATCACGAGATATCCTCATACCAGATTTGTTTGGCTGCCCCCAAATCATTCATAACAAAGGAGTCACTTAGCTGCTTCTTGAGTACTTTTATTTCCTGCATGTTTTTTCCTACAACTAGCATGTCATCCACATACAAGCACATGATAATATAACTTCCATCTTCAAATTTCTTTGTATACACGTAATGGTTAGAATGGCATCTAATATAACCTTGCTCTATCATGAAGCTTTCAAATTTCTTATACCATTGATGTGGAACTTGTTTTAGGCCATACAAGCTCTTCTTCAGTTTGCACACCATCTCCTCTTTACCTTTGACCTCATAACCCTCTAGTTGTTGCATTTATAGATCCTCCTCCAAATCACCATGGATAAATTTATTCTTTACATCTAGCTTCTCTAAGTGCAAGTATTTTTTTCCACTATTCCAATAACAATTCTAATAGAAGTCATTTTTACCACAG
Source organism: Taxus wallichiana var. yunnanensis (assembly GCA_018340775.1). Lineage (NCBI taxonomy): Eukaryota > Viridiplantae > Streptophyta > Pinopsida > Cupressales > Taxaceae > Taxus > Taxus wallichiana. The sequence goes on along the minus strand of JADAXU010000057.1, from coordinate 6,310,275 downwards.
GAGAAAAAATATCATCAAAATATATACCTTTTTTCTATACAAACCCCTTGACCACCAACTGGACCTTGTAAATTTTCTTTCCTCCTTCTTCCTCTTTAACTTTATATACCCACTTGTTATGCAATAATATTTTTCCTTCAGTAGCTTCACCAAATCCCAAGTCTGGTTCTCCTTGAAATATTGATGCTCCTCATTCATGGCTTACTCCCACTTCTTCCCGATATTTACATGCATTGCTTCATCAAATCTCTCTAGTGTAACATCCTCATTTTAGACAATAGAACAAGTCAATTTTTTTTTTTTGATAAATGCTTCCTGGTTCTAAATACATAATTTAGAACTCACAAATCGAATAACCATTCATATAACAGATAACCATATGCAGCTGTAATGACTTGGAGTACCTCCGATCTATTCATTCCATGACTCGGTAATCTACCAATCTATTCATGAGTAATAAGAGTTGGCGTTTTTATTTAACACATCACTCTTGCGGTTCTCTTCCCTATTCTCGGATTCAAAATGCTCATCAAGGAACCTAATCAATAATCATTACCATTATTCATCGGCATCTCATCCCTTAGACCGGGTGACTCGGACAACGCAATCAATCGGCCACTTGCGATACTTTGGCCAAAGATTTGAAACATATCGCTTATGTCTCGTATTCCTTAATGGCATACTCGTCAATCTGGAATACATCCTTCACCCCATTCCTATGTTATGTAGAATGTCTTATACCGACTTCACAGGTCCTATTATCCCAAGTTAATCACTCGGGAACGGATTAGTAAGGTGACAACGTTATATGGATGCTCCCGAGGACTAGGGATAAGATGACATCTTTGGGTCAATCCTAATTAAACCAAAGTGTTAAGATACCCCGAGTCTCCTAGGCAGTCATATAACGTGACCACATTCCTAATCGGTCCCTGAGTAACTCGCTCGAGATCAAGATGTAAATCTTAGCGATCAATTTAAAGGTTGACGGCACAAGTCAACTGCAGGGTTGTACCTCCGAGAAAATCTCTCTAGCACTCCACTATCAGTGAGTAATAAATAATAAAGATAAGGAGAAAAAAATTCAAGTTCTCTTCTTACCCTATAAGACCTCCTCAATATAGGAGTTTTTGGTTCCTTTGAGTAGGTTCTGAACCGATTCATGTGTCACTTTCCTATTTGGAAGATCCTCTACCACTGCATATTATTTCATGGATTCTTCCCTATTTTCTTGTAACTATTTTTTAGTCTTTTACAACGCAAGGCACACTGGTACATCACCCAGGAAAACCTAAGTGCTCACTTGAAGCACATAAGGGTACCAGATCCCTCATTTATGGAAGCTTTTTCAAGGAGTTAGCATGATAAGCACATACATAGATATATTCCATATCCATAATAATAATGCAATGATAAACCATAAACAGATCTAGATCATAACCATATGCAATAATAATAAATTATACAAGAATCAAGATTAGGTTTACCATACAAGAACTAGTCACAAATATGTCAACAACCAATATCCAACCACAAAGATCCATTGTATTAATTAGTGTAAAAATAGAATCCAAATACATACATAAGAGTATCATCATAGTCACGTGTTTTATGTGCTCATACATTAGCAAATAAAGCATAACCTTACAAGTAATCACTGGTCTCTCAAACTATGTAAATCAATACATATTTATAGGAGTGGGGACTTTCCCTTCACTTCCTAAGCATCCTCAAAATAGGCTACATGCTAAGAATATACATCCGCCCTTACAAGATAAATAAGAAAGCATGCAAGCTTGCTAATAACGAGACTATCTAATAATATAAACTACGAGATATAATCCTATTAATAACTGAAAACTATGCATGTTGTTTGATCTTCATCTTGTCCAAAATAGCCTTACTTCGCTTTCAATTCTTCATGTTGATGCATGCCCCGCACTCAACATCTATATTTAGCCATATCATGTAAAATGACTAAGTCCTAATATCACACTTTCTTGAGTGCACCCTGTTTCACTATACTTCCGCACACACCTCTATTTCCTATGCTTGTGCTCCCTTCCCTTTTGTGCCTTCAATACTTAGGCTATAATTCATCAGCCCAACATTACCCCACACTTGCTTCATTGCCACCCTTGGAAATGGGTAACCATGACTTATCTCTCCATGAACAAAGAATAAGGAACAAAAGAATTTTGTGTATAAATAGTGAAAGAATACTTAGGCATTATATCCTTCTACAAGAAAAATCAACTATGGATACTCACTTTTAATCTCTACCTCTAACTCATTCCAATCACTAAGCACCTTATTAGTTTTATCAGGGATGTCTGTAAGTACTACTTCCATTTCATCTATAGTCATATTCTGGCCCTCATTCTATAGTATCCTAAGGATGTTTTCTAGACTTGAGACCATCTTGTCCATTACATCCATACACCATGTAATGAGTTTCCCAATTTCTTTGATCTTCTCCTTATGAGGATCGCATGCTACTACAAGTGAATCACACTTCTATGTTACTAATGTCAGCCTCTCCTCACGCCCAAGTGTATCATTCTTCATTTCCTCAAGGACCTCATTCTCCTCTACTAAATTCCTTTTCTTGATGATATTTTTAGGATCCACGCACATGTTCAGCACCAAGTCTACCTTAGTCATTTCTTCTTTTAATTTCGTAGTACTGGACTCATACCTAGTTATCTTACACACTATTGTTGCCTTTTCCTTTTCTTCTTCTTGTGCCACAACATCCTTTGGTTTCAGAATCCTTATTGTACTTTCATCCATCACCATATGGACCAGAGTGCACAAATAATGCATGCTAGATGGGAACCTCTCCACCACTTTCTCTTCTAGATGTGGCATTTCCTTCAAAATTTCATCACCTATCTACTCTGTCATACTAGGTATCACATGCACATTTTCCTTGGTTGTCTCTTTCTCCTATGTCAAGTGCTTAATTTATATCTCTTTATCTTTCCTATCTTCCAACAAAGCATGAATAGTTACCACTTTTATTGATTTTTCTATGTGCAACCTCTGCGAGATACTTTTTCATTGTATTACTCACCTACTCATTTCACATTTGATTCAGTTTAACTATTACATGGCATGAATTTGGTGCTTTCTTCATCCCCCTAAAAATGAAATAATCCTTACATACATCAAAATTAGGATCATCCATGTGAGTCTGCATACTCTATTATAGTTGTTTATGGGTGTGTGTGGTTTCCATTTCTTAATCCATTAATTCCCAGCCATAAAGTTCCTTGGGTTAAAAATTACTTTGGAACCTAGCACGTATGATTTTGGTAGGGTCATTGATATACCCTATTGTAGGAGTTTCATATGTTTCTCCATCCTTCTCCTTTCCAAATTACTTACATTTAGGAATGTGCATGCCTGCATCAAGCACTAGTCTTTCACCTCGTTGTGTAGCAGGAGGTGTGCATGATGGTTTTCCCTTATCCTCACATATCTACGTATCAACAACACCACTATCTATCTCTTAGCTATTCAAACTATCTATATCATGTTTCAATTCCTCCTCCTAAGGTTCATATTCATCCCCAATGTTAATGGAGTCTTTGGTGTGATATCCTTTGATTTCTCGCCCTCATCATCCTAAGCAGGGATGTACCTATGCCTTTTCTTTTCTGGTGCTGCCTTCACAAGATAATTTCTAGGTGACCTCCTTAGTGGTTTTGATGGCCCCGAACCTTAAGTTATTGTTCCCCTCAACACTCTCCTATATTTCTAGTCCCCAGTACCCTCTCTTAAACCTACAGCGCATGTCTCCATTCCTACTTCATCATCTTCCTCCTACAAGTGAGGGGTTATCTCATGTTTTCTTTTCTCTCCTATTGTGGGTTGCATTCTTCCGCCATGTTCTAGGCCACCAATATCTTCTTTTAATTGTTCATTCTCTTCTTCTTCATCATCATTACCATGGGGAAAATTAGTCTCCTCATCTTGTAGGGTGCCCAAAGTATTTTTTCCTTTGGCAATTCAAGAGCTTAAATTCATTCTCAACATATTTTCCATTCTCCAGTTTTGGCTTAAGGTAGATGTATACCTTAGCTTCTCCAGTATTCTCAATTGCCAAGCTCATAGAATTAATATTAATATCATCTAAAATCAACTTCTCAATATAAGCAGACTTACTTGGATAGACATATGTCTTCCTAAGTGTATGATAATCACGCTTTGTCTCCATTGAATATCAACATGTGCACATTGGAAAACATATGTACATATTCTTGGAAGTAACACATTGTGAAGGCATATGGAAGTTTTCACCATGGAATCCAATTCCCATCCTTCATTCCAAAGCGCCCTATGCAAAAATGTTGGTAAATAGTAAACTAAGCCTACTTGTCTAATACAAGGAAGATCCTTGGGTATCCTCCACTCATACTCAAATGTAACGTATAGACAATCATACCATAGCTCTGTCCTCTTCTTGTAGGGTTTGCTCATGGATCCATCGCATGTATACTTCACAAATCTCTCAGCAAGGGACTTATTTTCTTCAAGGTATTACTATATATTTTCTTTTGGCTAGTCAAGAACTCTAATTTCCATAAACATAATTGAAAAAAGGATAGCACCAAAACTTATCTTATATCCTTGGTGCGCCTCAACGATAATCTTGACAATGAAATTAGCCAAATTTTAGACAACCCCTTTTATCATATTCTTTGTAATGTGCAACCATGCTTTGTTTACTTGTGACTAACGCTCTTGATTATTTAGCTTGGTGAGGGCATGTGTTGTTACACGAATAACAAGGTATTTTTTCAAATTAGAGATATCCATTCTCGTATGCGCCATTCATGTAATCCAAAACTTTCTTGGTTGCTTCTACACCATCCTTATCGGTGAGATCACTTCCGACTTCAAAGTGCTCGAGATTCTTAACTCTCTTAGTCTCCCAATTAGGGCCATGGTAAGCTACATTCCCTACCCTAAAAATTAAAATAAGGCTTCATGAACTCAGCTCATCAACCAAGAGTAAAGCTTCTCTAGTTTTCCAAAGTAGGGGAGTTCATAAAGTCAGTAAAACTCCCATATTTGATAGCAGTTTTTCCCTTGCATCGTCACACATGGCCATGTCATTTTCTATTCTTAGTTTTTTTACCACCAACAAATTTTCCAATTCATCCTTGTTATCCTTAGTCCTATGGTTGTATTCTATTACTTTGTAGCGTTAAACGTCGACTCCAAATTATGGCCCATGAATACCCCTTCTGGATACTGCATCTCTGAAAATTAACTTTCAAGGGTGTCTTCAAAAAAATTCTACTTCTTATTTTTTTCCCTTGTAGTCACTCTAGCTGCTCATTTTTGTGCCATAGTGATGATAAAAGTGTTGTCTTGTAGTCGATTTGAGATCTCGAACCTAAAAAAACATGCCCTAACTTAAAACTCGAACCCTAACTCACGGATTTTCTTCCCCACATGCCTTTATTTCTCTCAAAAACTCTCTCTAATGGAGCTTCAATCACTCCCATGCACAAATCTATCTGGTTTGATCTCTATCAAAACTTTCTCGCACTTTCTCAACATAATTCACTCCATAAATCACTTGATAACTTCACAATCACAAGGTAAAAATGATTTCACCAACCTTCTTTTTATAACCTTTGCTAATTTTTCCACATTTATTACTCTCCACCTACCACCATACTCAACATTAAATGGTGTTTCTTTTATTTTCCATGCTTATTTTTCCACGCCTTAGTTGTAACCTTCTGCATGCCTACTACTCCTCGGCCACATACCTCCTTTCACATGCCTTCATATGTCGAATTACCTATTCACTGTACCTCTCACCAAGTAGTTTCCCATGCTCACACCTTCCTCCTCACGTCACACTGTGTGTCCATTCATCCACTCATGGTATTTATTTAAGAACAATTCTTCTTTATCTGCACCTTTACTTCAAGCACCGTCATGACAACATTTCTCTATGCATACCCATTTTCCAGAGAACATTCAAACTTGGCCCAATTTATCTTGTTTATACTCCACCCCACACTAAAAGTATGCATGGTCCTCTATGCATGAATTCAATAGATATTAATCAACCGCACGCAAACATGCTTATTACACAAATAATCGAACTAAATTGATAAAGCATGATGACAATGAAAGGAAACACATATAAATAAAATAAAGTAAGGGAAATCTAATATAATGATAATATTGCCTTATTACCAACACTAAGAAGACTTATTTATATTAGGGCTTCAGCCTACTCCCATTAAAGTAATTGGGTAACTGTGTCCCATCCAATGCCTCGTGAATCGAAAGCACTTGAATCAAGTATATAAGTCACAACATACGGTCCCAACTAATGCACTTTGATCTTTCTAGGGTGACAGAGAAATTTTGAATCATACATAAGAACCATTTATCCAACTTCAAACCGCTTATTTTTAATATGTTGATCATGTCATGCCTTCTGCCTAGCTTTTTCTATATTCTGACCCCATCAGGAAATGGTGTGCCTTCCATCCAACTACATCAGTTTATCAATGCGTTCTTCCAATGTTTTTTCATCATCCAAACCCCTTGCACATGTAATACACAAAGAAGGTAACATGAATTCCACTGGTAAAATAGCCTCCACATCAAACACCAATTGAAAGGGTGTGCCCTTATTCAACCACTTGTAGGTTGTCTTATATGCCAAAAGTACAATAGAGAATTTATAATCCCATTCCTTCCTTCCAATGTCACAAATATTCATCAATGTGTGTCCCAATATCTTGTTGAAAGCTTCAACAAAGTGCCATTTACTTGTGGGTGATATGGTTGTAGTCATTTTTACCCCCATCACAAAGGAAAGAAATCCCATGCACACCGGCCTATCACCCAATGGGTGCTATGTGCTCACCCTAGGCACGTGCGGATGCCAAGTCTCTCTTTTATGTGAGTTTAATGGGAAACATCATCTATGATTTGAGTGTAAGATATTTTGAAAGGAAATAAGACATACAAACACCATAGAGCTTAGAACGACTTCTAGATCCTTGCATTTATTCTAGACATAAAGTTCTTAATAGATTAAAGAACTTACATCAATACAGAAAGGAAATCATAAAAGCATTCATAATAGTTCATAAACATAAATGAGAAAGAACTATGAAGAAGGATGTATGTATCTCAACCATTAATATTCATATTCATATCAACTAGTAACCTTATTATTATTATTAGGCCATTACGAGAATGTCACAGAAAGGAAAACTATAGTCATGCATTATAACTGGACTCATATAACTAGACCCACAAAATAAAATTTATAATTCCCAACCCTTGATACATCCTTTCCTACCCTTATTTTCCAAAACTAGCATTGTCCTTGCAGTATTTCTACAGAGCTCCACCCTTTCTCTATGTGTTATGTTTACTTCAGTAGGTACTTGTATATATAGCCTCTTTGATATGTCAACTCATTCTCATGTGGCCTCAGATCCATCACCAAGTGTCTGAATGTGGTCCTCTAGGAGCGCATTCTCCTCCAGGCCTGAGCTCACCACTTTGTGTCATGATGTCCTTCTAGAAGCCTCTACCATAGGGCATATTCCTTCTTGGGAAAACTTGTTGCCAGGCGGAACCTTATCCACTCTGCATGCATAGTCAAGTCACATTTACCTCATATCCCGCCCAAAATTCCCAATATGGCTAAGTCTTGGAACCTTAGCTTTTTCTGCGTACGCGCCACATATTTTCTTAAACCCTTCCCCGTGTGCCTTCTCCTTGCACACCTTTCTTCAACTAGGCCTTGTGTGCCTACGTGCCATTTTATACTTAGTCATTATTTTAGGGGCCCAACATCACCCCTCACTATGCCTATTCTCTCACAACGGGAACACTTCTTAAATGGATAAGGAATCGTAGTAGGCTTATGCCTTGGAAAAGAATAAGGGATGAAGAATTTGGGAAATAAGAAAGAATGTGACAAAGTGACGGCATCACCGTAATAAACTATGAAAATATTTTTGTAAGTCGGCCTCCAAATTTTTCTAGGCATCGACTCCATTTTGTGCCCTCTGGAAAGATCACCCACTAAGGCACTCACCCGATCAAAACCTAGGCCACCCCCTTGTGCGCTCATAGTGTCAACTTTCTTTTCTAACTTTTTATCAATATCCTCTAGTGCATCCATCCTTCGTGTAATCCACAAGTATAGTTCCTTTAACTGGTTTTTATTGAACCCCTTAAGGTTTTAATGGCCTCTGATTTCTATTCAACCTCATCTAGGATCTTTTCCTGCTCCACTCTATTTCCCTTGTTTTTCTCTTGGAACTCTTTAAGTTTCGCTTCATCATTGGTGACTAGCATGCTCATCACTTTATGTCTGTCCACGCAGTTTTTGTATGCGGCCTCAGCATTATGGGAGGTAATCTTTACATCAGCAAGGACCTTGTTGTATTCTTCTATGAGAACCACAGCTTTCAACTTATCCTCCTTCTCTAAGTGTGCGACCACTTCTTCTGCAGACTCTAAAGCTAGCGGCTACCTCTCCATGGTGAGGATCTTGTTAAGTCCTACAGGCATTCCAGGGAAGATGCATACTTCCACCCTATAGGTGTCAGGTCCAGATGCTTCAACACTATGGCATCTGTAATGGACTCCACCTTTTTGTAAACTTTGTGCACTCTAGCCTTCTCATCCCTTAACTCACGCTGCCATTGGGTGCTGATCATCTTCTCTTGACTTAGCTCCATTTTCCATGTAGCTAACTCTTCCTCTCTCATCTTCGTTCATCCTCCGGATATTTGATTTTATCATTTTTCCCAAAAAGTCTAGCTTCAACCTCAACGGAGACCTTGTTGAGCGCGTTGCACAGTTGTTCATTTGAGAGTTGTTGATCAATCACCAATGGGTTGTCTCCTTTTGATTCTGGCAATGTTATAATTACCCCATTTCTTACTTCAAATTCTAGCTCATCAATATGGGAATCAAATACCCATGAGAGCATCTTCCTTGTCTACGAGTATGCAGCCTCCTTATCAAAATATGACATCGCCATGAGCTCCTCTATTGAACTGTTCTTTGGAACCGTGCATGCACCACTTTGTTGGGGTCATTAATATATGTTCATACGTAAGGCTTGGAGTCCTCTTCTTCTCGCGCACTAACCTCATCACTTATTCCTATGTCATGGGTTCCTTCCCCCTCCTGACTACCCTTGTGCCATATGAAACGGAACCCCTTCTTCTTATCCACCTTCTTCCTTTGAATCATGCACGCCAAAGATTGGTCGCTCTTGATCTCATCCAGGATCATCTTCCTCACTACCATCTTCCTCATCGTCATCATCCTTTTCCCCTATGTACTTCTCCAAATTCTCGGTATCTTCCGAGGTGCTCTCTTCTTCTACTCTGCTTTCTTCCTAACTCGGGATTCCAGTGTGGGTGACTTGATATCTTCTTCTCCCGATGAATCCTTTTCTAATGGATTTTCTAGCTCGAGTCTTCTCTTTGATTATGGACTTCTTCTTACGTGAATACATGATTTTTCTTGTGCTTGTCCCAGGGGAACCTATTACCTGTGTATCCACTACACTTGGTATTTTCTTCTCTAGTTATTTTTCCTCGTACACAGGCACATGTCTTTTCCTGCCAGTGGTCCTCAAGTATGGATATCTCATTCTCCAAATACACACCCTTCTCACCTTTGGGTCTTATGTAGAGGTATACACATGCCGCAGATCCTCCTTCAATGGAAAAGGTCATGGGTCTCACCATTTGGACCTCATGTGACACGTACCTCTCCATGTATGTGTGCTTGTTGGGGTAGACCAACCCTTTGCACATTTCCCTATGGTCCCAGTCTAGATTTCCAAGGTCCAACCTCAACTTCTTGGATTCTTTGAACCTGTTCACTCCCGCTTGGAAGTGTTGAGCTGTGAAGGCAAAGGGGAGATTGCACCATGGGCTCCATATCTCATCTCAGGGTTTAGATATGCCCGGTAGAAATTTTGTACACAAAGAAACTTGACCTCTCCTCTTGTTAGCCGGGCCGCGATTATTCAGGATCCTCCATTTCACCCTGAATGCATTCCTTAAGTGCGTATACCATTTCTCTAAGCACACCTTGTACACGATCACATATCATGTCACATGAATACTTTTGAAATCTCTCGTGGGTGAAGGGTCCTCGTGAGGTACTCCCACATAAATTTTCCAAAGCATCCAACACTCTAATCTCAAAACATAATTGTTAGTAAGACATTACCAAAAAGGATTTTGTCACCTTCCTTTTCACTGCCAACAATCTCATCCGTGATGAATGTAGATAAGTTGTAGATGGTGCCCTCTGAAATTTTCCTGCAACCATGCCTTGTTAACCTAGGTCCATCTCTCCTAGCCATTTATCTTTGTTACAAGGTGCACGGCCATCTTCATCACCAGGTCCTTGATGTCCGTGATATCATAGTACCTCAACCCCTTTTTGTATGCATAGGTAGTGACAGTCTCCTTAATTTCCTCTTTGTCACTTAAGTCATCCTCTAAACTATCTCCTTCACAGATGAGGCATGTGAAATGTGAAATGAGTTGAGGGGTAATGCGTATCTTACGCCTTGTGAAGTGGAAGTAGTCTTCATGCATGTGTGACATCAACCATTGGTAAAGGTGCTTAGGCTTCCCGAAGTAGGGCAACTCAAAGAGTTGTAATAACCCTGACTTCTCCAACTTGACTTTTACATCATCGTCATAGATGGGAAAACCCTCTAGTGTCCTTTTATTTGTTGGGTGCACTAACTCTAGTGCCATCTCCTTCTTGATTATGCTTGAACGATAATTGTAATAATTTACAGAAATGTTTCTCAAATGGTACTCCCACTCCTTCCCTAGCAATACTCCTTCCCAAAGAATACTCCATCTGGATACTACATTTCTACGTATAACTCTTCATTTGTATGCACGACAATTTCTTGTTTCTTTCCCTTTCCCTTTCCCTTCTTAGGTGTGCCAACTAGTTTCTTGGGTGCCATTGTCTAGGTTCTCTTATCACTTCAATCACTTCTTGTTACTTTGTTCTTCCACTCCCTCCAACCTGAGATCTTGAACTTGTGAAGAAAACCCCCTCAACCTATGCCCTAGTTCTTCAAACCTTAACTAGGGATGATTCCTTCACAAACGGTGCCTTCTCACCTTTTCTCTTACGCCCGTTGAATCCCTTCTCCCTGGTTTGCAAATCCAAACTAGTGACTCACGCTCGCACTTTTCAAATTTTTCTTCACATGGATCAATTCTGGAATCCCTAGTTTACAAATATGCACAAGCACTTCTTTCTCCTTATACGCAAAGTGAATAATGAAATGCATGAACCTTTATTTATAGTTTTCCTATTTTTAAGTATTAAATGCTACTTCACCTACCACCATACTTTTAACATTTAAAGTAGATTTTTCAAACAAATCGACTTCGCACCCTAACTTACGTGCCCAATCTATGTGGATAATCTCCAACCTTCTAAAGACGCAACCAATCCATCTTGACAGAAAATCTTGCGTGCGTATCACCTGCGTCGAAGGCACTTATTTTGTCATGATTTTTTTCTCTCACCTACCTCATGTTGTTTATGTGATTCTTCCTTCTCTGTACGTGGGATCTAAAAGTAACCTTATCTTGACACTAACCATCCTTTTCCACCTTTTCATTTATGCACCTCTTTCAATAGGGCCATTCAACTCGGGATTTTCAAGAGAATCTTCCTTAGCACTTTATCCATGATTTCCTCAAAATCTCTCCACCGCACACTTAAGATATGTTTGGCCCTATGTGTATTCAAAACTCTCAAAAAGTAACAAGGTTACCGGCACCTAAGGTACAAAACAAAAAATAACGCGAAAGGGAAATACAAGAAAGGAAATGCATAAAGGAAATTCTAAATTATCTGGAAAAATTACTTTATTTACAAACACCAAGAATCCTTATTTATAGTCGGATTTCAACCTACACCCATTGAAGTGTCTAGGAAATTTCATTCCATCCAACATTTGTAACTAGCATGTGTTTGAATCAAGGATGTATGAGATTGTGTAGGGACCCAACCAATGGACTTTCAACTTCCTAGGATGGTGTAGAAACTTAGAATCATACAATAAGACCATCTACCCAACCTCAAATTTCTTGTTCTTAATGTCGTGATCATGCCATGCTTTTTTCTTTTCATTTTATTTTGTTTGGCTCCACCTGGTGAGTGATCTTCTTTCATCTAGCTTCATCAATTCATCAATTCTTTCTTCCAGTGCTTGCTCATCAGCCATCCCTCCTGCGCACGTGATTCGTAGAGAATTTATCATGAACTCAACCGGTAGAAAATCTTCCATGCCAAACACCAATTGAAATGGTGTGGCTTTGTTCAGCCTTTTATAAGTTGTCCTATAAGCCCATAATATAGCTGATACCTTGTCATCCCAATATTATCTTTCGACGTCACAAAGTTTTGTTAGGGTATGACTCGGTATTTTGTTAAAGGCTTCCACAGTTCTAGTTGCTTGTGGGTGATAAGGTGTAGTATTGTGATGAGCCACCATGAACTCTACTAATAGGATCCTCATGGTCTCATTTAAGAAATGTGTACCCCTATCGCTGGTTAAAATTAAAGGGAATCCATACCTTGTGATAATGTTTTCCCACATGAACCTTGCTGATATAGCTATTTTGTAGTCTTTAGTTGGGGCTACCTCTTCCCACCTTAACAAATAGTCTATGCAAGTGATTATGTAGCGTGATCTAGTCCTATGCGCTACTGGTGCAATAGGGCCTACAAATTCTATTTCCCATTTCTCAAAAGGTTCAGCACTAGGGATAGGTCACAAAGGCATTTCATCTCTTCTTCCTGGCTTTCCAATGAGCTGATAATGGTCAGATGCTTTACAATATTCCTTGCAATCCTTATACAGAGTTTCCCACCACAATCCTGCCATTAATATCTTACGTGTGGTGGCGTCGCCTACATAATGTCCACCTACACTTCCTCCATGTGCTTCATCTATGATGGTGAGGTGCTCATGCTCTAGCACACACCTACACAAAACTTCATCATGCCCTAATTTGTATAAGTCCCCTTCGATCAACATATAGGGCATGGCACGTATGGTTAGTTGATTCTTATCTAATGTCTTCATCCCTTCTAACGCCACACCTTCCTTTAGAAATACTGTAATCTCTTCCAAATCTTAGGGTACAAGCCGCAACCTAAACGATTACGTGTCTAGAATTGTCTCTTTAATGCTTTGCACGTCCTCCCCTAAATCAATCCTTGACAAATGATCAGGTCCACGCTTACTCTTTCCCACTTTCACAACTACCATGAAATCAAATTTTGGAAATAACAACACCCACCCCAGATATGCACCCTTGTAGAATGGGTTTATTCATCAAGTACTTTAACGCCATGTGGTAGGTGTAAAACACAAAGGGAGTTTCCAGCAGATATCTTGTCACGAACTTGTGAAGCGCATAGATCATTGACAATGCTTTGTGATTGGTTGTAGTATAATTCTACTTTGTTGGTGTCAACTTCACTTTGCAAAGCATAGGGGATGATCAAAAATTCCCTTACCAAGTTGTGCAAGCACTTCCCCAATGGCCATTCCGGAGGAATCTACATGAACATGGAAGGGCTTATCCCAAGAGGGAAAACGTAATATAGGCACGGTGACAAGCTTATCCTTCAATGTATCAAATTCCTTCTGTTGCGTCTTTCCCCAATGGAAGGTACTTTTATGTCTGAGCAATTATTCTAAAGGCGCAATGATCTTGGCATACCCCTTGATGAACTTCCAATAGTATCCCATGTGTCCAAGAAACCCGCACACCGCACTTTTCCTAGTAGGCTCCCCCAATCCCACAATCACAGCAACTTTGGTAGGATCTACTATCAAGCCCTCCTTACATATGATATGCCCCAATAACGTTCCAAAGGGGGTATAAAATACACACTTCTTAATGTTTAGGGATATCCTCAACTCCCAAAACCTTTCAAAATCATCCTCAAATTATCACAATGGTCTTTTACTAGCCCATAAATCATCCAATCATCCAAATAGACCTCATGAAATTTGTGGATGAAGTCCTGAATGCATGTACCACTATGCGTGAGAAAATAGCAGTGCATTCTGCAACCCAAAGGGCATTACCATGTATGCAAAAATTCTCCATTCGGTGGTGAAATTTGTCTTCTCCTGGTCTTCCTTTGCAAACTAGACTTGGTAGTACCCCAAAATCCATCTCGTAAAGGAATAGATTTTGTGCCCAACGTGACTCCCTCCAAAATTTCTTCAGTGAAGGGGGTTGGAAAAGGATCGATGACAAAAACTACATTCAGCTCCCTATAATCCACACAGATCCTAATCTTCCCATCCTTCTTGATGTTGATTACCATCGGACTTATCCACTCCGATTCTTCAACAACTTCAATGATCCTAGATGTTATCATTTTTTCTATCTCTTCCTTTACCTTCACGCACAAATTGGGATTCATCTAGTAGGGTCTCTTCCTAACCAGGTGCACACCTTCCTTCAGATTTATCCTCATTTCCCCCAAGGAATGGTGGATGCCTTTGAGCTCATGGTACCCAAACGGAAATAAATCTTCAAATTCACGCAAAATATCAATGATCTTAGAGACTTCCTTCTCCTACCATTAATATCCAATGATAGCTTCCTGAGGTTCTTCTCCTAAGCTGATGTTAAAATTTTTAGTTTTTAAAGGTTCATGGTAGGCGCATGCACAAGTATCAAGCATTTTCCACTACCTCACGCATCCCTACTGTATGGTTAACATCCAAACTTTCTGCTTCCTCCCCATCAATCACATAAACAAGATTTCTTTTTTCCTTTTTCACACACACACATGCAAACTAATCCTCCTTTGTTTCCTCTTCTTCAAAGTGCTCCCGCAAACCTGGTTCACCAAGCAAGTCTAGCAAGACCTATCTTCTACCATGGCGTTATCCCCTATAGTAAGGTGCTTGACAACCTATAATGCCTTATCAATCTGTTAGCTTGGTACTTTGGTACTTTCGAATGTTTGAACTAGGTCGGTGCATTAGTTCTTGTCAATTCCTTGTTTTGTGGTGTGTCTCATATCAGTATGTACCATGCATGCGCACAACCCTACAAAGGTACAATAGAGTTTGTGCACCCATAGGGATGGTGGTAAAGATTCTACACCTTCCCTCTAGGTCCTTTCATAGGCTTGGACATGGAAAGAGGAAGGCTCCTTACCATTGTAGTCTGTGATGGCGGTGGGCACATTGCTTCTAGAGAAACGAACACGTAAGGAAATTCCCACTTCATGCCATTCTAATATATTATCCTGATGTGCTACCCACCAAAGGCACAAGAGTTCCTAGTAGGATGTAACTTAACATCCCTCTTCTTTAATTTTCCTCCTTCCACTAAGCTTCCATTCTCTCGTAAAAGACCTCGGGAGGCCCTCCTAAGTACTTAAGTAGCTATTTTCCTCTTAGGCACTGATTGTGCATGCCTTTATCACCTTTGTCACCAATCCTCTTAAATGTCGTATGATCAATTCGTAGGTCCCATGCACCCAATTATCATATGCCGGACTAGTGGTGTCACTTATCAATCGAGCATCTTCAAACCGGATAACTCCATTAGTAGGATGGATTATCTCTCGGATCCCCGATCGAGTGCACATATATTTTATCCAAGACCTCTTCTCTCAAGGGTTCAGTATAGGGTGTTGACTTCCCATCAGCTAGGGGTATGATGACTCGTTCCTCATCATTTTCAAAGCTGATGTACCCTTTTTTGAACTAAAGATCCGCATTGTTCTTGTAACACCATGGGTGCCCAAGTAGTGTTGGGAAATTGTCTTCCTCCACCAAAGACACGAAGACTTTCAAGTCCCCAAGAAACTTAGCTCCTTGAATGGTGATAACCACATCCTTTAAGAAACCAATGGGCTTTGCCTTTGTTTTTTTACAATATATAGAACATTCAAAGATGGTTATAATGTAGGCCTTCCCATCTCGATATCGTGTATCCAATGTGAGAACATTGGCCTCCATGCTTGTTTCAATTAGGATATTACTCAACATCCATCCATCCACTACTACATTTAACGTGATCTCTCTATCATAGTCAAGGTTGTGAGGTGGAAGGTTTACATGTAGGACCTTCCTCTCACACTCTTCTCCGGTGTGTGGTACCTTTTCCCTCAACCATGCTCCTAGCAAGGGAATAACATTTTCTTGCCTTAGCATCTCACATACTTCCCTCACCTCATCCAAGTCATCTCTTGGTACCTCGACCTTCCTCCTTTTCTCTTCCCTCCTAAAATACTCCTTTAAACATTGGATTTATCCTTGTAAACTCTGAATAACATCAATGGTATCTTGATATACCTCCTTCTGATGAGCAGGATCGGGGTACTTTCCATGCACCACTTCTTCTCTTGAAACCAAAGTCCTCTGCCTTGGTATTTCCTTTACACTCATGGCCTCTACTCTTATTGTTACTAAAACAAGTTCTAAGCCTACATCACATCTTACCCATGGCATACATTGTGTGTCTATCTTCTTAATGCTTACCATTACAGCGCCCTTGTCTTTCTGTTGTTGTTGATTCATGTGCTAAAATAACTTAGGGCACTCCTCATACTTTTGTTTCTTCCCGCACCATGAGCACTACAATAGGTCTGGGCACTCTCATTTGTAATGCTCTGTAGACCCACAATTAAAGCAAGTTCCACATGGGAACTCACTTCTTCCTCCATGGTTACCATGACAACAGAATCCTCCACAAAATCTCCTTCCACATGTTCCTCCATCTATGCGCTCCTCATAACGGTGATCATCACCTTTAGAACTTCTAGAAATGTTGGTTTGGCACACCCCATGATTAATGGCCTCATGGATATGGTCAATAAGCCTACAAGTCCTTGGTATCATGGGTTGTAGAGGTGCATATTTTATAGTAGTAGGACACATTCTTCCAAATTATGCATTGTAACAAAGGGAATCTACTTGCATCATGGTCCCCATGACAAATCTCACAGTCTACTTTCATGGCACATAATGTCCTCAGGGAAACTATCCTTGACATGCCCCTCTACTTCACAATCTATACACCATAAACCACTACAAGCGTCATGGCACGAGTTTGTAGATAACCTTTCCAGCTACTTAGCCATAGCAGTAATATGAGCCTCCAAAAATGGGCTAATACCAGTGTCAACATTGCTAACAGCCTCAATGCACAAAGCAACTTCTAGCACCTTCCGTGGGTCTGTGAAATTTTTATGAGATAAGTCCCTTCTAAAAGGTGTGACCAACCCTCCAAAACCCACTGATCATGTTGTTAAGGGTGAATATCATATGATAATTTAGACAAGAGAGTTTTAAAGTGTGCATCATACTCCCGCACACTCTCTGCCATTCCCTGTTGAATCTCCTTCAAGGTGTTGATGCTCTTCTGTTCAAACTCAGGGATGTGGAATTCTGCCAAGAAGGCATTCTTTAAAGTAGTATAATCCACCACTATTTGATGAGGGTCATATTTCCTATACCAGCTATGTGCGTGCCCCTGCAACATCGTTACAAACTGACTAGCCTTCCGCTCCAAGGTTGTGATCCCCTTTGCATGCCATAGTAGCTCACACTTGTGAACATGTTCTGTAACATCTTCAATACCTCTATAATCTAGAAAATGTAAAGACATCTCAAAGAATACTTGAGAGGGTGGTTGGTGCCTGTTCTCTGAACCGAGCCTTAGTTCCTCTCGGTGTTTCCTCTACCCCTGGATCCACTAGGTCTTGTTCCTCTTGACCATGTGTAGTAGTCGTGTCAAGTATCCCCAAGATTCCACCGAACTACATGCAGACGGTGCGTGATAATTCCCCACTACCACTAATGTACCCCACGCCACTCTGAGATGCAAGAACAAAGGCTTGTGTACTTTCTCCTTGTCCAAAGACTCCTCTGAATACTAGAATATGCATAGCCATAGAAGTGGGAACTAAAATTGTATCTCCTAGGTGCAAATATGTCACTTCCACTAATACCAACTAGGTCAATGATACTCCTTCCTTGATTTGGAAAACCAAGCACTAGGGTTTGGTCATTGGGTGGGTTCATATATGTTCTAACAACTCTTCTCTCCACATGATGAACTATCATCAAAAGCCGAAGGGGTCTCTCTTACGAGCTTGCCAAGATGGGGTAACGACAGACTACTCAGGTTCCACATCCTCCTCGTGAACCTTAACTCCTTCCCGCAATGTCTACCTCCATAGATCCATCACACTTGCAGCCTCCCATCATCTAGAAAATCTCCCTTTTATGTGCTTCACTATACTTGAGCCATCTCTCCTCCCTTTCTTTCTCCGTTGTAACATCTTCCATATTCCTCCACCCTAGCTTCCTCTCCCAATGCTTAGAATGGTTTAGCTAGCCATTAGAAATGCCTATAAACTCAAAGTAACAATCAAGATCTTCATTGCCAAAGGGATAGCATGCATAAATGATCCTCTAGACTCTCACAGAAATTCAAACTCAGTAACTTCCAAGCAAGAATATGTAGAAATAGCATACTCCAGAGTGTAGCTAGCCAACACACCCTTCCACCAATGATCCACAGCACAAGTCCATGTCAAATCTGCATCCTGCAGCCTCTGGTATTCTTCTTGGGTCCACGTATGTGATCTATAATACCAGCTTGATCTAGATGCATATGCTGAGAGCCATTCATACAGTTCTACTAGGAAGCAATAGAAAAATGTTTCATATAAATCATGGTAGAGGTTTTCTTCTACCCACCTACGTGTGTCAAACTCGAGTCCATCTTTGAATCTCGATAAAATTCATCCTCCGTGCTCTTGAACCATGATTTAACACTTTCTAGAGTTAAACGTTATGCCATTACTCATTATGCAGATCATGATGTATGTCATTTCCCACTACAACTTCAAAAGAGGTACCGGAAATTGAACCAAGATGTAGTCATTTTTACCCCATCACAAAGGAAATAAATCCCATGCACATCGTCCTATCACTCAGCGGGCCCTAGGTGCTCACCCAAGGCACGCGTAGGCGCCGAGTCTCTCTTTTATGTGATTTTAATGGGAAACATAATCTATGATTTGAGTGTAAGATATTTTGAAAGGAAATATGACATATAAGCACCATAGAGCTCAGAACGACTTCTAGATCCTTGCAGTTATTCCAGACATAAAGTGCTTAACATATTAAAGAACTTACATCAATACAGAAAGGAAATCATACAAGCATTCATACTAGTTCATAAACATAAATGAGAAAGAAATATGTAGAAGGATGTATGTATCAGAACCATTAATGCTCATATTCATATCAACTGGTAACCTTATTACATTCATTAGGCCATTAAAGAATGTCACAAAAAGGTAGATCGTAGTCATGCATTATAAATAAACTCATATAACTAGGGCCACAAAAGAAAATTTATAATTCCCAACCCTTGATACATCCTTTCCTACCCTTACTTACCCAAAATAGTAGAGTCCTTGCAGGTATTTCTAAAGAGCTTCACCCTTTCTCTCGTGTTATATTTACTTTAGCATGAACTTGTATATATAGCCTCTTTGATCTTCCAACTCATTCTCCTCGGCCTCGATCCATCGCCAAGTGTATTAATGTGGTCCTCTAGGAGTGCATGCTCCTCTAGGCCTGAGCTCACCACTCTGTGTCATGATGTCCTTCTAGAATCCTCTACCGTAGGGCATATTCCTTCTGGGCCAACCTCTCGCTAAGTTGGAACCTTATCCATTCCGCATGCGTAGTTGGGTCATGTTTTCCTCGTATCCTACCCAAAATTCCCAATATGGCTAAGTCTTGTAACCTTGGCTTTGTCCGTGCACACACCACGAGTTTCCTTAAACCCTTCCTTAAACCCTTCCATATGCGCCTTCTCCTTGCGCACCTTTCTTCAACTAGGCCTTGCATGCCTACATGCCATTTTATATTTAGCTAATATTTTAGGGGCCCAACAAGGGTGTTTTCTTATGTTGTGCCACCATAAATTCTACCAATAACATCCTGATAGTTTCATTAAGAAAATGAGTACCCCTATCACTTGTTAGACTCAATGGACATCATACTTGTTGATTATATTCTCCCGCTTTAGAAACTTGTTGTTGCAGATTCTATGTAATCCTTTGTGAGCTCGATTCAGCCCACCTTGTAAGATAATTTATACAAGTTATAATATAGTGTGATCCATTTCTGCGTGTGGGTGGGGAAATAGGACCCATAAAGTCAATTGCCCATTTTTCAAAAGGTTCTGCACTAGCAATAGGTCTTAAAGGCATTTCATCTCTATGCCAAGCTTTACAAGGTGCTAACAATGGTCACATGCCTTACAATATTCAATGCAATCCTTATAAATTATTTTCCACCACATGCATGTTAATAAAATCTTACACTTGGTGGTCTTTCCTATATAATTTCCACCTAGAATTACACCTTGAGATTCCTCTATAATGGCAAAGATCTGAGTCATGTTCCAAAGTACACACCGGCACAAAACCTCATCTCGACCAAATTTGTGTAAATATCCACCAACTAACATGTAAGTCGTGGTGCATATAGCAAGTTTTTAATTCTCCAAATCCTTCATCCCTTCAGTGCCACACTTGTACACAAAATTACAGCAATATCCTCTAAGTCAAAGGGTGTGTAGTTCAATCAAATAATTGTGCATACGGAATTATGTCCTTAATACTCTGTGTTTCCTCACCGAATTAATCCTTAACAAATGATCTGGTCCAGATTTACTCTTCCCTATCTTTACCACAATTATAAGTCCAAATTCTCGAACAATAGAATCCAACGGCATATGCACCCCTACAAAACAGGCTTGTTGATCATATACTTAAGTTCCATGTGATCTATATAGAAAATAAAAATGAGTTTCTAGTAAGTATTTCCTAAACTTATGAAGCACGTAAATCATGGACAATGCCTCACGCTCTGTATTTGTATAATTTTCCTCAATTGGTTTCAACTTCCTACTTACAAAACAAATAGGATAATCAACAATAAATTCTCCATGATGGGCTAATAATGCGTCAATGGCCATACTAGAGGTGTCCACATGCACATGGAATGGTTTGGTCCATGAAGGAAAGCACATAATAGGCATTGAAGTAAGCCAATCCTTCAATGTTTCAAATACATGTTATTACACTTCACCCTAATGAAACTTTCCCTTACTCTTTAACAATTCTTCCAAGGGTGTGTAAATTATAGCATAATGTTTGATAAACTTCTTATAATAACATGTGTGCCCCAAGAATCCACACATCTCACTCTAGTTATCAAGTTCCTCTAAGCCTAAAATAACAACAACCTTATCAGGATCTACCAACAAGCCTTCTTTACAGATAATATGCCCCAATAGAGTCCCAAAGGGTGTAGTAAAAATGAACATCCAAATATTTAGAGAGATGCTCAACTACTAGCACCTCTCAAACATAAGTCTTAGATTGTCACAGTGGCATTTCACTAGCCCATAAACTATCCAATCCTCCAAATAAACCTGTAAAAACTTGTCAATGAAGTCATGAAATGCTTGTACAACAATGTGTGAAAATACTACGAGATGCATTCTTCAATCTAAAAGGAATAACTATGTATGCAAAACTTCCCCACTCAATGGTGAAATTTGTCTTCTCCTGATCTTCTTTATTAATCCCCACTTGATGATATCCATAAATTCCATCAGTGAAGGATTATATATCATTCCCTATAATGCCTTCTAGAATATCCTCTTTAAACAGTGTGGGAAAGGGATTTATTACACATGTAGTATTCAAGTCCCTATAATCCACATAGATTCTTATCCTTCCATATTTCTTTATGTTTATCACTAGAGGGATAACCCACTCTAACTCCTCAAGGGGTTTAATGATTCCGAGAATTCAACATCTTATCAGTCTCTTCCTTTACCTTGATGCATAGATTAGGATTCATCTTGTAAGGCATCTTCCTAACTCGAGTGCGCACTTTCCTTTAAATTGATCCCATTTCACCCAAAGAGTGATGTAATCCTTTCAACTCATGATGGCCTCTAGGAAATAAGTCCTGAAGTCACGTAATAGCTCAATGATATTTGCAACCTTTGAGTCGGACCGGTAATCACCAATAATGGCATCCTTTGGTTGTGTTTTTCCCAATGTTGACCTTATTTTTTTCATGGGCTCATGATACGCACACGCCTTCTCATCTACATTTTCCAATACCTTTTGCATACCCTCGGTATGATCAACATATAGATTATCCACTTCTTCATCATCAATCATGTAGACCATCTTACCTTTTTCTTTTTCTAGGCAGGTGTGCCCAAGTTGTTATTCATTTGTCTCTTCTTCTTCAAAATGTACCTCCAGATCTGACTCACCTAGTAATTCTGAATAAGTTCCTCAACCTTTGCACTATCTCCCATTGTCAAGTGCTTCATAACCTATAATTCCTCATTCACTAGAGGTTTAGTAGAAAAATAGTCAAAGTTCGAATCATACCTACAATCAATTCTTACCAATTCCATGTTTCTCTATTCAATTCCACATAAATATAATATGTGAGTGCGCAGACATATAGAGTGAAGTGGAACTTTTGCACCCATGGTGAAGGTGGTAAATCCTCCTGCCCCTCTGTCTAGAGTCTCTCACACTTTTGAACATGGTGTAAAGCATAATCCTTCCCATGAAATTCACATGTCTTGGTAGGTGCATTTCTCCTAAGAAATCTAAGAAGAGCAGTGATTCTCACCTCTTGCCAATAAAAGACTATCTCTGTAAACCATCCACTAGTGCATTGTCATCCCATGTAAGTTATATACCTACATATTTATTTGTTTCACTTGGTTTTTCCATTTGACTTCCATAGCATGTAGAAATACTTCAGATTTCATTCACCAAAGTACCTTGGTACCTGGTTGTTGCCTAATCACCTAACACAAAGCACCACCTACTTACTCGAGTAACTACACTCTTCATCTCACACCAAACCATTTCATAAGTCCCATGCACCTAGTTGTCACAAGTAATGCTTGTTGTATCACTCATAGACTGTGTATCATCCCATTGAATAACTCCTTCCTTTGATGGCTCAAGTACTTCAGGATATCTAATGGTGCGCACATAAAAAAATTTAAGTCCTATTCACATAAAGGTTCCACATAAGGCACAACTTTCCCATCTATCAAAGGGATGATCACACACTCTTCCTTGTTCTCAAAATTGATGTAACCCTTATTAAAGTAAAAATCAACATTATTTGTATAACACCAAGGGAACCCAAGTAAAGATAGAAAACTATTTTCTTCTGCAAGCACCAAGACTTCAAATTCCCCATAAACTTCTCCCCTTGTATAGTAATAGTGGCATCCTTCAAAACTCCAATGGGCATGGCTTTGGTTTTGTTTGCCATATACAACACATTTGAAGATGGCTATAATGGTGGTCTCCCCATCTAATTCCACACATCCAAAGTGAGTACATTCACTTCTACACATGTATCAATCAAAATGTTACTCAACATCCATCCATCAACGACTGCATTCAATGTGATCTCTTTGTCATAATCAAGACTGCAAGGGGTAAGCTAGTATGTAAACTCTATCTTTTGTGCTCAACTCCATCATGCGTCATCTTCCCCTTATCCATTCTCCTAAAAATTAATTATGTTTTCATAGCATAGTAACTTACAAAAATCCTTCAATTCATCACCATCTTTCTAAGGAAGCAAAACTATTTTTTCTTTCTCTAGCTTTCGTGACTACTCCTTCGAACATTTTATTTCACCCTACAAGTTACTAATGACCTCCATAGATTCTGGTACACTTCCTTCCGATATGAAGGATTAAGATACTTTGCATGGAATACTTCCTATTTTGTAATGACTATCTTTTCCTTCATATTCTCTCATGTTTGCATAGCCTCGGTGCATGTAGTAACTAACATCGGGATTATCTAACGGATAGGTGCTAACTTTGGCATCCAAGTGATCTTCCACACCGCTTGCTTTGTACTCTAGCCATTCCCACACCCTTATCCTACTTGTGCTTCTTACTTAGGTGCTCATACAAATCTAGGAATTCTTCATAATTGTGATTCTTTCCACACAAGGAGAAAATAATATTCGAGAACACTTGTGCTTATAATGATCAATGGATCCACGTGTATAATAGGTTTCACGTGGGAATTCACTTCTTCCACCACCGTGCATTTGGCCTCTAAATCCTCCATGGTAACTTTGACCTCTATCTCTACTACCTCCATCAGAGTGCCCTTCATTATGATTATGATCATGATGCTAACCTTGTTCCTTAGAAGTATTTGCAACACTAGCCTAATGTACACCGGTCTCAATGGCATTATGAATTTTATCAATTAATTTATAATTTTTTGTATCATGAGTGGTATAATTACAAATCTTATAATAACAAGGCACGTTATTTTTTATCACACATTGAAAATGTGGGCACCTAATCAAATCATGATCCAAATGACAGATCTCATAGTCTAGCAACATGGTGCACACTGATTTATGAGGGTAACTATCCTTACTCAAATTAGTTGACAATTTTTATAATCTGTTTTTCCATAGATGCGATCTGAGCTTCTAAAAATGGGCTAACTCTAGTTTTTATGCTCCCAAATTCCTCAACGCATAAATCGCTTCGAGCACCTTATGTAGATATTTATAAGTCTTGTGTGAGAGCACCCTTCTAAAAGGTGTGATCAAACCCCCAATGAACCATTGAGCATGTTGACTAGGGTGAATATCATAAGATAACTTTGATAACAAGGTTTTAAAGTGGTCATCATATTATCAAACACTTTCAACCATGCCCTAGTTAATGTCCTTCAGTGAATTAATGCTCTTCTGTTCGAACTTAGGTATATGGAACTCTGCTAAAAAACAACATGCAACACGGTATAGTATACACAAGTCTAGTTCGGATCATATTTAATGTACCAATTATGTGCACGCCCTTGTAAAGTAGTATCAAACTAACTTTCCTTATGCTCTGGAGCTATAATCCCCTTAGCGTGCCATAGTATCTCACACATATGCATGTGCTCAACTACATCTTCAATTCTTCTATACTCTAATAGGAGAAGGGACATCTCAAAATAGACTTTCTAGGGATGGTTCATACTGTGCCCACTAGATCCGTAACTGTTTTACCTCTTGTGTTCCCTCCTCCTCTAGATCCACTAGATCTACTTAATCTGAACCACTTGAACCTCCTCCTGTGAGGACATGCACCAAACTAGAGAACGTTATACCCTATGTTCCAATAGTTTTACTAAATTGAACTCCCATATTTTATGAATTTTTACTACTCCTAGATGTAATACCAATGTTCTCAGTGCACCCACGTTCTATTTTGATGACGTGCCAGAAAATATACCTCCAACCACCCCTAAATAATAAGGAAGACATCGCTTTGCCGCCATAGATGAATGTGCTACCTGATTAACTCCTGAATTTAATGGAAAATGAAATATATTTGTCACTACTCTACTACCCACACTAGCTTTCTTATCAATGATTGTCACAGAAACTAGAAAACCAAGCACAAGGGGTAAGTAGCTAGGGGATCATATGCACACCCGCAGATCCTTGTATTTTCAACCGATACACTCTCATTTGAGGTCAAAGATGGTTCTCTACCATGCTTACCTAAATAAGGGTGTTCTAGATGCTCCGGTTCCATGTCTTCCATGTGAGCTCCAAACCATTTATGAGCCATCTCTCTCCACAACACCATTTGTTCCGCAACATCACGTTACTTTTCCAAATCCCTCTTATGTGCCTCATCAAACTTAAGTTTCCTTTCTTCTCTTTTTATCTTTGTTTCCAGGTCTTCCATATTTCACCAAACCTTCTCCTACCCCCATGTATGGTGAGGTTTAGCTAGCCATAGGACACGCTTCCAAATCCAGAGTTACAATCAAGATCTTAATCGCTAAAGGGATAACATGTAAATAAGATCATCTAGGTTCATGCAAGAACTGAAACTCGACAACCTCTAGAGAGGAATAATTAGAAATAATGTACTCCAAGTTGTAAATTTATAAAACACAACTCCACCAATGATCTATAGCATATGTCCAAATCAGATCGGCACCATGTAAATTTTGTTAATCTTCCTATGTATAGACAAGCTCTCTATATCTCCAATTTCTCTTTGATGCGTATGTTACCAGACCACTCATACAAATCTATAGGGAAATAGGAAAATAATGTCTCATACAGCTCATGATACAGATTCTTTTCAACCCATGCACATGCATCAAATTCAGGTCTTATGTTAAATCTGTGAGAAAACTCTTCCTCTAAATTTTCTACACAATCCTCAATTCTTGCCAAAGTCAACCGGTACATATTCATCATGCAATATCCTTACAAATATCTTGAAAATAGGTCCTGAAAATAGAACCAAAATTTAGTATTTTGTTTTACCAAACAACCCAAGGTGAGTTGGCACATCACCCAGGAAAACCTAAGAACTCGCCCTAAGCATGCAAGGGTACTAGGTTCCTCTTTTATGGAAGCTTTGTCAAAGAGTTAGCATGATAAGCATATACATAGATATATTCATGTTGGGTTTTTAAAATGAAACTTTAACAAACCAAAGTTAGGGACAACAAGTACCCCTCTTTAATGGGAGAGGTTCCCTTATTGAAAGTGAGCAACAAATCTTATATATAAATGTACAACTTTCAAAGTGTGGATTCCTGATACTTTGAAAAGTTTTATGCCCAAAGATCATCAATACGAAAGAATGGAAGAATTAAGGAGATGAGAGAGGAAGAACGTTTCAATACCTTTAGGAAATATGTATGGAAGAGTATAACCTTATACATATTGAGCCAAGGAGATGCGAGTAGAATCATTCACTTTCATAACAGATATAATTCCACAGACACAAAGTTCTAGAAATCATATAAAAAAGAACACAAAGTTTCTTATCATAAAAGATGGATGATTCGATAAACTTCAAACAAATAAAGAAGGAATAATAGAGGAATAAATGAGAAAAAATTATGTATTGATTACTTTAAATATATTACATCTACAGAGTATCGGGATCCGTAGGGCCACAAGGCCAATTTGACACTTTTGCAACAAATAACAAAAGTGACAAGTTTAAAAGATAAACCCGCCACGCCGCATCTAATCAGAGATGTCCACGTATCCATGGATGTTGGGGAAAAAATTGACAGGGAATATACACCCGTCATTCATGACTGTGCAAAAATAAAAATGAAATGGAAAACCCCACCTTTATGCCCAAATTTTAAATTATTCTCCATGGAATGAAAAATTGCAAACAATACCAGGCTCTATACGATCCACATCCAAAGATAAGGATTGACAACGACATCCGAATGAAGTAAAATATTCTCAAGCAAAAGCATAAATTACTCCAAGGTACCGACTCAAAATTTTCAAAACTTGACTTCAAAAAGAGGGTAATTTTGAGGGTGACAACAATTCCAGCCCATAATAACAATGCAATGATAAACAATAAACAAATCTAGA
This sequence comes from Taxus wallichiana var. yunnanensis, assembly GCA_018340775.1. Lineage (NCBI taxonomy): Eukaryota > Viridiplantae > Streptophyta > Pinopsida > Cupressales > Taxaceae > Taxus > Taxus wallichiana. The sequence goes on along the minus strand of JADAXU010000057.1, from coordinate 6,282,677 downwards.
TCATAACCATATGAAAGAATAACTTATAAAAGAATCAAGATTAGGTTTACCATACAAGAACCAGTCATAGATATGTCAACAACCAATATTCATTGTATTAATTATGGTAAAACATAGAAGCCAAATACATACATAAGAGTATCATCATAGTCATGCACGCTCATACATCAACAACATAACCTTACAAGTAATCACAGGTCTCTCAAACCATGAAAATCAACACATATTTATAGGAGTGTGGAATTTCTGTTCATTTCCTAAGCATCCTCAAAATAGGCTACATTTTAAGAATATCCATGCTCCCTTATAAGATAATTAAAAAATTATGCAAGCTTGATAATAATAGACTATCTAATAATATAAATTATGGATCTAATCCTATTAATAACTCAAAACTATGCATGTTGTTTTATCTTCCTCTTGTCCAAAATAACCTTTCTTCACTTCCAAGTCTTCATGTTGATGTGTGCCCCACACTCAACATCTATATTTATCCTTATCATGCAAAACGGCTAAGTCCTAATATCCTACTTTCCCGGTGTGCCCTATTTCACTATACTTCCATGCGTACCTTTGCGCCTTATGCCTATGCACCCTTCCCTTCTGTGCCTTCAATACTTAGGCTATAATTCATCATCCCAACATGTTTTTATACATAAATTTCTCATTAAATACCACATCCCTAGATCAAATGATTTTCTTGTCCTTAATACTCTAGATCTATATCCAAAGTCATCACCACTATAACCAATGAAAGTGCATTTTTTTATTTAGCCTCTAGCTTGGTCCTATCATCCTTTTCAATATGAACAAATACCTCACATCCAAATACTCTAAGAAATGAGTAATCAAATTTATTACCATACCAAGCCTCCTTAGGTATGCCTCCATCTAAGGCACTTAAGGGTCCTCTGTTTATCAAGTACATAGTTGTGCTCATAGATTCTACCCAAAAATAAAGAGGTAGTCCTGCATGTAACCTCATGCTCCTAGCATGTTCCATTATTGTTTTGTTCATCCTTTCTAACACCCCATTCTCTGCGGATTTCCTGGAACCATCTTTTGCCTGCGGATTCCATTCTTAGAAAAATAATCATCAAACTCATTTCTGCAATACTCCCCTCCATTATCTAACCTAAGACATTTTAACTTAAGACCTATTTCATTCTCTACAAATTCTTTCCATTTAAAAAAAGTTTCAAATACATTAGATTTATTTCTAATACAATGTACCCAAACTTTCCTTATTATATGCAATAATTCCCTGATTCCTCTTCGTAGAAACTTGTTCATGTCAAAAGCTTTGATGAATTCAGACACAAGTTGTTTAAAGGAATATATTGAAGCTTTAGGTATCCCATAATACAAATTGATAGAGATTACTTCAATATTATTAGGGAAGATATTTTCTACGACTACATCCCATGGGAGCAGCTCTCGAATGGCAGTGGCATATGCTTTGATATGTGCATTTGGATATCCCTTCCCTTTAAATTTTGGAAGAACTGGTAGAGGTCATGGGAGCATAACACTCTCTATGGTGAATTCAATGGGATATTTAATATATTCAATGTAGGTACCCACTACGTAAGACGCGACCATTGACAACCTATATTGGGAGGCGAAGGTGGAATAGGCTATGTATATGACGCAACGTAAATGTTTATGGAGGCATAAGGCACCCCCTGTGGCTGACCATATGGACCAAGAAAATAGTACATGTCCCCTTGCAATGACTTGGAATAAATATGTACGTATAGGGGGACATTACTCTGGTACGGAGCTGGGAGCACAAATCCAAGGAACGTTGCATTTCTAGTTAGGATGGAATTTGAGAACACACTTCTAGCTAGTGCCTATTGTGGGAATCCACATGAGATATGGGGAGGTATACCCAAGGTATCTATCCCTATAAGGAGATAAGTGAGGATTAGAACTCCCATGTAAACCGGAGAAGGATTTGGCATAATAGGAACTTGGCCAAAGTTCTGAGAATGATGGAGAATACTTCCTTTCCTAGTTGAAGATGAGACATGAGTGGCACAGGAAAGTTCTCGATTCTCTAACCCTATCCACCAATGTCGAGATGACCTTTCTTGATGATGGTATGGTGTTTATTTTAGTGCAAGTTATTAAACTTTGTTAGTCTTGACCAATTTTTGTCAATCATCAGATAGGGGTATTAAAAAAATTCTGTTGTTTCTCATTTAGATGTTTTTGAGAATGACATAGCATCAAATCTATAACTCAAGTGTTGTTACAAAAGGCCATGCCTCATAGATGTTTTCATTCCAAGTTTTCACCTTCATCAAAGTTGTGCAATAGCTTTGGAAAACCATTACAAATCCTGGAGGAAGGAAAGAAGGGCAACATGTATCAAGATCATGTTCTAGAGCTAAAATCAAGTGGAAGATTTGAAATACAACTTCAATTAATTCAGGTTATTTCTTTATGCTTAGGTAAACCATTTTTGAGTTGCTTAAGTTTATTCCACATCATAATTACAAAAAGAAATGTAAAAGGAAATTATATAACTCATAACAGAAGGTAATTTCATATATTCATAAAGAAATAGTACAGTTATCCCACACAAGCCATGGGATATGGCTATGATCAGAAAAGAAAATGTAGATAAATACAAAGTTGAAAGCATGAGGGATGAGTAACCCATCATTTCCTGAGTGTGAGGGTTGTTTCATTCTTTCCAGATTGCCCAAGCTATAGCTCCAAGTACCTGAAAGAGAAAACTAGAAGGGTTCGAGCTTAGGATCACTAATATCTCATGCTATTAGTTTCATATGTATGTGCATTAGAAATAAAATAGGTGTCCATGAGAAGGAAACGTTAAAAATCGTGAAAGATGAAATAAAGGACTGTTGCACCATGTTTTTCTAGCTATTTCTCTTAAGTATGCATGTACAGTGATACTAAAATAAAGCACAACCATTCAACAACTATGATCATCAATACATATCGTAGATAAAGTACATATGGTATAGTTAATAAATGATACAATGATGATCAAGTTCAAAATACTTTATATCGGGAATGGAATCAAGCAGATGTCCTATATGACTTGTTCATGATTGAACAATAAATGTCAAAGTATGCAGCTTTCAAAAATACATGATCGAGATGCTTTTATAAAAGTACCATTATGTATAGTTTTACATTATTAAAAGGAGCAAGGTTTACAAAGTATGATCAGTTGCAAAATCTCAAGTAATTCATAATAATTCCATGAAGAAGTTGCATATTTTATAACCATTTCAGATTGCATAATAAAAAGAAGCAAAGGAGCACATATCTTATTAAGAAATCTCCATTTTTGAAGGAGTTAATAATGATCTTACGAATTGTTAAATCCAAGCTTGTAAAGGTCCCCACTATGTGAAATCGAAAGGAATAAATTAAGGATGCAATTAACATGTGGGATTATGTTGAATAGGCGGAGATTTTGTAATGGTTAACAATTGGTCATATTGCACACAAGCTTCCAATAATTATGCATAAATTAGTGAGAGAAGTGTGAATATTAGTTCTCAAAACAGAGAAAAAGCATGTGAAAACAGCTCCAAAACCCCGAGAATAGCTCCATATAACATAAAAATCCATGTCCAGTAAATCCATGGTGACAGGCTAGTAATACACAAAGTGAATCAGTCATAGAGAATAAATTTATGGTTAAAATTGCTCACCGAGAGATAATGGAAAAGGCTCGATATGCACACCATGGTCAAGCTAGTCAAACAGAATGAAAATTCATTGAAAATAATAACAAATGGCCACAAGAAAAGTGACAGATTTAAGACTAGTTTGAGATCAACCAGGGAACCACATCTCCAAAAGTGGTTGAGTTCGTACAATAGAGCAACCCATTTAAAGCTCAAACCTAGATTTATTAGGTAAAGAACAGAACCATATCGACCCATCAAAGAAAATAACTAGGGTTTCAAGTGAAAAAGAGGCTTATCCTTGACACAAATAGTTCAATACCTAGAAAACCATGACCAGAAGCTTATTTCATGTACAACAGCAAGAGAATAAGAATTCATAGCTCATTGGAAGATGGGTTTATCTTGTTTTAGAGAAAATAGCAACAAGACAGATCCAAAATATGTAGAGGAACTACAAGACACAAAATTCACAACCATGAGCTATCTTCCAAGTGACAAAACCATTAGAAATACAGATCCCTTGAATACATCGAGCTCCATTACGAATATAACGTCCAAGCATTTGAAAAGTAAATAACCCATTTTTAGAAAGGGAAAATACAATATTGTTGGTCAAAATCTATGGCTTACCGACAAGAAGATGAACTAAAATGAGCTCCCAAGCAATGGATAATGACGGAAAATAAAATAAGCACAAGCTCAAGCTCTTAATGAAACTACACAGCCAGATATTAAATGTCAAAAACCCCAACTTAGGATAACAATGAAGAGCTAGATCTAGAAGTCAATAGCAAAAAAATAATGGAGTTTTTTTGAACTATAATGAAGCTCTCTTGTTGTCGAAGCAAGGCTCAAGTTACATTTGCACAATAGCAATTGAGAATAGCTAACACAGGCTCTAAATGCAATCTTATGGTGGCAAAATTAAATATAGATAGCAAGACCTTCGAAAATGGCGGTAGAAGAAGAAAAACCAAAATCTCCAGAGGAAAACTCAATGGCAGCCATAAGAATTTTTATCGAGTTACACTAGCCAACGTGAAGTTTCTAGAAAGCGTAAGGATGAGTGAGAAGAATTTTTAAGGTTTTTCCTAATTAGGTTCCAATTCTCAAACCATAGTTGGGTTGCACATAGGGAGAAAAGTTACTTTTTCTCTTATCCTTCTACAAGCATCCACTTGAAGTGGATTATGGCGCGAAGCTAAAAATGTGATATAATTACCTTATGATGCATGGATATTAAGGTCAGGAAAATAGAATAATCAAAAAGCATGTGATGTCTTAGAGATAATAAGACAAATTAAGCCACAAGCACAATGCCTTCCCTCTAAGGCGAATAAGGTAAAAGTGCTAATTATTCATGCCATCAAGTTAGGAAAAATCAAAGTATTGTTCAAAACCATTCAATGATGTCTTAATGGGAGTAAGACAAAAGTGGCCAACTACCATGCATGTGTCCAAAAATAGAAAATCCAAAATTAGCCTTTTGAAGATGGAGTGGAAAGGGATTTTTTCCTTAACTTTTTCAAAAAAACCTTAATTCACTCACATAGGTCCATACAAGGTTGTTTCTTTTGTGCATAGCAAGGAGTGGTCCAGTCGACTCAAGATTGACCAAGGTCGAGAGCGAAAGGCTATTTTTAGCCTTGTGTTCATTTAAATGATTGTACTTTTACAAATTGATTCAAGGGTTGTAATGATGCATGTATGGGAGCTCAAGTGCAATGCATGTCCTATTTTTAGAGGGGGTGAATTTTCATGGATATATATTGTGTGTTCTTGCCAAGCACAAGGACAAAGGGATTTTTTTGCAGACTTATGTTACCAAATTGTTTTGTACTACTCCACCTTATGACTAAATAGAATATTTTGTTCCTCTATTAGCAAGCTTTTCATAGTGTGTTACAGTAGGATATAGGCATGTTTTAGTGAATTATTGTTCCTTTGCATGTTATTATTCCAAACAACACCTATATCAAGTAGTTTTAATCATTTTTCAAAGGCCAATAAAGTGTATTTCAATACCTTATGAATTGCAAATTAATCAATAAGCTACTGCGAGTGAAATTTAGTAGTCCCTTTACCCGATCAGAAATTTTTATTGTAAAATATTATCCCCACACAAATTTTGGTGTATCACCTTTATTTCTTTCATTTTTACTTTCATCTAACCTTCAATTCAAAAAGATACTACAGATTTTCAGGTGATTCATCAAAGGGAGCCAGCCCTTTTGGAGGTTTCCCTCATTCCGAGATGCCCATAACTCAGAGGGAATCCCATTTTTTTGGTCCAAGTCGGACATCATTGTCATCCGTAAAAGGAGCACTTTAGACCAATAACAGCTTTTTTTGGCACACTCGGTAGGATAAAGAACTAGATTTTTGAGTTATTTGTAGCATGCAATTGATGATGAGATTCTCACATGGATGTTCCTAAATTTTTAATTGATCAATATCAACATCCTATTTTAGCCATTATCAGCGCACAATACATGCATGATCTAATCGTATATTTAAGAGATACATTCTTCATAGAACCATTAAATTAGTATCAATGACTTTCTTCCTTAACATTTTTGACGAAGAGAAAGACAGATCTTTGTTGTTACAACAAAGAATAATCACCTGCCCGGGAGGGTCTAAACTGTTGTTTTTCATTATATATGCTTGCGAATTAGAACTAAAACATTGATAAGAGGTCTTCCCCTGATTTTGTTCAATTACCTTTAAATTCACTAGAAGAAGAAGGGTTAGAAATACTGCTCCCTATAACATGCCCCATTTTTCCAATCCTCCTTCCCCAAATCTGAATTTTATCATTCAGATCCCAATCTTTCCAATGGCTTCCCAACAACCCAAAACCTTTGTTACTTTTACTAATGGCAGCCCTCTTGTAATTCTTGTTTATCATGATATACCAATTGTTGCCCTAAAAATTCTTCCATCTTTCATTGGTGAAAATCAAGTTACCCTAGTTGAACATATTAGAGATGTAGCAACCCTTTGTTTAGTACATAATATCACACATGAGGATGTTTCTCTAAGGCTGCTAGTTACCTCTTTCAAAGGTCAAGCCCTACAATGGTACAGAAACTTAGAAATAGGAACAATAGGCACTTGGGATGTATTAGGTATCGCTTTGTGTAGGCAATTTGAAGATAAAACAGACCATCTATCCCTTATTGAGCAGTTGTCCACTATTAAGCATGCACCCCAAGAGTTCATGGCCAATTTTAACTTAATATTTACTAGAACTTGGGAAAGAATTCCAATTGCAATCAAGCCTTCATAGAAAAAAAAATTATATTATTTGTGTGCATTAAATAGTGATATTGCTATTATGATCTAATCTATGGGTGGAACCACTCTTCCCATAACCTTTGACATTGCAATAAGAGTTGAAAACAACCTCATACAAGCTGGAAAATTGGCACCCAGACCTGTTATGCCCATCTATGTTGAGTTAGCTCCTATTCCATCAGCTAAGAAAGCATCCATAGTTCCTACAGTTCAGCCTAGTGAAATATATGACTTGAAAGGGGTTGTTAAAACTATGGGAAACAAAATTGTGTAGTTAGAAAGGAATCAAGCCCAAGCAAGTAGGCCATATCAGCCACCTTTTCCAAATTTCAGCAATTATAGACCTCCTACTCAAGGTTATAGACCATATCAAGCACAACCAGCTATTAGAGTTGTTAGGCCTCTTGTTGCAACTGATCCTAATACCCCTATGACTTCAATAGCATTAGTTCCTATGCAAAAAAACATGGCCCAAGATGTTAGTATGCATCATGGTGGTTCAATTACATCTACAAAAATGGTACCACAATGGTTTTTATGCCATAAATGACTCAAGAAGAATTTAATCATTTTCAAGAGAGTATGTTTCTTGCACACATGCATGCATATCAGATTTTGGCATATGAACAACAGGGGCAGCCAGATGCCACCTTGATAAATTTTGAAATAGTTGATCATGTGGTTGTAAATCATGAAATTAGAGCACAAGATAGGGTTGATTTTGTTGCAGTAATTACCAGATCAAAGAAAAGAGCCATGAAAGCTAATGTAAGTGACCAAACTGTTGTACCAACTCGTGAAAATCAAAGTAATACTGCTAGTAAGAGTTTTGAACCACCTACTGTTCAAGAAAAGGCTATTGTTGTAAAAAATTAGTTTAAGATAGGTGTTGTTCCATTCAATATTATTGATCATATGAAGAATTCTAATGTCACTATGAGCATGTGGGATACACTATCTATTCCTGGACAAAAATACTTTTTGGTCCAAGAGCTTGTTGGTTTGAAATTATAATCAAAATAGGCTAACCGTGTAGAAAACATAGCCAACATGGTGATGGCAATTACGAGACCAACAAACTAAAGGGTCAAAATAGCAAGTGTTTCAGCCAAAAACAACAGCAAAAGAGGTAAAAATGACAGTCAAAGAGGTCAAAGTGGTTAAGCCACCTCCTTTCTACCTTTCTCTGATTATTGAAAATTCTTTGGTTCACAATTGCATGGTTGATAGTGGAGCTAGCAGCATTTGTTATGCCAAAGTTAGTGGCTGAAAAGTTGGGTCTTAAGTATGAACCAAGTACAAAAGGAGTTTTACAACTTGATGGTTCATCTACTAAGACCATTAGAATTATTAAGGATTTAAAGATAACTTTGCATGCATGTCCAAGTGTTACAATCTTACGGATGTGATGGTGGTGGATCTACCACCTTATTTTTCCATGTGCTTATCTAGAGACTTCACATCCAAGATTGGCGGTTACCTTTTAGTAGATTAGACTTATTTAGTTTTCAAAACTCGTTATGGAGCTAAGGTAACTATCAATTCAGAGCCCTTGTCAAATTTTCATATTGATCCTTTTACACCTAGTGTTGTTAATGCAAATTATGTTGTAAGTGAAGAGAAGCTAGATGATTCAGAGGCTAAAACTGGTTATGCCTTAGAAGGTGTCTGAATTTGTTCAAATATCAAAGAACTGATGAAGATCATGTCCATGACCCATGGAAAATCATTGAGGATCATATTATTAAAGGACAAGGCCTTGGAGTGTATTGTATTCATGAGGACAACAGTGATGTAATTCCTTCTTTGGAGAGAGAAAATCAACAAGATAATGGTTTGTGGAAACTTTATTTTGATGGCTCCAAAAACTAGCATGGTTCAAGGGCTGGTTTAATGTTGATTTCACCTTCAAAAAAACAATATTTTACTGCTATTAAGTTCTATTTTGTTTGTTCTAACAATGTTGCAGAATATGAAGCCCTTGTTCATGGTTTGGAGTGGGCAAGAAAGAAGAAAATCACATATTTGCATATTTTTGGGATAGAGCTTGTTATTCACCAAGTTAGAGGTTTTAATACTTGCAAGAACCCATTAATGATAACTTATAGGCATAGAGTATGGGATTTACTTGATGATTTCCTTTCTGTTAATGTTCAAGTTATCCCTAGAGATAAAAACAAACATGTTGATAGACTTTTACAATTGGTTCACAATTTGACATACTTGTTGATGTCAGAAGTGAAAAATTTTAGCCACATATCAAGGTTTTAGTGAGACCTTCAGTCCCAGAAAATGATATGTATTGGCAATTTTTTTGACAATGATGCACACATAATCAAATTTCTACAAGAAGTAGAATTTTCTGCTCAAAATCAAGGAAAACTGCATAATCGTTATGAAGATCAGATAGTACAACTGAAAATGAACAAGATTCTGAAAGGCCTTGTAACTTTGGAATCCATTTTTGGTGAAAATGATGAAATAAAGCATGAGAGGGTTGTACTTGCTACAGGTACAGATCAACATGAAAAAGTTACCATTTTTGAAGGTAAGAGTCTTAATCTTGGCAAAGTTTGTTCACAATCTAAAAATATTCTTTTATTCAGCTTTGTAGAGACTATGCAGATGTTTTTGCTTGGAAATACAATGATTTAAGAGGTTTTGATCCCTCTTTAGCTCATCATACCATTGAGTTAGAAGTTGATTCAAAACCGGTTAGACAAAAGAAAAGACCAATTAATCCCAAGTTAGAACCCTTGATGTGGATAGAGCTTGAAAAACTCATAGAGTCTTCCATTATCTTCCCCATTAAGCACTCCACTTGGGTGGCTAATCTTGTACCGGTGAGAAAGAAAAATGGTGAAATCAGGTTATGTGTTGATTTCCGTGATTTGAATAAGGCTTCTCTTAAGGATCATTATCCTTTGCCTTCCATGGAGCAAATTTTGCAGTTAGTTACTAGTTCAGAGAGATATTCCTTGCTTGACGGATATAGTGGATACAATCAGATACTTGTCAAGGAGGAAGATCAATACAAAACAACATTTACTACAAAATGGGGCACTTATGCTTACAAAAATATGTCATTCGGTTTGTCAAATGTTGGTGCAACTTTTCAACGATGCTATGGACATGGATTTTCAAGGTATTATCAATAAATTTGTCTTAGTTTATCTAGATGATATCATTTTTTTCAAATCTTGCAAGTGATCATCTACCGCAGCTCAAAATAGTCTTTGAAAGGTGCAGAGAGTTTGGTGTGTCACTTAATCCTAAAAAATGTGTTTTTTCAGTCCATGAAGGTAAGCTTCTTGGTCACATTATTTCCAAACATGGTATGATGATTGATCCTAAAAGAGTAAGTGTTATTCTTGCTTTAGGCTTACCAAAACATAAAAAAATCACTTCAAAGTTTCCTTGGAAAAATCAATTTTATAAGAAGATATATTGCTTATTTTGCACACTTGCAAATCCTTTGACCAACATGCTCAAGAAAGATTAGAATTTCACTTGGTCAAAAGAAGGAGTGAGCAGTTTTGATGCCATAAAGAAATCCATAGTTGCTGCCCCAACACTTATCAATCCTAATTTTTCAAAAGATTTCATGTTGTATGCTTATGCTAACATGGATACTATTGCAACAATTTTAACACATTGCAAAATCAAGAAGAATTAGAGCAGCCAATTGCTTTTTTCATCCAAAGTCTAATGGAGTACGAGACCAGGTACTCATTCATTGAGAAGCATGTACTTTCAATTGTTAGATCTCTTAAGAAGTTTAGGCATTTTCTCTCTAACAACAGAATTAATCTGATGGTTGCACATCCAAGCATTAAGGAATTTTTGTTAAATAAAGATATATAAAAAAAGAGAGCAGGTTGGATCACTCAAGTTATGGAGTATGATATCATCATTAAAGTGACCAAACTGATTAGAGGCAAAGGATTATGTGAGCACTTGGCTCAAGACTTGCATGACAGCAAGGAAGTTGTTTATTTACTTGTAGAATGAGCCTGAAAATACGAGAAAATCAGCAGCATATAGATTGGATTCTCAACATGTCAAGGTATCTTTAGCATGGCATATACCCACCAATTTTGGAAAACTCAAAAAGGAGGTATTTCATACTTCATTCCATTCCTTATTTGTTGGTTAATGATGTTTTATTCAAGAAAGATATCAATGGTGTCATGTTAAGATGTGTTGATCCAAACCAAGTTGAAAGGTTTTTGAGCAGTTTTAGCTAAAACTACAACCCTTAAAATCATGAAAGGAGGCTATTATTGGCCTACAATTTTCAAGGACAACCATGCATGGGTAAGAAAATGTCATAAATGTGCTTTCTTTACAGGAAAAGAAAGACTTGTTGCCTTACCATTGTAGCCAATTTCAACTGATAAACCCTTTTCTCAGTGGGGTTTATATTTTATTGGTCTCATAAACCCACCTTCAAGTTTGGGCCACAGATGGATACTCACCGCAATTGATTACTTCACGCGGTGGACTGAAGTTGTTGCTTTGAAGGAAGGTAATGAGACGAACATCTTGGATTTTTACGAAGGCATAATTACAAGGTTTGGTGTTCCTTTCACCATTATTTCAGATAATGCTAAAGCTTTCGTTGGTGCAAAAATTACTACATGGGTTGTTCAAAATGGAATTTATTTGAGTACTTCATCCAATTATTACATGCAAGGTAATGGATTGACTAAAAGTACAAATAAAAACTTACTCAGAATAATCTGAAGAACCATTGATGAAAATCAACGTACTTGGCATGATAAGTTAAAGGCAGCCTTGTGGGCTGATAGAATTACTCATAAAAGGTAAATTTCAAACTCACCTTTCAAGCTGGTTTATGGTTTAGAAGAAAAGTTACCCATTTCTCTTGAACTTCCGTTTTAGAACTTATGCATCAGATGGAGTTATTAGAGAATGATCCCATAGAAGTATGATATTCATAGCTTATGGAACTTGAAGAAATCAGAAATGAAGCTATGTTGTCCATGGAGAAGAATCAGGCTCAAATCAAAAGGACATTTGATAAGAAAGCCAAAGCATGAGTCTTCAATGAAGGTGACTTGGTTTTGAAATGGGATGAGGACCGAGAAAATCCATGTGCTCATATGAAGTTTGATTCACTATGGAGTGGACCATACATTATCACTAAATGCAAGTTACATAATGCATTTCAACTTACACTGGACAAATGGAGAAGAGCTTTTGATCCCAGTCAATGAGATACACTTGAAGCATTGTTTCTAAAATGAGATAAGTTGACATTGTATTATAGTTTCCATGCTTTCCTCTAAGTGTTTTCTAAACACATCCTTTCAGCATTTTCCTACTTTCAATAATGGTTTTCATCTTCAATGGCATGCCTTGTAGAGGTTTTTTTCCCCCTGTGTATTTTTGCACAGGTTTCCATTGTTGTTTTGTCCATTTTCTAGAGGAATTATCAGTTTTATCAGCAGCATGCAGCCTTTGGCATGCATGTTCAAGCTATGGTACAGGTTTTCAGTTGGCATTAATGGCTGAAATATCCATTTTCAAGGGTTCTTACAGGTTAGCAGGCAACCCAATCAACAAAGTCACCAAGATGTTGACCAATTTTGTTCAATCATCGGATAGGGGTATTAAAAAAATTGTTGTTGCTCATTTAGACGGTTTTGAGAATGACATAGCATCAAATATGTAACTCAAGTGTTGTTACAAAAGGCCATGCCTCATAGATGTTGTCATTCCAATTTTTCACCTTCATCAAAGTTATGCAATAGTCGTGGAAGACCATTACAAAGCCCAGGAGGAAGGTAGGAAGGGAAGCATGTATCAGGATCATGTTCTGGAACTACAATCAAGTGGAAGATTTGAAGGAAAAATTTAGTTAATTCAGGTTATTTCCTTATGCTTAGGTGAAATTGCATTATGTTTTGAGTTGCTTAAGTTCATTCCACATCACGATTACAAAAATAAATGTAAAAGGAAATTATACAGCTCATAATAGAAGGTAATTTCATATATTCATAAAGAAATAGTATAGTTATCCCACACAAGCCATGGGATATGGCTATGATCATAAAATAAAATGTAGATAAATACAAATTTGAAAGCATGAGGGATGAGTAACCCATCATTTCTTGAGTGTGAGGGTTGTTCCATGCTTTCCAGTTGCCCAAGTTGCAGCTCAAGTACTGAAAGATAAAAATAGAATGGTTAGAGTTGAGTGTCACTAATATCTCATGCTATCATTTTCATAAGTATGTGAATTAACAATCGAGATAGGTGTTCTGAGAGGGAAACATAAAAAATTAGTGAAAGATGAAATGTAGGATTGTTGCACCATGCTTTTCTAGCTAGTTCTCTTAAGTATGCGAGTACAAATGATAGTAAAATAAATCACAACCATTCAAGAACTATGATCATTAATACATATCATAGATAAAGTACATATGGTACAATTAATAAATGCTACAATGATGATCAGGTTCAAAATATTTTATATCAGGAATGGAATAAAGAAAATTTCATCTATGACTTGTTTTGTATTGAGCAGTAAAAAGGTAAAATTATGCAACTTTCGGAAAATACATGATCGGATGGTTTTACAAAAGTACCATCATATCTAGTTTTACATTATTAAAACGAAAGCAAGGTTTACAAATTATGATCAGTTACAAAATCTCAAGTAAGTCATAATCATTACGTGAAGAAGTTGCATATTTTATAACCATTTCAAATTGCATAATAGAAAGAAGAAAAGGAGAACATATCTTATTAAGAAATATCCAGCTTTGAAGGAATTAATAATGATCTTATAGTTGTTGACTCCAAGCTTGCAAAGGTCCCCACTATGTGAAATCGAGAAAGGAATAAGTTAAGGATGCAATTAACATGTAGGATTATGTTGAATAGGAAGAGATTTTGTGACATTAACGATTGTTCATATTACACACAAGCTTCCAGGTAATTATACATAAAGTAGTGAGAGAAGTGTGAATATTAGTTCTCAAAACAAAGTAAAATCATGTGAAAACAACTCTTAAACCCCGTAATGGCTCCATGATGACATACAAACCCATGACCGAGTAAATCCATGGTGACATGCTAGTAATACACAAAGCGAATTAGTCACAAAGAAGAAATTTTTGGTTAAAATTGCTCACCAAGAGACAATGGAAAAGGATCGGATATGCATACCATGGTGAGTTAGTCAAACAAAATGAGAAGTCGTTAAAAATCATAACAAATGGTCACAAACAAAGTGACATATTTAAGACTGGTTCGAGATCAACCAGAAACCCCATCTCCAAAAGTGGTTGAGTTTGTACAACAGAGCAACCCATTTGAAGTGCAAACCCAGTTTATTGGGTAAAGAACAGGAACCATCTCGACCCATCAAAGAAAATAACAAGGGTTTCAAGTGAAATAGAGGCTTATCCTTGACACAAACGGTTTAAACCCTAGAAAAACACATTCACAAGCTTAGTTCATGCACAACAATAAGAGACTAAAAATTCAAAGCTCATTGTACAACAGAGCAACCCATTTGAAGTGCAAACCCAGATTTATTGGGTAAAGAACAGGAACCATCTCGACCCATCAAAGAAAATAACAAGGGTTTTAAGTGAAATAGAGGCTTATCCTTGACACAAATGGTTTAAACCCTAGAAAACAACATCCACAAGCTTAGTTCATACACAACAACAAGAGAATAAGAATTCGAGCTCATTGTTAGATGGGTTTACCTTCTTTTAGAGAAAATAATAGTAAGACAAATCCAAAATATGTAGAGGAACAACACGACACGAATGCACATCCATGAGCTATCTTCCAAGTGGTAGATCCATTAGAAATATGAAGCCCTCGAATACACCAAGATCCATTACTGAGAATATAATGGCCAAGCATTTGAAACGTGAATAACCCATTTTATAGAAAGGGAAAATACAATATTATTGGTCAAAATCTATGACTTAATGGCAAGAAGATGAGCCAATACAATCTCTTAAGCAATAGATAATGGCGAGAGAAAATAAACACAAGCTTGAGCCCTTAATGAAACTTTATAGCCAAATATTAGATGTCAAAACCCCAACTCGGGATAACAATGGTGAGCTAGATCTAGAAGTCAATAGAAAAAATAATGGAGATTTTCTACACTTGAATGAAGCTCTCTTGTTTCCGAAGGGTTTCAAGTTGCATATGCCCAATCTTGTCTAAGAAAATTTCTAACTTGAGCTCTAAATGCAATTTAATGATAGCAAAAATTAAATACATAGAGCAAGACCTTCAAAATGGTAGCGAGAAGATGAAAAACCAAAATCTCCAGAGGAAAACTCATTGGTGGCCATAAGAATTTTTAGCAGAGTTACACTAGCCAATGTGAAGTTTCTAGAAAGTGTAAGGACAAGTGAGAAGAATTTTTAAGGTTTTTCCCTAATTAGGTTCCAATTCTCAAACGACGGTTGGGTTGCAACTAGGGAGAAGAGTTACTTTTTCTCTTATCCTTCTACAAGCATCCACTTGGAAGTAGATTATGGCATAAGCTAAAAATGTGATATAATTACCTTATGATGCATGGATGTCAAGTTCTGGAAAATAGAATAATCAAAAACCATGTGATGTCTTGGTGATAATAAGACAAATTAAGCCACGAGCACAATGCTTTCCCTCTAAGGCGAATAAGGTAAAAGTGCTAATTATACATGTCATCGAGTTAGGAGAAGTCAAAGTATTGGTCAAGACCATTTAATGATGTCTTAACAGGGAGTAAGACAAAAGTGGCCAACTACCATACATGTGTCCAAAAATAGAAAATCGAAAATTAGCCTTTTGAAGATGGAGTGGAAAGGGAGTTTTTCCTTAAATTTTTCAAAAATACCTTAATTCACTCACATAGGTCCATACAAGGTTGTTTCTTTTGTGCATAGTAAGGAGTGGTCCAGTCAACTCAAGATTGACCAAGGAGAGTCAAGTGGACAGGCTATTTTTATCCTTGTGTTCATTTAAATGATTGTACTTTTACAAATTGATTCAAGGGTTGTAATGATGCATGTACGAGAGCTCAAGTGCAATGCATGTCCTATTTTTGGAGGGGGTGAATTTTCATGGATATATATTGTGTGTTCTTGTCAAGCACAAGGACAAGGGGGATTTTTTTCAGAGACTTATGTTGCCATATTATTTTGTACTTGCTCCACCTTATTACTAAATAGAATATTGTTTTCCTCCATTAGAAAGCTTTTTCATAGTGTGTTACAACATGATATACACATTTTTAGTGAATTATTGTTCCTTTGCATGTTATTATTCCAAACAGCACCTATATCGGAAAAGTGTATTTAAATACCTTATGAATTGAAAACTAATCAATAAGCTACTCAAGTAAAATTTAGAAAGACATTTACTAGTCAAGTAAGTGTACTTGTGCAAGCTTATCTCCACACAAATTTTGGTGTATCACCTTTATTACTTTCAGTTTTACTTTCATCTAACCTTCAACTCAGCAAAGATATAGATTTTCAATGATTCATCAAAGGGAGCCATCCCTTCTGTAGGTTTCCCTCATTCTAAGATTCCCACGGCTTTCGGAGGGAATACCATCATTTTGGTCCAAGTCGAATTTAGATTTCCATCTAGATAAGGAGCACTTTAGGCGATGTGATTAGGTTGCGAAGGAGTGTGATATCCTGTTATGAATTATTCGTTATTGTTTGTCCCCCTCATTAGAAATGTTTTTATTGTGGGAGGGGTAGAGGTGTTATTCTGAAGTAATACATCAACATGTCCTTGTACCCTATCCAAATATGAATTCATGTTTTTGAAGTGTTTCTCACTCCGAGCATAACATGCTAAATACTCCTCGTCTAGTAATGGGAGTTAATCAGACTACATAATGATTTTATGGTCTCGAACAAAACCCGAGGAGATGAGCCTAACTCTCCAATGCATGTCATATTGTTAGAACTTGAAATTTTAGGCTATTTTCCATGTGTAAGTTGATCAATCTCCTTGATCCTAACCAAGGATCCATTGTTGGTCCCTTGAGGAGGAGGATTTTGAGATGCATGGAGATGAGTTGAGTAGTTGTCTGCCCACGTAGATAGTGAGGGTGACTGTTGATTGCTACCTATTTAGTAGTAATATGCCTCAAGACCCAAAATGGGTCATCTGTATCCATCATGTCTGACATATTCGGGGGTATATGAATACCCACAGAATAATGGGAGAGAGGGAAGATGGATGAAATAAATGGAAATGAAAAGAGACTAGATCTTCATGTTGGGTTCACCAATTTATACGGATGAAAATCAACATGCGACCTTCAACCACACTCGACCTCTCGAGGTCATGTCGGGACAGTTGATGTGGAAAATGTAAATGGCCAGTTATAGAGAATTATAGTGAATGTGTGGTATACGGATGAAAATACACAGAAATGGGATGGATATGTTATCAAGGAAAAATAATGTCCTCAACTCGCAATATCGGGATATTCTCATCAAGTGCAAGGAAGGCCCTTCTAACTTGAATTGGTCTAATGGATGGATCAGAAATAATATTCACATAGAGAATCCAATCAATATCAAGCTCTGTGGAAATACTTTCTATGGGTTCTGGGATGAGTGGAAAACCAATGGGTGCCTTATAATGATTTCTGGACAAGGTCATGGAATGAATGAAAGAGATGTGTGGTTCCACTGGCTCTATGGTCAATTTACTAGAGAGGTCCAAAATGTGAGGGCTCTATGAGCTTCCTCGTTTACAACATTTAGTTGTCTAATGATGTCTAGTGGAAGTGGGGATGACCTAAAGACTAATGAGCATAATCATGTGTCTAGGTCTAATTGGTCTTTGGGTCCTTGCGGTTGGGAATCCGTGGATAACAAAACCGTAAATTCTTAGTGGTTGCGGTCCTTGTATGGTCATGTACATTTAAATTCTATTGTCAGGGGGTAGTCTAGTATTTATAGGATTTTTCAACCACGATGTTCAAAATGTTTAATTGTTCAATTTTCTCAGCGTATTGTGTTGGTGTTCTAAGGACAAGAAGATGGAGTCCCGTATCTATGTCGTAATTAGCTCGGGACCATTCGGTTGTGGTACCGTGGATCACTTTTGTATGTGCATTCTTGTTGAGGATTATTGATGGTCATGTATTGCAATGATCTAATTTAACTAAGAAAATAACAACTAATTAATTGAATTAAAGTTATTCTATGTTTTTGGTATTTTCAAGATATAAATGAAATAAAACAATACAAAGCAACTACTCTAATAAAATAAATGTTTTTGTGATTTTCTAGTACTCTCTGTAAATAAAGAAGAAATGAAAGCTTCTAATCCTAATTAACAAATCTAAACAGGAAAATAACTGGATGTAGTTATTTGTTTGTGCAATAGTGTATTTAATCTAATTTAATTAAACAAATCTTTTTCCAATAAGTAATTGTGGATTTGTTAAATCCTATCCTATCTCAAATACACAGGAAGATTGAAAGCTTCATAATATTTTCTTCCCCTATAACCTCCTGGATAGGATCTGTGAGAATCTAAGGGAAACCAAAATACATGAAAAATATATTATCTCTATGCTGGTAAATAAATCTTCCTCCAAATATACTTCCCTCCAAACCCACAGGGATAGGGAAGGAAGGATCTATCAGTAGAAACTCTTATGGAAGATGTAAATATTTTTGAAATTGACTTAACTATTTGCAATGAGGAAATTAACTTCTTTTACTCTATTTGATATGTGTATATGCGTACAATTCAAAAACAATAATATGAAGAAATGAAGAAAAATAACATCAACCCCAACCTAGAAACACATAGGAGTGGAAAATCCAGTTGTGTTATGCTTTGTAGCATCCACTTTTATGAATTAGAAACAAGCGAAAAATTTTTACATAATGTTCTCTATTCTAAATTCATATAATTCAGAACACACATTCCATTTCCAATCCAAGACGGCATACTCATCGAAAGGAATATTTCTTTCACCACACTCAAACTGTTATCTAGATTGGTCTTCCTTGACTTCCGTCAACCAAACCCGAGTCAAATTTTCACACTAAAAAGGGGCAGCTCACATACACTAGTGTGGAAGACTACTCGTGGTGACTAAGGATACATAGACATACTCAATCAAATTTCTTCGATTGGGTGTGTTTAGTTACCTTAAGTCAACATTATTTGACCACTAAACTAGTCCATGTGTTAGAGTATAACTATGAACCGAATTTCCACTTATGTCAATCAAGTTAATTGAACTAAGTGGGGTGTTGAAGCATAACTAGCTGCATCACAAGTATCCTTGTAATGACTCTCGTCATTATGAGGGTACTCTGTTGCAGCCCCTATATTACAACAACCTACTAAGTTCTTTCAACTAAACTAACATACTTAGGAAACATTAGATTATTAACCCTTCAAATTATTATCTTGTTTAATTAATCGTTAAACAATGCACCTAAGGGTCCACTAAGTATGATTGATCCAAAGAAAGGATTCGAAATGTAATTTTACACCAATTGAAGGTATGCAGATAAAATATGTGTTCATGCATATGAAAAATTTAATCTTAAACCATTATTTCCATTTATCAATAAATCTAATTCAATATCAAGTAAGTAAGATCATTAAGTTTCTTACTATAGTTTAACAATATAAACAATCTTGATTGAAAGCTTATACATTAGACTTAGTGATATCATAAAGTCTAAATCTTCCTATTAATTCTTTTAAGCTTTCCCCTTTCCATTTATTGTTTTCATTAAGAAGAGCATACAGCCAATCATCGATAATGGTTATACTTGATTACATTGAAAATATAATATACTAGTTCAGATTGAAAGATAAAAGTAAGTATCATCTTATTCATAATTAAGGACTATTGTCCTATTAAAGAAATCAGAAAACATAAGGTGTAGATTCATAAAATAATGTTACATTCATCTATAAAAACTATCCTTATTCCTTTTCCGAATGAGGATCTATCATTCATAATCATCATAGTTATACCATTTCCCAAATGAAATGAATCAAAAGTATATATATATATATATAATTCCTTATACAAGCATTATTTTATACCTTAGAATCCATTAAGCCATGCATGTCAATATTTAAGTATATTAATAAAATATCATCATGCATGTTAATATTTAAGAATATTAATCAAATCTAAGTCATATAAGACCTTAGAATAAATCAGAAATCAACAACCCTTCACAACAATTCATTTATCAAAAGAGAGAGAGAGAGAGAGAGAGAGAGAGAGAGAGAGAGATCACTTTACTCCCAAACTTAATTAATATTCCATAAGTTTATAAGAAACATATTTCATCATTACAAAACAAATTTAATACATCTTCATAGTTTTTCCAACAAGTTCATTTCAAGATAATTTCAATACATAAGCATCTGAATGAAGAAAATGATTTCATTAATAAAACAAATGCAACTTTTTATAAGTCTTTCTCCTTTCACTTTTCACGAAGTCCATCTACAAAATTTTTAGCATGAGTTAGTTCACAAGAACTAAGCATGATAAGATCAAATAGGCATTACCCTCCTCAAACTAAGGTGGGGCCGGAGGAAGTTATAATTCTCCTTCCTCTTCTATCTCACAAATCTCAAGGCCTTCCAGGAAGATTGGTCCATCGTTTGATCTCCAAAATCCACTTTTACGTTCTTTGGCTCCACCAAGGATTCCAAGACATTTCAACTTACTTGAAACCTCAAAATATCTTATATCAATCAAGGAAATTCTTTCAAGTAGTCAAAATACCCATATTTATACCCTTTTTCAAAATTATCTCCCATGCCCCTTAAGACAAGGTATTCTTGCAACAATCATGCCCATAGACTTATAAGCCTTCCTAACACAATATGTAAGATTCAAAGGGCCTATTTTCACACGTTTAAGGTGATTTCAAAGTTTTAGAACCCCTCTCTTTTATTTCCCTCTCTAACTCAATTTCTCCTTCTAGGCTTGCAAGAACCCCAACTAGCCTGTCTACACCTAGTGTCAAGCATAAATCCATCTTTGTGAGGTTTTAAGGTACAAGGGTTATAATTTTAGGTACCCATTATGGATTTCTCACTATGTTTCAAATTTCAGGAATTAACTCTAATTTAAACTCTGGTTCCTTTCTAAAGTGGCTCCTACAACTAGGTCTTCAACTGTGCAAAGTGTCCTTTTAAGGACTGTCAAGAAAATATCCTCACTCCACCATTGAAATTTGAATATTCTTATTTTAATATTTATAAGGCCTCCTCATGATGGTTTGTTCCCATTTTTATAGCTATATTATTCATTTAGGGATTTTTAGCTCACTTTCTCCATCAAAACCCTAACTACCTTACAGTGAGCCTAAGAAACTTCTAACTTCTATAAATTTTCAAGTGGTTTGATTCAAGACTAGAAATTTAGGATTAAGTTCTATATTTCTCTCCTTTACAAATTTTTTCTAATAGTGATGAGTTTTGAGAAATATTCATCAAACTTGCATGAGCTTATGGTCATGTATGCATGCCTATGTAGGGGTATGAAACCCTCACTTTTATCTCATGGAAATAGTGTCTTATTCCTTTGTATCATTCTTGACCATAGCTTAAATACATCCATTCTAATCCTTACTATATTTTTTATTCATGCTCTTATTCTCACACAAACAAACCAAAGTGGGTCCAATACCCAAAGTGTAGTCACCATAAAGATTTTAGCTAGTTAAACACCTTGCAATAGAGCATCATAATAGAATTTACCTTATTGTATGAATTGATCCTTCATCCATTTATAATCACATTCTCAACACTTAAAGTACACCCAATAATTCACTACATAGGTCATTATCATTTCATATCATTCAAGCACAATCATATCTAATATCCCACGATTGCCTACATCAAGCTTTATACTTAGAAAAACAAAGAATATTGGTTGATTTCCATCATATTACCCGTAATATATCTAATCAACTTATTGACATGTAATTAAATTAATCCCTCAACAAAAACTATGAACAAGACAATATTTCATACCAAAAACAAAGTATCATTGGTCTTATAGGAATTTTTGTACAAAATCAATCTTAACCTTTCTTTTTCACATCTCTCGACCTCTATCTCAATATCTTCCTTTCTTCTTTCCTCCTACACCTTGAGGAATACCTATTCACTACCCACCAACCTTCCTATACTTGAATTTTTATCTTGCATGTAACTCCTCCTTAGAGTGTAACTACTCTTCTAGGAACTATAATGACTCACCGTGTGACTCTTGAACTTCCTACTTTGCCATATTACACTATTTTAAGTATTTTCAATTACTCTTACCCACTTTAGGACTCTCTATAACATCCTTAAACATTAATACCTCCCTCACATTATAACAACCACTTTTTGTCACCTCACATCTAGGGAATTTTTTTATTACTCTTACTTTATGCTTCTCGATTTAAATACCCATATATTTAAATCCAACACAAACCTTAATGCAATCCATTTCCAATAGATGTCATAAACCATGTGTAGCTGCATGAGGGAATAATGAACTTATTCACTGTCCCTCAATGCTCTGTATGAGCCAATACATAAAATGTATTCTTTGGTTTTCCTTTATCAGGACATGACATTTACATGAAGATTTCTAAGTTTCTACCTGAGTTCCACCTATGAATTCCATAGGCATCTC